>CM037590.1:51916100-53116100 GCA_021018995.1 Chloranthus sessilifolius
AAGTTATGGCCAAAATACCGAAGCAGTGTCTGAACCAAGAAGAAGTGCTGAATTTCACGGATTTCTGGGGTCGATTAATCGAGCCAGAGTTTAAGTTTGACACGAAATTGACACAGAAAACCTATTTTTTGGGACTTTTTAGGCGGTCGACGGGTCTATTTAAAGGGACTCAAACACTTCAGAAAGGGGAATTAGTTAGAGGTAGTAAATTAGAGATTAGAATTAGAGTTTTTTTTAGAGAGTTTTAGTTTTTAGTGTTCTTAATTTTTAGCCATTGTTTTTCATAGTTAGACCTAGAAATAGGGAAGTTTTATTATTTCTTTTAAGAGCTTTGTTCCTTTAATTTTTCGACTCATTCCTTGGTTTATAATTTACATTCAAAGTTTATTCCTGCATTTATTTCGTTTCTGAAGATTATCATCCGTGTGGATCAACGTAATTTATTTTGAAGTTTGAGGTAATTTTAATTAATGTTATTTTCCGTTTTATTTATTTATGTCATTTATTTACAATATGTGGCTAAATTTATAGAGATGGGGATCTAATGATTCCCATCAGGGATGTGCTTTTAATAATATAAATTAGGGATTAAAATATGAGATTTTAATTTATGTGTTATCATGAATGGATGAAATTCCCATCACTAACCGGGATCGCGTGTGCGAGCCATGCCCGGATCTCGGATCTGTGATAATTTTATCCTATCATTGTTATGGTCTTTGTGTTTTCGTTGTGGATTTAATTATGATTATGTTCGGGATCGAGTGTGCCGAGCCATGCCCTAGATCTTGGTTCTCAGAATGGTAATTTTATCTTAAATATCCCTAATCAATAAAGCGTGCGAGCCATGCCCTTGATTTCGATTTGTAAGTGGTATTCTTGTTGGAATTTTCACCCACTTTAGGATGATTTTATTTGAACCCGAGATCATGTGTGTCTAGCCGCACTTGATCCTGCATCTATATAAAAAATTATCTAAGTCCCGATTTCAGGTGGATGCAACATGGAACCTATTAGGTGTTGACCATAGATCTTCCATAAAGAGATTTTGTTACTCATATTTCATCACATAATTTAACCCCTAGATTTATATTATGGGAAGAACGGACCAAAGATGGGAGGATTTAGTATCTTCATCTTTATCATTATCTTTATTTTTTATTTGTGAATAATCAATTACGTTTTATTTTTGGTAGTCATTAATCACCATCCTATCAACCATTCAAATCATAAAATTAGTAGAATACTATTAGATTTTCATAGATTTTTAGAATTTGTTGGTCTCTTTTAGATATTTCAAAATTAGTCCTCGTGGAACGATCTCGTACTACCCACTATATACAAAACCGATTCGCACTTTAGTAAAACATACATTAAAATATCACATCAAGTTTTTGGCGCCGCTGCCGGGGATTAAATTAAGAGAATCTGAATTTTTGGTAGGCAATAAGATTTAGGAATTTGCGAGGATTAAAATAGTATTTCTGCTTAATTAACATAAAAATAAAAAAAAAATTCCGGAAAATTCAAATTTAAAAATTTTTATTTAAAAAAAAAAAAAAAAAAAAAAAAAAAGAAAATTTCAGAAATTTCAAATTTAAAAAATTTAATTTTAAAAAAAAAAAAAAAAAAAAAAAAAAAAAAAAAAAAAAAAATTTTTGAGAAGTCATGTCAATGCATGGATTCAATCTAGAATCATGCTATTTGTGGAAATCGATGCACATTTCACCTATGTGTCCCTTGAATAACTCAAATTATTACCTGAACAAGTCCAACCAAATCCGGTTTGGAACACTCATGACCAAGAGTCAATCTAATGACATGTGGGTTTTAATCAACCTCTAATGTGTGATATGATCGCATAATGATCAAAATTCTTATCCCAACAAATTTTCTTATGAGTTTTCACAAAGAAACTCAATACTTTCAAGACACAAACTCATATGAACAGGTCAAAATTCTTCTTACTCCTTAGAATATTTAAAGGTTTGGTGCACACCAATACTCAAAGAATTTCTAGGATACAATCTCAAGTTAGTCGGATGATCGAGTACTTACAAAGGAAAGTTGAAATAGAGGAGTCCTCATTGTTACCGATCGTAATAAAGAACATCTTCAAGAGGACTCCGATTTTGTTCAAAATATGAGGATGACCAATTGGTCACTATGCTTGAGAATGGCATAACGAGGCGTTGAGGTAGTGCAAGTGCGAGGAGAAGAGGAAATGGAATGGAGCGATACTTATGTCGAGGAGGAATTGAGAATCAAATTGAGATGAAAGAGAAAGAAAATGTCACCCTTACAACACGATAAGGGAAACATAACCTTTTCGATGAGTGTGAATTCGGTTTAGGGAAGAAAGAGGAATTTCAAATCATGCCCATTCGTTGAATACATAGATAATCAACAGAACGTCAAAAAAGATTCATGGGTTTGAATCAAGTGTGATTTTGGGAATGTCAAGTACTGGTAGAAATGGATCATAATGGTGGCACTTGGGCACCCAATGAGGTGTAACTAAGTCCTTAAAAAGTGAAATACCGAGACGATTAAATAAATCGCTTGATCATGCTTAGAAAATTTTTCATGAAGATTTGGGATAAAAATAAAATTTTTTTTTTTATTAATTTATTAATGGATCGATTAATACAAAGTGAGTATATAATGATCTTTTTAAATGATTTAATAATTTATGTTATAAAATAGATGTAATTTATGTTTCTTTTCTCATGAAATTTCTTTATCCTAATATATTTTTTTTTATTCATTTTATTTATTTCATTTGGAATCTTTCATGCGACTATCTTATATTATTATCGATAGGGATCAAAAATGAGCGAACGGTCTTTTGTAAATAATTTATTGACCTCGATCATTTGTTATGAGATTTAGGTATGATTTATATGATAATAGAGACGAGATAATTAGATTGAGTAATTTATATTATCATTATCTTTATTTTTATCTTTATCTCATAAAATTTTTTATTTATATCATATCTCACCAATGATTAATTAGTAATTATTTTATTTAGATTTTTTTTTAGATTTTTATTTTTTTTCTCTTTGTTTTTTTCTTATTGCTTTTAATTTTCAATAGTCATATTTCAAATATTTTTTTAATGTTAATTTGATAAATTATCAATGATTTTGGCAATATCATTTTTTTTGGATTAGTTTTCGTATTTTTAAAAAATTAAATTTAAAATTTTAATTTAAAAAAAAAAAAAAAAATATTTTCAAATTTAAAATTTTAATTTAAAAAAAAAAAAAAAAAAAAAATTTTTGAAGTCATCATGCAATTATTTCAATTTAATTTATTTAAATTTCATTTAAAATTTAATTTTAAAAAAATTTTGATTACTTGTCAAGACATTTTTAATGTGATATGTTGTGGATCAATTTTAATCATGTCTAATTTTTACATTATCCAATGATCAAATCATTAACCAACATTCTTATCTGAACAAACCCAATGAGTTAAGACATTCGATACGAGGAATATTAAAGGTTTTCTTGAATAAGACATTTCAGATAATCTCATCTCATTTTGATGGATTTATGAAATCAATACTTAAGAAGAATAGAAGACAAATGAAATTCTTCTTATGATATGATTGATCAAAGGTTTGGAAAATATCAAAAAATTTCACTTTCTGCTTTGAGATGAAAATTTCATAATCGATGAGAACTTTAATCAATTGCAAAAAAATTCATTGAGAACAGATTGAATGGAATCAAAAGAGAGGTGAGAGAATGATTTCATGAATGAGGAAAAATCAAAAGAAAAGTGGAGAAAAGAAAATTAAGAAAAGAATGAAAATGATTTTGGAAAAAAAAGTGGATGAAATGAAAATTGAAAATATAAAAAAAAAAAAAAAATAAAAATAAAATTTTTTTTTTTAAATAATAATTAATTTTTTTTTTTTAATTTTCGATTATTATAATTTAAGTTTGATCGATATAAATAAATCCTCAAAATAAATTGATTTCTTTTAATTTTTTGTTTAAAAAAATCTTCATGAGATTTTTTCTTTTTCTCACCTCTTTTCTTTTCATTAAATTTTCCTTTTTCACTTAAATCATCACTATATTTTTATTTTATATCCAAAGATTATATTTCTTGCTTTTCAAGTCTCTTTTATCAAAAATAATGTAAAAGAATGGAGAGCCTTTTTTGAAAGCTATTTGAAAAGGTATGAAAATATCGATCAAAATCGAATCATGTGAATTGATCAGAATATAAATCAAAATCAGCCAATTTTATCTATCCTAAGTTTTGTAAAATTTCTCGAAATGATGTCTCATCAATCTTTGGAGTGTTTCCTAGAATCAATTTATGAGGTGATTAGTTTAGTTTTTAGGATATTAGTTCTTTTTTTTTTTTTTTTTTTTTTTTTTTTTTTTTTTTTTTTTTTTTTTTTTTTTTTTTTTTTTTTTTTTTTTTTTTTTTTTTTTTTTTTTTTTTTTTTTTTTTTTTTTTTTTTTTTTTTTTTTTTTTTTTTTTTTTTTTTTTTTTTTTTTTTTTTTTTTTTTTTTTTTTTTTTTTTTTTTTTTTTTTTTTTTTTTTTTTTTTTTTTTTTTTTTTTTTTTTTTTTTTTTTTTTTTTTTTTTTTTTTTTTTTTTTTTTTTTTTTTTTTTTTTTTTTTTTTTTTTTTTTTTTTTTTTTTTTTTTTTTTTTTTTTTTTTTTTTTTTTTTTTTTTTTTTTTTTTTTTTTTTTTTTTTTTTTTTTTTTTTTTTTTTTTTTTTTTTTTTTTTTTTTTTTTTTTTTTTTTTTTTTTTTTTTTTTTTTTTTTTTTTTTTTTTTTTTTTTTTTTTTTTTTTTTTTTTTTTTTTTTTTTTTTTTTTTTTTTTTTTTTTTTTTTTTTTTTTTTTTTTTTTTTTTTTTTTTTTTTTTTTTTTTTTTTTTTTTTTTTTTTTTTTTTTTTTTTTTTTTTTTTTTTTTTTTTTTTTTTTTTTTTTTTTTTTTTTTTTTTTTTTTTTTTTTTTTTTTTTTTTTTTTTTTTTTTTTTTTTTTTTTTTTTTTTTTTTTTTTTTTTTTTTTTTTTTTTTAATATTTTGTCAAAACTCAATGATATTTTAATGATGTTTTACTCGCAAGTTTAATCTTTGCATAGTGGGTGCAGCAGATCGCTCACGAGGACTAATTTTGAAATATCTAAAGAGACCAACAAATTTAAAAATCTATGAAAATCTAATAGTATTCTACTAATTTTATGATTTGAATGGTTGATATGGTGATTAATGACTACCAAAATAAAACGAATTGATTATTCATAAAAAAAAATATGAAAAGATAAAGATAATAAATCCTCCCATCTTCTTTCTTCCCATAATATAAATCTAGTTAAATTATGTGATGAAATATGACAAAATCTTTTATGGATCTATGGTCAAATAATAGGTTCCATGTTGCATCCCCGCAAATCAGACTTAGAATTTTATATAGATCCGATCATTAGACATGATCTCGTGTTCAAAAAATCATCTGAAAATTCCAACAAGAACTTACAACTGAAATCAAGGGCATGGTTTCAAGACGCTTTATTCAGATTAGGATATTTAAGATAAATTACAGTAACCAAGAGGCATTTAAGACACTGATCCTAAATACAATCATAATTAAATCCACACAACGAAAACACAAAGACCATAGATAGGATAAAATTATCAATCCGAGATCATGCATTAATGATCCTTAGTGATGGAATTTCATCCATTCATGATAGCACAATAACCATAAATTAAAATTCATATTTTAATCCCTTTTATATTATTAAAACATCCTGAATTAGATCCCCATCTCTATAAATTTAGCCACACAAATAAATGACATAAATAAATAAAGATTTATATTAATTAAAATTACCTCAAACTTCAAAATAAATTAGATCCACACCAATGATAATCTTTAAACTAAATAAATGCAGAATAAACTTTGAATGTAAATTATAAACCAAGGAATGAGTATCAAAATTAAAGGAACAAAGCTCTAAAAAGAAATAATAAAACTTCCTATTTCTAGGTCTAACTGAAAAAACAATGGCTAAAAATTAAGAACACTAAAACTAAAAACTCTAAAAAACTCTAATTCTAATCTAATTTACTACCTCTAACTAATTCTTCAAGTGTTTGAGTCCTTTAAATAGACCAGACCGCCTAAAAGTCCCAAAAATAGGTTTTTGTATAATTGTGTCAAACTTAAATATTAATCGACCTAAATCCGTGAAATTCAGACTTTTCTGGTTCAACTTTCGGTATTTTGGCCATAACTCATCCCGAACTCGGATTGAGACGATTCGTTGGAAAGCTGAAAAGATCTACATCATGTTTTGACAATTTAATTCGACCGTCTTGAAGGTCCAAAGTGACCAAATAAAGATTATTGCAATTTCAAATCGCTTTTACTTGGCTATATTTAAAACACTTCAAATCTAAATCTTATCGATAGCCTTCATCGGACAATTTAAATATAGGTATTTAGGGTGAAATATTCTCATTTTTCAAGATCATCACAAACCAAGGAGCTTTGTACTATCAATCCATTAATTGCTCATCCTAAAAGTGTCCAAGGTGCAAATGATTCTTCAGGCAAAATGCGAGACAAGTGATCAGCCACAACATTCTCTACTCCTTTTTTATCTTTGATTTCAAAATTGAACTCTTGAAGGAGCAAGATCCAGCGGATCAATCTTGGTTTGGCATCTTCTTTGCTAACAAATATTTCAATGCAGAGTGGTCTGAAAAGACCACTATTTTTTATCCAAGCAGATAAGAATGGAATTTATCCAGAGCATACACCACAGCTAATAACTCTTTCTCAGTGGTGGTGTAATTGAGTTGTGCATCAATCAATGTCTTGCTAGCATAGAAAATTACGTAAGGTAATTTGTTCAAAGATGGAATGGATGCATCACATTGAATGGTAAAGAATAATCCGGTTGGATTATGGCATTTGATAAGATTTTTCATAAATGCTTTCATGCAATCCTTAAATCAAAAGGAACATCTTCCCAGGTGCACAATGGTTTTGATGAATCTTCTATAAAATCTTGCATGACCCAAAAATGATCGAATTTGTCGAACACTCTTCGGTGGGGGAAAATTAGCAATTAGGTCAACTTTGGCCTTACCAACTTCAATTCCTTTCTTGGAAATAATATGCCCGAGAACAATTCCTTGTTGAACCATAAAATAGCTCTTTTCCCAGCTAAGAACAAGTTTGGAATCCACACAACGTTGCAACACTTGTGAAAGGTGATTCAAAAAAGAACCAAACGTTTTCCCAAAAACAGAGAAGTCGTCCATGAACACCTCGATAAACTTGTCAATCATATCCGAAAATATGGCGAACATAAAGTTGAAAAATAGTTTACATAACGGCATCCTTCGATATGCAAAAGTACCGTAAGGGCACATGAATGTCGTTTTCTCTTGATTAGGTGGAAAAACGGGCACTTGATTGTATCCCGAATAACCATCAATAAAGCAATAAAACTCCTGTCCTGCTAAATTCTCAAGGATTTGATCAATGAATGGAAGGAGAAAATGATCCTTCGGTTCAATTCAATTTTCTATAATCAATGCGTATACCCAAAGAGTTTCGCCAAGAGGGCACCAATTTCAGCAGACTTTTTTGGACGATTTGACCGGATTTACCCATTCACTATCGAGATCGGATAGATGATTCCAAATGTAATTTAATGATTTTCTTTAAACTTCTTTGCATGTTCGATTAAGTCACCTGCGGTTATCATCTCCGATGTACTATGTGCATACGACAATAATGGGTCAATCCCTTTTAAATCAGCTAGAGTCCATCCGATGGCCTCCTTATGCTCTTTAAGTACATTCAGCAAATTATTCTCTTGTTCTTCCGACAATGTAGATGAAATTATTACCGAAAACGTTTCATGAGGTTCCAGAAAAGCATTTTTATCGTAAATGTTTTAATTGACCATTGATGGAGTCAACACATCCTTTACCTCAATAGGTAATGATTCTACCTTAGTCACATTTTCACATAGGTAATCATCTGGGCATGATAGACTCGACTTCGTTTTTTCTGACTGTTTCCTTTCAGATCCTTTTTCTTCATAGATGGCCAACAAAGCAGTTTCAAATTCTTCTTTCGTGAGCATTGATGGTAATGCTTCATCCACCACTTCGTCCATATAATCGATGTAAAAACATTCGACCTCATCCTCGTTAGGGAAATGGTTCATTGCATGAAATATGTTCAATCTAACCTTCATGTTTCCAAAAGAAACGTCTCATGATAATTAATACAAGTGTTAAGTATGAGAAACGGACGTCCAAGGATGATGAGGACTTGATTAATTAATTTAACAGGTGGTTCCATGTCTAAAACAACGAAGTCCACTGGAAAGACAAACTTGTCTATTCCAACCAAAACATCCTCGATAATACCCCTAGGTCTTCTTTCTGATCTATCTGTCAGTTGGAGTGTGACCGTCGTGGGTTTCAATTCACCCAATCCGAGTTTCTCGTACATTGAGTATGAGATTAGATTAACACTTGCTCCCAAATCCAATAATGCTTTTTCAATTAGCTGCCCACCAATGACACATGGAACAGTTGAGACTCCATGGTCTTTCAGTTTCTGTGGGGTTTCCAATTGCAATATCGAACTGACTTGATTTGTCAGGAATACTTTCTTTGAAACATGATTACGTGCCTTTCTCTTATGAGTGCACAAATCTTTGAAAAACTTGGCATACTCAGGAACTTATTTGATTGTCTCAAGTAATGGAAGTTTTATCTTTACTTACTTGAATGTTTCAAAGATTTCTTTCATTTTTGCCAGTCCCTTACCCATTCTGGATGGAGGAGTTAGACATCCAGGGAATGGTACCTTTGGGATATAAGGTGCAGATTCAAGTTCCGATTCTTTTTTACGTCCTTGTTGGACAGTTGGAAGTGACACTTCCTCTATTTCTTTTTCTTTTTCCTTCTCTCTTCCTTGCCCTTTCTCTTTCTCTTTTCCTTTTTCTTTATCTTTTCTTATCTCTGATTCTTTCTCTTTCTCTGCTTCTCTTCCTTCATCAGCTTCCTTAGGCATTTTCACTTGATTATCAACTTCTCGCCCACTTCTCAGCACCGTAACAACTTTCAACTGTTAACTATTCGATGGTCCTTCATCAGGTGGTGCTTGGCCTCGAGGATTGTTGACGGGTTGGCTGGGAAGCCTACCTTCCTCTCGTTGACTCAGTTGATTGGCCAATTCACATCACATTTTCCTCCAAATCAGAATCTTTTGAAATGATGGCCTGAGATTGATTAAAATTCTGATTTTTTCGGTAATCAGAATTTGGATGGTAATAAGGAGGGTTCTGCTGGAAATTAGAATTATGCTGGAAATTAGAATTCTGTTGTGGACGAAAATTTTGCTGAAAATTTTGTTGTCCACTCATTGGATTGGATCTGAACTGCTGATTCACCTGTCCAGTTTGGTTTGATCCTCTCCATCCTAAGTTGGGGTGATTTTTTTATTTCGGATTGTATGTGTTTGAGTACATGTTCCTACCTTGTCGCTGATATGATTGAGTCAGATTCACCTGCTCTTGAGGAGTAGGTTCATCAGCAAGAAATGACAAGGTGGTAGGGCACTCGTTAGCCATGTGACCTGGGTGGTCACAAATTGAACACACAGCGGGATTGATGGGACTCTTAGCTTGCTTAGTTGCAGCTAACAGCATGTTCATTTGCTTGGACAACATATCAACCTTTGTTGATAGATCTGAAGTGTTGTTATTGACATCAAATAATTCATTTCTAGTCAACACATGTGATTTTGTTGCCACATCCAAATTAGTTCACTCCATTGTCGCATTTTGGATTGAAGTTTGATATAACTTCTCAAACAATGCTCACAGCTCATCAGCCTCTTTCGTGGCACGCGATCCCCCACAAGATGCATCAACCATTCATCTCTCTTCTGAAATCAGTCCATTGTAAAAACTTTAGACTTGTTGCCACCTTGGAACTTGATGATTTGGACAACTCTTAATTAATTCCTTAAAGCATTCCCAACATTCATGAAATATTTCTGTAGGTTGTTGGAAAAAGAACTGGATCTTCTGACGCAACTCAATGGTTTTGGTCATGGGATATTTTTTAAGAAACTGACGGTGTAGCTCTGCCCAACTCTGAATAGATTGTGGTTCTAAGGAATAGAACCACGCTTTTGCCTTATCCCTTAAAGAGAAAGGAAAGAGTCGGAGCTTAGCTATCTCATCAGTGACATTGTGGACTCTGAACATTTTGCATACCCCAGTGAATTCATTTAGATGAATGTGCGGATTTTCATTTGTTAATCCATGAAAAATTGGTAGCATTTGGATCATTGCTGATTTGAATTCATAGTGGTTTCCCTGAATGGGAGCATGCATGATACATTCCTGATCCTCGTAAAAACCAGGATCATTATAATACTCCAATGTTCTAGGGCTCTCATCAAAATTATTGTTCCTATTATTTTCATTATTTCCATTATTGATGTTCCCATTATTGTTATTCTCATTTCTCTCTTGCCTTTGATCTGCCATGGCTTCAGTATGATGATACTGATTCCTCTGAATTCTACGATTCTCTCTACAAGATCTTTCGATCTCAAGATTAAACGGTTACAGATGCGGGTGATGAGATCGAGTAAAGCTCATACACCACGCTCACAAGCAGGGTTGATGATTCCACAACAAACCCACAATTATCAGCTTCAATCAATTGAAGCAAATGTTTCAATAGATTGACACAAAGCACACACAAATTTTCAAATAAATGACTTTATCAGTCAATCGATTGAAGAATTGTTCTCAATCGATTGAGGTTCAAAGAGTCAAAGCAAGTCAGCACAGATTTTGCAGCTAAGATGGCTAACAACAGAGCTCTGTCAATCGATTGACAGAGAAGTGTTAATCGATTGAAATAAATCTGGGAATTCACAGAGAATGATATCCCAGTCTCAATCGATTGACAGTGAATGTTCAATCGATTGAGTCTAAGATAAACAGTAGCCAAAAAAAGAATTTTTTTTTTTTTTTTAAAATTAAATTAAAATTCGAATTTAAATTAAAGAAATTTTTTTTTTTTTTTAAATTCGAATTTCAAAAATAAAAATTAAATTCGAAAACTAAAATTTAAAATTTAAATTTCAAAACCTAAAGTCAATCCTACAAAATCCTATAAAATCTTACCTAGAAGAGAAAAAGAAGGGAGAGAATAGAAAAATTCCTACAAAGCCTAAAGCAAGTAGTCCTACAAAAAATTTAAAAAAAAAAAAAATCATACAAGATATTTTCTAAAAGAGGAAGATAAGAAAAAAGAAACTCCTACAAAGTCTAAAATAAGAAGTCCTAAAAATCTAAACTTTCTAAAAGAACTCCACAAAAACTTACCTAAGAGAGAAAAATAAGAGAAAGAAGATTTTGCAAATCAAAAATCTAAATATTAATTTTTAAAATTCAAAAATCAAAATTCACACAAGAAAATCAAAATTAAATTTAGAAATTAAATTTCAAAAATTCTAATTGCAAAAATTTAAGTTCGAAAATCAAAAATCAACCTTTGAGTACCAAATTTCAGATTTCACAATCTACAAACGTCCAAATTTTCATAATTAAAGATTTTTTTATTTTTTATTTTTTTTTTCACCACAAAACACACAAATCTTTATCCGAATTAATCAAAATTTTGCCGATTTCTTCGACAGCGGCGCCAAAAACTTGATCAATTTAAAATGTAACACTTGCAAGTGCACAAGATCTATTGTAGTATGGCAAGAACAAGGGTGTCGAGCCCACAGGGAAACGTAAATTTTAATTAATTCTTTCAGAGATTTAAAAACGTCCCCAAGGAAGTACCAAGAGGCAGATTCAATTTTACCAAAAATTTATCACACTTTTCCTGAATGTAAGAAAAATAAATTAATCTAAACAACTAATTATTGATGAATCTAAGAACAATATTTAAATAAGATTAAGGAATATGCTACCCCAAATTAGTACCCATTTTCTATCATTAAAACTCACAGTTTCATTAAAGCATCATTCACAGCATCATTGGTCTATAGAGATGGTTTGTAATAAAATATGATCATCAATCCGACATACCCTATCTAAAAATAATGACTCAGCCTATCATTGCGGTATAAGTCATATAAGAAGCATAGTGTATCTCATGATGTTTAGATCATAGCAGTAAGTACATATCGCTCTGCAGCCTAGATCAGTCTGCAGGTCCAGATCCAGTGATTATAGCCGTTGATACGCGCAATCAACGGTCATAACAAGCATTCAATATATTTTTAATAACACAAACTTTTAGCAAAACGATTCCATGATGACATAATAGACTGCGGTATTAATCATAAAAAATTACTACTTATCTGGGGATCGCATCTTCCCCGATCAACTGATTTAGCCGCTCATCTTTAGTGTATGATCTCCTGGTTCATTCAAAGTCATTCCTCTTTTCATTTCTTCCAAAAGATCTTTGTTTACAATGTCTTTTCCTAAATACAATCTATGAATATAAAAGAGAGACAGTGCAAATCCTAAGTAAAATCTACCCAGATCAAACCCCAGAAGAAGGAGAAGAGAAGAACTCTTAAAAAGATGCTTAGAAGAGTTTAAAACCAAAAATAATAATAATGAATAATAATCCTCCAAAATTCTCCCCCTCGAAGTGTTTTATTTGGCTTTAAATAGCACCCACGTCGCGAAAATTTCCTGGCTCTAAAAGTCAGGGTCGATCGATCGACTCCTTAAAAATCTGCGTTAAGAAGCCTTTTCTGTCTCAAACTTTATCATTTAGGTCGATTGATCGACTGGAGGGTCGATCGATCGACCTTCCCAGATTTCCGTGAACTCCCGCCAAACTTTGCATCAAATGCTTTCTCGGTATTTTGGCCATATTTTTCTATTTCGAACTCGGATTGAGGCGATTCTTATGCCGTTGGAAAGCTGAAAGAAAGATCTACAACTTTTATGTTTTAATAATTTCATAATTCGTATGTCTTAAAGGTCCAAATTAAGCTGCAAGTCGCACCAAGTTCTCGATGACCCAAAGTTGCAGTGTTTTGACATTATTTTCGAAATTCTTGGGCTGTTTCTTGCACTTGGATTATATTTACCTGAAACACTTCAAATATAATAATTCTTATCAGATAGCCTTCATCGGATAGCTAAATATATGTATCTAGAGGTAAAATATCATCATATTTCACTACTCATCAACAGCCACGAAAACCCTTTCTAATGTTACACAACACGAATAGACAATTGGGGAAGACGATGTGGGCGTACGAAATTCAAATATAGCGCAAACAGGAAGAGGAAGAGGAAGAGGAAAGAAGACGATATGGGTGGAAGGAAAGATTTCGGTGGGTAGATTCGAATGTTAGAAAAAAAACATTAAATATGTGGAAGGAAGGAAAGATTCGATTTGCCTCAGTCGTGCACTCACTTATGTGGGTGGATCGAAAGAATCTGTGGGTGGAAATAAAGGCACTCGATAATAAAATCATGGCTCACGCGACGTATGTGCGCGTGTGATATGTGGTGTAGTGTGACGAATCATGACTTGTAGATAGGGACTGTCAACGGGTCAAGTTGGTCGAAAATTTTGGTTGCCCAATGAGAAAATGGCATATACTCGACCTGACCTGACCTAAAAACCTAACCAGACCTGACACTCGACCGGTCCCAATAGAAACCCCATATTTTTCATGATTATATATATATATGGAAAAGGGTTGATACCCCAATGAGATACGGTGAGCGTACCCAAATGATCTATTTGGACCTCCATGTGGTACACTAAAAATTGTTTTGGTGCTTGGATGCATTTTCAAGGTCAATTTTATAAAATAAAATTCAAAAAAATAATTGTTTGAGGCAAAAGTCTAATATTGATTGATTTTTTTTTATCAATTCTCTTTTTTTTAAAATTTTTTTTTTTTTAATATTGACTGATTTAAATGATAAAAATTTCAAAGCACAAAACAAAATGGTGGAGATAAGTTTTTGAATTTTTTTTGTTGAAAGATGATCTACACAAAACAACCTTACTCCATATGACACTAAAATTGTGTTTTGGGCATGGGTTAAAATACCGAATATCTGATACGTATCGTCCGAGCTCAAAACCGATACGTATCGGGCGATACGTATCGGAACAATAAAAAATCGGACGATACATTGAATGTATTGTCCGGGCTTTCCATATAAAGTGAACGATACGGTACATTGAATGTACCGTATCGTTCACCTCCGATACCGATACGTATCGTCCGATACGTATCGGTATCGGACGATATTTTGATCCATGGTTTTGGGTATTACATGATGCTCCACGTGGCCCATTGGGGCACACTTACCGTACCCTGTTGAGGTACCTAACCGATGTTATATATATATATATATATATATATATATATATATATATATATATATATATATATATATATATATGGAAAAAGATCTCGTCCTCCAATGGAGGACGGTGAGCGTCCTCCAAGATCTTACATGAAGCTCCATGAGGCACTCGTTACACTATTTTGATGCCCCATCAAGTACAAGTGCATTGCTTAGATCATTTTTAACAAAAAAAAATTTGAAAACTCATCTTTATTATGTATTTCTTTAGAAATAAAATTTAAATCGTTGAAACTAGTCCAAGGTTGACTCATTCTTTATATATATATATATTTTAAATTAATCTAAATAATGCACTTATACTCCACGTGGCACCCAAAATGGAGTGGCACCCAAAATGTATTTTAAATGCTATGAGGAGCTCCACGTGTATCTTGGAGGACGGTCACCGTCCACCACTAAAAGACCGAACCAGCTCCATATATATATATATATATATATATATATATATATATATACTAGTAAAAAGGCACGTGCATATGCACGTGGATATTAGGACCTTAAATGGTCGAATTTTATTTTTAGACATCTATCGGGTGATTTAAACATAAAAAAAATATAGTATTTCAAGCGTTCATTACTATGTTTTATGATTTAGAAAAGACAAAAAAAAAGTATTTATTATTATGTTTCTTATGTCTTTATTATTTATAATTTAAAATTTTAAAAAAATTAATAAAAAATAAAAAAATATAACTTATATTGTCAACTATAGAACATAAAGAAAAAAAATAAAAACTAATTATTCCTTCTCGACTTTAACTTTCTCGACGATTTTATCGTCTTCATCATCCGTAATCTCGTATTTAATATTTTGGGATATCTACGATCTTGTAAGATAATTTTGATAAATTGTATCTTGCACTTTGACTTGAAAGAAATACTCATTTTCGAAATATTTGTTCATTTTCGAGATATTGACACCAAATTTGATTTTAAGGTCACTTTTTTTTAGATCTGTGTCACGTCAAATCAATGCCTGACCATTTGATGGTACGTCCATTATCTCAAGATCAAGTGTGTGAATAGTTAGAACAAAAAAATTCTCTATCATTTAGTTCAAAATTGTCAATTGGTTTTAACATGGTGCCTTAATAGATTCGGCGGGCATAGTTAATTAAAGATAAAATCACATTTTGATAAAATCACCTGTCATTCGTCTCGTTTAAATTTGATTTTAAGGTCACTTTAAAATTTGTGCACGTCAAATCAATATCTGATCGTCTGATAGTACGCCCATAATCTCAAGATCAAGTGTGTGAAAGATTGGAACGAAAAACACTGTTATCATCCATTTCAAAGCAGTCAATGGGTTTTAATATGGGCGCTCTCAAAGATTCAGTTGGAATATTTAAAGGTATGTTTGGAGGTGGGATCTTAATTGGCATGCTGAGTTGCTATGGTTTGATCAAGTCTAACTGGCTGAACTTTAAATGCGGTTCAAACATATTTGAGAAGTGCATGTGCGTTGCACGCGGACACCGTAAAATGAAATATTTTGATCAAAGATGATTTTAATTATGAGTTAAAATTGACTGATCGTAAATTATTATTTGGGTAACTTAACACCCATGAAATCTTAGAGGGCATTTATGCAAAAAACCATCGATTTTTTGTATTAGTTGATGGAGATCGTTTTTCTGCCTAATCTTCTACATAAGGGAATTTGATATCAAAGCAAGTCAAATATTATATGGCAAAATTGTTAATTCTCTTAACTTTGTAGGTTTCTTTAAAGGTGTTAGAAAAGATAACTTTTATGGCAAAGTTGTTAATTTTCTTAACTTTGTAGGTTTCTTTAAGGGCCTGTTTTGATAGGGGGAAAGGAAAAGAAATCATGGGAAAGGAAATGTGATACTTTCCTATGTTTGGCAACGAAGTTGTGTCACTCGAAATCATAGGAAAATTCAAAATTTTCTTTTCCATTGGAAACCGACAAATCCCTCTAAAATAAGAGGATTTCATCGGAAAACTTTTACCGATTTCTCTCTTTCTTTGTCTTCTATCTCTCACTCTCTTTTTTAATGAATAAATTGAAACAAAATCAACTATTGAAAAAATTACAAAAATTAAACTAAAATAATAAAAATTTATTTTTTTTTAAAAAGAAAAAAAAATAAAGATAAAATAAAAAAAAATAAAAATAAAAATAACAAATAAAATAAGACTTTAAAAAAATAATAATAATAATAATTTTTAAAATAAAATAAAAATAATTAAACAAATTTTTTTTAATAAATAAATAAATATTAAAAAATAAAAAAATTATAAAAAATATTTTTTTAATAAAATAAATAAATAAAAAATTAAAATAAAAATAAAAATAAAAAAATTTAAATTTAAATTAAAAAAATTTTAAAATATTAAAAGTACAAAAATACAAAAATAAAAAATAAATAAAATAAGATTTAAAAATAAATAAAATAAAAATACAAAAAGAAAACATAAAAAATTAAAATTAAAATTAAAAAATAAATTTTTTTAATAAAATAAATAAATAATAAATAAAAATAAAAATAATAATAAAGGTGTTAGGAAAATAATATCTTTATGTAATTGGCAATTACATATTTTATTATTTTTTAATAAATAAATAAATATTAAAAAAATTAAAAAATAATAAAAATAATAAAAAATATTTTATTTTTTTTATTATTTTCTATGTGCCAATTACATAAAGGTATTAGGAAAAGAAAACTTTCTATTTTCTATGTGCCAATTACACAATCGAAACACCGAAAAATAATGAATTTCTATGAATTCCCAAAGAGCTGGAATCCATTAAATTTACAACTTATGTTTTCCGAAAAATTGCCAAACAAACCCTATTATGGTACATAAAGGTATTAGGAAAAGAAAACTTTTATGATAAAATTGTTAATTCTTTTAAATTTGTGGGTTTTTTTGAAGGAACTAAAAATAAGGAAGGAAAGAAAATACCATTATTTACGTATTCTCATTGAAAAAAAGTGTGTTAGGATATTTTGAGAACGAAAATATGACAGAAATATTCGTACTTTTATATAGTAGTAAGAATATATATATATATATATATATATATATATATATATATATATATATATATATATATATATATTACTAGTACATCATTGGCTAATAGTAGGTGTGGCTTGGAACTAAACAGCTTCGGTGAGCAGAGTATCTTTCAAGAGGCCCTTCGTTTGCAAGCTTGGTAAGCCCTCGGCTTAAAACCTCAAATAGGCCCAGGCAGGTCGGGTGGGCCAAGTAGGCCCAAAGGAGGTTGGGCGGTCGTCAGCCAAGTAGGCACTTGGTCAAGCGGGTCGGGTGGTGAGTAGGCCCGGAGGTCGGCCGGGTCAGTCGGCGAGATTCAAAAGGAATGCAGGTTGTTGGCAGGTCAACTAGGCCCAGGTCGGGCCGGACCCGATCCCATCCAAACACCCTAACCTCCCCATCCAATTCATCTTCCCATTTTTTTTTGAAACAGAGTTGCAAGATGCAACACCTTGACTGCCACCACGCTTCACCATCACCGGCCACGGTCTGGCAGACCGACGTCGGCCCGTGGCCGGACTTGGTGGTGTGCCGGTCGTGCTGAAAAAGGCCCCGTGGAGACCGTCGACAATAAAACCAATTTTATTTATTTTTTATTATTATTATTTTTTATTTACATCGACCACCAATGACCTTCCTTCCCTCGTCGTTTGACGGACTGCAGACGGTGAGCCATCCGGTCTTGCTAACGCCTTTATATGGTGTCTATCCGGTGGCCGGAAAAACCCCTACCGGCTCCCTTTTTTTTTTTTTTTTTTTTTTTTAAATCCAAAAAAAAAACAAACATTATTAACCCTCCTTGCCACAGAAATCCGTGCACGGTGCACTTGCTTGCCGATTTAAAACATGGCAACGCAAACACGTCATCGCTCGCATAAATTTTGTTTTACGCTTGAACCCATATGTTAATGCTTTGATCGATCATAACGCCAATCATGGCTCTGATACCAATTGATGGAATCTAAATGGATCTGACGATTCGACCATCCAAATTTAGCCTAAAGATCTAGGCGCACGATCAATCAAAAACCAATAAATATATAAACTATAAATATGCGCACCTTGAGCGTTAGCCATTGATGGTTGCCGATCTTCAACGATGTTCTCGCGTTCAATGTCTCTTAGCACAATGGGGATGCTCTCGCCAATAGGGAGGATTGAATTATGTCGACCTATCGTTGGGACCAGGCACCCCTTATATTTATAGCCAAAGAGTCCTATCCCATTAAGAACTGAAATTGCTAATTATAGTGTGATTAGAAATCACAATCATACCTTAACTGAAAGACTCAACAATCAGTTGCCTATTCTCTTCAAACTCACCAGAATAGCAATTGTACATCGTAAGGTTGATCTTATATCATTCATTAGTCAACGGGTTTGACCATAGTGATGGCCACCAAAATAGGAACGTCTAACACCTTAAACCTAGCTCAAGTCCCTACTGCCTCAGGTGCACGTTGTGCCTTTAACCTCTGTTACCAAAATTTGAACGTTTTGAATCTTCCAATTCAAATTAAATCATATGTTTTATATTGAATCGTACCGAAAACAAATCGTATCAAATGTACGAAATTGTTATTTCTCCCTTAAATCCTAAAACGTTATCTGTTTAATTTCAAACTTTTATTTTGTTTGTATTTTAAAAGAATGATCTTATGAGACCTATTTCCTCAAAAAATTGCAATTTAACTAGTGTACAATAAAATATTAAAACCTAATTTTTCGACTAATTCTAAGGGCATGTGCATACGTCAAATTAGCACGTGCTAGATCAACGCAAGATATAAATCCCTAACTAGGGTGGCCTTATGGGGAGGATTCGAACTCAAGTCTCTGACTTCCCTAAGTCAGGTATCCGGCCATCCAAATCCCTTGAGGTTAAAAAACTTAAAGAATCTCATTTTAATAATCCAAATCCCTTGAGGTTAAAAAACTTAAAAGAATCTCATTTTAATAATTATACCCAAATTCAATTAGTGTTCCTGGCAATGCGGTCCCTTCTCAATTTGGAAACACGGGCCCTAATGAAAGGTCTTGTTTGCAACTAGTGTAAGGCATCGAACTACATTCAAAATGGTGTCTCTTGATTCCGGTCTTGGAATTTTTTTTTCTTTCAGGGTAGGTGCAACACAAGTTTAAATTTTAATTTTAATAAGGTAATTTCATATTTCAAAAAATTTGATGATTAGATGTATATTAACTTTTCTTAAGAAATATACTCCGGGGAATCTAGGAGGTTTCAAACAGGAAATAAATCCTACGCCAAATCAAGATTTTGACCATGATTGAAGATCCAAGAAAGATTCAATCTATCTAACGGAATTTAAAGAAACCATTTACCTTGCATGTATATCAAGAAGATATCTCAAGGAAGAAGAAGGCAAAAATCTCTCTTTCTTTCTTTCTTTATATTCACTAGTAAAAAGATAGGTTCAAATGCACGGGGACATTAGGACTTTTAAGTATTTTAACGATTCATAATTATATTAAGCAAAAAAAAAACCCCACTTATTACTATATTTCATATGTTTTCATTATGTATAATTTAAAATTATAAATTTTTTTAATAAAAAATAGAAAAAGGGAGCTATTACTTGTACATGTTTTCAAGCAACTGCACCGAATTTAAAAGAAAGACTAATAAGTTTGGCGACCTCTATTATATGAAAACACCATCTAAGTCATTTGATTTGAGGGCCATAATTTAAAGATATCAATTACAAAAAATTAGAACAAAATATAATTTTCATCATTTGATTAAATAGAGTCAAAAGCTATTATATAATTCAACAATTGACTCCAATAGATCATATGGCAAGTATCATGTTTTGCTCCAATTTTTGTACTAGAGATCTATCGATCATGAACTTCAAATCAGACTACACATATTACATATCTCTAAAATACCAAATCTTTCTTTAAATTTGGTGCAATCATTTAAAAAATGTGTGCAAGTAATGATACCCATAAAAAAGTAAACTTATATTGTCAAATTATAAATTAAAAAAAAAAAAAAAAACTAATAAATAAGTATAAAATAATAGATAAATGAATATAGGATATTAAATTATAAGTGTTGCCTATTAGTAGGCGTGCTAACTTTAGGCATTAAATCAAAACCGAGAATTTCAGTTATCGATTCAGCGAACCAAAACGTGTATATATATATATATATATATATATATATATATATACATGTACATGTACATGCGAGCGACGTGGCAAAACAAGTGCACGGAAGAGCCTTTAACATCTATTGATGCACTGTGACACGGCATTAATCCCTAACAAATAAAGCCGGCGTCGGATTTTGCTGGAAGCAGAAATTCTGCCATGTAGTGCAGTAGCAAGTGGGCCCACTAAAGGACCAACCAATTGCTATTAAGACACAAGACACACTGAGCATTCTAGCGTGACCCAACAGCTCTAAGATACCTACCTACCTGCTCACAGAAACTATAAATAAAAATCTCTTTAATTCCCGCTTAAAAAAAGTTAAAAAAGAACATCAGATCCATTAATCTCTGCGTTTTCTTTCATTCGATGGCCATGCCGTCTCGATCGAGAAGACGAAGCTTCGATTCGGTGCTAATCGTCTCTGCAGTACAGGTAACAGAAAATCCATTTTATCTCAATTTCAGTCTCTATTTTACTTTCTTTTTTTTGTGACGATCGCCTCTCCTGTTATTCAAGAATTTTTATGATTTTCGAATTTCACGCAGTTGATTGGGGTTTGCTTTATTATTATTTTTGTAAACATTGGTGAAAGAAAGCTGAAATTGGTTTTTTGTTATCGATTCTGTTCGTTGTTTGGGAGTCTAGGGTTTAATTTGATGTCAGGATGAAGGTTGATAGATATTTTTTGAATCTAGAAATTTAATTTGCATTTGATGATGTTTGACGTAAAATCATCAGATTCTATGGATTGTTTGTTTTATGTTACAACTTTGTTAAGGTTTTCCGGGTGATGCGACAGGCATGCATGTGTTGAGCATTGTGTAAATTGCATTGCGATGAGAATGTGATTTCGTGCCAGGGGGTTGGCACAATGGCCAGGACTACGCCTCAAAAAGTGGAGGTCCTGAGTTCGAATCCCACCACTTGTTGGGCACCTGCAGGGATTTATCCCCACCTACCTGGTACCTGTGATGTGCGGGTGCTGCATGTGTCCAGGGACTTAGTCGAGTGCTCTAAGAGGCCGGAATACCCTGTCATCGAAAAAAAAGTGATTTTGTGCTTTCTTCGGTTGAATAAATATCTCAAATGGTTTGTAGTTCGTTGCTTTGTGTCACCATTCACCAATTTGTATTTTCTTTTGCATTTTCATCTTTTGTTTCAGTTGTTTATCATTTCATCATCATTGCAAATTTGGCGAACGCAGCAATCATCTTTCCATGATAATTTCTAGCAATAGCGCCACTCCCAAGTCTGTGGTACTGTTACAGGCCCCATCAATGGTATTATACAATGTTGATCAGGACCACTCTAACCATAATGATCTGAGGTATGCCAATGGCAGACCCAGGGTTTTCTTTCAAAGGGGGTCAATACCGTCTTATAGGTGCGCCATGATAAAAAAAAATTTGGTGTAAAAGATTGGGAAGAAAAAACAAACTCTTTCATTGATTCAAAGTGATCAAAGGCTATCTAAAATTAATGGATGCCATGGAAATCAGACATGCCATTAATTTTACGTGGGGTTGGACTGCATTGAATCATACAATAGGGGATCTTCATTCTAAAATTTTACATAATAAATCTTGGTATCACGGGCATCGAATCACACGGAACACATGATGGTTCCATATGGCATAGATCCCAAAAAGTGACCCATGTACAGAGTGTGCTCGGGTCAGATATCTAATACTAACGGTTTTTTTTTTTCAAAGATGAGCACGGTTAATTGACCCCTCTCACCCCCACGTGGGTCCGCCACTGGGATAATCTTTAGTAGCAACTTCCATGTGTAGAACATTTAAGATTTAGCAAAGTATTAAGCTAGACAATCCACTGTGACTCGTTTTATCACCTACAATCTGCTCAATTAAGTTCCATTATGCCTCACCCTATCTGATTTGACCAAGTTTCCCAGCTTATCAATAAGGGGATTATCTTCCTGATTTCATCAACCTGATTGTTACCAGATCTGTTGTACCACTGGAGAGTAAATATCGATTCCTTGTGAACACTCCGAAACGGGCATCATAATATTTCTATGTATCTGATGCAAACTCGCAATAATTGTTCTCAGATTTCTTCAGCCATTGATGGAGCATAGTGACCGCACGGAGAATCTTTATTTTGTTTATTTGGCAATCTGTTGAAGATCCATTTTGAATCAAGCGCCAGCTGAAAACTTAGATTTTGGTAGGGCAGTGGTTCCTCCATATTTATTTCAACCAAAGATAAGGTTGAAATAAATATGGAGGAACCACTGAACTGGCCATCTGTAGAGGGTTTCCTAATAACCCGATTATATCCATCCAAACATGGAAGTAACAAAGTTCACTTTGGGCAATATTTCGTTAAATTGGGGGAAATTTTGGGAATATAAAATATTAAAAATATTCTATGGCAAAATATAAAAGAATATATTAACCTGTTTAAAGTCAGAAGTGATATTTCTAAGAAATAAAATAATGCATTATATAATCCACAATCCACATGCATCAAAAACCGACAATCATAAAAAGAGCATTACAAAAAGACAATAAAAGGTATAATTAAACAGTGAATCCAAATATCATATCATAAACATTACAAAAAATTTGTCGAAATTTTATATGTCGAAATAGGCAAAAATTTCATCGAAAGTTTTGACGGACCCCCATTTTGGCGAAATTGAGAGAAATTTATGATTATGCATGGAGATAATGTGTATATTGTACTTTTTCTACTATAACCAAAACGTTTTCTAATCAGCTCCTCATCCCATGTCTTGCCCATAGAAACACTAGAACTGGAAATCACTAGGATATAAGTTTGTGCACACAATTAAGTCAACAACGAAGAGAAGATGGCTAATTTCAGGACACCCAAGAGGACACGGAAATGATCAGTGTGGCCTAGATTCACAAGGAAAGTAATGCCCCTACTCAGAACTTCTTCGGCAATTAAGAACAGAGCTGCCGAGAGAGGATCATCTTACCTAATGCCCCAAGTTCTGAAGTAACTGAAAGGGGACCCATTGGTGAGGACGGAAAACCAGCAATGCTCGAGGCAGCTTTTGACCGGATTGATCCAAGAAATAGAAAACCCAAATTTTTGGAGGTCATGAAGAAGAAAACTCCATTCAAGACTGTTGTAGGCCTTGGCCATATCAATCTTACAACAATGTTAACTCCTATAGATTTTTTGTCAATATCTTTGATAAGTTTGTATGCTGACAAGTAACAACATTGTCATAGAAGATTTCCTCCTCATTCAGCATGGCTGTAAACATGGAATTCTGCTCATCAGCAATGAGAGAATGAATTTCATTTAGGAGACCCCGCAGCCTGAGGAGCCCAAGACTCCTTTAACTTGAGCTGACTATCTCTTGCATTATTTTGGGAAGCGAGCGTAATGATTTTCCCAAGAGGATTCATAACATCACTAGAATTAATTCAAAGCACTCCCAAGTGAACATAAATAGATGGCAGACTCATTAAACTAATATAGATACAACATAGAATGTTGCTCCATTGCTATCACAAAATGAATGCAATGAAGCAACGCCTGTAACTCGAATAGTGCATGATACCAATAAAAAGAAAATATCTAATACTGTATGTCCTGCACCCGATTGATGGTTTCCTCATTTGCTAGTGCAATCAACAGAGAAATTAAAATCCATGCAGGTCGTATCTGAAGTTGTTTGGGACAATTGGAAGCAATTCATATTTCTTGTGTGTTTCAGTGTTGCAGTATTTTAACTATTTTAAAGTCCCACATCGGTGGGAATTGTTTTCTAGAGAAAGGCTATTAGAGCCTTTGTTGGGTCAAGGCTTGTAGCCTTCTTGTAGGTGGAGAACTGCATATACTTTTTAAATTTTAATACAATGTCTACAACACATATAATTCAATACACAACCATTTTGGGATAGACAGTGGTACCTGGACGGAGTGGCACGGGTGCCAAGTGTCAAGGTGTCATAGATGTTTGGTATGGTAACTTTTGAAACTTTTGTAACGCAGCATGACCATGAAAGAAATAAAAGCTTAAATATGTTGTAAAATAAAATTGAAAAATCATAGAGAGCTAATTGAGAAATCTACTTAATGATGTAGCTAAGCATGTTTTTGCTATTTACTTAATGATGTATGTCATGAGCATAACTTAAAATATTCCATATTATCCAAATGGTTTTCAAGGCCAAGCCTTTCCATTTACAATTTACCCAACTTCATGGAGTATTTCCTAAAATGGCAACTCCTTTTACCTTGTTGAAACGATGCACACTTGGATGGGTACTAGGTGGTATATTTCTTATATGTCTAGAATGTTCATGTCACATCGTGTCGTGTCGAGGAGTGTCCAAATGCCTCCCTCCAAGTGTTGGCACAGAAAAAATCGCAAAAGTAGAAGTGTCCAGGTAACAGTGATTGGTTTTCCATATTTTCTTTTTCCTAGAGCTCATGAAACATCTTGGGAAAAATTAGACAAACTTCAATCAGTGTTTTTAAAACTGGATCAGATCGGCGTTCAGACTGTTTTCTAACTGGAGCTGCTCTATCTTGGAGTTTGGTCCGTTATAAACTGCCCAGAGTGCGGAACTATATGGTCCAACCATTGAACCGTGCTGCTTCGATGGTTTTATTCATTGTTTTTAATAGCGAAAAGTGCATAGCATAGCATTCCCTCGAGGTGAGGCATAAGCCCCAAGGCATGAGGCGCAAGCCTCATGATTTTTTTAATCTTTTATAATTATATAACTAATAAACAAAATAATAGAAAATTTTAGATTTTATTTTCTGAAAAAAGTGTGCAGATTTGTGTGTAGATTTTCTACAAAAAATTTCACAACAAATAGTTTGCACGATAAAAAAAAGTGTGCACCACATATAGTTTGCACAATAAATGAAAAGTGCACAAAAAATGTGTGCAAAGTTTCTAAAAAAAAATTGCATTATATAGTGTGCAGATTTTCATTTCCCAAAAAATATGCACAAACTATATATTGTGCGACAAATTTTCTGAAAAAAAATAAAGAATTTGAAGGAAAAAATATGATGATGATGATGAGGAGGAGGAGGAGGAGGAGGAGGAGGATAAAACATAAGACCCCTTACATGGAGCTGCCTGGGACTCGGAGGGCTGCGAGACGTCAAAGAGAGCACTGGAGTTGTCGGAGGGAGAGCTTCGAGTTGTCCGAGAGAGGGCTGCGAACTACTCCTTCCTCTTTCTCTTTTTTTTTTCTCTCGCTGTTTTCTTTTCTTTTTTTTTCAATTTTTTCACCCGTTGTTTATGATTTCTCTCAGAGCCTCTCCCTTTCGGTTACAAATCCCTGGAGTCTTTGTTCCTAACGAAAATAAGTTTTGAAGACCCTAGGTTTTAAAACCCAGTGGCAGTTTTGTAAACAAAAAAGAAGGATCTTTAAACATATATGCTGTAGTGCTGTAGTGTACGCTACATGATGCAGTGTACTCAACAGGCTCTAGCGTATACTATATAGACTGTAGTGTATGCTACAGTCATACACGGGCTGTATGCTACATGGGGGACGCTATGTAGCTTTTAGGGTGCTTTAAAAACTTGGTTTTATTGGAGTTTGCCGGTCTAACATAGATTGTTTTTCAGTAAGAAAAATTGCCGGAAAATAGTCTAATTTTTTTTTTTTAGTTAGAAAATGAAAAGATGAAGATCAGATGACATTGCCAATTATCTCTCGCATCGGAGGAGAGAAAGAGAGCATTTATTTTCTTTCTGTTCTTCTCACATGTCTTATCCTTTTGTCCTCCATGCTTTTTTTTTTTCTCTCACTGCTTCCGCTTCTTCTATCTTCTTTACTTCTTATCTTTCTTCACACCACCTATTTTTTTATTTAAAAATTCCCTCTTCAATCGAGAGAGACGTCACATCTTTCTCTACTAGAGAGAGAGAGAGAGAGAGAGAGAGAGAGAGAGAGAGGGAGAGAGGAGTGTCTCTTGCTTAAAAAGGTTATAGATACTTTATATAAAGTATTAATTGTTTATTATATAATATAAAGTATAAGATAAATATATAAACTGGTTCAAATCGTTGGTCCAAGTGTTTTGGACTCAACCGGAAGAATTTACGCTTTAAGCTCCAGCCTGCTACTCAATGATCGTATCCCCACTCGTAGCTTCTGCTTCTTCTCTCCGGGGTACCTTTTTGTCATGAAAGAAAAAGAATCAACCCAATCTGTGTTTCTGATTTCTCATCTATCTCAAATAGGATTTTCTTGGATGTTTAATATGTATAAAATGCATTAGCTTCCAACTACTATTCATATATCTTTAGCATATTCCGTGCTAATTATACCAAATGGGCATTTTATATCTTCTCTTGATAGGTTTAAGCTGCAGGTAGCTTTATTGGTTCATAGGTTCTTAGTCCCATATTCAATGCCATTAAAATAGTCTCTTCTATTCTGTTGTTTATATGCATGTCTTTGAAAAGAATGGGACCTTTTTGGCACATTGCACAGTTTTTTGAACTTATCAATAGTGGAGTTTGCTAACTCAAGTTATTATTCCTTAGTTTCTAGCCAATAATAACATCATTTACATCCTAAATCCCACATTGTGGATCGGATATAATTTGATTATCATGATGGCAAAAATTCACTATGATTATATGATTGATTACCCATTATTTTTCTATTGACTTTTTTTTAGGTATGCTGATTTTGGTTGCATGTTTTCTGTTTCTTGTGTTATATTGTGCAAATAATTTGATCATCCCATGCTTCAAGTATTGTTCTGTCTTTTACAATTCATCAATTAATCTGCAGGTTATGTTCCTCGTATCTTTCGTGAGGGCAGAAATATCAGATGTGGGTTTGTCCAGTGCACCAAAAATGTAAGATAACTTGCAAGCATGGTTGTAATCTCTAAAGAGGGTTCTTATTGACTATTCCATTGCATATTCTTATTTTTGAAATTGATGCTAATCACACAGGTTTATCCAATGCACCAAAAATGTTGGATCACTTGCAAACATGGTTATTGTTTCAAAAGATGGTTCTTATTGACAATTGCATTGCAATATTTTTTATTGATCAAAAAAATAATAAATTTCATATTTTTACTTTAAAATTGATGCTAATCACCCATCCCAGTGATGGCCTTTTGGTCAATGATGAAAGCTGATAAAATGTAATGCTGATATATACGCCATCATACCTATATTTTAGTAAGAAAGGATTCATAGCTCGTTATCAGTTGCCATATTGGCCACCTCCCATGACTGATAGGAAACAGTCTCCGTTTTGCATGTCAGTGTTATGAACTAATTTGAAAGAATAGCAAAATATTTATAAATATAAATATAAGAATTTTTTTTTTATGTTTTCATAGACATAATTAGGCACCTTTTATAGATTAATAACCACTACAAGAAGGTTTATAATAATTCTCACTAGTAAATAAGTGAATAGTTTAGTTGAGGGTAATGCATATATATATATATATATATATATATATATATATATATATATAAACTGAGCAACCAAAGCTTCTAATTAATAATGAATCAAATTACATCAAGCGAAGGGCATTTCCTCCATATTAGTACACCGGAAGCTTATATTAGTTCCCTGGAAATCTGAAGTTTGGGAGGCCCAAGAAAACACCGATATAAGCCTTTCGAATGGGTCTTGGGATAATTAACTGGGCAACAAGTTGAATATCACTCCCACCGTCCAAAGCATAATCTGCCAATGCACCTGCCATCATATCGTCCTCCCTATTCACATGATTAATTGACCAATTCATCTGGTTCAAAATAGTCAGGCTTCCTTCAACCCATTTAGCAATGCTCCAGGGATAGGTCCCTCCTTTAATATGTCTACCAACAATGTGGGATCAGATTCAATGATCACCTTGTTAGCCCTGAATAAAAAGGACTTTAAACATTCAAGAAGGATACAACTTCTGCCATAGAATCTATTCCTTCACCAAAGTGTTGTCAACAAGCTACTACTATTTTGCCCTTTGCGTTCCTAACGTTACCATCACCCACTGCAATGCCTGGTTTTCCCCTAGATGCATCATCTATATTAAGCTTCAATTCCCTCATGCCAGGCAGCTTCCATTCCATTCTGTCATACTGATCGGAACATGTTTGGTTGGTAAGATCACCAATCCTAGATGATTAAGAATCATTTTATGTTCTCTGGAATGCAACCTCCTTGGATGAATACTGCCATTTAGGTCCCATAACCAGTTTAAATTTTTTAGTAACTTCTTCCTGACCAATGCCTTTATCTCGGTGTCTAATTCTATTCCTTTCAAGCTATCTCCCAACAAACAAGGATAGATACCTGAGAAATGATTAGTCCTTGGCTTAATGGGATGAAATCTGAAGAAAACATATGATATCCCTAGATTTCCCTCCAAACATTCTGTACCAGATCACAATCAATAAAAAGATGGTGAAGGGATTCTTCCGCGGCATTACTTTTAACATTCCAACACTATGGGAATTCTCCAGGATTTTAAGCTGTCAACAGGTAGGGCTGTCAACAGGCCAGGTTTCAGCCTGGGCGCGGCCCAAATGGGCCGGGTTTGGGCCCAATATTTTAAGTCATTTGATAAACGGGCCGCGCCGGGCTAAGCACGGATAAGAAACAGGTTCGGGTTCCGGCTGCAAAGTGTAAGCCCGAACCCGGCCCGACCTAGTAAAATGAGGCCCTTATAAAAAAAAACTCTCTAAAAAAACTTTTAAAAAATATTAGAAACCCAGCCCGAACCCGTCCTGGATGGCAAACTGGGCCGGGTTCGGGCTACAACATTTACTGGGCTGAGTCCGGCCTGGGGTTAGCTATCGGGCCGGGTTCGGGCTCTCATTATATCTTTAAAAAGAGGGCCTATAGAAAAACCCGACCCGTTGACAGCCCTATCAACAAGTCTGGCGGCATGCAACAATTTCCAATCAAAAACCTGGATTTATCGTGCACTTTCTTCATTTTAACAAAAAAGTAATCTATTTGTTTACTATTTGATTCACTTTTGAAAGTTACAAGATGCTCTTTATTCTTAAAACATGTATTTTCTATTGCAAGATCCATTTTTGGGTTTTTGATAGGATAAGCTTCTTAGTCTGCATTAGGTTTAGAGAAAATGTAAATTACTGATTACTGATTAAAGCAGACTCAACTTTGAACTTGATCATGACTTATGAGGGATTCTGGGTACAACTTAGCTAAGTTCTGTAAACCCTTGGCAACTTGCACAGCGATGAAAATATTATCTGAGTTTTTTATTAGAATTTGAGGATTGGTTGGGGCCAATCCTTGTTGACTTGAGATTTTTTTATAACATTGATGTATATCATGCTTTTGCTATAGCACTAATGCAAGTTGTACTTACTTATCAATAAGCAAGAGCACACTCGATTTATTAATTACTTATATGAATTTTTTTTTCTCCTTTGCAACCTCTGGTACTCATAGCAATCATTTTAGCTAATGTAATATATTGAGAAATTGAGCTTTCTTGTGTTTTGTGAGAGAGCCATATAATAATTTTCTTAGTTGTCCCCATTAAATCATTCTACAATGTTAGTTATAATTTGAATTTCATGTGATGTTCATTGGTACCCCCAGTTTATCAGGCTTTCTGTTTTGCTTTTTCCAGTCGAAGGCATGCTAAAGGATTTGGGCCACTGTTTGATTGTGAGAAATGCAGTGATGGAAAGGTTTTAAACTTTTCTTACGATTCTCCTCATGTAGAAAGATATGCATTTGGATATTGATCTTATCTTGTTTGTTTAAAACCAGTTCTAATTTCAATATTGTTTGCGGCGCTATAGCAGCCTATATCATCTTATCTTTTTCTTTTGTACACACAAAATGTATCTGTGACTACAGTAGAATGAGAAAGGCTAGTGGTATGTAAATGTCAGAACAAAAAGAAAACAGAGACGCTGGTGGTAGATACATGAGCAAGCAAGGGTGGTGATTTCTTAGAGTGGGGGGTAGTCTCCAGACCCTTATTGGTAGAAAATTTTATAACTTTCTGCTGTGTTGTCTATTTTATAACAAATAATAATAATATTATTATTAATATTTATAATCTTCTTTTGAGTGGACTGGTCTAAACTGTCTTCTCTTTGATAATGGACCAATGCTGCTATCTTTTTCTTTGTTGCCAATGATTGGATTTGAAGCGTTTACCAGTTAGATAAGAGAAGTTTCCAAGTTTTCACCACTCAGTTTTTGTGTTTTCTGTGGTGAGGTGGAAAAAAAACTCCCTTCCATGTTCTTGAAATGCGCATGACTAACTGCCTTATTAATTGGTAATTGTTTCCATATTCTTGCCAGACCCTTATTTTTCTATTCTGAATTTCAATGTGCTTGTTTTAGAGGTCTTCAAGGATCTATAAATAATATCAGTATACAGGAAATTATAAAACATTTTGAGACACTCAAGCCCATGCTCGAACATGAAATTTGGTTAATCGTCATCACCATCATTGTTGTATCCCATCAATAGTGATAGGCTTTGTCTATGTCTCCCAAATATAGGTTCCTAATATGTTTATGAGTGCATATATTAGGACCATATGTTTTGTGCATTACTGCTTTAAACAAACTACTAGGTGACGGGGACGCCACTTACATGGACATTGGATTCGGACCACATCGTTTCTACCGGCGTAGAAAGAAGCGGAATGAAAGTCAGATCTAGGCGAAAGATGAAAATTCTGGAGAATGGAAGGAACACATGGCAAATTCAATCAATCGAATTTAAATTTCGATCGATCGAAAATTTTGATCAATCGAATTAGGTGGACAGAAATGCATGTTCTGGAGTGATATTTCGATCGATCGATCAAAAATTTCGATTGATCAAAATTTAATTTCGATCGATCGAATTTTGGTGATATTTTATATATATGAATTTCGACTGATTGATTTTCAATTTCGATCGATCGAATTTCGACGGTGATATTTTATATATATAAATTTCGATCGATCGATTTTCAATTTCAATCGATCGAATTTCAATTTTGATCTATCAAATTTCAATTCCGAACGATCGAAATCGCGCAGAAGAGTTTTAGTTGTTTTAAACTTCTAATTTCGAACTTTAAGTTTTAGGGGGTTTATTTGTCTTTATTTCGTTTTAGGGTTTTCTTTTATTGTAAGAGCTCCTATAGAAGGTTCTTAAGCTAAACAATGTAGTTAGTGGATTGATTATTTGAATGCTTTTATGCTTGAGTAATCTTTGCCTGAGATGGGTTTGGTGTGAGGCCAAGGAGTGATTCCCAAAGCCATTGTTATCTTCTTTATTCTATTTGCTATTTCTCGATCTGTGTTTGCTTCCCTAAACCTTAGCCTAATTGTTGCCTTTCAATCCCGAAACCTAAACCTTTTGAATCCATAAACCACACAAAACCCACAACCCTTTCCAAAACCATAAACCGATCCGAAAATCATAAGCCTTTTACAAACTGTAAATCCCTTTCACAACCCAATTTGGAATCCGTGAATCTACATCGGACTGAAGATGAGCAGTTAAGCTTGGGAAAAGCTAGAGTTCTATCTCTAGGCCGATTTCGCCTCAACTCTAAAAGTACTTGCGCATCGAACTGGACCCTATCTGGATCTCGTGTGATCTACCCATCATAATTCTGCAAACCCTAAAGGTATCAAAGATAATTTTGCGATTAAACTTGAATTAATTTAATTAATTTCGGCAAAATCTGCATCAAATCATATTCACTCATTTTAGGGTCGTCTCGTGTCAGTTTTGGTATCAGAGCCCTAGGTTTTCTAGGTTAGGGTATCTTTGCTTGTCATATTTATTTTATTGCATTGTTTCCTTTTTGTGAGTCCATATTGCATTCCATATTAGAAACATCACCATGGCTTCGGATGAGGTTCTTAATACTCTTAGAGTTATGCGAGAGGAATTGGGTGCGATTAATGCACGTCTAAATACCATTGAGCAAGCCCAAACATCCCTAGGAGTTGGTAATGATAGATTACGTGATCGAATTAACCAACTGAAAGCGATGGGTGGGCTGGAAATTCAACACCAAGAGCGTGAGTGTCCTCACTTTGAACGTAATGGTCGCCAAGACAACCGGAACTGTAGGGATCATCGTAGAGATGACTATGACCCTGAAGTTCAACTCCTTAAGAACGTCCGAGTTGAGATTCCGACTTTCGATGGAAGAATGGACCCTACCGTCTTCCTCGATTAGCTTTCTGACATGGACCAACACTTTGATTGGTATGCCATGAATGACGACCGTTGCGTTAGACTCGCTAAGATGAAATTGGTTGGTCAAGCTCGACTTTTCTGGCTCAATGTCGAGCGCATCAGGGTAAATGTGGGTTGCCCACTCATTTACCCGTTTGGACAACATGAAGGAACGACTTACTGAGAAGTATGCTCTTTTATTATACCACCGACGCCTCCTCGACCAGTGGCAAAATTTACGTCAAGGTGGTATGCTCGTGACCGATCACATTGCCAAATTCGAAGAGTTCATGATGAGGGCAAAAGTATCGAAAGACTCTAAAATCACTCTCTAGATTTCGCACCGGATTGCGACTTGATTTGTAAAAAGAGTTGATTTCTCACGCTGTGGAAACTCTTGAAAGATGCTATGTTGTTGTGTAAGATCTTGAACGATACTTAAAAACTACGGTGGTGAAGAGGACCGAGTCACAATATAGCGGTCAACGATCCGGTGAGGGACGATTTAATCCTCGTCCCAAGCCTACACAACCTCCCCCTACCAATTCGAGGTTTGAAAGGGGAAAAGGTGTAGTCGGAGAATCCTCAAGGGTTAATTCTCAAGTAAAGTGCTATAAATGTCATGAGATAGGACACTTTGCCGCCCAATGCCCTACGAAAGAACCCCAAAGGACTCTCTTCATTGAGGGAGAGGAGGATGATGATGAGGTAGTGGTTGAAGAGGAAATAATTGAACCGGTTAGCACACCCAGTGATGAGGAGGGTGATGCTATTGGTCATGCTTTAGTTGTGAGGTGTGCCCTTGCACAGCCTCAACGGGATGAAAAGAATGACTGGCGAAAGGAGAACATCTTCCACACCTTTGCCAGATTTGGTGAAAGAATTGCAGGGTCATCATGGATAGCGGTAGTTGTACTAACGTAATATCAACTCATATAGTACGCCGCTTAGGACTTACACCTGAAGCCCACCCGAGACCTTATAAAGTCGCATGGGTCAATTCTTCATCCATTCCCGTGTCGAAAAGGTGTCGTGTACCGATTCAGTTAGGTTTTTATTCGGACACCTTATGGTGTGATGAGGTGTCGATGGATGTGGGCCATATCATTTTGGGAAGGTCGTGGCTCTACGACATGGACGTGACTCTTTCTGGTCAATCAAACATATGCACGTTCATGCATAAGCGTAAAAAGATTACTTTACACCCTTTGCCTCCCAAAACACCATCGACCAATACCGTCGAAAAGAAGGGCGAATCGTCTAAAGCCGTTAATATTATGAGTCCTTCTGAGTTCGAGAAAGCATCGTTAGATGAGAGTGTGGTGTACGTAGTTGTCACTGTTGAGAGTGCTCCCGAATCAGAGAGTGCGTGCCCCAAGGAGGTTGAGCTGATTTTAATAGAGTTTACGGATGTCTTCCCTGAAGACTTACCAAACGAACTCCCTCTCCTGCGTGATATCCAACACGCCATAGACTTGGTTCCTGGATCTACCTTACCGAACCTGCCCTACTATAGGTTAAATCCGATTGAGCACACCGAGTTAACTCGGCAAGTCAATGAGCTCCTTTAGAAGGGGTTCATCGAAGAAAGCATGAGCCCGTGTGCCGTACCTGCCCTACTCACTCCTAAGAAAGATGGTACGTGGCGCATGTGTGTGGATAGCCGTGCGATCAATAAGATTACGGTTAAGTGTCGGTTTCTCATACCAAGGCTCGATAATATGCTTGATATGATGGTTGGTGCCACTATCTTTTCAAAGATAGACCTTAAGAGTGGCTACCATAAAGTTCGCATCCGCCCCGATGATGAGTGGAAAAGCGCCATTAAGACTAAGGATGGTCTTTATGAGTGGATGGTCATGCCATTTGGGCTTTTTAATGCCCCGAGCACTTTCATGCGACTCATGACCCAAGTGTTGAGGCCGTTTTTAGGCAAATTCCTTGTTTATTTCGATGACATCCTGATCTACAGTCATGACAAGGAACAACACTTGACCCACCTTAGGTTGGTTTGTGAAACCCTCAAGGGCGAGAAGTTGTTTGCAAATCTCAAGAAGTGCACCTTCATGCAACATTCCGTTGTCTTCTTGGGATTTATTATCTCAGCCGATGGAATGGTCGCGGACCCCAAAAAGGTGAGAGCCATTGTGGAGTGGCCCAAGCCTAAGAACATACACGATGTCCGTAGCTTTCATGGTTTGGTTACTTTTTATCGTCGCTTCATCAGAAGCTTTAGCACCATCATGGCCCTAATCACTGATTGCATGAAAAAAGGGGACTTTAAATGGGGCAAAGCGGCGACGAAAGTCTTTGTTGAGATCAAACAACGAATGAGTAGTACACCCATCATGCGATTGCCGGACTTTTCTAAAGTCTTTGAAGTCGCATGCGATGCATTGGGTGTAGGCATAGGAGGAGTACTTAGCCAAGAGGGTCACCCTGTGGCCTATTTTAGTGAAAAACTTAACGAGGCAAAGCAAAAATACTCCACCTATGACAAGGAGTTCCATGCGGTCGTTCGATCTCTTTGGTATTAGAAACACTACCGTAGACCGCAGGAATTTGTGTTGTTCTTTGACCATGAAGCCTTACGCTTTCTTGCTTCACAGAAGAAGTTGAACCCAAGGCACGCGAAGTGGGTTGAGTACCTTCAAGGATTCACATTTGTGTTAAAGCATAAGGTCGGTGTTAAAAATAGGGCCGTTGATGCACTTAGTCGGCGAGTAGTGACTTTGCGCACAATGAGCACCGAGGTCGTCGGGCTTGAAAAGTTAAAGGATGAGTACCCCGAGTGCCCAGATTTTAGGGTTGAGTACACTGCTATTCTTAGTAACCCGACCGGCACACACTCCGTGCACACCATCCAGGATGGGTACTTGTTTAAAGGCAATCGCTTTTGCATCCCTCGCACTTTATTGCGTGACTTTCTCATTTGGGAGTTACATACTGGAGAGATGGCAGGACATTTCGGGCGTAATAAAACTGTTGCGCTCGTAGAGGATAGGTTCTTTTAGCCTAGCCTAATGAGAGATGTCGCCCGGGTCGTTAAGCATTGTCGTACTTGCCAAGTGTCAAAACAGACCAAACAAAATACCGGCTTGTACACCCCATTACCCATGCCACACACACCGTGGCAAGACCTCTCTATGGATTTTGTGCTTGGACTTCCTAAGACCCCTAGGAAGCACAATTCCATCTATGTCGTAGTGGACTGATTTTCCAAAATGGCCTACTTTATTCCTTATTCCAAAACCTCCGATGCATCTCATATTGCTAAACTATTTTTCGCGGAGGTAGTGCGTCTTCATGGGTTGCCCAAGACCATTGTGTCTGATAGGGATGTTAAATTTACTAGCTATTTTTGGAAGACCCTTTGGCACATGATGGGCACATTGCTCCAATTCTCAACAGCTTACCACCCTCAAACGGATGGCCAAACCGAAAGCACTAGTAGGAGCCTTGGGAATCTCTTTCGTAGTCTTGTCGGTGATCATGTTAGGATCTGGGATACCATCTTACCCACAGTTGAGTTTGCATATAATAATTCTGTCAATAGGTCTATAGGCATGAGTCCTTTTGAGGTAGTACATGGTCATAGGCCTAGGACCCTATTAGACTTGATCCCCATGTCTGCATCGCATATAGTGTCAGAGTCTGCTGATGCATTTGCACAACATATTCATAGCTTGCATGCCGAAATTAAACAAAAAATTAATTCAGGCAACAGTCAATATAAATTATCTGCAAATGCTCACAGGCGTTCTAAAGAATTTCACGTGGGTGATTATGTGATGGTCCAGGTTAGGCTTGAGTGGTTCCCATCGGGATCCGCAAAGAAGCTCCAATCTCGAGGCGTTGGGCCTTTTAGAATTTTGGCTTAAGAGTGGTCCTAATGCATACATGCTTGAGCTTCCTCCAGGTACGGGGGTCAATTCAATGTTCAATGTGGAGGACTTGGTTCCTTACTTGGGTTTCACCCCACCATGGATCAAAATATCGTCCGATACCGATACGTATCGGTATCGAACGTGAACGATACGGTACATTAAATGTACCGTATCGCTCATTTGTATTGCAAATACCGGGCGATACATTCAATGTATCGTCCGGTACACTACTGTTCCGGTACGTATCGTCTGGTACGTACCGGTTTTCCGGCATTTTAACCCATGCACCCCACCTCCTGAAAATCCACTCCAGCATCCTCCTAGTCCCAACCCAAACTTGCAGCCTATACCTCTTCCTTCCTCAAGCAGACAGAGAACAGATAAAATAGAGGATATAATCAATGATCATGCCGCCTCTACACATGACGGGAGATTCCAGAAGTACTTGGTTAAATGGGTCGGCAAACCGGAGTCCGAAAACACTTGGATCCACGTGAATGAAGTTCGCCGCTTGAACCTCGACCTGCTAGACACCTGCCACGAGCGTGTTTCATCGGTGATGAAACCTTTTTGGTCCAGGGGAATTGACGGGGACACCACTTACATGGACATTGGATTCGGACCACATCGTTTCTACCGGCGTAGAAAGAAGAAGCGGAGTGGAAGTCAGATCTAGGCGAAAGATGAAAATTCTGGAGAATGGAAGGAACACATGGCAAATTTGATCGATCGAATTTAAATTTCGATCGATCGAATTAGGTCGACAGAAATACATGTTCTGGAGTGATATTTCGATTGATCGAATCATATAATCGATCGATCGAAAATTTCGATCGATTGAATTTCGACGACGATATTATATATGTATGAATTTCGATCGATCGAAATTGTGCAGAAGAGTTTTAGTTGTTTTAAACTTCTAATTTCGAACTTTAAGTTTTAGAGGTTTATTTGTCTTTATTTAATATTTGTTTTAGGGTTTTCTTTTATTGTAAGACCTCCTATAAAAGGTCCTTAAGCTAAACAATGTAGTTAGTGGATTGATTATTTGAATGTTTTTATGCTCGAGTAATCTTTACCTGAGATGGGTCTGGTGTGAGGCCAAGGGAGTGATTCCCAAAGCCATTGTTATCTTCTCTATTCTATTTGCTATTTCTCGATCTGTGTTTGATTCCCTAAACCTTAGCCTAATTGTTGTCTTTTAATCTCGAAACTTAAACCTTTGGAATCCATAAACTACACAAAGCCCATAACCCTCTCAAAAACCATAAACCGATCCGAAAACCATAAGCCTTTTACAAACCGTAAATCCCTTTCACAACCCAATTTGGAATCTGTGAATCTACATCAGACTGAAGACGAGTGCCTAAGCCTGGGAAAAGTTAGAGTCCTATCGTTAGGCCAATCTCGCCTCAACTCTTAACATACTTGCGCATCGGACTGGACCCTATCTGGATCTCGTATGATCTACCCATCATAATTCTGCAAACCCTAAAGGTATCAACGATAATTTTACGATTAAACTTGAATTAATTTAATTAATTTCGGCAAAATCTGCATCAAATCATATTCACGCATTTTAGGGTCGCTGTCCCGTGTCACTAGTGTTATGGTAAAATTTTGGCAGACTGTAGGTTTATAAAAGATGCTGTTATTGATTTACCAAGGATTTTCTTGGACTTCCTCGATCTATTGAGCTATGAGACCATGAATGCCTAAATGCACGATATATCATAAAGGTAGTAAATATATTGCATATCCACTGACCATTTCTTAAAGGCACGAGGTGGAGCCCAGGTGGTAGACCCTTTGGGACCCTAGTGGAAATTAGGTGGTGAGGCCCAATAATGTTGCAATTTTTTTTTTTAAATTTCTTAAGGATCTATAATACATGCTAAATATGAGAATCATAACAAATCATCATGATGACAACTAATCGCATCTATTTGGGTCAGCTTTGTGAGTCCTATTTCCCAACTCATTTCTGATTAGCACTAAGCTCTCTGTAACTTCAGAATCTTTCATGTTCCGTCTCACTACCTTCCTCTAGGTCTTCACTGGTCTTCCTCTTCTCCTACTTCCTCTTGGTTGTAGCGTCTCAATCCTTCATTTAAGATTAGTTTCAAGTAATCTTGAAACTAATCTTGAACCATCTCAAGTAACTTTTTGTAATGTTTTCCTTTATAGGTACCACTCTCAAATTTCTTCGTACTTTTTCGAAATTTATCCTTGCTTGCAACTCCACACATCCATTTTAACCTACGCATCTCAGCCACATGTACTCTATTTTCTTGTCGCTTTTTTGTAGCCCAATATTCTGCACTTAATGAGGAACATAACAAATAATGATAAATATGCGATTATATACTCATTAAGTATTAATTTTCATGTAAACTTGTAGGTTGAAAGAGTAAAGTGACAAGTAACAATTTTTATTATATATATTTTTAAATAAATCCAAGATGGTAATTTGATCGAATCTTGTTTTGATCGGTCTATAAAAAATCAAAAAATATAATTCTTAAGGGATTGGGCCATTGCTCAGGTGGTTATGCCTTCAAGCATTTAGTTTGAGGTCCGGGGTTTAATTTGCACCGTTACTAATAATTTTTTAAGAGTTCAAGGATAATGTCTGATGAGAGCGATGACATTTTTTGAAAAAAGGAAAAATGAACCAGTTATAAAGCTTGAGATCAGCATTTGACGTCTCACATACTTGTGTGTCTGCCCTAGGTAGGCCCACCTAATTGACCTCATTAAAATCTGGCATGGTTATACACACACACACACGGGAGGAATCCATGAGACGGAGGGATCTGTGTGTAATTGCCTATAGCTGTTTTTTGTGATGGAATGTCATAGATGCTGTGACCGGTAGATAGATATGCAATTTGTTTAAGTAAATATATAAATTTCTGCATTTGCTTCATTTTTTTTTTCATAATACGAACTTACTATGTCATGTTGGGTTTGATTTCTCCATGAGATTGAAGGATCTGTATCACAGCGTATAGCTGTTCTTTGTCATGGAAAGTCATAGAAGCTGTGACTGGTAGATAGATATAACATTTGTTTAAGCAAAAAATGACATAATGACCTGCATAGATGATTGTAGTATTCCTACATTTGCTTCATTTGTGGTACTCATCATATAGAATGAATGGTGGCTTAACAGGAACAAAAATACAGCATTGACAATTCTGTCAGACAAGGCATCCATGAACCAAAAGAGGTAATTAAAAATTGTATCTTCTTCATTACAGAAATATGTGTTGTAATACATTTAATCTATTTGCCTATATGTAGGGTATTGACAATACATTTAATCTATTTGCCTGTATGTAGGGCATTGACATAATTGCTACATACACGGATGTTTCTGGTGCCATCCGAATAAATACTATAAAAGCAAGGGATTTATCTGATTCCTGGGTTTGGGAGAATTCGGTTGATAAACACCATGAACGGCTTAAGAATGACCAGGTATTTTCCCACTTTCACTTCATTGATTTTGAGTGGATCGTAGGAAATAATTAAAGCTTTAGAACACCAACATCAAGTGCTGTCAGGAAATAGAAAAGCCAAATAAATTTTGGAAACAGAAGAAAAATTTTCTCCTTTATATTCTCTCTTATGTTCCTTATTTATTTCCAATTCTTATTTTGGTTGTAATGCTTTCTATCATCTTGTTGTTTCATTCACAGATTTTAAAATCTGATCCAGTGGTTGGACCGCAGGTCGGCAAGGCTGTTCCTTCTTGCAGTCTAAACTCGTGTAAATCTGGTTAGGTGTCCCAAACTGTGGTGGAGTGGACCGTTGAGCCTTCCGGTCTGACGACTGAACCGTAGAGCCTAGAAGTGGAATCTGGGCTGGAAGATCAGTGCATAATAGTTTCAAGAGATCTTACAGAGTTATGATTGCTTGAAACTTTGAAAGAACATTTTTTAGCCAAATATTGGCCAGAAAACACCTGAGCAAAATTGGATTACTGCCATTTCTGGTTGGACATATAAAAAAATAAAAGTTCCTTTTCCTCCAGGAAACTGAGCTTATCCAACGAGAGAGAGAGAGAGAGAGAGAGAGAGAGAGAGAGAATTCGATCCTCCAACACAGTATCTTCCAACCTATCTTGTTCATAAGAATCTTGGGGCTGGAAAACTGAGAATCTGCTTAAATAAAAGATGCCCAAAAAAACTGTTGAAAGTTCGAAACAGCATGAACAAATGACAAAAAGTTTGACCCAACTGATGTCACAATGACGTTAACAGGGTATGTGTACTGGCAGGATTCAGCTCTCTTGGCAAGGAGATTAGGGTTAGAGGTGTATACTTAGGGTTTGGTAGTTATGTTTAGGGGTTAGAAAAGAAAGAGAAAGGAGATAGAAAAGAGGAAAGATTGTAGAAGAGACGAAGACTTCATGAGGAAATGCTCCTCACTAGCCTTTATATTAATCATGACTCTATCCCAATATTATGTGACACACGTCACAATAACTAATATAACCCATCTACATCAATACTAATGATGCTAAATTGCTAACAGTCTCTTCCTCCCTTAATCAAAGCAGAATTCTTGTTTTGTTGATTGTAGATATCCATGGCTTTCTCTCTCACACACACCCCCCAAAACATCCACAACCCCCTGATGTAAATATTTACCTTATGGAATGCAAGTATTAAAAGTTAAAATAGCCCATGTTTTCTCGAAATAACCATGACGATCAGTGTAAAGACTGTCGTTGACATCAAACGAATAACTCCACTGCTTTCAGCAGTGCAACCACAAAGGTTGTATTCACCCCCTGCCATGCAGAACCCACAGGCTCCAGGCACTTTTGGTGCATTATTGTGGGTAGGAGCGGTGGACCCGAATCCGATAAACCCAAAAGAATCCCTAACCTCCCTTTCCCGTTAGATCGATCTTGATGTGGGCCCTGTTGACATTGCGAAACTCCTTCCCAGATATTGTCCATCCATCATCAATCTCCTTTCCCTGCTACTTCGAGATCACTGGCTGCCCTCCGCTGGACACCCTTGCTCCAATCTCTCTCTCTCTTGATGATTTCACCATTGGATCTAACTAACATCGAAACATCCATATCGATGACATTCCAGCCTTTTAAAGAAATCGATATTCCCACAACTCTTGCAAATCCAATCACCAACTTGGACCACGATAGCCTGTTTGAATGTCTTTCTTCCAAAACTCGTATCCATCCGGCCGGGTTATCAGAGATTTTATTGTTAATTTCAATCTAGCTCAGTTGGATGTAGAGAAGGTTAATTTATTGTTTGTTATTTTTTCAATTAAGAAAGGATCAGTCTTATGTTTGCATCATCTTTGTGTCACTTTCAGGAGAGTGAGGAGTCACTTCAACTGGTGATAAATAGACTGGAAGACAGTGATGGTTCTACAAATGAACATAAATCCGGGGAGGAAGCCATTGTCCAACTTCAACAAGACACATTAATAAATCCAGTGAAGCTTATGCGGCGGGTAAAATTTTGGAATATTCTTTTACTCCTATTCCTTGTGTTTGTTTTGTTAGGTTTATTTGAGTTGTTGACATTTTCTTTTCTGCAGAAATTGCGAATGGAAAGGAAAGAAAACCGAACTGCAGAGCTAATCCGACAGGACAATGAGACAGAATTCCAGATGCAAGCAGCCGCCATTGAACGCTCGAAAGAGCTCAACACATCATTCAGAGGAAAATACAGCATATGGAGGAGAGAGTATGGATATTCAAACTCTGATTCTACTTTGAAACTTATGCGGGATCAGATTATAATGGCTAAAGCATATAGTAGCATTGCTCGGTCCAAAAACGAACTTCATCTCTATGATTCCCTAATGAAACGCATCAGAGAAAGCCAGCGTGCTATTGGCGAAGCAAATTCAGATGCTGAACTGCGCCGCAGGTATTCAGTCGATCTAACTTTCTTTTCTTATCAGTTCTACATTTCAGATTCTTAATGTTTATGCTGGAACCTCTCATCCAGCGCACTTGAACGAGCGAAAGCAATGGGCCATGTTTTAGCAACGGCAAAGGACAAGTTATATGATTGTGCTGTACTGGCAAGGAAGTTACGAGCCATGCTTCAGACAACTGAAGAGAGTATAAATGCACTGAAGAGGAAAAGCACATTTTTGATACAACATGCTGCAAAAACAATCCCTAAACCCCTGCATTGCCTCGCTCTTCAACTCACAACAGATTACTTCGTGCAGGATCATGGTACAGAAGAAGTTTCAGATGTGGACAAGCTTGAAGACCCCACTCTCTACCATTACGCTATTTTCTCTGATAATGTACTTGCCACATCTGTTGTTGTCAACTCTACCGTGCTACATGCAAAGGAGCCAGAGAAACATGTGTTCCATTTAGTCACGGACAAACTGAATTTTGCAGCTATGAAGATGTGGTTCCTTGTTAACCCTCCTGCAGGCGTTACGATCCAAGTAGAAAACATCGATGATTTCAAGTGGCTCAATTCTTCTTACTGTTCAGTTTTGCGTCAGCTTGAATCTTCACGGATAAAGGAGTATTACTTCAATGCAAATCACCCTTCTTCCCTCTCCGTTGGGACTGAAAATCTCAAATATAGAAATCCCAAGTACTTGTCTATGCTAAACCATCTAAGATTCTACCTTCCTGAAGTGTACCCGAAGCTAGACAAGATACTGTTTTTGGATGATGATATCGTAGTCCAGAAGGATTTAACACCTCTTTGGTCGGTTGATATGCAAGGTATGGTGAACGGTGCGGTAGAGACCTGTAAAGAGAGCTTCCATCGGTTTGATAAATACCTCAATTTCTCTAACCCAAAGATCTCTCGAAATTTTGATCCCGCTGCTTGTGGGTGGGCATTTGGAATGAATATATTTGACTTGAAGGTGTGGAAGAAGAGGAACATTACCGGAATATATCACCGATGGCAGGACATGGTGAGTTTTTTTTTTCACTTGTTTTCCTTCTGCAATGTACATTACCTTGAACATCTTTTTTCCAGGAATTATTACCGTCTTTGCAGTGTTATGTATCAATGCTTAAATTACATAGAACCGGCACACTTACCAGTGTGGCCATGGGTACATGTGTTTGGCACTGTTACTTAATATGCTATCCCACCCTGCGAATGACGAATTGGTTCAGAGCAAACCAATTCACTATTCAATTCAGTCCAATTCGGCCTAAATGGGTGAGCTGAGCGAATTGGATTACTTATGTGAAAATGCTTATAAAAATGGTGGGGAGAATTGAACCACTACCCTGTATCCTCACTTGCCTAACCAAATAAGCTAACGACCATTTTAGTATAGAAGTTAACCTTAATAATTACATTTTAACTTCTTGTAAGCTTACCCAAAAAAAATAAAATATAAACTCATGCTACCCCTAGCCAATCGGGTTCGTGTGGGAGTAGCGAATTACGAACTCGAATTCGAATCAAGCGAATTGTCAATTAAGTAACATAGGACTGGCCTTTTAGAATATCAAGATGTTTTGGCACGAATGATGTAAAATTATCCAAATATTCAAGATCACTGTTAATATGTTTACGTGATTCATATGATATGTGTGTGCATTCAACAAATTCCTTTTTCGGTAGTTTGTTTGATATTCTATTCCACGGCGTAGTCTGCTGCTATTTTATATGCTTTTTGGTATAAGTTATTTCACTTACGTTGAACATTTTGCTGTAGAATGAGGACCGGACTCTTTGGAAGCTGGGTTCACTACCGCCAGGTTTGATAACATTTTACAACCTGACACACCCTCTAGATCGGAACTGGCACTCACTGGGTCTCGGTTATGATCCAGCCTTAAATCAAACAGAGATCGAGAATGCAGCTGTGGTTCATTACAACGGTAATTATAAGCCGTGGCTGGACCTAGCCATTGCCAAATACAAGCCTTACTGGTCAAAGTATGTCATGTATGGTAATCCCTACCTCAAACTGTGCAACATTAATGGATAATTGGTCATCATATGATACCTCTTTTTGTCAACCCATTAGTTTTTACAAAAGAATTCTAAGGCAATTCATTGATTGATATGAAATGATGTAGTGTACTTGGAAGAATGATACTATGATGTGCCCCGAGTATCAGTTTATGAATCAACCTCATCTCTATCAACATTCCTAGTCACCAAATTCTCTGAACTTTTGAAAAATTTGCGGATAATTCACGAGTTTAAGGTTCAACGAATTATTTGTGAATATTTGAAAATTTCTATATATATATATATATATATATATATATATATATATATATATATATATATATATATATATATATATTTATTTTAAAGCTTAAAATTCACGAATAATTTACAATTTTTTCAATAAATCGTGATTTTTAATATTTCTTATGCTTTCTAATCTTATTCTTCTCCCACTTTTTCCAATTTTTCCCAAACTTGCCAAATTTTGCTGGATTTTTCTGAATTTTAATTGTGTCGAATTGTTACTGAATCCCGCTTGGTGACTATCTCAACAACTGAGCGCAATATTCATATAGGCGAGCGCATTTGCTGATTGTTTGTTTGGTAGAGAAGGGATTGTACATGCACCAATGCTATCATTCATATTATATTAAGTCTTGAAGGGTACAACATGGATTTGGAAATGAGCATGTATAAGGAGCACAACCCGTCCACTGGTGCATGACAGGTCGTACATTATACATGCATCTCAATGTCTGCCCGGCAAATAGCACACGCAGATGGACAGCCGTACGCTATAGTCAAAACTCTTCTGAAATTGATGGTATTTGGGCAATCTATGTTACTCAGTCATAGACCGTATATTGATGGTTGCATGTTGACAATAAAAGCTTGAAATGACAGCGTTTAAACGGATTGAATTTATATTTTCTCACTCAAGTATAATAACCTCAAGGGTAACCTCAAGGGGTTAGTACCTGCTGGCTAGCTACTTGCTTTCGAAAGCAAGAGACCAGAGTTCAAATCTCCTACCCCTCTTGAACCCACCCTAGAGATTTACATTTCGTGCTAACCTGGCTTGTGCTAACTTGGGGTGCACACGTGCCCCTGAGATTAGGCGGGTGCTCTAAGAGGCCCAGATACTTAGGTATTCAAAAAAAAAAAAAAAGTATCCATTTAATGAACCGGAATCTCTTAATTTTAGGGTTATTAGAACTCCATAGCCGGCGTGTGCACAGTGCCAACTTCGAGGGACACTGATCGCAATGCTCTTATACCCTGAATTCGAACTCCATAGCAAGCATGGTTAATATTTTTTTTTCCTCTGATGACGGCGGGGTAAGCGGGCCTCTTAGAGCACCTTACTAAGTCCCTAGGCATGTGTAACACCTGTGCATTATATGTACCAAGCAACTAGGGGATAAATCCTCGTGGATGGCCAACAGCGAGTGGGATTTGAACTCAGGACCTCTGCTTTTGAGGGGGTGGTCCTGGCCATTGGGCATGGTTCAAATTTTGATTCCCACCGAAATATACTCATCTCTTTTACTATGCCCAGCTATATTTTTAGGGCTGTCAACATACGGTGGCACGTCGGGCCAAAATTTTGGCAGTTCAATTGGTGCTTCATACCCGGACAGATGGGTCGAAACCTGTTGACACCCCTACCTATTATCCTTAAGTAAGATTGCTTATTTTTCGGATTGACCAACGTCACCCTACGATAAAACACTAACAAAACACTTGCTAATTTTAATTATTTAAAAAAAAAAGAACAATTAAAATTTTAAGATAGTAAAACTTTTGAAAACATGGAAATGTAGAATTGATAAAAGTTATTTAAACAAAAAAAGCAAATAAGATTAAAAGTCTAATCCATATGCGCATTGAATGCATGGATGGATTTTTGTAAGATGCCTTACCTAGGTTTAAGAATTGACAACATCCCTTACCTAGTTTGGGATTTGGCAATAGCTCTTATCCAACTGATTTAACCACAACTATGGCTAAACAACCCAATACCCCTTCCTTTTGCCCAACTACACAACAGCTAGCGCGGTTAAAAATTTTAACTACCTCAACAGAATCCGATCGTTCGCTCAAGAATTCAGTCAAAACTACAAGTAACAATATTTTTTTAAATCAAAATTTGTATAGAACAAATACCTAAACGGTATCCAGTCAGTAACCGTGCAAAAATCGGTTACCGATCAGATACCGCCTCTTACCCAATCGATAACTGATGGGATATGAGCCCGTTACCGATCGGTTACAGTTCGGATATAAGCCTGTTACCATGGTAACCACACATTTTTTACTAAGCTTTGACCAAATTTTAAGTTACACTTTAATTGCCAACCAAAAAGATTTGTTTGACGGTTATCGATCGGATTACTGCTAGTTTCCCGATCGGATTCTGCTTCTTACCCGATTGGTAACCGAATGGTAACCGCACTATCGCTATCTGGCTTTAGAGAAAGAGTGAACGGTAAAAAAGTGTGTTTTGGGTTACTTTGGTAAAAATATGTTGTACTTTTAAAAATATTTGTGTGAAAAATAAGCTATTAATTGCTAAGGAAGAGGCAAGGGTATTATTGGTATTTCATATATGACAGGTAACTATCATCAGTTAAAATAGGTCGGGGAAGGATGTTGCCAAATTTTAAACTAGGTAAGGGACCTTATCAATTCCAAAACTTAGGTAAGGCATTTTACAAAAATCCCTTTAATGTGTAGGTATATGGACAATTTGTCGTGTTATATATATATATATATATATATATTTGATAATAAAATGATGTTAGATTGATGTCCCTTTATATATTTAATGTATTTAAACATTTTAAATGATGGATGATATAATTTAAGTTCAAATAAAAAAGGGTTAGAGCGGAAATACACCTTATCCCTCTGAGTGCATGAAAACGATTAGAATAATAGATAATAGTAATGTATAATAAAATAAATTTTATATTAAAATGGGATAATAAAGGTGAATGAAATCATATCTTTGTAACTAACAAAATAAGTACGATGTCAAAATTTCACCCACTGGCTCAACTTATAAAAGATCATGAACATAAAAAAAAGGCTAGCCATGAACATATAAAAAAGGTTAGTTATGTGAAAAAAAAAGGTTAGTCATGAACATAAAAAAAACGTTAGTCATGAACATGAAAATAGATACTGAAAACTAATGAAAAATAGGTTTTGAAAAAAAAAAAAAATCAATTTTGGAAGGTTACTTCTATTACCTAATAACAACCAATGGATTGGGTTGGGCCCGCCAAAATTGTGGTTGCTCCATGGGTCAAGGGCATATGCCCGATCCGATCCGATGGTGTACCTCGACTCAACCTCACGTGTCAAGGGTATATGCTCGACAATCTACCCAACCCAACGCAACTCAACCCCTACCCAAAACCCCAAACCTAACCAGGCCTGATCGAGTTCAAAATTAATTAATTCAATGATTATTGTTTTTATATTCCCGCGGAGCAACCAAAATTTTAAAAGATTATGATATAAAATTAAATGTAAAAATTAAAATAAATTATTAAATAATTAACACTTTTCTTATTTAACTAAATACACTAGTGGGTGGGTGGAGAGAGAGAGAGGGGGGGGGGGCGAAAAATAAGCCTAACCTTAGTGATTTATATTTTTAAAAATAAATTAATGATGGGTGCCATTATTTGCAATAATAGATTCTTTCTTCAAATCATAGTTGCAAATAAAAGTTCTTAGAATTTTTTTATTTAAAAAACAAAAGAATTGGCCTAAAATGTAATATTTTGGTCTGTTTCGGCTTACTTCCTTCCCACTGTATAACAGGAAAGATGTTTTAAAAAATGGAGCAACTACTTGCAAGTAGGAACTAGGTCTAGAGAAAGAAGATTTTCACATTTTCATGTGTAAAGGCTCAGTTTTTTCTATGCATGCAAAGATTTACTCCCTTTTGAAAAATAAAAAATAAATCATTTTATTTTTAAATAGAGATTTTATTTGATAATAACCTGATATTAAGAAGGAAGCAACTACTTGCACATAGGATTTATACGCTGCACATAGTTGAGAAGAAAGAATTTATTTTTGAGACTTGTGCCACAGAACATCATCCAATCCATGATGTAAAGATCCTCACAAAACACAATCTCTATCAATTGATTTAATTCATTCTTTCCTTATCATCTAATTCAATAGTTAATTGCGTTCAAGGATGATAGAGACCATGTTTTGCATCAATTTTTGGTTCTAAAGATCTTTACATTATGGCCTTCAAATCAGCTTAGATGGAACACATTATACATGTTCCTGAAACTCAAGTCTTTTTTTTTTATAACCATGCAACATAACAGATCTTATGTGCAAGTTATTGCACCCTATTAAAAGAAAATTTATTAGGAGCCATTAATTGCACACGAAATTCATGTGATTGCACCATGATAAGTGAAATTTGTCTTTGCACCGGCTTCATATGGTTGCACCTAAAATTAAAAAAAATTGCACCCTCATTTTTTTTTTTTTTTTTACTCTCTTTCAACCGCTCTCCCTCCCCTATAGACCGATCTCTCTCTCTAACTCTATCAAATCCAGTGTAAAAAGATAACAAAAAGACTAGAAAAGGCAAGCACAGCATCTCCTTCTTCTCCTCTGAACCTTTGTCGCTCTCTTCATCACCTTCTCCTCCGTCTTCTCATACAAGCCACCATTCAACTCCTCCCCACTCCACGTCTTCAACAATGGACCGATCCAAAATCTTGAATCCATCATTACAAAAAGGGATCCAGAATCATCTTCCAATGCCAAAGTCATCTCTATCTTCTACGAAAACTGTAGTGAAGCCAACGATTTTCTAAAAGCTGTCAAGGATCTTCAAATTTCAATGGATGTGTTATCCTCTTAAGTCTCCGCCTCACAAAGCCTCGGCGGTGCCCATAACCTAATGCAAATCACCATGAGAAGGCTCCAAAAGGAGAATGACCAGATTCTCTCCACAAATCGCAGTAATCTAGATCCCGAATCTTCCCTCTCGGTCGGATTTTTGATCAGTTCCTTCGGATCCAACACACCTGATTTCGACGATGGAATACCCGAAGATGAAGAGCTGCGTGTCACGGGATTGCTCTTCAGCAACCTCAGCCCGTGCGGCACCTAACGCTCGATGTGTTAAGTCAGTCATCTCTAATATCAACTGTCGCGGGGCGTCCTTCGACACGCTATCAACCCATGCGGTGCTTCGCTATCACATGCAACGAAGTCAACCAATGTATTCATCAGCTCTAATACCACCCGCCTAGAGGACGGGAACTCCCCCTCATGGTTACCTTTGTTTCGCGGCCTACCACCAAATGTATCGTGTCCCTTACGACAAGCTCGCTTACACCACTGTGCTAAACTTGACCTGCTCAAGTTTCACCCTGTGCACTGCACTAGTACCTAACTTCGCAACAGTATTGGCATGCAGCTGCTTATGCCATCATGTCTTTCCCACATACCGAATCAAGTTCACAGTCTCGTGCCCACTCATGCTGTTGTGTTCAACGGAGTCCCACGCAGCCCTCATGCTAGTGTGCTCTACTGAGTCCCACACAACGCTCAAGTGCTCTCGCGAGGTTGCCCAGCCGTATGCACCGAGACGTGTAGCTCAGGACCCTACTTCAATCTCGCATTGGGTACCACATGGCATCGCTGCGTCGACGTCCTAAGCCCACCATTTCAGGCCTAGGAGACACTTACGCCCCTTCTGACAATGTAAAATCCCGCGTGTGGGTGAATAGCTCTCAAGCTTCATTTCCCTATATAAGGGTAAGACAGTAATTCGACCAAAATAACAAGAGAACCTCAAACCCCTTGGTTTAACATACTTTATTGTTCACACTGCAACGCCCCGGATCACTAGCCCACCTGATCATGTCGCGTCCATGTCACAATCCCCATGTGACCGTGTCGCGTCCTCGCAGCGCGCCCACGTCGTCAGGCCCTCCTGGCCCTATGTCGCGTGCCCTCCTGGTATCACATGTCGTGTCGTCCTGACACGAAGATGTCGCGTGTCTTTCTTGACATCACATCGCGTGCCCTAAACACCATGCTACAAGCTTGAGTGTTGACCCCGTCAGATGCGGCTCCCCATAGAGTCCACGAGTGAGGTCGAACGAGCGGATTCGATCGCCGATTGTATTTCTACTGGTTACGATAAAGAGTGCATTAAAATTTATAAAATGATCAAAAAATCGATTGTAGATGGGGAAATTTACCTGACAGGCCCTATCAGATACGCCTTTTACTTCAGAAGCCCTATAGTTTCATTTTTACCCAGACAAACCCGCTGCGCACCGAGCTGAGGCACGCCTGTAGGAAATGCCCAAAGTACCCCCACAGTAATAAATAGCCGTCCTCTTTTCAATTCATTTACTGTTTTCATTTTACTTTTTCGTTTGAATTCGGTGGAGAGTCGTTGTCGCTTCGTGGACGATCGCGTTCAAATCTACAACCTTCAAGCTACCAAATCTGTAAGTTAGAATTAAATTACCTTCCATCGCTATAGATTTTTTTTTCTCCTCTCTTCGGTGCACATTTTGACATAATTTTTTTAGGTTTTCCCATATGTAATTGATATCGATCTTAGATGTAATCGATATCGATCTTATATGTAATCGTTAACGATTACATATTGAGTCGCTATCGATTATATGTAGAGTCGCTATTGATTACATTTAGAGTCGATAACGATTATATATGTAGTCGTAATCGACTATATAAATTGTGGATGACGACTCTATAACAAATCGATATCGACTCTCTATGAATATAATTAATACTCATCATATGAATTAATTTCCCTATAGTTATTACCCTCGATGCCATAATAAATCATACGAGGTTTTATATTTATCTCAGCCGACGTTCAATTTATTGCCAACTACCCTTTTGTAAAACCATTATGACAAGTTAGGTTGGAAGAATGAGAAAATTTAATACAACGATTCGTATTCCACAATCTAGGAGCTTTAAATACAGGTTTAGTTCGTCCTTAGCAAACCACCTATCATCCCTACCAGCCCATATTTTTCCCAATGTTAGACGACGAAGAAAAAACCTTCTATAACTGTAATAGCCCGAAAAATCACGCAAAAACTATGACCTCGGGATCCGTGCCCGATTGGTCACAAGTTTGACCAATCTGGAGATCATGAGTTAGCATAGAATGTGATGAACGGACGAGATGTGATAGGTTGAGTGATTTCGTTGTGTGTGATATAAATGTGAAGTCACTTACACCTACCACGGTGTATGTGCTCAACACACATAGAGGAAGATAGATAAAAGGGTTTAATAACCCTAGATGTGTATTTTGGTTGTTGAAGGAGAGTAAAGAAGAGAGAGAGAGAGTGAAGAGAGTGATTAATGCAAGGAGTGAATGCTAGTTGAGGAAGAGAGATTCAAGCAATAAAATGCCGGATTCGACGCGAGGGATCCGTTAGAACCAAAGCTGGAAACCCTAGCCTTCCAACTATTGATAGAAATCAACTTGAGATCTATTCAAGGTAAGATTTTTGTAAATAAAATGCATAGATTATAGGGGTTAAGTTGTAGTTAAATGTGGGTTAAATCATAGGATAATGGCTTAGAAAAAATAGAGGAAAAAGTATGGAAGAAGACTGGGAAGAACAGCTCGAAAGGGGCTGAATCTGACAATTTCGATTAATCGAAATTGGGTTTCGATTAATCGAAATTGGCCAGGAAGTTGAAAGGTCAGAGGACCCCGATTTCGATTAATCGAATTTGATTTCGATTAATCGACTTTGGATTTCGATTAATCGATTTGGGGATCGATTAATCGACTGGGAACCTCCAGTGGACCCCAGGGGTTGGAGAAAATGACTTAAGGAAAAATCGACTAATCGAAATGGGATTTCGATTAATCGATTTTAGTTTTCGATTAATCGATTGGAATCGATTAATCAACTTGTGAAACTCGACTGTTCGAACTGAGAGTCGATTTTGCGAAAAGAAAGATTTCGATTAATCGAAATTGGATTCGATTAATCGAATGAAAACTCGACTGTTCGAACTGTGGGTCGACTTTGCGAAAAGAAGAATTTCGATTAATCGAAATTGGATTCGATTAATCGAATGAAAGCTCGACTGTTCGAACTGAGAATTGACTTTGCGAAAAGGAGAATTTCGATTAATCGAAATTGCTTCGATTAATCGATATTGACATTCGATTAATCGATTTTGGAGTTCGATTAATCGACTGAGATAAATTATGTTGACTTTTGGGTTTGACTTTAAGATTCTTGGAGGGTCTTATACCTTCTTTATTGCATCCTTTGTGATGTGTTTCACCTGTTATGTGGTACCATAGGTGGTACGTGTGGACTAGTGCACAAGGAGCCACGTGGGACCTTGATGCAATGATCAAATGAAGACTTGAGGTAGGAAACACCTTGAACATGTACTTTATTTTACAAGAGCATGTATGTAGTGATATAGAATTAAATTCAAATGTTTATTTCTTAAGAATTAGTGAAAAGTGTGTGTGTGTGACATTCATAAGAGTAATCATAATGAGCCATCCCCAGGGGATGAAGAAGTAAAGAGATAAGAGCATCAGGTGTGATGCAAGTAAATGGATACATCCCAGGGATGTATCCAAGGATTGAATCATGTTTGATAGGGCCTAACTGATATAAGATAGCACAATTACACGGTGAATAACTATATGTAAGGCAATCGATATTTTGTTATTTGAGGTTTGATAGGGTACCCAAGCGTGGCGGGATATCCCACGGTGACACGGCGAGGATATCCGTGATATACTCTGACGAAACCGTAGGCGGTCGGAGGCTTATCCGTACGTAGTAAGCACACCCCAGGGGTGTTGATTGAGACAAGTGAAACCCCGCCACCAATCCCCAGGGGAAAGGGTACTATTGGTATTCCCAGGGAATACGGTTAAAACTGTCTATATAGATGACGATGATGGGTATCTCATCGGGGCTCGATGCTATATTGCTCGGGGATTACTTAAGTTGAAAGTTTAAGTTTTACTTTAGGCCTTTTCAGCATCATTCATGAGTAAATGAAAATATAAGTAATCAACAGTAAAACGAAATGCTTTTTAACTGTTTCATTAACAACTGCATAGACACATCATGCATGGCATATCATGGAATATATGTGAGTCATAATTTATATGTTCAACTGTGTTTGGTTCCCTATTGAGTTAGGATGTAGCTCACCCTATAGACTATACGTCGCAGGTCCACTACTAGCAGCTGCCGAGGCTTCAGGACGCGATCCCGTGAATGGACCTGGCGGTGAAGAGTTGGAGCCACCTCCAGAGAACTTCTTCTAGAGGACTCCGTTGTGCCACTTTGAGGGATTTTGGAGAGAGTTTTTGTACGGCTTGGTATGTCAAGCCTTGATTCTGTTTAAACCATGTATATATATATAGATGGGATTATTCTTTTGGGGCGAACCATCCGTGATGATTGCTATCATCGATGGTTCGGATCGGTTCTCCATTCATGTAGAGGCATGAGGGTAGAACTGTCTTTTGGAGAGTTAATTAATATAGATTCAAATTCTGCAATTTCGTTTATTATTTTATTGCAATGCTTGATATACCAGTGTTCCGTGCTTAGCTAAGGGGCACGGTCAAGATGATCGTGCTGATGGCACGGGTTTCGAGGTGCCGAAATTTGGGCTGTCACAATAACCCAATCAAGTTCAAGCCTATATGGGAGGACCCACCACCACCACCAGAACCAGATCCTCTGCAGTTCCTGTAGGACGAGTACGATGAAGTAATGGAGATTTTGGCGAAGGAAGAAAAGAAGAAGAGGAAGGAAGAAAAGAAGAAGAGGAAGGAAGAAAAGAAAAAGAAACTTAAGACGGAACCACCCGCCTCTCCACCCCATCCACCACCTGCTCTTCATCCATCTTCCTAAATTTTCTTTTCATTTTTAATTATAAGTGAAAAATTTTGAATGTAATTGAAAAATTTTGTAAGTAAATGAAACTTTTTGATGCAATGGCGACTTCATGAAATCTTTTGAGTCAGTAAATTAAATATTTTCTATATAAATAAGGGAAATTTACCTGACAAGTAAATTAAACATTTTGAGATCATTGTAGTCTTATATTAAATTAATGGCGATTTCATAAGTAATCGATATCGATTACATTTAGAATCGGTATCGATTACATATAGGGTCGATATCAATTATATATGTAATCGATGTAGGTAAAGAAGAAGGAAGAAAAGAAAAAGAACAAAAGAAAGAAAAAGAAACTTAAGAGTCAGTAAATTAAGTAATTTCTATATAAATAAATATTTTGAGGTCATTGCGAATTTATATTGAGTCGATGACGATTTCATAGGTAATCGATATCGATTACATTTAGACTCGATATCGATTACATATAGAATCGGTATCGATTATATATAAACTCGATATCGATTATATATAGAGTCGGTATCGATTACATATGTAATCGATAACGACTCTATATGTAATCGATACAGGTTTTATATATACATTTCATCAACATTTTTAACTATCCTTGTTAGTATGGGGCTCAGTCCTTTCTTTTTTATTATAGTTCATTTCAAAAGGCTGTCAAGATGATTGTACACAGAGCTGTTGCCAAGTGTTCGCCCAGTGCCATTTCGAATCTCTACGAAAATGCTACCCCAGCTCGGAAGAAGTTACTGAGAGATTCAATTTTTGGTGGAATATTTCAAATGCCTAAGGGTGTGGGATTTCTTTCTAATGTGGTGGATGCGATGTTGACATTTTGGGTTGAAAAAAACTACTTCCGAATTGGGAAGACTGATGTCTATCTTCGGAAGATAGACATTGCATTGATACTGGGCCTTGCCGTAGTTGGCCCAGAAAAGTATACCCCATCCGTTAAACCATCAGAAGAACAAGCCATTCGATACAAATACTTTCGTGGAACGCCTCCTGGAAAAATTCTCTGGTCTCATATAGATGCTACAATTTGGAGAGCGGAAAGTGATGAGGACTTCTTAAAGTTGTCCCTTCTTTTTGTGCTGTGCATATTTCTCTTCCCCGGGTCCCACCATCAGATTTTGGAAGACCACATCGACCTCATCGATGATGTGGAGACCTTTAACCGAACTCCGTGGGGTCTACACGTCTACCAAGACTTGATCGAGTATATAATTAAGGGCGCGACGAATAGAAAAACCGTCGAGATGGATAAAACCCTGAAGACGTACAACACATATGGATGCATATGTGTACTTCAATGGTGGGCTTATGAGATCCTGCCCGATATATCGCCATCCCAGCTAGGCCTCAGGGACCCTTTCCACAGTTCTTTGAAATGGTGATGTATGCAATCAAGGATCAAAGGTTACACTTGCGGGCAGATGTTAGACAGCAAGGTATGAGGTCTATTGCCAATTCAAAAAAAAGCAACTTACCGATTCATTCTAGAATCGATAACGATTCATTACAGAATCAATACCGATTCATTTAAGAATCGATAACGATTCTTTAACAATCGATAGTGATTCCGTACAGAGTCGATAACGACTTACTAAGTAGTCGATAACGATTCATTAAATAATCGATAGCGATTTTTTAACGAATCGATAACGATATATTAAATAGTCAGTACCGATTCTTTATATAATCGAGAGTGATTTATTATATATAACGATCATTTTATTTTGTTGTTTACATGTTTCATTTTCTTTCAAAAGGTTCGCGCTCCCCTCGTGCCTCAGGGCTTTGAATTAGAGATACCCGTGTTAAGAGAATATCTACGGGTTCAAAAGGAGGTTGGGGGGAAGAGGAAAGAATCGGTCAAGAAAGCTGTGAAAGAGATGCGGCCGAAGAAGAAAAGAAATTACATTCCGATCGAGAATATTGGAGAGGAAGAATGGGATGTCACATCGACGTCTGAAGAAGAACCCCTCTCGAAAAAGGGCCCCGTCCATGTGGGAGAGGGTCGGCCAAGAACTAGGGGGGCCACCAAGGAGAGCCTGGCAGCAAAAGATAGCCCAGCTGAACCGTCCACCTCCAATGATTCTTTGTTGAGGAGGGTCGATCATTTGACGCTGGATAACTTGAAGTTCACCCAAAGAGTGAACGATTTGGAGGGAGAGAATAAGGCCCTGGCTAAACGTTGCGCTTCTTTAGAGAAACTATGCAACTCCTTCAATGAGAGGCTGAATTCAAGGGATGCGGAGTGGCAGAAGTTAAATCACTACAACTGTTTGGTCAGAAAGGGCCAGACGGATATAAAAAAACTCCTTAAAAATTTATTAGAGGCGAGACCTAAGGTATGTGTTGAAATCTAGTTTTAGATGTTCAGTTTTGTTAACATAAATCGATATCGATTATATATACAGTCGATATCGATTATATATGCAATCGTATCGTTATCGACTCTATATACAGTCGATATCGATTATATTTACAATCGATAGCGACTATATATATAATCGATAACGATCATATATAAAATCGATAGCGACTATATATATAACCGATAACGATCATAGATAAAATCGATAACGATTATAAGTACAGTCGATAACGATTATATTTAAAATTGATTTGGACTTTTTAAAATGTGGACCAAAAATTAATTCTTATTTTGCATCATTATTACGATGTACAGGATGTGGCTATGAAGGAGCTGATATCGAAGGTGTGAGACACAGCCTTCGATAAGGAACCATCAGCTCCTGCGCATCAGGTTCCTCCTCCTCCTCCTGTTGATGAGGTGAAGGCAGCTGCTGACAAGCAGCCTGAGACCCAAACTGATAAGGGTCTTGCTGGTGAAGAGGAAACCTCTTCCCAATTGCCTCACCAACAAGCTGAGCTTTGCTTAAAACCTAGGCAAGCGAAAGTCAGCAAAGTAATTGCCGTCAAACCTAAGGCACAGCGAAGGGTAGCGGCTGAAAAGAAGTCTACCGAGAAGGCCAGCGAAGGATCAATCACGAGCTGGACCGGTGGCGATCATTACCCAGTCCCGGTCTCACGGTGAAGATGCTCTGAAATGACAATGAGCAAAAATATATGCTAGACATATGGAACAAGCCTCTGAAGGAGGACGAGTAAGTTATTCTACCCTGAATACTTAACTTTATTATTATATATTTATCGTGAAGATTAGTTAAGTTGGCCATTTTTAATGCAGAGAATATGTTAACACTGTCGGTAAGTATAAGCTGGTGGTGCAATCCTTCAGATGTCTGGCGACAACTCAGTACCTGGATAACTTTGTAAGTTTAACATACTGTAGGCAAAATCAAGAATGGTTAAAGCTGTCGACAACTCGAAAAAGAGTCGATATCGATTCCTTATAGAGTCTATAACGATGACTTACATAATCGTTATCGACTCTCAAATTAATCGAGATCGATGGCTTTTAGAGTCGCTAATGATGGCTTATGTAATCGTTAGCGACTCTGTACATCATTGATATCGATTCATTAGAGAGTCGATAACGATTAACGATTTCGATGGCTTAGGTAATCGTTATTGACTCTCAAATTAATCGATATCGATGACTTATAGAGTCGATAACGATTATGTATTTAATTCTAACTGCATATTTTAATCTAACTGCATTGGTTTCAGGTTATGAGTGCCTACCTGAGACATTTAGAAGTAATTGATGATAAAATTCATCCTGATAAAGAGGTTAAAAACTTCCTTATGGACCCTGCCGCGCTGACGTACATGGGCTATGAACTGAGAGATTTCAACAAGTTCCTGCTTGCTGAAAAATTATACGACCAGTCGATCGAGGTTCAAGTTCAAAGGTGAGCTGCCTATAGACAAAGAGAGACCGGAGGGAAGAAGCTGATGGAAACTTTCTTCTTCAATGAGCTTCGAAATCTGTGGGTTCACGAATGCAATATAGTATGCTTTTATCCTCTTTATAATTATTCTTTTTAATTTTTCTATCATACCCTTTGAGATGATATTATTTTTTTATAGATATTTATGTCAATGCATTCAGACCAACCACTACACTGGACGCTTGCGATCGTAAAGATAGTCGAACGATCGATAATGATCGTCGACCCTATATTTAATAGGCCCTCTAAGGAAAGATATGTGTCCCAATTGCAGGCACTGATAAGATATTTTGCTTAACATTTCTTTTATCATTGTTAGCTTAATATATCTGACACTCCTCTCTATTATTTCGAAACAGACCCAATACCTTCCCGTGATTTTATATTCGTACGGTGACTCCACTGCACTAATCAAGAAGAGCTATCCTTGGTCATCTAGTGGCTGCCGGATCAAAGCCGTCCCCCGACAGACCAACTCCTGTGATTGTGGAGTGTTTGTTGTGAAGTATGTCGAATACTTTATGATGGGGAAGAAATTTGACTTCACGTAATCATATATAGATATGATCAGGGCAGAAATTAGCCATATACTGGCTACATACAACCGCAATGGCGGAGTATTGGCGAAGCACGACAAAAAGGAGGGGGAGCAGCAGTAGTGTGGTTGTATTTGAATATTTTTATAATTGTAAATGAAATATATTTTTTTTAATGAATTATTTTGAATATAATTGCACTATTTTTATGTAGTTGTAGTTAAAAAGTAGAAATAGCAGCCATTAGCGACTACATATATAGTCGTCATCGACTATATAAATAATCGGTGACGACTCTGTATGTAATCGCTACCGACTATATAACTAATCGTTACGACTCTTTATGTAATCGCTAACGACTATATAACTAATCGTTAACGACTCTTTATGTAATCGATATCGACTCTATATAGAGTCGTCATCGACGGTATCCATAATCGATACCGATTCTTAAATGAATCGATATCGACTTTATAAATAGTCGATGGCGACTCTATATAGAGTTGATATCGATTATGGATACAGTCAATGACGACTCTATGATACATCGGTAAAGACTATATTACAGTAAAAAAACATGGATTCTAAATTTCTCATTTACATTCAATCTATCATTATTAAAAATATACACTATCAACCCATCGGTCCCACTGGCGTGCAGCTCCTGTGGTTGTGACCATATTCACTGCACCTGCTACACTGTAGTGCCCTAATCTCACCCTTAGACCTTATCCTTCTCTTCCTCGGACGGCCGGCTTGCTTTCGGCAATAATAGGGTGGTCTCACTTTCATATTTTCAGGGAGTTGCTCTGCTTGGAACTCCCATTGACTTTTATCGAGGGTGGGAATCCATTGCTCGTCATATGTTTGTCTAAAGCAAGCGGTGAAAAACCAGCTCTCACAAAATTTATGGTAGTCGTAACTTATTCGATTGATGGCCGCCACGGCATGGGGACAAGGCAAGCCATGAATGTGCCAACGGCAGCAACTACAGGTCTTGTGTTCCAAGTCGACGTGATGAATGAAATTTCCGGAATTGACTTGGAATTGATCGCGCCCGTATGGTTGAGCTCTCTTTCTACCGGCCCATTGCAACACCTTCTTCATGTGAGCATTTGCTTTCGGGCAGAGAAGGGTGGTCCATTTCTCAGATATCTCTCTGCGTTTTTAAAAATGATCGGCGACTTTCTCTCTAGTAGTTCTGATTAAGTCGATAATTGGTCTCTCTCGAGCTATCTTTAGCACGCTGTTTAAACTTTCGGCAATATTCGTAGTCAGGGAATCGTACTGCCTTCCTTCCATATGTGTGCGTGCCCAATGCTTTGGATCTATTTTCAAAATATATTCTACGGCCTGAGAATCAGCAGGATCTTTCTTCATTTCGTTAATAAAATAATCAAATTTCTCTTTCGAATATGCACGCGCGGCGCACCACCATAGACCCTTCACATTGTTCCTAGGATACTTGTGCTGCAAATTTTGTGTCATATGCCGCATGCAGTAGTTGTGATATGCGTTAGGGAAGATACATTTCATCGCATTTATTAAACCCTTCGACCTGTCCGTGATAAATACGAGATCTTCGTTAAACCCACTGATCACGAACGCACCGGTTCAAGAAACCACATCCACGTATCCTCTTCTTCTAACTCGATCATGACAAATGCTAACGATAATATATGACCATTACCGTCTTGCGCAGAGGCGATAAGTAGGATCCCTTCGAAACGTCCTCGTAGGTGTGTGTCGTCTACAAGCAATATGCGACGAAGTGTATTGCAGTAGCTTCCGATGCATGGGCTAAAACTCCAAAAAAATCTTTGAAACTTACCGTCAAGAGTAAGTTGAAAGGATGTTTGTACATTAGGATCTATCCTCTCCATCTCCTTCACGTAGGCCGGTAGATTAACAAATTGTCCTTCCCAACTGCCTCTAATATCATTAAGAGGAAGCTCTTTTCCCCTCCAAGCTTTTGCAAATGAGATTTGCACATTATAAGCTTTTGTAATATCAAATATTATCGACGCCAGTGTGTAGTCGAATCCTTCCATAAGTTTATCCCGTACATAGTTCGCTATGAAGGAGATTGTTGCATTACGGTGACCGTGCGGTCCAATCTTAGCAGCTCCGCATGTGTGAGTACTATTGAATGTCTTGATTTGGAAAGAATCGAGCCCAGTTAATTTAGAAGCATGTATTCGCCACGAACAATCGGGTTCGTAGCATCCGGCTGTCACTCGATAACTAGCGGTCCTCAAAGGCCGAATTTGAAAGTTTTCCTCCACCGCGTGTTCTTTCAATAATCTTTGAAATGTTTGTTTGTCTCGGAAGATCTCTCCAATTTTAAACGTCCAATTCCGATATTCAGTTTTCACCTCTTCATCGGAGGAGTCGCCCAATGTCTCTGACATTTCATAATCTCCGTCTACTATGGGATTGTCAATGTCTCACAAAATTTTTCGGATCCTCTTTAATAAATCCATCCGGTTCGCCTTCATATTCTTCTTCTAAGGTATCTTCATTCATGGCTTGAGGATGACTACGCCATTCACTAGCGGTGTTCTCGGGTGGTTGACTAGGTCCTTCACCGAAGGGGTTCTGATGTGATTGACCGGATTCTTCACAGAATGGATAATAGCGTGGTTGGCTTAGCCCTTCACCGAAGGGGTGCTCATGTGTATGGACATGGGGTTGAGTTACTCCGGTAATTCCCATCGATGGCATGGTAGAACATAAATCTTGAGTAAACCAAGTTGTCCATCCAGCGGGGAAGATATGACTGAAATCGTTGGTATCCACCACTCTTTCTGAAGTATAGTCTAACCATTGACTACATTGTTGTGACCCATGCATGTATTTTACTGGGTCATCATACGATTCAATCGGAGCATCATTTAAATCAAATGTTGCTTTCCCTCTGCCATCGTTCGCCGTAATATAGCCGTCATCGCCTAACGGGACGGTATCGTATACAATTTCATCCTCAAACTTACATGGTTGAAATGAATGAGTCACAAAATCAGTCTCGCCGAGATTTCCTTGTTCAACTTCAACTGGGAAGGATGACGGTTCCTTAATGATGAATACTTTTATGACGTCCACTCCGGATTTATAAAACGTAAATAATGTAGCCAAATCATCAGAGTCCAAAATATCGGCAACCACAGGCGTATTCACTATCTTCATATGAAACTTTGTGAAAACTATTATATCCGCCTTCGCAAAACTGACAGCAGACATTCTCCTTATGAATTGTTCATAAGAAATTTCAATTGAAATGTTAATAAGCCTCCGCCGGCCACCTTGATACAAGCCATCATCATTTACAAGAAGACTATCATAGTGACAAAGAAGATGAATCCTCACGTCCGCCATCGTCTGTTTAAGAATGAGAAGGAATGGTCATAAGACTGATGAAACAAAAGAGAAAAGATGACTATAAATCTTAGTCGATTGCAAATACAATCGTCATCGACTCCATATAGAATCGATATCGATTGCCAATACAATCGGCATCGATTTCATATAGAATCGATATCGATTGCAAATACAATCGATATCGACTCTATATAGAGTCGATGACGATTGTATTTGCAATCGATATCGACTCTATATGGAGTCGATGACGATTGTATTTGCAATCGATATATATTTTTAAAAAAACGTATCGAAGGATACAAAGGCCTTTCATATACTACACGAATAGAAGATACTGCATCACTAAGAGACACTAATAAACTGAAAATGGGGTTAAGTAGGATACCTCGCGTCGCAAGGACAAAGTTCAGAGTCTTTTGCCACAATGAAGAAATGCAGGGTCTTCTTCTCCCAAGCCTCTGTTTTCTTCTTTGAAATAGCAGATCAGAGCAGATCAGACTAAGTAAGGAGACTTCGTCTAGGGTTTTACACCTCTAACTTTTTTCCAGGATAAAATGAGGAAGAAGAAGATGCTTTGTTGGTTAAAGAAGGTCATAGAAGGGGGTAATTTGGACCTTTTACTCTCCTTAGGGTCGGCTAGGCTTGGAGTTGATTTGTCTGAGTAAAAATGAAACTATAGGGCTTCTGACGTAAAAGGCATACCTGACAGGGCCGGTCAGGTAAATTTCCCTTGTAGATGAAGGCGTGTATCGTCTGGGACTTGATCGGTTGAAGCATCTCAGATTTATAAAATGGATTGGGAGTTAATGGAGGGTAAGATTAAGAGCTGGTTAAAGGCGTTTCAATACGCCGTTAAAACAATTTTTATCGGGGAATGGATCTCATGCAATCAAGTCTTTTCCTCCAATCCGGTCAAAGAATCGTGCTTTTCTGAGATCTATAAAGATTCAGCGTTGACACTGCTGAATTTCCCCAAATTCGTTGCAAAATGCAAGCAATCGCCAGAGAAAATGTTTCGGATGTTATAGCTATACGGCGCCATTTCTGAACTGATGCTAGAGATCGAATCGATCTTCGCCTATGAATCCACCTCTACCGTCCGATCACAGGCCTTAAACTTGCTCAACAAACTCAGTGACTCAGTCCGAGTCATGCCCTCTGATCTTGAAAGCGCCATCCAAAAAGATGCTTTGAAATCGGCCGTTCCAAGCCTTGGAATCCATCCATTAATTGGCTATGTGATGAATTACATGTCATTCTTCTTCTTCTTCTTCTTCTTCCTAATTTATTTTTGGAAAATGGGTAGCTGAAACTAGTGTAGTTCTTTTTAGCTTTCCTTCCTCTTTTTTTTTTTTTTTTTTCTTTTTTTAAGGGTAGCTTGCTTTCATATCCGGTGCAATCACATGAATTTTGTGTATAATTAATGGCTCCCAAAATTCACTTAAATTTCGTGTGCAATTAATGGCTCCCAAAATTATTACGTGCTCGACCGGACCGACGGATCGAACTAATGTGCCAGATCCGGTGAAAAAGAAGTGGGGATTGCAATGCTCATAAACATCACCTATATGAAGACTATTAATTAGCTTAATTGCCTTCTCATTGAAGGGTTTTAATTGCGTTAGCTGTAGGCCAAATCGCTCACCCGTCAAATTCCACTGATTTGAGTAATCGGAAATGGCTGTGGCGCTGTGCACTTCTACCTAATATTAGTGACATAATCGTTCCCGACCCACACTTATACGCCAAAATAGTGTTTAAATGATTTTACACCATTAAATTATATCTTTTATCTCGCATCATTACAAGGTGATTCAGGGCACTTTTGTTTCTTTGTAATATACACTCTCTAAAATGGAGAATGCATGTAATTTCTTAATGACTGGATTACATGTAAAATTCACTTTGCATGTAAATTTTGGATATAAAATGATTGTTCTTTTGGTATTTTTTTAACATTATAGCCAAAAGAACATCTTATGCAATATATTTAAATTCATGTGAAAATTGACATTCTCCATTCATCGTTGCTAGTATCCGACTTCATCGGGCATGATAGGCAATGGTGGAGCCATGATTTTCCTGATGGGGTATCTCATGAAAATCGATCGGGCCCAACTACTCAGTCCTTAACGTACCTTAAAGATTTTTATTTAACGATGGAAGGTCCTTAACCCCCCCTCCCAATCAAATAACGTGGCTCTACCACTGATGATGGATACGTCCGATGTAACATGAAATTATGATGATGCAGTCTTCTATGGCATTAGATGGCACCATAAAGTTAATTTCCACCACGCTTACTCATGAGTCATTAATGGAAATTTTCAAGATCGGTATTACCATAATCGGACGGTAGGCCCATAATCTCTAGATCTATTGTGTGGAAGATTAGGATTCAAACGATCTTCATCATCGGATCCAAAACAGTCAACGGATTTTGCTATGCTTAGATGATGTGGTTATAACAAAAAAAAGGGTATGGCAATAACACTTCTCTTAACAATTACCTGTTAAAGATTTCTTTCAATCAATCGATCAAAATGACTATCACCAAACCCTTTTTTTTTTTTTAAAATTTGTCATTTTTAGCACAAAAAAATCGTAGATTGCAGGAAATTAAAATAAAAAAATCCAATAACATCTTCATCCCATTTAAATTCCTCAAAACCCTTAAATGTTCTATTTTTAGAAATAAACATCTGTTTCAAAACCCTTAAATGTTCTATTTTTAGAAATAAACATCTGTTTCAAACTCAAAAATGGACAAACTTTAACCATTTTTAGCCCAAAAACGTCACATTCAAACCCTAAAGCCGTAAAACCTTACCTGCCCAACGGATTAACATCCTATTCAAACCCTAAACAAACAAAATTTTACCTTTTTCATTAAATTAAAATCTAAACCGATACCAATCAAAGCCCATCATCATATCGATCGCCGACCCTTGGATTTAAAATCCTAAAAGTTTAATAGTGTTTTAGATACCTCTATTCAATTGACGGTGAGAAGAAACCAAGATCCCAATATCGTTGGCTTACTATTAATGGTGTGAGATTAAATACTCCGTGTTTGCACTTATCGATTTTGAGAAGACGGAACGCCTCTATTAAAAGCAAAGAAAACATGGTCATTTGATTGCGGCCGGAAAAAGCTCCCCTGCAATAGGAGAGTTCATTAGCATGTTCTCATCCTCATCCACAAGATTTTATGCAAAGATTTACATGTTCATTAGTTCCATCCTCCTCTCTACTCACTCCTTGGGCGGAGCAGATTTTATTTGCTCTAATATAGGGAGTTAATAAAAAGCAGGAAGGTTATTATTAGAATTCAAGTAAATCCTCGTTTGCAAGGAATTCGAAAAGATAATGAGAATCAAATAAAATAAGTGAACGCTGTTGTGGCATAGGCTAGCAAAGAGTTGTGTCATACGCAACCATAATACCTACAATTTGAACAGTAGAATGCAGCCTTCAATTACTGTGAATCGAACGACCGTCATGTAAAAAAAGCTACCGTTGAGCCGCATTATTTTCACTATACGCGTATTAAATTGGCAATACAATGAAACGAACTTGCTATTATTGTTATGCCATGTAGGCACATCTATGATCAATCTAAATTGTCTAAGTGGCAATACATCATTGGAACATGTATCAATACATCATTGGAACATGTGTCAGCCCAAAATAAATGTTGGTTAGGAGCCATTATCCCGTAAAGGACCCCACGCTCCTTACTGTCATTTAAACACAAAAGATGTGCACAATCTATATCGTTAAATTGTTAGATCATAGATTAAAGTACAACCTGCTCAATCGGATGGTTCAGATCCAATTTTTATTGCTCATACGCTTTCTATTGAATGTTAGTACTTAGTACTATGTACCCCACCTATGCAACAAGGGTGGTGCATAGGTCAATCTCTCTCCTCCTACATGGTCAAACTTCAGGAAGTGCATAAGTACCTATGTGCCCACAAATTTGTGAAGGGAGCCATTACTAGCACTTGGAGATTGGACCCTTGCACCGAAGTTAAAGAAAGACTTTGTATTTTAGGGCCATGTGAAATGTGAAAATGCAATCTGAGCCGTCTGATTTAAATATTAGCCTTTGACTAGTGGATAAGATTGGAACAAAATACAATATTTATTATATGATCTATTGTAGTCAACTGTTGAATCAAATATTACCCTTTGACTATATGTCATCACATTATGATTATATTTCTTGCTAATCATTTGCATTTAATACCCTTAAATGAAGGGCTCCAAATCAAATAATTTAGATGGTGTTTACATATAGAAGAGTTTGTCAAACTTACTAAGTCTTTGTTTTAAACTCTGGGAAAGAGCCAAGTTTCCGAGTGCAATTAATGGCTCCCATTTGTGAAAGTACATTTTTTACCAAACTGATCTGGCACTCCGACATGTCTTTGAATCTCCCATTTTGGCAGGAGATGACCCATGCATCGCCTATGATGCACGGGCAGGGTACCTAATGCAGATTTTTGCTTTCAAGAGTTGATACTGCCCAACCGTACACAAACAGAGTGCACCCTAGCAATCCACGGGTCTCTGTGCGGCCAACCCAAAGGTCCCGAGCTGACCCATAAATGCAAAGATATTTATGCACACCAAAGTAGAAGGTCATACGATTGGGCAATTTTAAAATGTAAACAGCCTCAAATTTGATCTGTTTGACGGAGAAAGATTCACCCGTGCACTGCCTTTGTCTCACGGGTTGGGCTGCTGATACTAATTCGTCGCTATCAAGAAGGTGACCTCACTAAAAGCCGCTTTTGAGTTGCCGTGCGGTGCACTAGCGAAAGCCAAAAACTCGATTTAGAAAGGCAACCAGAAATCGAGATGCTTACGCCATTTTAATAATCCTCTACCATTACCAACCGAAGGTATATGATGTATATTACTTGATAAAATACAACACTAGTTACCTTCATCTCCATTCATACAATCTAGCTCTTAGGAAAATAAACCATCTCTCTCTCTCTCTCTCTCTCTCTCTCTCTCTCTCTCTCTCTCTCTCTCTCTCTCTCTAGTTTTCACAACCATGTCTTCCCTTCTGATCTCTCATGGCAAGGTTTTAGCTACAGCCATGGTCATCGCCGGCACCGTAATTCTGGTAGTCGTGAATCGACAAAGGCCATTATTCGACGCCCGTTTTCCCGCCGTCGATCAGAATTCCATGTCGAAACCGCGAAATCTGCGCCCTTGCATCTCTTCTGGTACGTGGGTTTTGCCACATAACATGCTCTTCATATTGTTCTTATGTATTATTTATTTTATTTTTTTGTCCTTTTGGTGAATGTAGATGAGAAGAAGAAAAGAGAGAAAGCAAAGAAAAAGAAGAAAAGGGTGCACTTTGCTGATGATGTAGTTGAGCCAATTGGAGATGGGAAGGCGTTTAGTAGAGAGCTTAATCTGACCGTTGGATTCGAGCGGGTTCGATTAATGCCGGAGAATCGGGTAGCCTTGTACAATGGTATTCTCAAGGATCGATACCGCCGAACGGTGTGCTCCTACTGATTCATAGTTCATGTAAATTGCCTATTTTTGGTTTCAAATTTCAGTTTATTTTGTTAAATAACTAAGTATTTTAATTAGATTGTAAATATCACCTTCTTCTTTTGTTTTGTAACCTCGGAGTAATTGGGTGGCCACTTTGTGTCCACAGGTAGGAGACAGGCCCGAACACTCTGTCCCTAAGTACGTTTTGTACCCTGTGTCCCAGAATCAAGGGAATTCATGAATATATTAATCACAAGTTCAAATGGGCTTTCCTGTAATTTACCATTAAGTATATATAATTCTTGAATTCATGTATATATATATATCCTATATGAGAAAAGTATATAAATATTCAACTTGCATACGTATGTGCTTCAATATTGTACACCAGCCTGCCTTAAATATCAGGTGCTTCTTTGTAGTTCACATGGCTACAGAAGAAAACTGTTGGATTTGGGGATCTACCTGGAGATTTCATAGGAAGATTATATAGCATTTGGCATTCTACACAAAGAATTAGTGTAAGGTGCCCATCCATGGCATTCCGGCCAATCTCAAACCAACAACCTTGGCATCGATGCTAATAAGTTTGAACGCCAAATCAGCAAAAGAACAAAAATAAACTTCAACTAATTTATGTGATCAGATGGAAAATTATAAACGGGGACAGATTTGTTGAGGACAAAGTGCGGGCGGCTAACATGGTGTGACGTGACTGGCTGAATCAACCTGCATTAATTGAGCTCCACCGCACTTATAGCCAATTGCATCGCGCCACATCAACCATCTACACTTTGTCTGCATAAAATATGTCCTCCATATAACATTGTTTGTGCTTAGCAATGTGGTTTCCAACAAATCTTTGACTATTTGGACCGAAGAAGATTTGACTCAATTGCTTTGGCAATTGCCACGGGCATCAAACACCAGATAGTGTTATATGGTGGACAATTTTTTACACAATTTCGTTGGCAACTTATGTGGCACGATGTGATTGGCTGCACATATAGTGGGGCCCAAGCACTTTAGTCAATCACATAGTCCCACATAAGTTACCTACAAAATTATCTATAAAAAATTATTTGTAAAATAATTGTCCACTGTTTATAATTTTCCATCTCACACCAAGGCTTAAAGGATTGAGATATTACATGCTCAAGAAAAATAAAAGCGAACAAACTCAAGAAAGACACCCTAACTAGATAGAGCAAAAGATGTAATAATGATGATGATCTAGAAGCGCTACAGTAGTTGTCTTTGAGCTGCATTTTAAAATAAATGAATGTAATATCCCCAAACTTAAGAAGCCATGTAAGTCAAATAGGTACATAGGTACATGTATAGGTGCAGTGCAATACACTATACCGTTTTGGATTTAGTGAGATCAATATGTATGTGTGATGACCAATGAGCACATGAAATTGAGCAAGTACCAAGTTCGGTGTGTGGGGTTCACAAGAGAACCAAAGCCATTTAACACACACACACCTAGGTGTGTATGTGCTTCACACCAAGCAATTCAAGTGGATAGGAACAAACACCCATGGGTGTGTGTGCCTCGCATTGAAGAAATCACTCTTTGGATAAGTGAGGATGACCTCACGTGAAACTACTTCTCTCTATTTTGCCTTGGTTGATGTGTGTGAGAGCTTAGAGAGAGATCGATAGAGTTGTGAAAGAGGAGAAGAGTTCCTCCAGATTCGTGTGCTCCGAAGCTCTTAGCTTTCGTGAAATTTCTGCGATCTTGTTCGAAGGAGTGGTAGCCGTCAATTGCGACGTTCGGAAGGTTGTGGGGCGTGGAGTGTGGCCAAATAGGTTTTTGAGACCCACTGTGTGCAAAGAGGGGAAAGCACAAATCGCTCCGATCCTTGCTTGCAAAGAGCATGGATTTCGCTAGCTTCTGCCACCCAAAGATGTTAAAATTATAGAAATAGATGTGTGGAAAATTAGTGTGAAGAGTGTGGGTGTAAATGATGGAAAAATCACGAGAAGAACGAGTTCAGAACTCTGAAATATGAAGAGTTTCTAAATCTCGCTCGTGCGAGCTTTGCTTCTCGCGCATGCGAGAAACCTTCAGATGGGCTCCAATGAGCCTCGCGTGCACGAGAAACAGAAGGAGAAAAGGGACTCTAGTGAGCCTCTATTCTCGTCACATGTAGTAGGTGGGTGCCGTAGACTCATACTGTGACCTCAGATCTCGCGTGCGAGATACAGAGTTAAGGCAATTTTGGCTGTTTTCTCTTGAAGTTTTCGAAAACTTCCTTAGAATTTATAAAGGGTTGATTTGAGATGTAGGTTGAAGTGGTGAACACCCGCATAAAGTCTCGAACAGCTTCGTATGATTTTGAATGCATTGTGACCAAGGTAGGAGAAACTTAATAACATTAAATCTAATGTGCTTTGTATGGATTGTATGATATGATAAGATAAGGCATGATAAGTTGGTATGCATTAAACTTTTGATTGACGAATCTTTTGATATAATAAGACAAGGCATGATAAGTTGATGTGTATTAAACCTTTGGTTTACGAATATTTCAAAACAAGCTTTATAATTAAATACAATTTGAAATGTGATGTGATAAATGTGTTTATGTGACTCCGAACTCGTGTCTGAATTTTAGATTTTAAAATTATTTATAATATAATCATTTTACACGGTGTTGAACTATACGTTAGAATTTACACATTTATTTAAGGTTCATGTGTAATGAATCCCAAATTGTGTTCCGGTACGGCGAGATATCCATATATTCATACTGGCCAACGGTAAATTTCATTCGACACAAGTATCCCTCACAACGTAGGGGCTTGGACATTTTATGAAAATGGTTCATTGAACGATGATGGTTGGAGATTCCCATCGGTATATGTGTGACTTCCAATGCTATATTTGCTTGGAATAGTATTTAAGTTACTGTTTTAAATTACGTTTCAAGAATTCAAACAAGTATTTGAATTGTGTGTGATTAAAGTTCAGCATCTTGAAATCCTCGTAAAATGTGAAATGTGCTTATGAAATCAATTTTAAAAATTTATGCTTTGAAATATAAGATTAAATGCTAATAATGTTGCCCCTATTGAGCTTAGACTGTTAGCTCACCTTTCAACTATACGTCACAGGTACAGATACGGATAAAGATTTGGAGCTCAAGGAGGATCCAGATTATACTCTAGAGGAGGAGACTAAGCACCCTCCAGAGGAGTTCTTCTTATAGATTGAGATCTGTGTTAGTTTTGTTAGTGGGTTTGTGATTTAGGCTTGGTACGTCCAACCCTTTTGATTAGAAATTAGACTAATGTAATTAGTAGATATATTATTTTGTGAATCATTGTTTAGGTGATGGTCGGCCATTACCGGTGATTCGTTTCGGTTCTTTTGTCCATGTATCTTTACATGGAATTAGAACCATCATTTTGATATGTTTTAAATATATAAATAGAAATTTATTTATCATATATGATGACTCTATCTGCTTAGAAGAGATATCTGTTTGAGTTCTGTTTAGTGTGAATGTACCAAGTGTTCAGTAACTCGTGGATCGCCTTGAGTGGCGGTCCGATGGCATGGATTTTGGGTTGCCAAAATTCCGGTTGTCACAACACAAATAAAGCGACGTAAAATGAGGTCATTGAGAACTTATAGGCGCTTTTAGGGAAAACACTGTGCAAAGATGTTTTTCGTGGCTTTTTTTTTAAACGCTGCTAGATCAGCGTTGCTAAAAGTCACTTTCTTGTAGTGGTGGCACTTCATCTGAAAAAGGACAATGTTACATGGCAAACAGGTGTTGTGCAAGCAAAGTGCATATAGCTTACATGTTGCGAAGCAATTGGCTGCAAATGCAATGGGGATAAGCAATGTTGGTCGGGGTAGCTAGTCATGTCGCGCCACATCAGTCGCTTGCACTTTGCCTGCACAAATCCTGCCTGTCGTTTGCAAATTTCCGTCATTAAATTTTAACACAAATTAGAGGATGTTATACATCAACAAACCATATTCATTGGTATTCATTGGAGTATTTGAACAATCATATCCATGGACTCCAATGTGGACATTTGTATATTTTTTAACACTACAAAAAATAAGACTATTAGCGGCAGTTTTTTATACTATTAACAAAAAAGTTACTAAGACTATTAGCGACAATAGTATTAGCGGCAGTTTTTTGTTAATAGCGACAGTTTTTGGCTTCTGCTAATATTCTTATTTTATGTAGTGTAATGGTCGATATTAAACGCACCTGCATTAGATGGTTTCAATTCTCTCATAAGTGTGAGGCCATTTTGCAAGATCCCCCTTGTAGGATTCTAAAATCATGATTTCCCTCATAAAGATTCTATATTCATCATTTCCCTCCTCTAACAGAATAAATAAAAATAAAAATAAATAAAAAAACAACAACCATAATAGAAAAAAAAAAAAAAAAACAGCCATAACTTTTGTGTCGGAATGAAAATGGTCATTCTACCCTTAGCTTTATCATTTAAAAATAAACGTCAGTTTCCAACGATGCACATCTGTGACGGGCAAATAGACTAAATGCCCTCGGGAAAATATCATATGAACGCTATTGAGGTTTTTTTTGTAAAACTATTTCTCCGAAAAGGGATGTTTAAATAATATAATTGAGTGATAAAAAGAAGAGGACGGTTGAAACGAAAAGCAAGGGTATTTTTGCCATTTCTTATTGAAAGTGGTAGTTAAAAAAAGTTGGGAAAATTAGCAAAACATCCATCTTTTTCAAAGGTTTTAGTGTATTATATAAAAAAACAAACATTTTAGAAATAAAGGTTTGCACAATTTTTTAAAACTCAAAATATGTGGGATGTAAAATAATCACGTCATCTTTCTCTTCCTTTCTCATTGTAATTCAAAAAAATTCCTCAATCGATCGTCAAAATCAGAGATTTCGATGGCGCCAAGCGCAATCAGAAAGGTAATTGGTGTCGTGATCCTTGACCCTCGAGCACTCTCCATAGCCCAAGAACGTCGACCGGCGGCGACATGCCTGATCGCAGAGAAGCTGGGGAGCTGATCAAGCTTTAATTCGTTGCCGGCGGTGGAGGATCAGACATGCCCGATCGCAGAGTGGCCGTCCGTGATCCATTCGAGTTCTGCCGTTGATTATTTGTAGCACAAAGCCAAGTTCCGGCAAGCCCGATTGAAGGTTTTATAAAGAAGAAGGGTAAAATTGTAATCTCACATTATGGTATTTTATATCCACAGATCTCTGAGCTTTAAAAAATCGTAAAAATCCTTTTCTTCTAAAACATTTCAGTTCGATATAATAAGCTTCGTTTCAAAATGAGGGATGATTTTTTATAGTGCCCAAAAAAGATTTTACACTCGGATGAGGGACCTTGTAAATTAAAAAAAAAAAAAAAAAAAAAGTCTCTTGAGGGAAGTCGCGATTTTATAAACCTCGATGAGTAATCTTGCAACATGTCCTAAGTCTAAGTCTTAAGAGTTAAATATATTCCTGTGATTGAATTCATCAAAGATGTGTGCCGTGTGCCTCATGGCCTAAAGTTAGGCTTTCTTGGCCCTACCCGTGTACATGTGCAGTGTGTCTGTGATCATATTCTTCCCTATATTCTTGTTGTCCTTTGTAGAGGCGAATCAGTGGGTCTAACTTTTAGGGAGTCCTCTAACTTTGACCAAATTTTATTGGTCACATAAAGCATTCACGTTAATCGAATAACGCCCCTTGTGCAGGACACGTGGTAGGGCAGGCTTCAGAGATAGAGGTGCTTACGTTCACACTTTGGTTAGGAAAGCGAAATCTTAAAGCTACCTATTATTTGAACAGGTTACAAACTCTGTTTCTGCTGAAGCTTTATGTCACCATGACAGATGTCTAAGTCCAACTGATTTAACCTGATTTATCGTTGTTATATAGAAGCGAATCTCGACTTTCACTGTTTACATTTTTATACAATGACATGAATTCAAAATTCTCTTATATAATGGCTATAAATCTGAGAATCTGGTTGAACCAGTTCAACCAGTTGCCTGACCATTGGCCCAGATGTCAGATCCCTTATTTCTCAACTTTTGTGCCATAAAATTTGTTTTCCGGAAAAATCCTTTGTCAGAGTGCTCTTGGGTTCCCTTCTAGTGCTCTTACGCACAGAGTGCGTTTGGTAAATCAGCTCCCCGGAAGTCTTTTTTTTGTTTTTTCATGGAGAAGTGAGAAGGAAGTTTTACACGCGGCCCAAGAGTAGGTGAGGAGCTGGTTGAGAGCTGGTTTGCACTAGCTCGGAGCCTGTCCAATGAACCCTTAAAATATATCTTATTGATCATTTGGCTCGTATTTCATGGGCAGTATTGGACCGATGCAATTAGAAAAATTGGGCCGACCTTATTTCAAATCCTCCAAACTCTTGTATCTAAACCGGCCTTTAAGGCTGTTTGAACCTACTTGGATGCGTCATACCCAAACCGGCCGACTCCATGGCTCAAGTTTATGTGCCTAACTCGGTTCAAGGCCAGTGGATCTAATAATGAGCCGACTCAGTCATTGACCGCCTTTCTAATGAGTAACAAAGCCGACTCAGTCATTGACCGCCATTCTAATGAGTAACAAGTAGGAGGGTCCTGTACTACCGTGGACCCGAGGTACACCATATGGTCAAAAGTGTACTTCCACTTATTTAAGAGTTTAAAAATCTTTGCATGTCCTAAAGCCCATTTGTGTAGGCGGATTATAGGACAGGTACAAATGGGGGCCGAGCCGGCTTCTTGGGCCTGGTACCTAGCCTGCCATGGCCTTGATCTTGGAAAATTTAGGCCTGAAAGCTCAAACCATTTAGGCATGTATGATCAGCAGGGCCCCTGTGCTTTCTTTGCTCAAGTAATAGGTGGTTGGGGCAACCTTTAGGCCAGGATTCCCGATCCATTGAAAAAATGAGCCGAATTCAGCCGATTCCCGTCCGTTTGCAGTCGTTGAAAATACCGGCAAGTACCAGTTCATGGATTCAATGATCAACATCTTTCAGAACCATATGTTGCCTACATCAATTTAATTATAGCATAGTTGGATCAAAATCAGTTGTTGTGTAGACGAAGCAATTATGAATAAATTGATAATTTTAATTCGATATGTACAGTTAAGTGAATATAAGAGCTAACCATAATATTGTAAGGGTACCTCTGTTCGCACCTACGTTCGAAACTCATTGACTTCTTGGCAGCAGACGATATAGATCGTTTTTACCCATTCTTCCACACAACGGATCTTGAGATTGCGAATGTCTGATTTTTGAGGATTTGTGTCACATGGAATAAAAAAGGAATTTATGATGGTAAGATAATAGTCTCCTAAGATTTAAAAAAATCTCCATCATCTGATTCCAAGCAATCAATAATTTACAATTGGTTTTGAATGTAGGTACTGCCAGGGAGAACAGATGTACCCTTATCATAAATCGTATAAACTGTAGTCACTATAATGTAGTCTTTCCAAATACTATCCACCCTTGTACCAAGGGTTTTAAAACTAGTTGATCACTAAATAGAGTTCAATTGGATGAACCAGATTTGCTGATATGTTACTTTGATCAAATCCGATTTTATGAGCTTAGCGGCCACATGGCAACAAAGATGATATCAACATCATCCGAGAGTGTATGTGACGTACATAACAACATGGTATATTTCTGTTTAGATTTTTTTTTTATTTTTTATTTTTGGAATAATTTTTCAGACCATTTTCAACCTATACTGGGAATCTTTTAATTATAAAATTAGGGCCCGTTATTCCCAAATGGGCAATGTCGTCATCTTCAAATGTCAAAAAGGTTCATAAGAAAATTAACAAAGTTTCAAAGGGATATAATATTCATCCACCTAAAGTGGGTTCACTTGTTCTCCACGCCACGACATGCTTTAGTTTGTCATCATGTTTGTATTATTGCTCTTAAATCAATATCCTATTCAAACCATCAATCTTAGTAGGTTCAGGAAATATTGTGTTACCCTATACTCTATAGGGTACACGCAATCTCTCAAAATACCTATATTGGAAACCCCTTCAAACCCATTGATTGCATTAGATCAGATGATAGAGATCATTTTACACTTTGATCTTTCAAGAAATTGATCTTGAGATCATGACGCATCTAATAGACGGTCGGTTTGTGATTTCATGTATTACGGATCCCAAAAAATGCCCCTTGAATCTTATGGCTCACATCACGCTCAAACGTGATTTTATGACCATGTTGGGGGGATATGTGACGTGTGCAATAAAAAATTGGTCGTCAAATAGGTGCGACATGATCTCAAGATCCATTGTGTAGAAGGTCAGGTGCAAAACAATCTCCATCATGTGATCCGACCGGATCAATGGGGTGAAAACGTGATCGCTTTCGGAGATTGCGTAGGTGCTACTAAAGGTGCCCTACTTTATAAAGCATGACACTTTCTCTCCATGATTTTGACTAGAGGTCGACTCTTCTTACAAGGGCTGTTAATAGGGTCAGATCGACTGGGCAGCTAAGGTTTTTACCAGGCGGGCACATAAATTTGACCCATTGGGATGGGTTTGCTATGAGGCTCCCAGGGTTAGATTGACTGGTCGACTGGTCAGCTATAGATTTTTATCGGGTCGGGCACATAAACTTGACCGGTTGGAATGGGTCTGCTATGAGGCATCCAAGGGTTAGATTGGGTCAACTAAAAGGTTTAAGTTGGGCAAAAATCATGTCGTTATATATATATATATGAAGTATCACGTCGGGTCCAGTTTTTGGGTTGGTGTTTAAATGTCAATCACGCCCATTAATAATAGGTTTCTAACAACTTTTTGTGCTTCAATGTAGATTGCTGTCTATACGATGTTCAGCTGTTTGAAGGCTCTCGTAGATTATTGGTCAGACGATAGAAAAATTTTAATAACATAATTTTGGGCTTAATCTAATCTAAATTGATCGCGATGAGCATAAAATTAAAGGGACAAGCTCTCATTAAAGTGATAGACCATGTATTAAAGTGCAACAGGCCCAAAAACAAGGTGTTTTAGGGAGTTTTAAACCATCCGATCAGTTTGACTACAATATTAACCATTATTTTTAATTTCAATGGCTGATCTTAAAGCTCGTCAATCGGATGATTCACATCCACTTATTGGCATGTTTCATTGATCTAGGACATATTCTAATGATAGATTATCACTTGGGCAATTTAGATAGATCATAAATATGTGTTATAGGACATAATGATAAATCACACTTCAATGGTGTGAGATAAAAGTGACATTTTAACTGTGAAAGATCAGGTAAGATCATTTAAACACCCCTTGATGTTTAAATGTGAATTAGGAGCCATTATCCCAAAATTAAATAGGGGAATCCTCCTAGCATACGAGAAAGCTTTCCTCCTTAATGGCAACATTAGAAAAATAAAATTAAACTGCTTACAATAAAAGAATATTCCTTCAAGCAAGAATAGATTCTATCACTTAAAATAAGTAATTAATGAAGTAATTTAATGAAAGTAGTTGAAGTTGATGCTTATGTTTAGTTACATTAATTTATGATTAATCTAACTTGAGTTCACCTTAGACCTAACCCTAGATGGAGTGGATAAGATGATGATGAACTTCTATCATAAGCCGTCCAATGGTAAGTAAATGCGGCAACGGGCTGGTTTTGGGTCGGACTCAAACATATCCAAGCCTGGACCGTGCCCGTAGCGGGCTTATGATTCGAACCCCAAGCCCAGCCCGTATCAAACTTTCAAAATCTAAGCTCGGCCCATTTATTCCTAAATGAGCCAAATAGATTGCGATCATGGGAGGAGACGAGAAGTCTTCTTTAGTCCATGTCCTTTCGAAAACCAAATTTATCAATATATGATGTCTTGAAAATCCTTTTTTATTGGGAAGATGAGATATTCAAAATCGTTTTTTATTGGGAATATGATTTCTTATTGTAAGTTTGAGATTATAATTAGACTACACGTTAAGAGGAGGAAGAGATAGACGAATGATCTGCATTTTAATTGGATGGTGTGAGATTGGTGATAAGAGGCTATCAAATATGAGAGTGTGAAAGGTTTAGGGGTTGGGTCCAACCACCCAAGACCAGCCCGTTTAATTATCATAGCTCAATCCTGGCCCATGAGCTTTATAATCAAGCCAAAACTCACTTTAAAATGGGCTGGGCCTACCAGCCCAAGTGAGCTACCCAACCTCATTGCCACCTCTACTGGAAAAGGTGGCAAAGATCCTTTGCATGTTGTTGTAATGGCTTCTGACCCACAGTAAAACACCAAAACGCTGTCTAAATGAACATCAAGTATGATTTAATATTAGAGTAACTTATGGGTATTATTGAAAGCGTCTACGTTAAAAACTTACTGAAAACTGTTGATTGCTTGAAATCGAACGATTGAGATTGTTTTTTACTCTAAGCTTTCATACGATGGATCTTGAGGTTATGAGCGTACCATCGAAGATTAATTTTTTATTTCATGTGGCACAAATCCCTGAAACATGACCCTAAAATTACATGAAACACATCACATTCTAAAGTGATTTTAGAGGCCATACTTTTTATCTGTCACTTGGAATCAGAAAACGGACCGTCTGATGATAAGATCATGATCTCAAGATCCATTATGTGGAAGATTGGCATGAAAAATGATCTCAATCTACAGAATCCAAAAATCAACTAGTTTGAGGGTGTTTCGGAAGTAGGCACTTTCAATAAACTTGTAGACGGTGAACAACCTTAATATTATACCACATGGACAAAGAATTGTTTTAATATCAATCTTTATTTTTCAAATTAAAAACAATGATTGATATTAGAATGCAAGATGGCTCCAATCTCCTAAAAAGTAAGATTTCTGAGTTAAATGTAGAATCCATCACTTTAACAGTATAAAAAGTCCCCAACATGTTAAACAAATAATGGTTTACATCATTTTTGGTGTTAAATTGAGGACAAGGAGAGTGAGGAGTCTGTTGGCCCGAACGTATGCAATGTCCAATCTCTGGCTCCAACTTTTGGGCAAAAATAAAATAAAAAATAGCAAACAATTCTAACCTTAGACTTTGTTGGTTAAGATGAGTCACAAAAGATGTCGATTTGGTGATTCATAATATTTTATGTTTTAAATATTTTTAAATGCCACGTCAGATCTGATCTTACAATATCTATAGTGCACGATCATATAAAGTTTAAACACATTTTTGAAATTCAAATGTCGGTGAGAAGAGTCAAATCTTTTCATTTTTTTTAATAAAGTCGCATCTTTTTATTTAACTGGGTCTGCCATATTATATAATGAAAAATTTGTCAACAATGAGCTCATCGTAGGCAAGCAATTAGGCAATGTGCTGGATGAGTTGGTATTACGTAAGCCGTAAGCCCCAAATACCAGTTTACTTGGTACCGAGGTAACGTTTTGAATGTGTGCCATGTAGAATCATTTTGGGTACTCGGGTAATCTTTTAAATGTGTGCAATGTGGAATCATCATGTGAACTCTATGACAAGTGTATCATGATTTAACAATCTTTGGTGCAAAAGATTGCCAAAAGAGGAAACATGAACCTATTCTAAAAAATTTAATGCAGCCTAATGCCCCTCCAAGTTCATATTAAATGTTTGTTCGCTTTGAATTAGACAATGGAGATTATCTTTGGCCCCAATCTTTTCCACCATAGATCTTGAAATCGTACAAAAACACTATAATTTCAAAAGGCACACATCCCAAAAGGTAACCCGAGTACGAAGAGCGATGACGCTCAGATCAGGGACTCAATACCAACTCAGATTCTAGGCCAATAAAAACTGCCATGTTTAAGGCCCAATTCAGCTTAACCCCAATTTGGTATAAGCTGGTATTAGGTACTCAACCGAACGCCAGTGACACGTGATGAGTACTGAAAAATGAGGATATTTCACCCCTAAATACCTATATTTAGCTGTCCGATGAAGGCTATCTGATAAGATTTATTAGATTTGAAGTGTTTCAGGTAAATATGAGCCAAGTATAGAAAACAGTGCAAGAATTCTGAATATAATGCCAAAACACTGCAATTTCGGGTAATCAAGAACTTGGTGCGACTTGCGGCTAAATTTGGACCTTCAAGACGGCCGAATTACAAAATTGTCAAAACACGAAAGTTGTAGAGCTCGTTGTTAGCTTTCCAACGCCACCAGAATCGCCTCAATCCGACTTCAGGATAGAAAGTTATGGCCGAAAGACCGAGGCCGTGTCTGAATGCAAAGTGCAGCGGGAGTTCACGGAAATCTGGGAGGTCGATTGATCGACCCTTTTTGGTCGATCGATCGACCTGACCCAAAAGATTTGGATTTTGAAACAGAATCTGGTATGGTCGATCGATCGACCCTTTTTAGTCGATCGATCGACCAAAGACGAATTTGAGTCCGGATAGAGTTTGGCCGCGAGAAAATCTTGGAACGAAGAGTGGCGTACGTTTTGGCAATTACGGAAAAAAAGATATTCTTGGGGGATATATATTCATCCGGGGAGTCCTTGAGAGGGGAGTAACGTAGAGAGTAGATTAGAGATTAGAATTAGAGTTTTTTTTAGATAGTTTTAGTTCTTAGTGTTCTTAGTTTTTAGCCATTATTTTTCATAGAAATAGGAAGTTTTATTATTTCTTTTTGAGAGCTTTGTTCTTTAATTTTTCAAGTACTCATTCCTAAATGTTGTTCAAAGTTTATTCCTGCATTAATTTTCTGAAGATCATTCGTGTGGATCAACGTAATTTATTTTGAAGCTCGAGGTAATTTTAATTAATGTTATTTTCCCGTCTTTATTTGTTTATGTCAATTTCTTACAATATGTGTAGCTAGTTTTATTAAGGATGGGGATCTAATGATTCCCATCCGAGGTATTTATTTATACTAATATCAATCTGTGATTGAGATGTCAGATGCCTTTTAAGACCCTAATATTTATTGAATATGGTGAAATCATCATTTCAGTCCGAGATCTAGGTGCTAATCATGCCCTATGATTTCAGATCTGTAATAATGATTTTATCCTAGTTATCACCCATCTCGGGGTGAAGTTATACCACAGTCTGAGGTGTGAGTGTTAATCATACACTTATGGGGTGTTAATCATACATCTCCTTGATCTCGGATTGATGGTGTGACTTTATCCCAGTGGTGAGTTCCAATCACGATCTGAGGTGTGGGTGTTAATCATACACCTATGGGGTGTTAATCATACATCTCCTTGATCTTAGATCGTACTTTGGAAATTATCATTGAGATTGGGTTCTCAATATCGATCTGAGGTGTGGGTGTTAATCATACACCTATGGGGTGTTAATCATACATCTCCTTGATCTTAGATCGTACTTTGGAAATTATCATTGAGATTGGGTTCTCAATATCGATCTGAGGTGTGGGTGTTAATCATACACCTATGGGGTGTTAATCATACATCTCCGTGATCTCAGATCTATATTTTAGAACTCACGTGTGTATAGGGCTGTTCTTCTTTTGAGAAATTTGTTAAGGATTTCATATTTCAAACCACAGATTGGTATTTTATAAATGATAAACCAACGATGGGAGGATTTAGCATCCCAATCCTTATCTTTCATTAATTGTTTAATCCTTTAGATTTCGTTAGTATTTATCTGTGTTATTAAAAGTTACCATAATTCTAGGTTTTCGATTCTTTGCATAAGATCTGTAGAAATTCTTTTAGTTAATTAATATTTACATTTTTATATTTTCTAACTAATCCTCGTAGAACGATCTGGTACTTTACTTTTACATCACACGATTAGTGCACTTGCAGTATAAATTTTAGGACACATCAAGTTTTTGGCATTCTTGAAAAAAGTGTAGAAAATTAAAAACTTTTGAAAAATAGAAAATTAATTTTAAGAATCTCTGTAGGTTTGAACTCAGGAATTTTTTTTTTAAAATAAAAATTTTCGAAAAAAAAAAAATAAAAATAAATAAAATAAAAATTATCTGTGTCGATCGATCGACCAAAACAGTCGATCAATCGACTCTCCAGAATTAAAAAAAAAAAATAATAATAATAAAAATAAAAATAAAAATAAAAATAAAAATTTTGGTGAAGTCATGTCAATGCATGGATTCAATCTAAACTCATGTGCTATTTGTGGAAATTCGATGCACATTTCACCTATGTGTCCCTTGAATAACTCAAAATTTACTGAACAAGTCCAACCAAATCCGGTTTGGAACACTCATGACTGGCAGAGTCAATCTAATGACATGTGGGGTTTTAATCAACCTCTAATGTGTGATATGATGCCATACAATGATCAAAATTCTTATCCCAACCAATTTCCTTATGAGTTTTCACAGCAAACTCAATACTTTCAAGACACAAACTCATATGAACCAGTCCAAAATTCTTCTTACTCCTTAGAATATTTAAAAGGTTTGGTGCACACCAATACTCAAAGAATTTCTAGGATACAATCTCAAGTTAGTCAGATGATCGAGTACTTACAAAGGAAAGTTGAAATAGAGGAGTCCCTCATTGATACCGATCAGAATAAAGAACATCTTCAAGAGGACTCATCTGCTTTTGTTCAAAAATACGAGGATGACCAATTGGTCACTACGCTTGAGAATGGCATAACGAACTTTGAGGTAGTGCAAGTGCGAGGAGAAGAGGAAATGGAATGGAACGATATTTATGTCGAGGAGGGAATTGAGAATCAAATTGAGATGAAAGAGAAAGAAAATGTCACCCTTACAACACCTGATAAGGGAAATATCATTTTTTTCGATGAGTGTGAATTCGGTTTAGGGAAGAAAGAGGAATTCCAAATCTGTTGCCCATTCGTTGAATACATAGATAATCAACAGAATGCTGAAAAAAGATTCATGGGTTTGAATCTGAAGTGTGATTTTGGGAATGTCAAGTACAGGGTAGGAATGGATCATAATGGTGGCACTTGGGCACACCATGAGGGTGTAACTAAGTCCTTGAAAAGAGAAATCTGAGGCGATTAAATAAATTGCTGATCCTGCTTAGAAAATTTTTCATGAAGATTTGGGATCCTGGTGGATTCAGAATGAATTTACCCCTTGTAGATTAATTTTGCATTTTTTTTTTCTTCTTCTTTAATAAAAAAAAAAAAAAAAAAAAAAAGAAAGGTCGATCGATCGACCTAACCAGTCGATCGATCGCCAATTTGACGAAGGTCGATCGATCGACCTAGACGAGTCGATCGATCGAGGATCGGAAATGGGAATTAATCAATGCGCCAAAAGTTTTCAATTTTGTCTGTTTTGGTCGATCGATCGACTCTTCAAGGTCGATCGATCGACTATGCGCATTGAAACTTGAGTTCAATGGTCGATCGATATACGCTTGGCCGAAGTCGATCGATCGACCTGTAGGGTCGATCAATCGACCATTTCAAAAAGTCTTAACGCGCACTGTTCCGACGCCTGGGGAGTATTTCATGTCAGTGTCGATCGATCGACTTCCTTTGGTCGATCGAGCGACATTAATTTTGGTTATCGCGTTTTGGTTGCCCGTCTTTTCGATGCTGGTGTCGATCGATCGACATATACATGTCGATCGATCGACTTATACATCTCGTCCGAACAGAGGGGTGCCTCTGTTTCTATTTAAAGGACCGAGCGTCCTCCCTTTTCCACACCCCTTTCCACGTTGAAATTCTGCGGTCTCTGCCATCCCTTCTGACATTCTTTGTGATGTCGTCATCCTCTTCCGCCCGCCTTCCGCAGCGTCCTGATGGCGTTTTTCGCGAGCGACCAAAAGGTCGTTTTGCCACTAAAGAGCTATCCTCTGAATATACTTACGATCTCGGCATTTCAAGCAATGCGAATGCGCCATCTCTCTTGACATCGTGCGCTCCACCTTCATTTCTTGATGACTCCACGATATCAACGCCTCTGAGCGGTCGTCGCCTATTTTATCAAAACATGGTTTGGGTGGCTGCCTCCACCATCACCAATGAGGCGGCCCATTTCACCGTTTCCATCGATGGTTGGGCGAAAAATCTATCCGCATGCGATCGCGGATGTCTTTGGATTGATGGATGAGCGACCATTGGACCACCCACTTGGTGAAGAATTGGCCCTTGAGCAAGGCCCAATGATCGATGATATGTGCAATGGTGTGTATCTTTGGCCGCGAATTGCGACTAAACGATCGGCTCTTCCACGACATCCTATTGTGGGATATTGTAGTGTCGTGTAGTCTTTGCCCACGGGCATACCGAGAGAATCGGACCTCGGGTGAAGGCCCTATACGGCTTCTACAAGCGCTCTGGTTGAACATCCCCGGTTTTGCATGATTCGATGTGGCGCCGCCACGATGAAATTGTTAACCCTCCCGCCGGGTGACGCCGCCTCATCTATTTCCCTCATCTGGTGATGCAACTTTTGCACTACCTTGGTTTTCCTTTTTATTTTGATGATAATATTGGGACCTTGGCATTTTATCGCTATGGGCCGTCACAATGGAGAAGGAGCATGCGTATGTTGGGCACTATCGATGCTATACCGAACGTCGTCGAGTGCGCCAGAAGACGCCATCGAGCTGAGCGGCGCTGAGCCGGTGCACCAACCGTAACCGGTCGCAATGAGGGACCCTCCCTCGACTTGATGCAGGCTCAGATCAACTCCTTGATCGATGAACAACAGCGGCAATATAATCGCAATCTTCGTCGTAGCCAATATGATCGGTCATTTATGCATCAGTTGGGTCAACACCTGTGGCCCGATGGCTATGACGAGATGCGAGCTCGCGCTAGGCAGGCGGAGGACGATGAAGATGATGATTAGGTTTAGGATTTTCTTTTTGCGTTGTTATTGTTGTTGCTTTTTTAGTTTTCGGTTTCTTAGTATTGTAGGACTAGCCTTTCTTTCAGTCTTTAGATATTTGTAAAAATAAAAAAAAATAAAAAAAATTATAATAAAATTTTTTCTTTCTGTTCATTTTTTTTTTTTTACTGTTGTGCACTCTGATAACAGTCGATCAATCGACCATGACTGGTCGATCGATCGACTTTGCAAAAAAAAAAAAAAAAAACAAAAAAAAAAAAATTACTGTTACTGTCCAGTCGATCAATCGACCATTCATGGTCGATCGATCGACTCTGCTGCAGACATCTTGTCAGTCGATCAATCGACCATCTCTGGTCGATCGATCGACTATGCCTTTCATTTCGTAGTCAACGTTCGTTGACCTGATTAGTCGATCGATCGACACTTCTAGGTCGATCGATCGGCCGATCGGTTTCCAAAACTTTTAGGTTGTTTAGTACGATAGGATTCTTTGTTTTGCTTCGTAGACGTCTTTTACCATATCTCAAACACTCCTTTTCTATTTATTCCATGCTCCCTTCACCCTTCCTTCTCATATTTCATCAATGGCCTGCAGACTTTATTTTACAAGGTCTACTCTAAGGAAGATGAATGAACCAGCAAAGAAACGGGATCGCTTATCGGGAGCACACCCTCCGTTGGATCTCACCAATGTCAATGTCGTTGATCTGGATCCTCTCCCTGTTCAGTTTTGGGAAGAGCCAAGACGTAAAAGAGTGAATCGCTCATTCAATCAACCCCATCCTTCTCATCGATATCGAGATGATTGATTTGGATGCGCCTCACGTTCTCCGAAATTCACCATCTATTCCACCTGAGACTTGGGCGAAATTATATCCATCTCCACAGCTTCGGGATCTGGCCTCGAGTAGTGTGCCACACCCATCTTCACCACCGTCGGCAGTGATTCCTGATTCCTTGCATAGGCGTAGGATCACCACTGAAATGTGGGATTTCGCGTTTCCAAAGCTGAAGCCCAGTGAGGGGACCGATGCGGATGTTTGAGTGTCGATATCAACCAGTTTTTAGGAAGTTTAGGAAGTTTAGGAAGTTTACGAAGTGTAGGAAGTTTAGGAAGTTTAGGAAGTTTAGGAAGTTTAGGAAGTTTACGAAGTGTAGGAAGTTTAGGAAGTTTACGAAGTGTAGGAAGTTTAGGAAGTTTAGGAAGTTTAGGAAGTTTACGAAGTTTAGGAAGTTTACGAAGTTTACGAAGTTTAGGAAGTTTAGGATTTAGGATTTAGGTTTTAGGATTTATTAAGTTTTTTCTTTCCTTTTTGTTTTGTTTAGTTTAGTTTAGGTTGTTTTTCTTTTCCTAAATAATGTAACCATATTCCCTTCAATATATTTTTTGTAATGTTCCGATTTGATACAGATATTCTCTGCACCTGATCTTTGTGTTGAGGTACTTCTTTCAAACAGGTTTGGGGGTGCGCTACTTCTTTCAGTCAATGAGGACATTGTCAGCCTTAATTTTGGGGGTATGGTTAACTATTTTACGTCATTTATTTGTTTTATTTGAAATAAAAAAAAAAAAAAATAATAATAATAATAATAATAAAAAAAAAAAAAAAAAATTTTATTTTTGAAGTCATCATGCACATTATTTTACGATTGTTTTCAAACTTTAGTTGATGATGCATGTGAATTTAATTTTGAGAATAATAGTGTCATATTTTGATTACTTGTATCTAACATGATGAAGCTTGATGTGATATGTGGTGGATAATTTTGATATTCATGCTTAGACTTTTTACACTGATACCAAGCTAAGACTTAGAAATTGATGAACTGTTTTGAATGTTGAATCTTAGGTTCTTAGTGGAGACTAAACCCAGTGAGCTTTAGAGCTAATTTCCCGTCATTGATGAGTGAATATATAAACTCGGAGTTTTCTTTGAATACGACTTATTTTGCATAATCTCATACACTTCATTTTGACTTGTGACTTTGCATGAAATCAAATTTATATCATTATGTTAGAATGTACTGTATATCTACTCAAGACAAATAGGCAAAGTTACTATCTTTTAAAGACATGATTGAAGGCAATCTTTGGCTCGTTTGTGCTTAAAATGCCCCACCTCAAATAAATTTATCTTTCTAGTACCCCTTTGAGCCTATTGAAAAATTTACCTTTATACATTCTTTGATAAGCCACGTTAACCTTTAACCCTTCACCATTTCTGAAAATTCAGCTTTACCCTTCTTATTTCTGAGAAATTAGGAACGAGGGATGAGAGTGAACGAAAAGAGAGTAAGTGAGAGAATCTTGAGTTGTGGTGTTTACTGAGAGTGTATGGCAAAAATAAAAAGAAAAAGGGGAGAGAAAAAGAAAAAGAAAATTGTGAAAAAGAATGAAAAATCTGAGGTGCTTTAAGAAAAAAAAAAAAGGAAAAGAAAAAGTGAGTTGAGAAAAATAGAAAAAAATTGAGAAAAATAGTGAGATACTAGAAAAGAAAAAGAAGAGAAATAGAAAAAAAAAGTTGTTTCTTTTCCAATTTCTCAGAAACTTTGAATCCCAACTTCCAATTCTTTCTTACCCTTTCCTGAGCCCCATTACAACCCTAAAAAGACCTTCATGATCTGATCTTGCATTAGTAACTGCCTTGTGGAGAGTAAATATGTGATACTTATGACACTTGATATGACATGCTTAGGATATACAAGTATCTTCTTATGAGATTTATTTTTGTTCATTGATTGCATCGTGTTTCATTTAGTATGTGAGACCTTTTTATTTGCTTTGTATTGACATCTCACATATGTGCGAAAACTTATCCACTATCAGCGTCGTTATATTTTGAGAGTATACCTAAAGTAAGGATTGAGTCAAAACAACAGATCCAGCGGTTTTCCGTTTGAACTAGTTCTGAGATGAATGAATTTTGGTTTGGTTATGCACACACTTCACGTTTAGGCATGAATGGATGAGCTATCTAACGATTTGAGCATTAGACTAATTTGAATGGATATGAGTATGATTAGTATAACATTGTTATTTAAAAAGTGAGGATTCGCGTGTTGAATTGATTAATGATTTTTGTTTTTGAATGGTATATATGTTATCAAAATCATGTTTTAAAAATTCAATTTTATCGATGATTTCAAAAATATATTGAAGTTTGTGAGTAACTTCACTGTAAACCCTCAGGAGACACAACTCCTCCACTAGGATCTCCTAGGGGTTTAAAGGCTTGTTGCACATGCTAAGTGCAATCGTGTTCCCTACGAAAGTGGCATTTATTTTCTTTAGTTTGCTTTGCTCGAGGACTAGCAAAGTGTAGGTTTGGGGGTATGATGAGTACTGAAAAATGAGGATATTTCACCCCTAAATACCTATATTTAGTCGTCGATGAAGGCTATCGATAAGATTTATTAGATTTGAAGTGTTTGTAAATATGAGCCAAGAAAATTACGAATATAATGCCAAAACACACGCAATTTCGGGTAATCAAGAACTTGGTGCGACTTGCGGCTAAATTTGGACCTTCAAGACCGAATTACAAAATTGTCAAAACACGAAAGTTGTAGAGCTCGTTGTTAGCTTTCCAGCCACCAGAATCGCCTCAATCCGACTTCAGGATAGAAAGTTATGGCCGAAAGACCGAGGCCGTGTCACGAATGCAAAGTCGACGGGAGTTCACGGAAATCTGGGAGGTCGATTGATCGACCCTTTTTGGTCGATCGATCGACTGACCAAAAGATTTGGATTTTGAAACAGAATCTGGTATGGTCGATCGATCGACCCTTTTAGTCGATCGATCGACCAAAGGCGAATTTGAGTCCGGGATAGAGTTTGGCGAGAAAATCTTGGAGCGAAGAGTGGCGTCGCGTTTTGGCAATTACGGAAAAAAAGATATTCTTGGGGGATATATATTCATCCGGGGAGTCCTTGAGAGGGGAGTAACGTAGAGAGTAGATTAGAGATTAGAATTAGAGTTTTTTTTAGATAGTTTTAGTTCTTAGTGTTCTTAGTTTTTAGCCATTATTTTTCATAGAAATAGGAAGTTTTATTATTTCTTTTTGAGAGCTTTGTTCTTTAATTTTTCAAGTACTCATTCCTAAATGTTGTTCAAAGTTTATTCCTGCATTAATTTTCTGAAGATCATTCGTGTGGATCAACGTAATTTATTTTGAAGCTCGAGGTAATTTTAATTAATGTTATTTTCCCGTCTTTATTTGTTTATGTCAATTTCTTACAATATGTGTAGCTAGTTTTATTAAGGATGGGGATCTAATGATTCCCATCCGAGGTATTTATTTATACTAATATCAATCTGTGATTGAGATGTCAGATGCCTTTTAAGACCCTAATATTTATTGAATATGGTGAAATCATCATTTCAGTCCGAGATCTAGGTGCTAATCATGCCCTATGATTTGGATCTGTAATAATGATTTTATCCTAGTTATCACCCATCTCGGGGTGAAGTTATACCACAGTCTGAGGTGTGAGTGTTAATCATACACTTATGGGGTGTTAATCATACATCTCCTTGATCTCGGATTGATGGTGTGACTTTATCCCAGTGGTGAGTTCCAATCACGATCTGAGGTGTGGGTGTTAATCATACACCTATGGGGTGTTAATCATACATCTCCTTGATCTTAGATCGTACTTTGGAAATTATCATTGAGATTGGGTTCTCAATATCGATCTGAGGTGTGGGTGTTAATCATACACCTATGGGGTGTTAATCATACATCTCCTTGATCTTAGATCGTACTTTGGAAATTATCATTGAGATTGGGTTCTCAATATCGATCTGAGGTGTGGGTGTTAATCATACACCTATGGGGTGTTAATCATACATCTCCGTGATCTCAGATCTATATTTTAGAACTCACGTGTGTATAGGGCTGTTCTTCTTTTGAGAAATTTGTTAAGGATTTCATATTTCAAACCACAGATTGGTATTTTATAAATGATAAACCAACGATGGGAGGATTTAGCATCCCAATCCTTATCTTTCATTAATTGTTTAATCCTTTAGATTTCGTTAGTATTTATCTGTGTTATTAAAAGTTACCATAATTCTAGGTTTTCAGTTACTGCATAAGATCTGTAGAAATTCTTTTAGTTAATTAATATTTCTGTTTTTTATATTTTCTAACTAATCCTCGTGGGAACGATCTCGTACTTTGCACCCACTGACTACATCACGATTCGTGCACTTGCGAGTATAAATTTTAGGACACATCAAGTTTTTGGCGCCGTTGCCGGGGACTCAATACCAACTCAGATTCTAGGCCAATAAAAACTGCCATGTTTAAGGCCCAATTCAGCTTAACCCCAATTTGGTATAAGCTGGTATTAGGTACTCAACCGAACGCCAGTGACACGCTCGAGTAAGCACGAGCAGAGCCAGTAAGTAGAGAGTGGCCAGGTCAACCCGATTCGATATTCTCTATATAATATAAGCATTTTACAGGGTTTTGAACCGGGTCAAGTTGGATAGAGTTGGTTTTGTGAGTTGGGCCAGGCCAAGCAAATTCCCTGACCCATTGGGTCGGGTCAGGACTGGGTGCACCATTGGGTCAGGTCGGGCATATACCAAAATAAGGTGATGAAGCACAATTGCCCCGTTTTCATTTAAAGTTGTGTTCCATGAATGTCTGTTGAGGACTTTTGCACAAAAGCAACTTTTTAAGAAAAATTTGCACTTTCGGCCTTATAAGTTTGCGTATTTGCAGAAACGGCCCTATAATTTCAATCCTTGCATAATAGGCCAGCTCCAAGTCAAGCCGATTTCACGTTTCCCTTATATATATATATATATATATATATATATATATATATATATATGCTCCCCTATACTTATTTGCCTTTTTTACACTTTTTCCTGGATTGCGATTTCGAGATTCGACTATAATTGGTATAGTCCAGAGAACTACAACAGCCTAAGTAAGATATCGACTACATTATCTTCGTGAGATATTGATTTTTCCTCTTTTTTAATATATAGTTGGTAGATCAGGCTAGGTAAGATAGCGGCTGACATCATAAGGTAGTGGGCGCTATCTTAGGATATCGGCCGCTATCTTAAGATAGCGAGCTCTATCTTAATGTAGCGAGCGATATCTTAGGATATCGGCCGCTATCTTAGGATAGTGGCCAATAGCGACCGATATTTTAAGCTATCAGCCGCTATCTTAAGATAGCGGCCACTAATATACTCTTTAAAAATTAAAAAAAAAATTTAAAATTTTTTTTTTAAGTTAGCGGCTGCTGCAGCTAACATACAGCTATCTTAAACTTTTTTTTTTAAAGTTAGCGGGCACTATCTTAGGATAGCGGGCGATATCTTAAAATAGCGATCGATATTTTAAGATATCGGCCGCTAACATATCGCTATTTTAAAAAATCAAAAAAATAAAAAAATAATAATAATAATAATTTTATTTTTTTTTAAAGTTAGCAACCGTTGCGGTTTAAGATAGCGGCCGCTAACATACCTCTATCTTAAAAATTTTAAAATAAATAAATAAATAATAATTTATTTTTTTTTTAAGTTAGCAGCCACTACGGTATGATAGCGGCCACTAACATACCGCTATCTTTAAAAAAATATAAAAAATATAAAAATAATAATAATTTTTTTTTTTGGTAAGTTAGCGGCCGCTATGATATGTTAGCGGCTGCTATCTTAAGATAGCGGCCGCTATCTTAAAAAATAAATAAATAATAATAAATTTTTTTTTTTTTTTTTTGGTAAGTTAGCGGCCACTACGGTATATTAGCAGCCGCTATCTGGCCGCTATCTTAACATACCGCTATCTTAAAAAAAAAAAAAAAAAAAAAAAAAAAAAAAAAAAAAAAAAATTATTTTATTTTTTTTTTTAAAGTTAGTGGCCGCTATCTTGGTATGTTAGCGGCCGCTAACATAACGCTATCTTAAAATTTTACTTTATTTTTTCTTTGTTTAAAGTTAGCGGCCGTTAACATACCGCTATCTTAATTATTATTATTATTATTATTATTATTATTATTATATTTTTTTTTAAGTTAGCGGCCACTGCAGTATGTTAGCGGCCGCTATCTTAAGATAGCGGCCACTAACATACCGCTATCTTAAAAAAAATAGCGACCGCCATCGTAAGATAACGGTAACCATCTTAAGATAACGGTCGCTATCATAAGATTCGTACCCTAAAATCTATCATATGTTGGCGACCACTATCATATATTAGCGATCACTATCATAAAATATCATCCGCTATCGTAAAATAGCATCTAAGATAGCGTTTAAAATGCCGGATACCACGACCCGCAATTATAAGAGAGTGAGCGCTACTGTAGTCGGAACTGAAAAAATAGATAATAAAAAAAATGAAAAATAAACATATATATAATGAAAATACAAGTGGATGCTGAAGTGGAAAGGGCTTGACTTGGAGCTAATCTATTTTGCACAATTTCAAACTATAGGGCCATTTTTGCAAATAAGCAAACTTGTAGGGCCGAAAATGCAAATTTTCCTTTGTTTTTATGAATTACATAAGCAACTTTTAATGCCATTTCTCACCATGTCACACTCTAAAAACTGTTTTCATTCTCCTAGTGATGCACATTGTGACCAAATTCTCGGACCTTTCGAAAATTTGGCGAATAATTTGCAATTTTTTGAAAAACAAATGAATAATATTATAATTATTCGGGAATCCTTTTTAAAATCACAAATTTTAAGAATTATTTGGGAATTTAACGAATTATTTGCCAAATTCTACTTTTTTTCTGACTTTTTTTTTTAATTTTTTCAAAAAAATTTAATTTTAATGGTTTTTAATTAAAATACTATTCTATTTTTTCTGAATTTTGATCCCTTGTCCCGAATTTGATAAATTTTGCCAGATTTTTTCGAATTTTTCCAAGACAATTTATTCTTGAACCCCGACTTAGTCACTACGGTTATGCAAGCAAAGATTCACATGCATAACGGTAGTACAAGGATACAAGGCCATTACCCAGTGCCGGTCATGTACGCACCGTGCTGGGAGTGGTGGACGGAATATACACCTAACCTTCGGCTTTTTACACACAAAATGGCTGCTCTACAAACTCTAACCCTCCTCTTCACGCTTGACAGCCAAAGCCTTATAGCATTGCACCAAGCAATGGACCCTGGACCCTAACGGTAGTATAACAATCAGTTAGTAGTATAATATGGTGATGTACAGTCACAAAAAATCGCAGAATATTTGAAAATTTTGAGAATAATTCGCGAATTTAAGGTCCCCCAAATTATTCGCGAATTTTTGAAAAATTCGCTAAATCACCGAACTTCGCGAATTATTCCCAATTGAATAATTCCCGAATTTTTCAAAAAATTTGTGACAAACTCATTTTTTTAATATATATATAAACTTTTTTAATTTTTTTTTAAAAAAATTTCACCGATTTTTCCTCTGAAAATTTCCTCGACCTTCCCGATTTTTCAGGATTTTAACCTCGCCGAACTATTGCCGAACCCCGATTTTGTGACTACGGTGATGCACACAAGTTCATCACGAGGCACACAAGAACACAAATCAAAGGAGGGGGTGAAAGATGCGACAACTTACAAAGAAAAATGCTAAACATCAGTACATGAAAGAGAGAAACGCCGCCAACTGAACTGCATATTGAAGGGTCAACCATTGCATATTCGTTATAGAAATGAATGTTTCCCAGAAGTCCGACGAAGACTTGCACCCATTTTTAAAATTCTACATCTAATTATCCTGCTTGGGTAGGATAGATGCTAGACCCACTGGCCAACCATTGGTCGGCAATGACGCTTGTTTGGAATCGCTCTCTGAGGATCTGCAATTGGTAAATTCTTCATTTTTTAGGGAGTAGTTAATAAACAAAGAGATACTTTTATTAACAAGTATACAAACTTATATTAATAAATAAATAAGTATTGCAACCAAGATCCATTTTATTGCAGTAGTTATATGTTAGTGCTTTGTTTTGTTGGCGAGGTTGAAATTAGGTGTATTCTATTTACAAGAGCTGCAAAGTTTAAAAAATAAAAATAATAAAAAGTTGAGTATTAGCTATATTACATTTCAAAGCAGGAGATGGTGACACCTTCAGATTTTTTTATTTATTTATATTTTCTATATTACATTTCAAAGCAGGAGATGGTGACACCTTCAGAATTTTTTATTTATTTATATTTTTGATCGGTAAGGTGGGCTCGAACCTGTGATCTTGAGGTTGCAATACTTAATTTCCTCAAATATCTATATGCATCCTCATAATTCTAGTTTTGAACAGGTACTTGTTTTTCTGTTTTGTTTTGTGCCACTGCTACAATTAGATTGAATCCGCACCATTTGTAGTTGATGCCAAGATTCCAGCTTTGTGAAAAACGTGAATGTGGTTTTGCTTTGCCAGTCACCTCTGCTGACAAAAATATATCCTCGCGAAGAGAGAATGGGCTATCTGCAAGGCTTACAAAGCCATCCTAGGAGAGATTCTTATAATGGAACATAGATTAGTAATTTTGGATGTGACTAGACGGGGGAAGAAAAGACTGTCTTATAGTAAGTTAGAGGAACTTAACGAGATAAAATAAAAAATCACGAATCTAGCCGTGTGGAACAGCATTGTTGATCTAAGTGGGAAAAAATGGCAGGTTGTATTAAACAGATTGCCAAAGAGATGGTTAAGGAATCCAAGTATGGTTAAGTAGCAGTTCATAAACAAGTTTTGGGACATTAAAAGAGAGAGAGAGAGAGAGAGAGAGAACATTGTTGATCTAAGTGGCAAAAAATGGCAGGTTGTATTAAACAGATTGCCAAAGAGATGCTTAAGGAATTCAAGTATGGTTAAGTAGCAGTTCATAAACAAGTTTTGGGACATTAGAAGAGAGAGAGAGAGAGAGAGAGAGAGAGAGAAGGGGCAGGGGATAACTACAACCTTGTCAAGATAAGAGAGGGATACCTGAGATCTTGAACAGTAAGATGAACTAAGGATGAAGATCAAAGGATCTTGGTGAGAGAAGATGAAACAATGAATAGATAAATAGATCAAGAATGAGAACCAAATCAATGGATACTAAAGAAAGTATTTAAAGTAGAAGTAAAAACAACCTTGGAAAGATAAAGAAAAGGAAAGCATTAGGACCTAACAAGACACCAAAAATGGCATATATTTTGATAGGGAGCTAATTTGGTTACCAAATTGTTAAACACGATATTGAGAAGATAAATGCCCATAAAATGGCAAAAGAGCCTTGTTGTTCCTTTTTTATAAGAATAAAGAGGATATTTAGAATAGTAGCAACTAGCAAGTATTGCTGTCTGGGTAATTCTATGAAATATGAAACTCCGGGAGAAAATAATAGAGCAACATTTAAGACAAGAATTGAATATTTCTAAGAACTGGTTTGGATTTCTGCAAAGAAAATCAACAATTAAAGTAAATTTCTTGTTGAGGCAACTTATGAAATCATTTAATGAAATGAGAAAATATTACAGATGATTTTTTATAGATTTGGAAGGTCTATGATAAGGCGTTGAGAGAGAGCATCTGGTGAATGTTAGAGAGGAAATGCAACCTAAATGAATACACCGAGATCGTCCAAGACATGTATGAAGGGAATATAAAAGGACACTACCTAATGTTGGAACTACATCTGAAGAGATGGCTGAATTCCCTTAGGCTATGTTTGGGAACAGCCATTTGACCGATTGGGTTTGTATTTGGATTCCTGGATTTCAAATTCTCTGTTTGGAAACATTATTTGAGATATTAGATTTGGATTTGAAAATTCCAATTTATTTTTAAATACTAGAAATAAGGTTAAAAAATGGCATTTGAAATACCATCTCCCGGGTGTTATTTCAAATCCAAGTCGGGTCATTTGATGTCGGGAGTTAGTAAGGGAAACTTAGCCATGGTACCTGAACTTTTCGTTGAGAGAGAGAGAGAGCTGATCAAGGATCAAAATAGCGTTTTCGGTTTTGGGCATGACCGAACCAACAATTTTAACCGAAAATTTTGGTTCAAAATTTTGTTTCGGTGGGGACCGAAACTGAAACATTTCAGCCAATAATTTGAATTATCAGCCGAATTTTTGAACCATGGAGCAGATTGGAGAGAGAGAGAAGATTCGGAGAGGGAGAAGATTGGGAGGGAGAGAGAGAAGAGAGAGAGAGAGAGAGAGAGAGAGAGAGAGAGAGAGCAGACTGGGAGAGAGAGGTATTGAGATAGAGAGCAACAGATTGGGAGAAGGAGAGAGCAAATCAGATTGGGAGAGTGAAATGTGTGGATTAATCTTAAACCATTAAAGTAGCGTCAGGTTGACTCAACCCGATCCGACTTGCTTTTTGCACGACCCGACCAACCTCTTAGTTGATCCAACCCGATCCTCATGCCCAGCTCGACTTAATGGGTCAAGCTTATCTGACCAACACGATAAAAGATTCGTGTCAGGCGGGTTGGGTATTGGGTCGACCCATCGCATTGATAAGCATGATTACAATTCATATACACTACAATTTAGTTAATTAAAATCTAAATCTAAATTCATTTTTTTAAAGCTACTCAAACGAAGCATTTATGAATCCTCGGACCAAATTCAAATACACTGATTAAACATCCAAACGGTAGATTTAGAAATTCAAGTATTTCAAATCTAGGATTTGAAATTCTTGGAATTGAAATCCCCAAATCCAAATACTTGTTCCCAAAAACACCCTTATAGAGATGTGTTGCATTAAGGGTTTGCTTTTGAGTCCTTGCTTGTTTATATTGGCTATGGATGTGGAAACACAAGAGGAGGTTTGATGGTGTATATATGTTTATGGTGTGGATTTTACAAGTATAGTGATCAAGAAAGCAAGTTGGTCAAAATAGAAAATCATTTAGTGCTGCAATGTAACAGATCACAGTTGTTGAATTTCACTATACAATTGAATGATGGGTTTGAGGGCATCTCAAATAGGATCATTGCAACAGGCATGTTGTCAAATCGTGTATTGTAATCAAGAATTTTTGTATCGTGTATATATATATATATATATATATATACATTTAAATCAAACAAATTCAACAAAACATTTTATTGGATTGATTTATAAAGTGGAGATACAACCCCTATAGCTGCACGAGTAAAAGTGTGGTGTGAGTGTGTATGGCGTACTTGCATTATATATTTATATGACGTGTCTTTCAAGTCCCAACTTCTACTTAAAAAGAATTCTATACTTGTTTCTTGACATTACCAGTTTGTAATCCTAAAATTTTAAAAGAACATTAAAAATAATCCCAAGTCTTCTTCATCTCTATCCACAATATCAACATCAGCATCTTTGTTAGTAGTTAAATTATCATTTTTTTTCCTTATTTCTCTTCCTTCTCATCGTTCTTCTCCTTTATAATTATTTTGATATTATAGTTGGAACAAATAAGTAATAATCTTTTTATATAAAAAACTAGCTATAATTGAAATCACATGTATCGTTCGTATTGTGTATCGCAACGTATCGTAATGTATCCTAACATGAATTGTAAGATACGGTTAAAATAAGATATACATCATAGATACCTATCGTTTTCCATAATATCATGTATCATATCGCGTATCGTATCGTGTATCAAAAGAGATTGACAACCATGGCAACAGGGGCAAAGGGGAGATGGACGAGTGGCGTATTTTGTAGCCAATGAATGACTATATGGTTGAAGGGACAGTTTTATAAGGCAGTGACAACACTAAAATTATTGTATATTGCAGAGTGTTAGACTACAAAGAAGTGACAAGATAGAACAGTAACACTTGCATTACTGTGCAGTGCAGAGTGTTAGGCTACAAAGGACGACAAGAAAATATAGCGGTAACACTTGCATTATTGTATAGTGTAGTGTGTTAGGCTACGAAGAAGCGACAAGCATGGTTCAAAATCTCGTGTGCCTGATACATATTGGTCCCCTCTGATATCAAGACGATACGTCTCGAGTATCACCAATACAATGAATGCATCAACAATGCATTAAGGTATATTGGTTTGTATCGCTTGATACAATATCTCGTATTGGTGGGCTTCAATACCGAAACGTATCTTCCGATACGTCTCAGGCATTGTCCGAGATTTTGATCTATGGAGACAAGGAGATAAAGTACATGTGGCTGAGACACATATACTAAGGTAGATGCATGGAGGAAATGAGTAAAGATATAGTTAGAAATGATATAAGAGGAAGATCGGAGTGGCCCAATAAGAGAGAAAATTAAGGAATTTTCTTTGAAGCATTTTGGACATGTCTATTGGAACCATAAATCAGCTCTTGTACAAAGGATTGAAATGCTACAAGCCCACAAGAACATAAAAGTAGAAGGGGACCAATAAGGGCTTGGAAGGGAGAAGGGAGAAGTGACTTCATGAGCCGTCTCCATCAAGGTGCACGATAGATGTCACCTCAGCCTCATCCATGTTACTGATTCATGGGGGGGGCTCTCCATCTCTAGGAAGAATGTGTCAAGAGTTTAGCCCTAACTGAAAAGAGAGTTGAGAAAAATGACTCACCAAGCTGACCCTGAAAGATTGGAAAAGGGTAATGATGATAATTATAGATATAAGAGAGGAACCTTCTGGAGACGATATCATATACAGAGATCAACAAATATGACTGCTTAAGGTACATCCTAACATAGTTTAACTTACTCAAATAGAGCTATACAATTGAGTTAAAGAGAAACTCAGCTTTCTTGCTTTTTTTTTTATTTTTTTTTTGGGTAAATAATTAATTTCTTTTAAAGTTGACCAAGTGCTTGAACAACTCAAAAACTCAATTGAGTATTTCAAAAGTCAAAAGTCATAACACATACTACCAACATAACCTTTATAACCTGATTGAGTAATTGATGCAGCCCACATATGTGTTTCAACTAGCCAAAAGCTAAAGTGTTGATCAAAGTTGGTCAAAGTTTTTAACACAATTTAGGACTTCCCTCCTATTATTTGATTTGAGGTGTTCTAGAGCGTCTTAGGAAAAATAGGAGTTTAATTAGAATAAAAAATTAGTTTACTACTTTACTTAATTAGAATTATAATGTTAGCAAGAATGCTCATTTAGAGATTACAATAGTTAGAAATAAGATTTCCGACAGTAGAGTTGGTGGACCAACAAGTCTATTAAAGTCGTCGTGGAAACTATTGAAGATATAATGCTCTTCTATGAAATTTTATTTAAATTTCTCTTCATGGACTTACATAACTCATATTTAGATATTTATCCGTCTAGTTTTAATTTTTATTTGAAAGTTCTATTTCCTAGATCAAAATTGGGTATTAGAGAAATTTCGACATGAGGGTTGATCAACTAAGGTTAGAACTCCTTGCAAGAACACTTCAAACCTTCTTTGGATGGTGGTCGAGTGGTGAAACTATCAAGTCAGATGAGAACCTTCAACAACCATCCAGGGAATATTTAGCCTGAGTGTACGGATTGAAATAGAGATTAGTTCAAACTTTGGAAGGTGGGGATAGAAGATGCCTTAGATTTCTATGAGAATTTGCATTGAGAAATATTTCCTGTCTGATTTAGGATAAATATTCCACAAATATATTTTCCTGAACCAATTTATGATGAATACACGAAAGAAGTTGAGTCCTCCAAGGACAAAGGTCCCTATTGTATTTGTACTTTTTAATTGAAGATTCATATAAGGATGCAATAGAATGTGATTTGCACCAGATGGGAGCTTGTAACATTTTGAATGTTAGCAAAAATGGTAGAAATGACACCCAGTCTTTATCCAAGTATGAAATAGCAATTATTGTACACCTTAGTAGTTTGAGGCTTCACAGGTGATCTTGTTGTCATAACTCAAGAGGGCACATATTGAAAGAATGAGGACAATCCATAGAGCACAGCTCAAGTCACACTTTCAGAGTGTATGCAGCCCACGTATGTGGATAAATTAGTCAAAGTTAAGGTGCTGGTCAAAGTTAGTTAAAATGAAAGTGTTATACACATTTTAGGACTTTCATGTTAGTAGATTTGAGGTGTCGTAGATCTTCCATTCAAAATAGGAAACTAGGCTAGGAATTTAAGGAGAATAAAAGTTTATTTTATTTTACTCAACATTGGAATAGCTAAGTTAGATTTGTTTAGGTTTAGATTATTATTTTAATTATGAAAAAAGGATTTACGGAAATTTCCATTCTTTGACCAATCAATCTATATGAGATTTTTTATTAATAACTGAAGATTTTATCAATAAAATAGATTACAATTTTTAAGCAAGATACTAAACATCCAAACATCCTCAAAAAGACTCAGAGGTCGAGTGAGACTACATCTAGAAACATAAACAACCTAACGAGAAACAAGAATAGGAAAGGTTACGAATGACGAGCATTTCCAATCACGATTGATGAACTTCCAACACCGTTAAATGACTACGGAATTGACCATTGAGTTAGCTTCTCAAGGGATACGATCATTCCTGTACATAAGCCCTTGTTTTCTTGACCCAATGATCAAATCGCCAAGGAATAGTCCCACCATTACTCATTAGGGTACACATTGGCCAGGTTCAATGTTTGATCTAGCTTGCCCCAAACCCAGTTCAAGGATTTAAGATAGAGGCCCAAGCCTGTCACTGGCCTGAAGGGTCGAGTCTGAACCCAGCCTATTTATGCTTACTCAGGTAGACTTCACACTTTAGGATCGAACCTGAATACCAATTGTCATAATAACCACGCCTGATCCCTCGTGACTATTAATCATCCCCTAAATTTAAGCAGGGATCTTGCTTGTCGGGCCTAAACTACACCTAGGGGTCTCAATACAAGCCAGGCAGGGCTTGAGTCGGGCCTTAAACGGGTCGATTATAATAGGACCCAACGCAATTACTAATCAGGTCATGCCTATTTTAATCAGGCCTACCTACCTCAGCTCATACCCGGCCTATTTCAGGCCGGACTTCAGGCAGCAACAATTTCTATATAATTTATATAGAAATTATCTCAAGTGACCGGGCCGGGTTCGAGCCGGGCTTAATGGGCTGATTTTTAACAAGGCTTTTGGGACTAGCCCATACCCGGCCCGACATACTAATCGAGGTGGGCCGGGATTGTTAGAGATGTAATGTAAAGGAAAATATGTGTTAGTGAGTAACACTAGAATAAGAGGCATGCATAGTGGGTCTGAGTCCCACATTGGGTAGAAATGTAATAGGTCTCCATGTAGCCCTCTATATAAAGGGCCTTTCTCTTGTAACACAAATCATCTTGAATAGAAGCAAAGTAGCTTTAAGTAGTTATTGTGCTCTCTTCGCTTTCCCTCTTCTTCCCCTTCTTCTTTATCTCCTAATAAACCCTAATGGGTGTTTCTCTTCTCTCTATGTCTACAGGGATGGCCCGTTTATATTTTGGGCCTACCTACCTTAGCTCATACCCAACCCATTTCAGGTGAGGCCGGGATCAAGCCCGTCCTGTTGAGACACCCTAACTACACCCCATGCCAGAACCATTTGCACCCTATTGTTCATCCACCTAGTTACAATAAAAGCATCCCTATCTACCATACATGTTTTTGTACTCACGCTACAAAAAATTTGAATGCCTTTCAAAAAAAAATGTAGCATCTCAACTTCAACAAGTCACCAGTCACAACTACCCAAAGAATCCAAAACTACATTTACAATTCTGCTCTTTATGATTCTGAATGACCCAGCGAATCCAATAGGGCCTGAATTCCCCAAAGAACTCCCATAGAAACTTAATTCAACAATAGCAAGGGCTCTTGCCAACCAACCATCTTAGCAATGTATAAAATTTCTTTCCAATTTCAGTGAATGTCAACCGTCCTTACAAATCGATATTCATTTCCCCTTGGAAGCAAAATCCCATGAAGCCAAACAATGTTTCATTCTACACATAATGCAAGAGAAATGAGATGGACGACTCCAAAAAACTATTCTTCCTTTCCTTCCACAATCTCATCAAAGGCATGGTTTAAAGTATTAACTAATACCAATACACATCGATTATTTGCCTAGCCAACACCAATACACGTGTATTGATATCCCCCAAGTATCAGTAGGGAGGGGGTATTTAGAATTTTAACATGATAGTTAGAACATCCAAGATGTCTTGAAAGAGTTTTAATTCATATGACTTAAAATGAAGATTTTAAAAAATCCTTCAACCCTAAACAAAATTTTATCATTTTGCATTTGACTTAAAATGAAGACTTTAAAAATCCTTGGTCCTTAGGCAAACTTTAAAATTTTCAGAGTTTTCGAGTATATATTATTACATGTTATTGTTTTCTCAATTTGTTTTCATAAATTTGGGGATTTTTAAATTGATTATATCAGTAATTGTTGAGCAAAACACAATTTGGAACCGGAAAAGTTGTTGTAGACATCAGGTGATGGTTATATACCATTAAATGTTGTGTACGTTTAAATATAATATATTTTGTTTAAATTGGTGTGTAATAATTTTTTTATTGTTAAGTGCATTCATTAAATAGAAATTAGGGGGGGGGTTGTATGTGTGTGTGTGTAAAGGTGACTGAGTGAGATGACCCCAGAAACAAAAGAGGACTAATAAAACAAACTAGTAGAGCACACTTGACACTTGTAGTCAGAGATATAGCAGACAATAACTAAACTACAACCTTAGAACCCCATCCCCATACCAATGGTTAGACATGCTAAATTGATGTGCAATATTTATATGTAATATGAAATAAAAACACTCAATATACTAAATTGTTCACTTATTTGCTACTGAATTGGTATTTGGTAACCTTTTTTTTTTATCGGTTACTGAATTGGTAACTAAACCTCATTGTAGCAATTATTTTTATAAAAAGTACATAATTATATATATATATATATATATATATATATATATATATATATATATATATATACACCTAAATATATAATACGTATACTTAGGAATATATTTCTATTTTTGCTATTTTTTCTTTGAAAATATCACATCATTATTATTGATATGCATCATAGATATCATATCGGTTCCATGTGGTGGTGGTTAATGGCACTGATATCAAGTTTCATAAATTTGTTCAAGTGAAGGATGTGGATTCAAGTACATGAAGCTAGAACCAGGGAAATGGAAGTGATGCATTACGCACTAGATGCCGAAGAAATCAAGAAACATATTCCATATGTACTTGTAAAATTTCACTAAATACTCTCTTTTACTAGAAAGGTCGCTCCAATTGGGAATTGTCATTCTATACTGGAGGTGAGTTTTTCTATTTTTACTTTTTTTCTTGATAATTTGTTGGAGGTGGATGATGGTAAGTATTTTTATCTGGGGCAGCATTCACAATAGAAAACAATCACTCTCAAAGGAGCACTTTTCTTCCAAATGCTTCTTTTTAAAAATAGAAAAGTAGATTCCTAAAAAAGAAAATACAACAATTACAAACAAGAGTAACATAGAAGGCAGCATGGCTCGTATACGGAATACACAATAAAGAAATATAATATCTCACAAACCTGTTCGGAGAACTTTGACTTCCACATCCATGGCACATAGAGTGCTTACTGCTTAGTGCCTACGAAGCCCCATAATACACTAAGACAGAATAACATTCTAAAGATATTGGGAAAAACGCCTCCAACCCAGCACCTAATTAGTTCATTTTGTTACTCTTGTCAAAATTAAACTTGATACAACAGATGTAAAACTTTTACAGTGGCTGGTTAAAAGTAATCCAAGCATCGTCTACTTGGCTGATGGGACTAAGAGCAAGCTTTTTTCCAATTTGACAGCAAAGCAGCTAATGAAATATCTTTAAAATATAGGAGTTGATCTAGTTCTCTCTGCAACCTCAACCACAACTTTTCTAATAAGAATATGCACATCAAAATGATCATTATTAAAAATTCTCACACTTCTTTCCTTCAATATAATCCGTAGAGCTGCAAAAAATACAGATTATCACAAGCTCTTTGCTCATGCATATCCTGATATCCACCTGGCTTTCACGAGCAAAAGCATGAGCCCTAGGGATGCGGAAGGCCTTCCAAAAATTTGTAAATCCCAACTAAAACTCTAATTGACCCTAAAGAAAGACTTCACTGGAAATTTCCCTGAGCTTTTAATTGTCCAAACAACTGTCATAAAAACAAGACGGGGATATAAGAAAGATTTCCAAAATGGATTATAAGCTCCATAGATCAGACTAGACGCTTTCCAGAATCTCCTTTGCAAAGAGAAGATAAAAGAAGATTTACTGTGAACCCACCTTCAGATTTGATTTTCCATATACTCTTCTCAATCCATTCAAGGAGGGAAGTCACTCAGGAAACCCTTTCCCAAAAGTCAAATCCATCTTCTTGTCCAATTCATTTTCCATTTCATATCTGTCAAACCATAACCATACCTTGTCGCAACCAAGTTACACCAAAGATTCTTTTTATCTATCTCCAAAGTCATTTTCCCAAGAGAGTCAATTCCATTTCTTTAATCTTCCGGCACCCAATCCTTCCGATCACCATTCCATTAGATCTTTTAAGATGGTTATTGTTCTCATTCATAAAATTTTACTTCAAATTCTTGGGAAACCTTTCTAGCTTATTTGTTTAATTCTGCTCTCTTCAATTTAGGCTGTGCGTATGTAGATCTTAATTATTCTTGCTTGGATCTTTGTTCTAACATAGGTAAACCAAGTTTTGAGTCAACCCTCTCATGTGCCCCAGTCCAAATTGTGTCTTAAGTTTTAAACCTTGCATACTTTCAGTAACAAGCCCTCAATCCAAACAAGTAGGTGACACTTCATATTGCAGTCACATTTACATGATCTTTTAAATGCAATATATATCCAGACTCTTCATTACAAATCTTGAAGCTAATCTACGGGACGTACAAGTAGTTGAGAAATAAAATGAGGCACATTCATTGAAACGGGTGGGAGGAGTTCAAGAAAGGAACACTGCCCATTTAAAGATGGGAAGGTGTTAGATGCACTCATGCACTTACTTTGCCACATTGCATCAATAATTAGGAAAGGAGAGAAAACATGATGTAAAACTCAGGACTCAGGAGTTCATTCAGAAACCATTATTTTGACTTCTAAATTTGATCTAGAAGATGGAAATTTTCAAACTCAATAAAAGAAAAATGGCACAGGTGATTAAAAAAGTCAAGAGTTCAAACTAAGTATTCATTTCTCACACAAGACAAACTTTTTTTTTGGATCAGTATAGCACTTTCATAAAAAGGAAAATATAGCGGATCAAAGGGCCGAGCGACTTTCTCAACCAAACAAGGAAAATAAGAAAAATACAAGCAAAGTAAAAAATAAAAGAATAGAAAAACAAAACAAACTGATCAGCTCTCTCATCATAGTTACCAAGTTCATTCTAGACCCCACAAATTGCAAAATAAATTACCAAACAAATTAGATGGTATACACTATTTCCCTATTCTTTGCTAGGGATTCTGTGATTCAATCAACAAAAAGAAAAACAGCTGCAGAATGACAGGACTCAGCTAATTGGGAAAAGAAAATTAAAACAAATATGCAAGTAGAAAATACATACATTGGAGGCAGTGGACCTTCATAAACAAATGTTGACATGCCTTGTCTTTGCTTATGCTTCGGATTGCTGCTGCATAACACATAGACTATCCCACGACGTTTAACTACTCTACAAAATTCGCATAGCTTCTTCACTGATGACCTCACCTTCATGGCTACTCAACATAAAAAAACAGAGTGAGATGAGAAAAGAGGCAACTGTTTGTTTTTTGGATGGGTCAGCTGGGAATAAACCTGAGACCTCAATGTAGCAATATTATCAACCTTGCAGTTGAGCTACAGGCCCTCCTCTTAAAACGATGGGAATGATAAGCTTGAATATTAAAGAAATAAATATTCCATTACACATGCACAAAAAGAAGCAAACAAACAAAATAGGGTTCTGTATGAGGTTTACATGAAGTCAAACTGAAAAAATAAAAAATCAAACCCCCACACACACATAAAAGAATATTCTAAAATGAATTACTATATGAAATGTGAAGCCATTAGCCATGAGGCAAACTTCACTGCATTGCCATCATCCAAGATTCCAAGTATCTACACTCGCATTAACTAAAGTAAAATCATAGCACGGTGACTATTCATGCAAGTCAGGTAAAGGAGAGTAATTAGTTTATAGAAACTGCGTTACTCCAATGTCAAAAACACAAAATCAATGTGTCCTAATTATGCTTTTATATTTAATATTGAAGTCTCAACTATTGAGCCCGTGTACAGCAACCATTTAGAAGTACATGGGCAACATAATAAATGTCCATGTGTTTTTTTTTTGGGTTTTTTTTTTTTGCATTTATTTTAAATATTGTTTTAATCCTCAGTCCTTTAAAAACTACCCTTTTAGGAAATGGAATGCATCGTCAAATATTTTTCAAGTTAACAAATCCTTATTATGCGTGACCTCTATGCAAAATGGATGGTGCATTGGTCCCTCTATCAGATCTCAAGCTTTTGGCTGGACAGCTCTTAAAGGTAAAATATTAACCTAAGAACAGCTAGAAAAAAGATGTGTTCCATAGTCCAAAGTTGCGAAATGCGGGAAGTGGAGCCTAGGAAGCGGACCGCCCTGGGGCCTAGGTGGCACACATTAGTTTTATGTATATATTTACAGTAAAATATCTATGAAAAATGAAGAACGAAAATAAAATGGTCACTTCTAGCTCATCCTAAACCTAACCATATTACCGTGAGTGCTCCTCCTTTTTTTTTCACGAAATAGCTGAGAGTAGAGGTGAGCCATGAGAAGAGTCAACAGAACCTAAAGGTTTTGCTTGCTAGGATACTACCATACTAGTATTTAGGGGTTTAAGTTTATATCCCCAACTTTAGTAGGATAAGATCTTGTAGTAAGCACTTTTTGGTTTTAGATAATAAAAAAATCTTTTGAACTTGCATTTTATTTTTTTTAACGAAAAGCGGGTCATTTCTTAAAAAGCCCCCGCTACAAGAGCTTTTTCCGCTTAGACGGCTACTTTAGTTTTTGAGGCGGCCGCTTTTTGTAACCTGCTATAAGTGGAGCGTGGCCTAGGCGCTCTTGTTGGCAAAGCAGCATCCTAGGCAGGGCCTAGGCGCCAGATTTGACAACAATCCATAGTCTGATGCAGTCCAAAATTTTAGTCTACTGCAAATTCCAAGAAAGACTGGAAAAAAATAAGAAATGGAAGAAAAGACGAAAGAAACTAAATATATATATAATTTATTGGTGAATAGTCTCTAATTTAGGGGTGGCAATGGGCTGGGTTTCCCGCCCTACCGAGCCTGTTTTAAAGCGGACCGGGCTCAGGCCTAACCCCTTGGACTCTCATCTCTCTCTCTCTCTCTCTCTCTCTCTCTCTCTCTCTCTCTCATTTTTTAAACCCTTCTCTAAATCCTAGCATAACCGGCTACCAACCAGGCAAAAAGCAAACTGTAAAGGCTCTTCAAATTTCCAATCTTACCCCATCCAGCCTGTACTCATAAGATCAATGTTCTTCAAGACGGCCGGGGCGGCCGCCCGGGCAGATCGAACGCCAAGGAGCCCCGTTTAGGGCCAGGTGTCTTGCGGGGAGGACTGAATTTGGGGCATCCACTCGGACCGCCTGCTCAGCCACCTGGGCGGTTCAAATCAGAATTGGGGTGGGTCGCGTCCCCTTTATATAAGCCCCTTTATAAAAAAAATATCCCTTTGTAAAGCCCCTTTATATTTCTTCTTCTCTATTGCTCAAAGGCTCAAGCGAGTTGCAACCACCAGCGACCACAAGCATGTTTCATAGATTCAGAAATTGGATGCATATATTAAGTTATATACATTTATTTTAAAATAAAGCAAAGTGGCAAAATACAGGTACGGGTGAGTAAGTAAGAAAAAAAAGGGGTAAAATATGGGAAAAAACGAAAGGCAAAAAACTGAAAAATATGAAGCCGGAAAAAATGGGGAAACACAAGATAATATTTAAAAAAATTAAATCAGTTTTTAAAAGTAGGGTAAAATACAGTGAAAAAACGTTTAATATGTGAAAGACGCGTATTATAGGAAAATATATGTTTTATTCAAAAATACGGGTACTATACGCGTTCAGCACGTTGTGGAAAAAAATCGCGTATTATACGAGTATTTTTTCAAAAAAAGGAGTATTTTGTCACAATGATAAAAGTAAGTATATATATATATATATATATATATAAGGTACCTCTATTAGCGCCCATGCACTCTCTGAAAGCGCCCACATCAAAACCATTTATTGTTTCGGGTCAAATGATGGTGATCGTGTTTCACCCCGATCTACCACACAAAGGATCTTGAGATCATGTCGCACTTATCATACAGTCAGTTTTTATTCCACATGTCAAAGATCCCCAAAAAATGTCCCTTGAATCCTATGGCACACACATCACGCTCAAACGTGATTTTAGGGCCATTTGTTGGGGATCTGTGACATATGGAATAAAAAAATTGACCGTCTGATAGGTGCGACATGATCTCAAGATCCATTGTGTAGAAGATCGGGGTGAAACACGATCGTCATCATCTGATACGAAACAATCAATGGTTTTCAAGGGGTTTCCGACGTGGGCGTGTTTAGAGATTGTGTGGAGGTACTCATATATATATATATATATATATATATATATATATATATATATATATTGGGGAAAACTTTATCCTGAAATATTCGTCCATAACTCATTCCGAAAAGGCTCCAATACTAGCTCGAGGGAAAAGATGTCAAGCATAACCTATAAGAGGAATGAAATCACCCAACCTCTTAGGAGATTTCCCATAAAATACAAGCATGGCATCACCCAATATAACCCAAAATATCTTGGGATGTAATCCTAAATGCTCCAATAGAGAATGTGAAGGAGGATGTGATCAACCAATTCTAAATCGATAATTGACGGGGACGCCGACACTATGGACATCGGCTTTAGACCATATCGCGTACATCGGCGACAAAGGAAACGGAAAGGGAACCAGAATTGAAGAATTGAGAAGAGTTGAGGCGTGTTTTAGTCGATTGATCGATCTTAGATATTCGATCGATCGATTGAGGATAGTGGCTTTTGTTCTTTTGGTGAACTTATTCTTCTCAGTCGATCGATCGAATCCAAACTTTCGATCAATCGATTGTGGACAGAGACTTCGAGCAATTTTATTATTTAAAATCGATCGATCGATTCTAGAATCGATTGACCGCGTAAGTCAAGTCCACCAAAAGACAATTTTAATTTTTTTGGCAAAATGTGTCATTTTAGTGTTTTATTGTTTTAGGGTTTCTTCTTTTGAGGCCTACTATATAAGGTCCTTACAAACATTGTAACATACACTTGATGATTAATGAAAAAAAGATTATTTGCTTTAGGCTTGAGATGAGCTTTGTTCAAGAGAAATTCTTCTTTTCCGAGATGGTTTGGTGTGAGGCCAAGGCGATGCCCATTATTTTCTAATCTTGTCTATCTTTATCTCTTTTTTTTCTCTATTGCATCCAATTTCTAGCTGAATATTTCGAAATTTCAAACCATGGCTTACATCTGAACCGTTGGATCAATCCGATTCAACAAGCCCTAGCAATATCTAGCGATTCACCTTGGAACTTCGAGCGAACACCCTAATCTGGAAAAGCTAGAGTTCTATCTTTAGGATCGATTCATTCCGCGAATCTAACAAAACTTGCGCATCGGACTAGACCCTAGCCGAAACTTGCACAATCAATCAAACAAAAATTTACAAAACTCTAAGGTATCGCAATAATTTGAGATTATGTTTGAATTAAATAGTTTAATTTCGGCACATCTCCATTTCATTATCATTCATGCAGTTTAGGGTCATTGTCCCGCGTAAGTTTTGGTATCATATCGTGTGTCCGAGTCCGCAGATGCATTTGCACAGCATATTCATAGTTTGCATGCCAAAATTAGACAAAAATTAATTCAAGCAATGATCAATATAAGTTATCAACGGATTCACAGACGTTTCAAAGAGTTCTAGGTTGGTGATCAAGTGATGGTTCGGGTTAGGCTTGAACGGCTCCCAGCGAGAGTCGCGAAGAAGCTCCAAGCCCCCAGCGCTGGACCTTTTGGGATCGTGGCAAGGAGGAGTCCTAATGCATATATTCTTGAGCTTCCTCCAGATACAGGAGTTAGTTCAACGTTCAATGTGGAAGACCTAGTTCCTTATCTAGGCTCAACCCCACCCCCTTCCAGCTCATTCCACACCTCTCCTATTCTTGATTCCAACTCAACCTTGCAGTCGATACCCCTTCCTTCCCCAAGCAGACAGAGAAAATAGGTAATTGAGGAAAAATTAGATGATCTTGTGGTATCCACCAATGGCAGAGGGTTTCAAAAGTATTTAGTAAAATGGATGGGTAAGTTGGAGTCTGAGAACACCTGGATCAATGAAAGTGAAGTTCATCGCCTAGACCCCGACTTGCTCGAGCACTACCATGCCTCTACTTCATCGGTGATGAAGCCCTTTTAGTCCGAGGGAATTGACGGGGACACCGACACTATAGACATCGGATTTGGACCATATCGCTTATACCGACGTCGAAGGAAACGGAAAGGGAATCAAAATTGAAGAATTGAGAAGATTTGAGGCGTGGTTTAGTCGATCGATCGATTAAGGACAATGGCTTTTGTTCTTTTGGCGAACTCATTCTTCTCAGTCGATCGATCGAATCCAAACTTTGAATCAATTATGGACAGAGACTATGAGAGATTTTATTATTTAAAATCGATCGATTCTAGAATCGATCAATCGATTGACCGCGTAAGTTAAGTCCGCCAAAAGACGGAATTTTAGTTTTTTTGGCAAAACATGTCATTTTAGTATTTTATTGTTTTAGGGTTTTCTTCTTTTGAGGCCTACTATATAAGGTCCTTACAAGCATTGTAACAGACACTTGATGATTAATGAAAAAAAGGCTATTTGCTTTAGGCTTAAGATGAGCTTTGTTGAAGAGAGATTCTTCTTTTCCGGGATGGTTTGGTGTGAGGACAAGGGTGCGATCATGGGTCAAAAAATCAAAAAACATATACGTAAAACCGTCGTCGGACAATACGTATGGTATGTATCATCCGGTATATTGACATTTTGTATGGGAGGCACCGGTACGGTACCTTGAATGTACCATATCGGTGACCCCCAAAACCAATACGTATCGGACGATACGTATAGGTATCGTCCGAGATTTTGACCCATGGGTGCGATGCCTATTATTTTCTAATCTTGTCTATTTTTATCTCTCTTTTTCTCTATTTGTTGTTATCTTTCCGATCCCATTAAACCTATTGCATCTAATTTCTAGTTGAATATTTTGAAATTTCAAACACTAGCTTACATCTGAACCGTTGGATCAATCCGATTCAACAAGCCCTAGCAAGATCTAGTGATTCCACCTTGGAACTTCGAGTGAACGCCTTAATCTAAAAAAGCTAGAGTTCTATCTCTAGGATCGATTCATTCCGTAAATCTAACGGGACTCACACATGGGACTGGACCCTAGCCGAATCTCGCACAATCAATCAAACAGAAATCTACGAAACTTTACGGTATCGCAGTAATTTGAGATTATGTTTGAATTAAATAGTTTAATTTCGGGACATCTCCATTTCATTATCATTCATGTGTTTTAGGGTTGTTGTCCCGCGTCAATAATACAAAGAGAGCATCCATTCATAAGACAGAAGCCATAATTTCAAAGATGATGATCTGTTAAGGTCCTAACCTATGATACTTAGTTCGCTAATTCGCTCGATCTGTATTTGGGTTCGCAATTCATAATTCGTTGTTTTCCCACGAACAGATTTGCTAGGGGTAGGATGAGTTTTTTATTTTTATTTTTTGATAAGGTAACTTCTTTTAGCGAACTCATTCTTCTCAGTCGATCGATCGAATCCAAACTTTGGATCGATTATGGACAGAGACTATGAGAGATTTTATTATTTAAAATCGATCGATTCTAGAATCAATCAATCGATTGACCGCGTAAGTCAAGTCCGCCAAAAGACGGAATTTTAGTTTTTTTGGCAAAACATGTCATTTTAGTATTTTATTGTTTTAGGGTTTTCTTCTTTTGAGGCCTACTATATAAGGTCCTTACAAACATTGTAACAGACACATGATGATTAATGAAAAAAATGCTATTTGCTTTGGGCTTAAGATGAGCTTTGTTGAAGAGAGAGATTCTTCTTTTCCGGGATGGTTTGGCGTGAGGCCAAGGGTGCGATCATGGGTCAAAAAATCAAAAAACATATACGTATCGTTCAACTCAAAACCGATACGTACCGGACAATACGTATGGCATGTATCATCCGGTATATTGACATTTTGTATGGGAGGCACCGGTACGGTACCTTGAATGTACCATATCGGTGACCCCCAAAACCAATACGTATCGGACGATACGTATAGGTATCGTCCGAGATTTTGACCCATGGGTGCGATGCCTATTATTTTCTAATCTTGTCTATTTTTATCTCTTTTTCTCTATTTGCTGCTATCTTTCCGATCCCCTTAAACCTATTGCATCTAATTTCTAGTTGAATATTTTGAAATTTCAAACACTAGCTTACATCTGAATCGTTGGATCAATCCGATTCCACAAGCCCTAGCAAGATCTAGTGATTCCACCTTGGAACTTCGAGTGAACGCCTTAATCTAAAAAAGCTAAAGTTCTATCTCTAGGATCGATTCATTCCGTGAATCTAATGGGACTCACACATGGGACTGGACCCTAGCCGAATCTCGCACAATCAATCAAACATAAATCTACGAAACTTTAAGGTATCGCAGTAATTTGAGATTATGTTTGAATTAAATAGTTTAATTTCGGCACATCTCCATTTCATTATCATTCACGTGTTTTAGGGTTGTTGTCCCGCGTCAATAATACAAAGAGAGCATCCATTCATAAGACAGAAGCCATAATTTCAAAGACGATGATCTGTTAAGGTCCTAACCTATGATACTTAGTTCGCTAATTCGCTCGATCCGTATTTGGGTTCGCAATTCATAATTCGCTGTTTTCCCACGAACCGATTTGCTAGGGGTAGGATGAGTTTTTTATTTTATTTTTTTGATAAGGTAACTAAAAATATATATATAATTATTAAAGTTTACAATTTATCCACAACAAGTTGATAGCTTAGCTAGTTAGCAGCGTACAAGAGGTACGCAAGCAAAGGGAGGTCACGGGTTCAATTCTCACTCTCTCTCTCTCTCTTTTAAATTTAAAAAAATAATGCAATCTGATTCGCCCATATAGCCGAACTGGACTGAACTATATGGTGAACCGGCTCAGTTCAAACTGGTTTGCCATTCGCTGGCTAAACTAGCGAATTAAGTAACACTGGTCCTAAGCAATACTCCAAAGATGCCTTGGTGTTAGTGGGGCGGGATGTTAATGTGGCGACCCAAACTCTTACGACCAAACCCTTATTCGACCCGATTCGACCCATGAGCATACACACACACACACACACTCTAACCTGTACATGCTATACACCCTAACCTTTCTCTTATAACTTAAATCCCAAAATCAAAACCTACGCATAACCGAGCCGTTCCATTTCTTTAATTCTGTAACGCATCTCTTTAATCGACAATGAATTTCAAAAACCCGAACGGTCATCCACCGTGCCTATAAATAGAGCCTTTCCCTTCTTTTCCATACCAAGCCTCCTTCCTCAAAGCTTCTCTTCTTCCTTAAGGTAAGTTTTTATATTTTAATTCTAATTTGGTATTTTATTTTCTATAAATTTTGGTTTTGTAATTCTGGTTCTTTAAACCCTAGATTAGATATGCTAATCGTTAATTTTATTCCTTTAAATTCTAGTTTTATAGATTATTTTAATATTCTAGTTTATTTCTGATTTTTACATTTTATTCCTGGTTTTAAAATTTAATCTCTGAACTTATCTTAAAACAAGAATTTCTAGTTCTAATTTTTGTAATTCAGTTCTGTAATTTAAGTAGTTAAATTCTGCTATTATATTTTAATTCCAGCTTTATATTATAAATCTGGTTTTATATTGAAATTTCGGTTTATATTTAAATTTGATTTTATATTCAACTCTGATTTTATTTATTTTTTATCCTAGCTTTACAAATCTGATTTTATATTCTGTTTTTATTATATAGTCTGATTTTATATTCTGTTCTATAATTGATTTTATATTCGATTTCTATTCTAGATTATAATCTGACTTTATATTTTGATTTTATAATCCGACTCTATATTATGTTTTATAATTTGATTTTTATATTATGTTTTTATAATCTGAAATTATATCATGTTTTTATCTTAGTCTTACAATCTGACTTTATATTCTAGTTTTAGTCTAGTTTTTATAATCTGAAATTGTCATTTAAAATTTATTATTATAATAAAGTTAAAAATCTTGTTTAATATTAAATCAAATTTAAGAGTTTTAAAACTGATTTATAAAGCTGTTTAAATTAAGAATTTAGATATCAAATATTTTCCAAAATAGGGATTTGAAATAACTCGATAGAATCCAACCTAACTTCAATGACTTACCGTATTTCGCTCTCTCTTCTTGACCAATTTTCCTTGTGTCCAGATAACTAACGGAACCGTGAAACTTCACACTATGCTCACAAGACCCTTGAATCTGACAATTGAGGCAAGTAGCCTATCCCTAGGGCTGTCAATGGCCCAGATGGGCCGGGTTCGGGCCCATTTTTGCATTTAGTAAACGGGTCGGGCCGGGCTACCGGGCTAAGCCCGGATAAGAAACCGGGCCGGGTTCGGGCTGCAAAGTGTAAGGCTCAACCAGGCCCGGCCCGGCCCAGAGAAATTAGGTCTTAAAAAAAAACTCTTAAAAAATTATTAGAAACCCGGCCCAACCCGGATAGCTAACCGGGCCAGGTTCAGGCCGCAACATTTCAAAACCGAGCTAGGCCCGGCTCGGTTAGCTATCGGGCCGGGACCCGGGCCCAAAAAATTTCTTTTAAAAAAAACAGGCAGGATGGAAAACTCGGCCCGAACCCGACCCGACCCGTTGACAGCCCTACCTATCCCATAGCATGTTTTAAACACGTATCTTATTAGTTCATGATGCTCTTGTTTTACATAGTATATATATTATAACTTTGATAAGTAGATGTTTGAATGATTATAATGGTATAGATAATTTAAAACTTGGCTTGCCCAATGATGATTATGTCATTTTGAATCATATTATTATTAGCAAAATATAAATGTCGTAAGCTTTGTTTACTTTATTTGAATTTCATATGATCTCATTTACATTGAAATATCATACTGTTTTAGAATGAGAATTGATAAAGCATGTTGATGTTGGATAAGTTTTTTCAAACGAAATTGATATGAAGGACTTTAGAAATGATGATATGATATTTGATTAAGACCCCCATGGGGCCGCATGGTAGTATTGGACGAGCGGGTCCATTTGTGTACCTTCGTAATACGAAGTAAACCCGTCAAATAGGATCAGCACGGTTGACAATGGGATTGATAAAAACATGGAACCCTCCTTTGTGACTGGTATCCATGATGAATGATGATATGAATGCAACTGTACTTGGATCGGTGTTATTATTCAACAATTGTACAATATATGTAGTACAATTGTAAACTAAGTTTTTTTTTTTTCTTCTTCTTTATATTGAAGCATTAGATGGTATAGTTGATAGTATTTCTTATTTGATATGAAGTTATCAATTTGAAATTGATAAAATTCATGTAAGAGTTATATTATTTATTGGGGGTTACTTGTTGAGTTTTATCTCAACCCCGTTACTATTCAAATTCCAAAGACCGGACCTTGTGGTTCAGAAGCTGCATTTCAGGAAGAGACCCTAGAAGACTTGTTGGTTTAGCCTTGGTAGGAGTTGTTTAATATTGTAATTGAAAATAAATATAACTTTGAATTTTTATTAATGAGAATGGACCGTTGTGTTTCCTTTATTTGAATTTTGATTATTGAATGTGTTCATGTGCCGAAATGGATCAATGTCGGATTTCGGGGCGTGACAGTTAATCCCGTTTACTTTGGGATCATAACTCAGCTAGGAGTCAATTTTTTCCCCAATTCGGAAAAAATTGGGGAAATTTGGGGGTATTTTTTAGGGGGTTTTACATACATTATTTGCACCATGTTCATTTAACTAAAACCACATATTCCGTCCATCTAATCTAGCATTTTTTTTTTTTTAAATAGAAATAAAAAACTAAGATTCATCTAACAAGTAACAACAGCCAACAGAGAATGATATGCAAAGATTGAAACGAGATTCCAATACTTACCTGAAAGATTTCGAAGAAAAGGAAGAACTTTGAGAGGGTTTTGATCCAAGTTCTGAAAAAAAATGGACAATATAATTTACACACAGTCATCAACGTCATAAAAATAAGCAAAAAAAATATTTTTAAAATTAACGAAAAATAAAATTCGTGTAATATAAATTTAAGACGCAAAAATGTCTGATTCTAGATCATAGATGACAGACCTGAGCCTCTGAGAAGGTTCATGAAGATGAGAAAATATAGATAAAAAAAAATATTTAATCTTTTTTGTTTAAAAATAAATAATAAATACTTACCGAGTTTCCGGAGGCGGTTCTCCGGAGAAGGTCGCCGGATGGCTGGAGCTGGAGGAAGAGTTGGGTTAGGGTCGCTGGAGCTGGGCCGCGGGAGAAAGGGACGAAGGGTTTTTGCTGGAGCTGGTCTTAGGGCTTCTTCGAAACCCCCTGAGGCTGTCAATAGGATCGGTTTGGCCTGTCAGCCCGCTTGGGCTAGGGCTTAAAATGAGGTAAGAGGGCAGGCCGGGACTCAAAACCAAAAGCCCGCTATCCGTCAGGCTGGGTATCGGCTTATCAAGTTTAAGCCCGGCCCAGCCTATGCATCACATTTATTGATATATTAAATATCTTAATATAATTCTATAAAATGTATTTTACAATTTAAAATCAAAATATCACTTAATATTAACACTAGATTTATTAAGCGGATAGTTGAAAGGATATTCTAATAATTTAAATATTTACAAAGAGTGGTCTTAAGATTTTAATTTTTTTCATTCAAAGTATTTTTTATTAGTTTTAATATATAAAAAAATTTCCTTTCAAAAAATATATATATAAATTTATAAGAAATTTAAACAAAATACTAATAACTAATGTAGCCCGAAGCCCACTTGTGCCCACTCCAACCAACCCAAGTTAGGGCTAGGGTTTCAGCATATCAAAGCCCACCTATCTTAGGGTCAAGCAAGGGCCCCTAAAGCCGCGCTAGCTTTTAGAGAGGCCCGGCCCCACCTCCCAATAAGCGAGAAATAAATAAATAAAGCAGTTTTAAGTCACGTGATTCAATGACTTCCAATTATAAGGCGAATCATGCAACTTATACGACTAACGCGTTTTAATAAGAGATTAATCAATAGATGGCTAATGAGGCGTTATTTCCGAATAAACGTGGAAAAACACCAATTTTGTGACTATGCATAACATACCACCACGCTCGGCAGCCAACATCAGTAGCGGCCCACTCAATAGTGCCTCTCACTCCAGGATTCCCTTTTGGGCCCTAGGGAGCCCTTTCCTAGAATCCCCCCTCTTAGGACTCTACGTGGGACGTGGTGTTGGCTCTAATACTACTTGTTAAGGACTTAACCAATACTCCAAAAATATATAGGCGTTAGTGGAGTAACAAGTTAATCCCTTATTACTTTGGGGTCATAACATGATCTGGCAAAAGAGTCTAGCTTCATCTAAGTGAATCACAACTACCTAGTAAGAGCCCGTAGCCCTTAAACCCTTGCCTACGAAGTTAATAAATAAGGGCATATGTCCGATCCGACCTGTCACGGTCCATAATTCTATCTCATATCGAGGACCTAGAATTTCAAGTTATGACTTGCACTCATCCCAGATATGTTAAGCGGACATACACCTAATCAGAATTCTTACGCAAATCGGGTTTCACGAAACCTGTGAAAGACCACAAATAAAGGTGGAATATAAAAGCGATTATAAATACTAATTAAATGCGATAAAAATCTCGATAACCACCAGTAAATGAAAATAAATGTTAGAGACATTTAATAAAAGAAATGTAGAGTTAATAATAATGTCAAAGGAACTCAATACCGAGTCTAAAATGTCAATAACCGGCACTTTGGTCAAAATCAACACCAAATTCCTCCTGATAATCAACGGCGTCACCCTTTCAAGGCTCCTGGTACTCAACGTCCACGATGTCAATGAAATCAACATCAGCAGGATCAGAAAAGTCTGCGTCAACTAAGTCAATATAATCACCTACAGCTGATAGTTTTTCGTGGGATGAGTTTACTTAGTCACGTAGACTCAGTGAATACACCACCAATCCACCTCATACTACTCAGGTGTATTGTGAGTGTATCATGTGAGTGATAAACATAATATTTTAAAACAACTGCAATAGAATATAATCAAAACATGTGCACAATGTAAAACTTATATCATAGCATAAATGTAAGACTATGATCTAGACACTCATATCTTAACGTACCTCACCATATCTAATAATATAACATATCTTATCATTCTCACATATACGTCTGTACATCGCATGAGTATAACTAATATACTACTCAAGTGCATTGTAAGTGCATTATGTGAGTGATAAACATAATATCTCAAAACAACTGAAATAGAATATCACCAAAATATGTGTATAATGTAAAACTTATATCATAGCATAAATGCAAAATCATGATCTAAACACTCATATCCTAACATACCTTATCATACCTCATAATATATTTTATCATTCTTACGCATACGTCTATACCTCGCACAAACGTAACTAACATATTCATAAACCCTAAACGACTTGTGTCAGAATGACTGCTCGAGCTACCATATGAGGATCGCATAGTATCATACCATCATATCCTAATGTCTTCGTGTCATACTCATACACCTCCATTCAGCCTAATGGAGAGACAAAATGGCCAAATATAATTTATAAATATACTCATACTCATAACATCTCCCAGAGACCTGTCTTAACTGAAAGATGTTACCTTTACGATGGCTATGCAAGGAATAACACGTACATAAACATAAGTTCTTAATCTTTTACTAGCTTACACAACAGTATTTTATTATCATACTCATAACTTATCTTATCTCATATTCGTATCTTATCATACTCTTACAACTTAAGTTTAGGATAAACTATAGTCGGATAACTTCCCTAAATCACGCTTTCCAAAGAAAAATTTTCGTAGTAACTTATATATCATTTGTATGACAACTCATACTATCATAGAGGGTTGCATCCATACATGGACGCTAATATTTTGAGTTTCATATGGCCGCAAAAAAAATCTCACCACAGCTAAGGCCTAAAATTCGGATCTCATATCTTATCCTCTCATATTAGAATTCGGAGTGATAGGGTCACCGAATATGCCACCGTATATGAAGTTACACTGAATTTGCACTAACCGTACTCGTCATGGATCTCATATCACCATGAGTTATAAGACTTTTGAATACGATGTATTTCACACTTCAATATAATCTCGACGAATCTCTACGCCCAAGCATAGGCATGATCTTATACACTCGCGTACATATGACTTAATCCACCCATAACTTATATGATGTGACTAAAATAAAAAATACAGAGATTTACTGAAAGATTTAAATCATATTTTATTATATTTATACTTATACATATTTACACATCATCTTAATACAATATAGAATGTTAAAGTGTGATTTCGAAAACGGAAAGATCAGAGTTTGATTTTTTACGAGACATCGAATTTCTAACACTTCGTGTTATTGAAGCGGTCGCATTAAAGCGATAAAAGTGATATATATATATATATATATATATATAGTATTATTATATGCTCAAATAAAAATATTATTATTTTAAAGATTAAGTGAATCCAACCATCGATTGAAAGATGTGTTAGAGTTTTGGTCGTGAGTAAAGTAAAATAAGAAGATAAGTGCAGTCATCTATTCGGACGAGAATCGACTGATCAATTTTATAATCAATCAATCAAGAAAACGAATTAGGATAGAGCTTGTATGCCCAACCATTAAAGCAACCAATTTATATTGTTAAAGTATTAAGGTACTTGAATACCAATGCTTTGTATATGAATATAATACTTATGTATATTTTTTAAGAGGAATCTGTACCTTATATATTATATAATAATAATGTAGTGTTTATAATTGTATAAAGTACAAATGAAATATCATTACACAGGTATTCACAATGCAGTAAACGACGCATTGAATGGGTCGCTCGATTGAAGTTTAAAGCAATTTAAGTTATATAGTGATTCAGTCTTGTACAAAATTGATCGATCGGTCACAAAGTTCGATCAATCGAATTTAAAGTAGTTTGACATATATAGTGATTTGATTCTATACAGAATCGATTGATCGAAAGATGTAAATTGATCGATCGATATTAAAAAGAACAAAATAATTCGAGACAATGTTTACATACCCAACCTTAGCAAGTAATTTATATTATAAAAAAATAGGGTACTTGAGTACCTTGTTTTATATAATAATATAATAGTTATATTATATATAATATTTAAAATAATTCTTAGCATAGGTTAAAAGAAATCAGCATCTTAAATATAATATAATATAATCAAGTGTGCCTTGAATTTTATAATAGCATTAAAATACAAGATTTCAAATGGGTCATGATTTATGGTTCATGTCAGATGGTCACAGTCTACCATCAGATGAGTCAAGGTCCGACATCAAATAAGTCTTGGTTCACAATCAGATCCATTTTGAGTGTGTTATTGTGAAGGCCATAATTGGCATGAATAGAAGCTTAAAATTAGGCCAGAAATTAAGTTAAACAGAGTGCAAATTAAAGGCACTGGGCTTGAATGAAACACTACAGGGCCCTAAGTTTGGCCTAAAGAAGACAACGCTAATCACTTTAAGTGATCAACGTGATAACCGGTAGAAAAGTGAACTCTTGATGATTTAGTTGCGTCCAACTCTGTTTTTCTTATTAAAACATTTTGAGAGCTGTGTGAAATATGCATGAAACAATTAAGATTTTGAAGTCCTAACATTGTCTGACATGTGAGGTGAAATTATAGTGATGTAAATGGAGTTATAAATTTTATTTTTTGTTAAGAATAGATTTCTACAGGTTAGGGAGCAGTAAAAGGTAATTAATTTTTTCACTTTTGAGATACCATTGGAGAATCAAGAGTCGAAATTAAGTAGGCTTCTAATTAGAGTTAAATTAGAAGTTACGAATTTTTTTCTCCTTATATGTGAATGTAAACAGAGGCAGCTGTGATGAGTAATGAAAATTGTTATTCGTTTATGTGGCCGGGCCTTAGCCTTACCTTATTAATATTGAGGTAATAAGCATATATCTCAATGTAATAACGTAATATTGAAGCAAAGTCAAATTTGTTCATAATCGATCGATTGAGATTAGAAATCGATTGATCGATTCAAAACTTTTTAGAATAAAATAAGATTCCAAAAATAAGATACAAAGAAAGAAAATTATTTAAAATAAAAATAAACTAAAATATGGCTATGGATTAATCATCTAATTCTCCTTTATTAACAATTTATATAACAATCATAAAATAGGGTTCACTTATTTAGCTCGTCGATACGCGATCAAATATATCCTATACGATGGGATCTGAGAAGTATAAGATGGATTAGTACTCACCTCTTATAGCGTGATTAACAGATCTACGGTGATTAAGATGATAGAGATAGACATCCACACGATGACCCGTTCACAATTTCACCGTCTTCTTCCTCCTTGATCTTGACGGCGGAAATAAATCACGATATTCTTTGTGGAATAAAACACCAAAAATTTATAAAAGAGGTTAAAGAGTTTTTAGAAAATGGTGGGTGAAGGAGTGGTGACGACTAGGGTCCAGTGTGGAGCACTAACACTATGTATGATGTAAAATACATCTAACACCGTTAAAATAAAATAGGAAAGTCCGGGTCGTTACACGACTTGTCTCGAAAAACTGACCGAACGTAGTTGGAAGCCCCTTATTTTCTTTGATTTTGTATATAAAATATCGAGTCTGATCAGGTCGACCCAACTTTCGGTCAATTTGACCCACTCTAACCTGTCACAAAAGTCAGGTTTGATGCTTCATGCCTGACCTGACTTGACGGGTCAAAATTATGTACTCAACATGGTAAACAGCCCGGGCCAGGCCCGTCAAGTATGAGCAGACCCAACTCGTTGGCAACCCTACCTACAGAGCATTCCTAATCCCCTCGTATAGATCACATCAAAAGATTGTGAAGCTCGGGAGAAGTCATTTGCCTCATCAATCTTGTTGGAAGCTGGCTCGCACAGAAGTCAAAGCCTGCATAAGTGTTTTCGCATGATAAGAGGGCACGGAAAAGCTTGTAATGGGTATGTTTGATTGCCAAATGAAATGCGTTTCACAATTATAATTTGCAAGTTGACCGTGAGCGATCATTTGATAGACCAAAGAGACGAGGCGTTTCGACGCTTTTTAACTTACAATTACAAAAATTGCATACGAAGATCCACTCTTGTACCACCTCGTCGTTACACGTTGTGACGTGTAGTGCCGGTTATAACAATGAAACGCATGAGCAATCAAACATGTCCCTTATGATGGCTGTGAAAAGGGTCAAATCTTATCTAAAAACATATATCATGGGCCACACTGCCTGCAAATCCAATACAATCATTCACTTATCTCACTTTCGTATAGTGACTATCAAATTTATGTACAACGGACCCGACTCCATTCCATCAATGCCCTTACACTTATAGGGGATAATAAACTAAGCATCCACTTTTATGCCACGCGGGCATGCTGCACACCACATACGATCTTTGATGAATCTAAGAGTCTTCGTTAACCTGTCTCCGAAAAAAATAGACTGTTTGTACAGTGAATGATTTTTTACAGATAATTTTACAAACTTATCTGGCACTGAAGTGACTCTTATACACAGTAGGGCCCAAGCACCGTAGTTAATCCTGTTATGCCATATAAGCTGCCTGCAAAATTAACCACCGTTCATAATTTTTTGGTAGAAAAATATACCTATATTTGAGTAAAGTAATGACCTAAAAGACGAGTGGGGTAGATTTATTGACACTCACGGAATCTTAATATTATCGGGCACTTATGCGAAAATTCATTGATTGCTTTGAATCAATCGATGAAAATTAAATTTTGCCCCTATCTTTTAATAATGGATCTAGAGACCACAATGGATTTGGAGACCTTGAGTGTACCATCGACGATTAATTTTTTATTCTACTTATCGCATATCTTAGAAAATTAGCCCCAAAATTATATGATACAAATCACACTCAAACCTGATTTCAGGTTCATTGTTTTGAGAAGTGTGCCACATGGAATAAAAAATTTGACTATTTCATGATACGCCTATGATCTCAAAGATCCATTTTGTGGAAAATTGAGAGGAGAGGGGAGAAAGACCTCTATCATTTGATTCAAATCTGTTAATGGTTTTCGCTTAATAAAGCTACCATGAACCTTATTAATAGAAGGGAAGAAACAAATATAGAGTGTAAAACCCATGGCCTCAAGCCTCACAATGGAGGAAGATATCAACATATCTACCACTCAAGCCTCACAAAGGAGAGGATACCTACTAAGCTACCTACTAAGCTACCACCCAATCGATTAACGATGTATTTTTAGATAAAATATTTATATCAAGAGTGCTATAATGCAAGATCGAACGCACACCCTTAATGGACGCAATTCTGCAATTCTAACCATGTGTGCTCTTATGATAAATTGTTCACATTAGAGTGCATAAATTGACAGTCAGTTTATCCAATGGGTATAATTTTTGGGCCTACAGATGTTAGGATTAAGGTGCCAATGGATCAGGACGAGCTAAAATTGTATCTATCCAAGCCTCAGGCAGGTCAAAATGTATGTCGGGCCCAATTAGACCCAACCTGACACAATGTTGCACCCCAACCTAATCCGACTGTTCAAAGGTATATGCCCGACCCAACCTCAAAAAGATATGGATCAAAGTCTCCATATCAGGTGACTAAATTGACCTAAATTTTGTTCGATCCAATCCGAAGGTCAGGTTGGATGCTTCATCACTAACAAAAATTATTATGTCGGACATGGTGAAAAAATTGGCTCGAGTTAGGTATTAGGCCAATCCACCCATTGACAGCCCTGGTACAACCGATTTTGAAACATAGGATATAAGGAAACCTCGACTTTCACACAAAAAATCAGGAATCATTTGTGAATTATTATCGAATTTGTCAAAATTTTGTGATTTTTAATTGTTTTTTATAATTGAAGTTTTTTTTTTTCTCTTTCTCATTTTTCCACAAATATTTTCCCAAACTTACCGATTTCGTAAAATTTTAACTTCCCCGAATTATTGCCCGACTTGGTGACTATGCTATCACGGCCTCCAGTACTCTATATCGACAAGGGTTTTAAAAGCAGTTGAACTCCCAGTTGGATTCAAACCGGCATCTACTTAGATTTATAGAGTTGGTGGCTAGGCAATTATTGAGTCGCTGGCATATCTAACTCAGATTTTTGTGCTTTGGACCCACTCCTTCCTTGCATCATTAGATTATTCCTCTCTTTGTCAGTTAGCTAATATGTTTTTGAACTTCTTTAATCCGATAACTGCCGTAGAGTAAGTGAAAAGGCCTCATTGTTCCCGGTGGCGCGAGAAGATGAAGTTGCAGAGGTTGGTTGAAGCCCTCTTTTCAGGATTTGATAACTTTCTAATCAATTTTAGACCTTGATTCGTGTGATTTTGTTCTAAATCGCAGGATCTCGAGCTCTTTTCTTCTCAGATTCGATGTTTCCAGGCGGAGATCTGTTCTATGACGCTGATCTAGGGTTAGATGCTTCTCGTCAGATATTTAACTTCTTGGATCCGTCAGATTCTTGCATGTATGGGGTAAGTAATTGATTCCAATTCGAACGAGTTCTCCTATGTATGTGGTTTATTGGTTATTGAGTTTGATTCAATCGAATCGGAATCTTGTTCTTGTTTCTTGTTTTCGAAGCGAATTCTCGTATAAGAAATCAGTTATCTGTCGTTGTTTTTTTAATTCGAATACTTTTCTTGAGGTCGAAGATGATTATTCTGCCTTTCAAAGCAGGGATCTGAATTTTACATTATGGTTTTGGAAGAAGTCCTTTGGTTCTATATTAGCGTTTGGCGTAAATCGTAATCTATATGCATGCTATGGAACTTATATTAATGGAAAAACTATGGAAGTGGTGCAAATCTATTTTCAGTGTAAGAGAGAAAAAAAATGAAATTTGTTGCTTGCAGTGGTCCCCTACCTTTTGAAATCGTAGAATTGAATGCAGATTCCTTTTTAATTTTTTTTGTTCAAAATCGAGAATTTATCTTTTAGGGGTTTTGGGTGGGCACTCTGTCGTTAAGTGATATGTTTGTATTTTATAACCACTGGTAATTCTGTTTCATGTTCCATAATATGCGTGCCAATTTTTATTTTATTTTTCTCACTAAATGGCCAAAGCAGGACTTAGGGAATGGACTGATTTATTATCATTACTGTTGTTATTATTATTTGTGAGCAAGCTGTGAGTTTCATAATAATATGTTTGTCTTTTCACATAATTTCATTGCAATTGGGCTTTTGCGTTGAACCCTTGTGTGTTCCACTCAAACAAATATTCGTTTTTTACCTTCTCAGACACAGACTTTGGAAAATTAGAAAAACAACATATCTGTACTCTTGAAATTATATGATAATGTTGAGATATATTTTATGCAAGTATTAGTTCATACACTTGATATGATGCTGATCATAAGAGTTCAAAGTCATGCCAAGGAATGGCGTTGACTGCATCTCAGGTGATTAATGATGCATGTAAGGTGGTAACAGAGGCAATCATCTATTGTTTGAAACTTATTATTAATTCATGCTTCGAGTTTTAGGTTGCACAAGGTTCAAGGCATATAACATGAATGTGATATTGCTGTACGAACCTAAAGATGTCTCATGAAAGGCATGCATGCTGCACAAAGTTATTGAACAGTGGCGCGTGGCTGTACTTCATGATTGCAACACTTTTTATATTGGTACACGTGGTTGTCAAATTGTGTATCATATCATGTATCGTAATCAAGTATTTTAGTATTGCGTATCATATCGTAACGCATAGTGTAAGATACACTTAGATTTTTATAAATATTGGAAGTATATATAAAAACTCTAAAAAAATAGTATATATAACATTCTCAAAGTCCCTTGTTCCATCATCTGTCACATTAGAAATTAGAATTTTAAATCAAATAAATGGAACAGAACATCTTATTGGATTGATGTTTATGGTGGAGATAAAAGTCCAGTTACATAAAATCATGAATTGTTCAATTTTACACTATATAAAAAGAAACTTTATAACCACACAAGTATAAGTGTGGATTGTATACTTATATATATATATATATATATTATTTATATGATCTGTTTTTCAATTTCGAAGTTCTGCAAAAAAAATTATATACTTGTTTCTTGACATTAATCACCAAATTTAAAAAAAAGGTCTATATTCTTCATCTCTATTCCCAATATTGATGCCAACATCTTCGTTAGCAGTTAAATATGATTTTTTTCCTATTTATCTTCCCTCTCATAGATATCTTCCTCTTCTTTATTCTTATTGTTCTTTCTTATAATTTTTTAGAGTAGAGTTGGGATAAATAAGTGATCATGTTTTTAGATAAAAATCTAGTTATAACCTGAATTACATGTATCGTTTGTATCGTGTAACGGAACATATTGCAATATATCGTAAGATATAGTTATAAAAAGATACACATAATAAGTACGTATCATTTTCTATAATATCGTGTGCCGTTTCGCGTATCGTCTTGTGTGTTGTAAGAGATTGACAACCATGTTGGTACATGCTGTCAAAATATTGTAAAGTGGATATGGTTGGAGTGCCTATTGACTTTGCTTTTGAGCAAACTTAATATCATATGCATGGCCGACATTGAGATTTTGGGGGCCCTAGGCGAGTTCCTAAAATGGGCCCTTCTACATATTGATACAAAAAAAATTGTGTGTAAAATATTAGGTCTAGGACCTTAGTTTCTCTTAGGTGAGGGCCCTATTTTTGCGTAAAATTTGGGGGCCCTAGGTGACTGCCTCTTGGATCTATTTTGACATTAAGTTTCTTTCACCTATAGTGATGCGGAATTTAGGTCCACATGTTTAGATCGTGGTCGGGTCAAACAAAGAAAGTCAATAAGGAAAAAGTGGACTCACAAATGAGTTTTCAAACGATCCGTGAAGCAAAGTTCGTCAACATATGATAGACGTCCTAGCTTTAGAACGGACATCCATGGTCACAGAACGAACGTCCACAAGTTGGCGGTTTCAGTTGGTTATTGGTGGTTTCAGCTGGATATTGGCGGTTTCAGTTAGTTATTGGCGATTTTAGTTAGTTAGTTAGTTTCTTATTTTGAATTTGTTTTAGTTAAGGTTGTCTTAGCCTATTTAATGATATGTAAAAACAAATTTTAGTAGTGAATGATGAATAAAAAAAATAAGTTGTTTTGTGCATTTTGTGAAAGAGTGATTCTTTTATTTAGAAAACTTGAGATGAGTTTTCGCTCTCGATGAGTGATTCTTCAAAGTTATCGTTGGTGCGAGGCTGACAAACCTCTTTGGAGCGATTCCAAAGATCTTCTATCTTATTATTATTTTTTTTAATTGAAGATTGAAAACCCTAACCCCTATCATGCGGGATTTATGCTATTTTAGGGTTAGCAAGTGATTTTCTTGCATCAATTTGGTATCAAAGCAAGTTCAACACTCGGCACGTGGAGTCCTCATGAGTAAAGAATAGTTTATCGACGCCTTTCGCGAGTTGAATGATCAAATGACTAGCATAGGATCGTTCGTGGATCGGCAGAAGAGCCTTTATTTGCATAAGACGATTTCTGTGATTGGACAAGTATGGGAGGCAGTGAAAACTAGATCGCGAAATTTGAGGTATTTGAATTTAACAAATCAATATGGATTAGTTTTAGAGAATCGAGCGTTTACTTTTGAGATCTTACGTGAGTTGAAAGTTTCACGTTGGATAGCAGATGCGTTAAGCAAGCGTTTCATTCAACATTTTCTTAAGAATTTTCTTCTCAAACTACAAGAAGAAATCATATCGGCGAGACTTGAAGCTTTGAGATTTAAGATTTCAAATTCCGTGTCCGTCAACCCAATCTCATCGCTAATCATTCGTTTTAATCCCATAACTGTTGTTCACCCCGAACCCATGATAACACCAAAATCGGTCGAAGATTTCATACCGATTGATGAAAATCCTCTTACGGTCAATATCAATACTAATCCTGACACCGTTGAAGAGCAAGTTTCTGCAATCAATCCTACCCATCCCGAGATCGTTGGAGAACAATTATCTGCGATAAAGTCTATTAGTCTCATGACCCACAAGTCTCAGGATCGTGTTAGTTGTGTGTTGACATCGATTCCCGTCAGCGTATCAAAGATAAATCGGATTTCGCCCGAGTTGAATCTTGTTCACTTGTCCAAGTCGCTTCCTATCGAGGTTCCCTATATATTGTCTATGACCTCCACGATGAAAATCCATATCGGCCAAAGTTCGAGGTCGAACTTTTTCAAAGTTACGGGATTGATGTGGAATTTAGATCCGCATGTTTGGATCGTGACCAGGTCAAATGAAGAAAGTCAACAAGGAAGAAGTGGACCCCAAATGGGTTTTCAAACAATTTGTGAAGCAAAGTTCGTCAACATATGACGGACGCCCGTGGCTTCAGAACGGACATCTGTGGTTACAGAACGGACGTCCGCAAGTTGGCGGTCATTGGCGGTTTCAGTTGGTTATTGGCAGTTTTAGTTAGTTATTGGAGGTTTTAGTTAGTTATTTAATTCCGTATTTTGAATTTGTTTTAGTTAAGGTTGTCTTAGCCCATTTAATGGTATGTAAAAACAAATTTTAGTAGTGAATGATGAATAAAAAAAATTAAGTTGCTTTTGTGCATCTTGTGAAAGAGTGATTCTTTCATTTAGAAAACTTGAGATGAGTTTTTGCCTTTGAGGGGTGATTATTCAAAGTAATTGTTGGTGCGAGGCCGACAAGCCTCTTTGGAGCGATTCCGAAGATTTTCTATCTTATTCTTCTTTTATTTTATTTTTTGTTTTAATTGAAGATTGAGAACCCTAATCCCTATCTTATGGGATTTATGCTATTTTAGGGTTAGCGAGCGATTTTCCTACATCATATAATTTCTCTTGGGTAGATCTAACCCTCATCGCTGTTGCATCACTACCTGCATGAATGCTCCAAAATTGTTCCAGCCCCTGTTCATCATACCATACCAGTAACATACTTGTCTCACACCCAACTTATAGGGCCTGTAAGTTATGCATATTATAGGCACACAATAAGATAGTAGGTATATATACCAACCGTGGCTATAGATTTTTCATTTCTTGTTTGACATATTTCATATGTATTTGATGATGAAGGAATTTTAATTTCAACATATAAGCCAAGTTATGAAATAACATTATAAAAAATAAAATGACTCGAGTTGGCACATTAAAATATATGTACCCGTTTCATACCCAAGATCTGTAGTCATACCTAGCTGACATAGCATACATTTATAAAGCATACAAGAAACTTATCCAAATAAATAGAACCAGATTAAAGATATATACTCTATCTATATATAATACTAGAAAAAAAAAAACAGATTAAAGTTTTGCTCAACAAGCGTGTGATACCCTTATCTGACATGGGTGCCCAACATGGCATATTCTTGAGAAAATGGAGTGGCGTTGTCACGTAAGAACTTTAATTATGCAGTACATGTGATACCTGTGAGAGGGTGAGGGATTCTTCTGGATGAAGTTCTTCAATAGATGCAATTTAGGCCAAATAACATACAATATTAAGATGGGCTTCATCAACTTCTGCTTCAATGGGACGCCTTTCTTTTTTAGCCTTTAGGACGCTGGGGTTTGTCGTCTTCGCTCTCTGGCCTGTAGCGCTGCTGGGGTGAGTTTCTTTTTGTGGGGGGTCTCTCTTTTCGGGCAGTTCCTTACTACCCGCCCAGGTATGTACTCTCGTTTTTTCTTAAATATATGGCCTTTGTTACCATTTCAAAAAAAAAAAAAAAAACATACAATAGTAAGAGAAGAAAAATGTTATTTAGCATCTTTTCTCTATTTTAATTTCAGATATCATGTCATTTGGTGCTGCATCAATGGAAGATTAGATGGATCATTTTGGCTCGGGTTTATTTGTATTGAAGTTTTGAATAGTCATTTGAGCTGGAGCTTAATGTATGATATCTATTGTTTGTAGATAATGAATTTTGAGGTCTCCATGTTATTTTCATTCCCACAAGTAATAGCCGTGTACAGGATGCAAGTAGCTATATTGTATACTTGCAATTTTTTCCAAAAAGAAGAGTCCATATTTTACGTATCACTCATGGACTAAGTGTTGGATTGTAGATGTTTTTTATGCATTAAATGACAGGTTAGTCTGTAACATATTTACTAGACGAGGATACCTATGCGTGAAATGCCATTGTGGATCACCAGCCCATAAAAGGGGGAAGTGAAAAGTGAGAATCAACGATAAATGACATGAAAATATTGAAGAGTTGCTAGGGGAATTATTCAAATTTTTTTGAAGAAGCCATAACGAAATGGTACAATTATCTTTCATACATGCTTTTTAAGGTATTCTTTCGCTTGTGTCTTCAAGCAGTATCGTGTATGCTACTTTGATCATTGATCTTTGTTTCCTCTCCTTTTTCATTATGTGTCTATTTTCCCTATTTTCCAGGAAACAGATGGATTTGTCTCCTATTTACATTTTCCAGTATTTTTGTTCCCCTCTTGGAAACTAGTTTCCTTGCTGTCCTTTTTTTTTTGTTAAAGAGAAATGCATGCATGCTTGGTTTTTAATTGAGCACAAGAAATACATTCATAGTCGATAGAGAAGATTTGACTATGTTTGGATTTTAATTGAAGCCAGAACAACCTCAGCTTCAGATATCCATTGATGGATTCATGGGATGAGTTAGTTAACTGGGAATTCATGGAAGCCTTGCAGAGAGTGTTTGTCTTATTAATGTTAGAAGATTTTGTCTGCATTTTTTGAAGGTGGTTAAGTATCCTAGTAGTTTACATTTTCTGCATGTCATCATACTTTAGTAGCATGTTATCCTCTCTGGGCATTGCTCTTTCTTCAAAATTTTAAAACCTAGCACCAGCTAATATTATTATGCTTTCATCAAATCTACCATAAATTCCAACAAAAACTGTCGTTGAAGCTGAGTTTAATATGTTAGGATGTTAGCATTTTGATGTTATTTTGTATAAGTTCTTAGGAACCTTTTTTTCCTGACACTCATGAAACATTGCTACACTGATCCCACTATCATGTATAACCACCTTTTGTCCCTGCATTATGCAAATAATCTCTATACCAATAATAGTACTTCGTTGAAAGCGAAACAAGTTAAATGAATATTGTTTGATGGTTTATTAGTAGGAAATATTTTATGGGTTGTCAAGTATGTAAGAGATTTTGCAAATTTTTAATATTTTTTCTTTTTCAAGCATTATTGTCAGAGAATTTTAGTCTTCCATTATTGTGAGTGCCTATTTAGTATTATGAGCACGAATTGTAGAAAACCTTCTATTTTCTAGAACAATTTCAATGTAAGCATATGGATATACTACTTTGGTGTTCAACATCAATGACCGTAAAATACTTGGGTGGACATGTCCACTACTTAGCAGGCAGTCAAGGTGAATGCACTACCAGATGTTGCATAGGTATGTCTCACAAATTCCCATATTGAGTGGTTGGTGAAACAATTAATGGGTGTATATGTGTGGATACTAGGCATCTAAGTTGACCAATTTGATTTATTTTTCAGTTACCTAGCTTGTCACTTGCTAAGGATGTACCGGGTATATCCAATTGTTCCGCTCGGACGCTATAATTAGGATAATGGTTGAGCCCATTCTACTGATCTATAAATTAGTTTGCTCAACTCTGGGACCAGTGATATTTGTGGGAATTAGTAATAGACTGGGCCTGGGGCACACATATCGGGTTAAATGCTATTAAGTGGAGTGGAATTTAGGATGAGAATGTATCACTTGAGATTGTACCATTGTGACTTGGTGGGATTTATTTGTAATGCATGTCAGATTGGGGAGAAAAATCTCCTGCATCTTTCTCTAAGAAAATAATTAATTTTATTTAGCACATCTCATAAATTGGAAATAAAAGACTATAATCTGGCTTTGTAGACAATCATACCTATTAAAATATGGATGGCCAATCCGTTTAGAATTGAATAGCTTAATTGTTCTATAATAAGAAAAACTATACTGTAATCAGTTTATGTGCCTGACCCAGGTAAAACACCGACCTGATTTTTGCCTGACCTGACCCGGCCTGTTGGCGGTCCTACCTTAAAGATGGGTGCTCTTGGGATTAAATTTTGACACGATAATGCTTGGTTAAATTGAGGTAGATAAGATACTTCAAAATAGGGCTGTCAACGGGTCAGGCGAAATTTTTTGCTGTCCGACCGGTCAAGGGCTTTTGCTTGACTCGACACGACCTTATGGTGCACCTCAACCTGACCCGACCTGACCTGACAGGTCAAGGGTATATGCCTGACTAGGTTCAAAACCCCTAAACCACCCTAATCCCTTTCTATTATATATCAAAATTTGGGTTGACCCGACCCAACCTGATGGATCCGACCTGACGGGTCAAGTTTATGTGCCTGAGTCGGTTAAAAAATCAGGTTGGATAACGGGTGACCCGCTCTCTTGACAGCCGTACTTCATAAGGATATTAATTTTTTGGGGAGTGTAGACACTGCTCCTTGTGGTATGACTACTGATATTGGTAGTTCTGACTGCATGCTGGGTTTGGAAATGGTGGTGCTAATTGTTTGCATGGTTAAACCTGATTTGTAACAGAGCAGAGGTTGTCTTGGATGCTGTAGTAAGGCCACACCAATCATTGCTGTTGATGAACCATCAAAGGGTCTGAAAATTCAAGGCCGGACGGTGAAAAAGGTGGATATATCAGAGGATTTCTGGAGCACCAGCACATATGAGATGGACAACAGTGCAGTTCAATCTCAAAGAAGCGGTTCATCAATCAGCACATCAAATCAAACACTTGATCCTCATAGTGGATCAGGCAGCACCAGCAATCCTCCTGAGTTCATGAATCATGGCAAGTGTCCATTTGTTCATAGCTCTTTTGGCATACCTCTTTTTAATACTTTTATTTGTGTCAGACAGGACTCCAAAAAATTCAAGTACAGATAAATGATAGTATTGAAAGATATAATGATAATTTTATGAGTTGCTATTTTTCATAAGTTAGGATATTAAATTTGACGTGTACCTTGGCGCATGAGTGGATTGATCCGGACCATGCATGCAGCAGGCCAATAAGTGTATGTGCGGTGCCTCAGAAATCACTCTCATCTTTTGATCCCAATTCTTTGCTCGAAGCACTTTGATTCTCTACCACCATTTAATGCAAGTTCTTGAGCAAATGTATAGTACCATCCAATCGAGGGTTTTTTAGGCTGTGGTACATACTACATACTACATACATCTGGTGGCCTGCTGCAGGAATACTCTGGATTGGTCCACATACGTACCATGTGTTAGGGCATTGGGTACTATATGCATGTCTTGTGTCATCGATGCTAGGGTATATGAAACTTTCCAATGCTGTTCAGTAGGGGCAGATTTTGACTGACTCAAACTATCTAATTGATGGGCTCTTTTCCTCCCTCTTTACTGGCCATCCTCGAATATTTGTGCTAACTGGATGATCCCAAGCATCTGATTAAAGTGGCACATTTTGCATGGGTTGTGATTCAGAAATGCTGCCTTGTCCAGGATAATCTAAAGAGGTGTGGTTTCCACTTGGCATCAAGGAGCCTCTTTGTTTGTCGCAGTTGCCGTTACGACACATGGTGTTGGGAACAATAACGACCACACTATGTCGGTCACTGGTAATGGACTGCTCTAGGGTGATGGTAGCGAACCTGCCAGACGAATGCACACAAATTCCTAGGATAGTTGGGAGCCGTACAGAGGAAGGCGTGTTGTACAACAAGAGCAAGTTCCACACTTTTATGCCTATTTGAATTGGAGTTCAAATTGAAATTGCCAAGGGCTGGGTGGTAGCGTTGGAGATGCTGACTTGGAGCAATTCCATCGCTCAGGGTTGATGGTTTTCTCGAGTTATTATGCACGTTGGATGGATTGGGAGGTCTGAGAGGGGAGCCAACTGTTAGAAGTGGGTTAGACGGTCCCGACCCAACGACTGAGGAAGCGACACGTGGAGGAGTTGCTAGGATCATAGGACTGATGTGCGGGAAGTGTTTGGATGAGGGAATTGTATAGTGTTGTTTGAGGAGGTTGCTAAGGAGCTACACGATCACTTACCTTGTACTGTTTCTTGCTAGGTGGGTACTAGATACATTGAATGGATTGTTGGGGTCGATGGCTCAATGAATGACAACCACTTAGGGGAGCGCCAATCTGAGACTTTGGACCATGTCTATGACGAGATGCACTCCCACTGGCTGATAGGAGTTCCAATCAATTTGGGTTGGGAATGGAGTTGGGCCTTTGATCAGGCTGGGCCTAGGGTAAGAGTAGTGGGGGTTGATACTTCTGATATGTTTGATGGACAAGACCTATATGTGGCAAGTCCGCCAGTTATTGTTGAGTCTGCCTCGCTTGGAGCTCAATTGCACCAAGTGGGAGACTCACGCACGGGTGATTTGTCCCGTGAACACCTGTCTTCAACACCATTAGTTAATGGTGCTTCTTGACTTCAACAATGCACGGATCTGGCACTAGACGCCTTCCTTCACTATCCCTCGTATTCTCCCTCCAAGGTAGGGACGGGTATGTGTGATACTAGTACCGATATTTTGAGTTTGTCACATCCTTCTTTTAGTTCAAATTTTGGGATACATCAGAGCTTAGGTTCTATTAGTTTTTTTTTCTTTTTATTTTTTCTAACAAGGTAACCAGCTCTTAGAGCACCCGACTAAGTCTCCGGGTACGTGCAACACCCGCACATCACATGTATCATTCAATAGGGATAAATCGCCGCGAGCGGCCAACAAGGGGTTGGATGTAGGTTCTGTTAGTTTATTTTGAATTTGTAATGGGAATAATTATTCTTGTGTTAATGTGTTTGAGTTGGAGCGTGTTCAGAACAACGTGAACTTTAGGCACCTTTGATGCGGAATTTAGATCCCAAGCACTGGAATCGTGATCAGATAAAGAGGGAAAGAAGATTAAAGAGACAGTGGCGCTTATAAAGACCTTTTGAAGAACTGTGAAGATCCGTGTATGCGTGCGTAACATGCAAGGAGACCCCATGATGGGAAGGCGTGCACATGGGAAGGAATTGGATAAGTGATCCGCACCTCTATTGCAATTTGCTCACGCAAGATCAACTCGAGGGGTCAAAATTTGACACGTCTACGAACTCACCTGCGCGAGCCTGCGTGAGATCGGGCGGAGGTCGGCCAGTTTTGCGATTTTATCTAGGTTCAATTTCTTTTTTCATTAGGATTCTTTTAAGTAAGCGATTTGCTTTAGGTTTAGTCTCCTTATGTGAATTATTTAGAGGTTAGGCACCCATATGTGACACGTGACCATTAATTTCGTCACTTTCAATGCAACACTCAAAAAAGTGGTCATAACTCCTTCAATACAGTTTAAGGTTCAATAAGCTCTCTGCTTTCTTCGATGGCTTGGGAATAAGTGTCTCGACATGCAGCAAGGACATGCTTAAGATTAAGATGGGTAATAGTAAACCGTGCCTGGTGGTAAGGGTTTAGGTGTCATGAATGTCAATTTCGGCGTCGCTCGACTTGCCAGTCTTGGCTATGACGCCTCGATCACGCTGTGGCAAAATCGTAGCATCTCGACGATCGATTTGATATCGTGGAGGAGAGCAATGTTTTGAACGAGTCTTAGGTTCGCGATATTAATCAGGGGTGGTCGATAGCCGCAAGGAAGAACAGACCGGCTACACCTTCTTTGGTGCCTATTGATCGACTAGGTTTACCGGATACTTGTGGTGTGGCTACGGATGCGATTGTGTCGCCTCTGAGGGGGACCGGTGAATATATCGTCTCAGAAGGGGCCCGTGATTATCGATAAACTGGCCAGCTCCGGGTATCTCGGAGTTGGCTTACCTCACATTCGCTCCCTCGCCGTTAATTTGAGACATTATTGGGTGGTTATCGACGCTAGCAGGGATTTACTTTCTTTATTCAATATACACAGATGGATTAATTACAGTTGGACGATCCCAGATAGGCCTATGGTTTCTACTATTTCCTCTGTTTCGTTCCTTTTGTGTTTCGGGTCGGAGGAAGTGGCCGCTGCTATCTGTCTCAAAAAGGTCGTCATTGACGGTTGTCCGGTTGTTTGCCGTCGGTGGGATTCTCGATTGGGCGAGGTCCAAACTCATGAGGAGGAGGAGGGGGTCTCGCTACATATCTTTGGCCTCCCGATCCACTTGTGGTCCCCGGAGATGTTCCGAGGGATCGGTAACCGATGCGGTTGCTTTCTCCGGGTGGATCGGCGATCGGCGGACCTCTGGATCACCTCACATGTTCGCAGTCTTGTGGCTGTCGAGAGCAATGATCGGATTCCTCGTCTCATTGACGTGTTGGTTGACGGCCACGACTGTCAGCTCTTCGTAGAGCTCGCCCGACAGGAGAGGATTGTTGTCGAGCATCAGACGGTCGAACTGGTTTCAGGGGCCTTGACCACCGACATTGGCCTCCCTCCTATAATGGTGGTTCAGTTGCTCACGGATCAAGTCGCTCATTCTGCTTCGACCGAGGGTTTGGACGAGATTTCCAATGAAGCATCGTCGATTGGTGCTCCGGCCGGAGATCGGGTGGCCTCGAGGCGATCGACGGTTCTGATTATATCGCACGGTGATGCGGATGTCGTACACCTGCATCGACAGGAAGTAGGTGAGAGATGGGGATTGACGGCGGTGTCGGACGAGGTAGGTGACCGTACCTGGGACCCGATGGAGATCGAGGTAGTCGGCTTCCCTGTGCAGTCTGCTCCTCTGGTTTACAAAAAGCCTGCTAGGGTTTATCGAAGAAGACGTCTTACGCTGCTACATAGGGGAGCGAGAAAGCCAGTGGAGACGACACGTAGCCTGACAACGGAAGGCTCTGGAAGCTCTGAGTCTACCGTGAAGGGTTTTGACGGTGGGACTTCGGGCTGGAGGGGTTTAAACTTTGTTAAGGGGAGAGGGATACGTGGTTATGACGCGTGGCCTCTTATGCTCGCTTCTCGGTCCGACGGGGGTCTTAAGAGGGACGACTTCAACAGAGGGGCTTTAAATGGCTTTGATGACCCGGATTCATTGAGTGGGTCCTCTTTAAGCCCGTTTACAATTGGAACGCTGGGATATGTCTCTAGGCTTTAGACCGACCCGGGAACGCAGTGTTTATCCTAGTTTCGAAAAGAAGGGACCCGATCCTCTGTTTTTCATGACGAGCTCCAGTCGTCGAGTGGAACTATCAGAAGCGACCCGGAGGACTTGCAGTGTTGCGGAGCTTCACAGGGGAGTATGAGGCGATAGCCTGTGATGAGGGAGATGTGGGAAGGATGGGGACCGATGTGGTACTTCATAGGGGGGTTTGGCCGGGGACGATTACCGTTGAGCCGAGGCATCTGACGGTGGACGATATGCAGATACTACCTTATTTTGTTCAATCGGACTATGGTGAGGGCCGGGATTCCGAATTGGTGGTGGTAATTGATCGGCTGATCGAAGTTGGGCGTAATCGCGGGATGACGTTTAAGGGGTCTCAGGCAGAGCTACGGGAGGTGTTCCGATCGATTATAACGGGCAGGCAGATTAGTAAGAGAAAGCGACAGGGTGGATCGCTGGAGTTGGCACGGCTACATTGGTGTATGACGGATGGGAGGAGGGGGCTGTGACCGGTAGATTGGTCGTTTTGGGCCGGTGCAAATTAGTTCGATTATGAAGATATTATCTTGGAATGTCAGAGGTATTAGCGATCGGCTGAAGCGGTCCGGGGTTAAACAGGCGATCAAGGCGTACAAACCAGTTGTGGTTACCCTACAAGAAATTAAGTGTGGAAGATGTGGCGGAAGGAAGGTTGCATCGATCTTGGGGGGGGGGGGGAAGTTGGGACTGGATAGGACTTGACTCCATTGGCGCTTCCGGCGGGATTCTCGTGGCTTGGTCGTCGGTTCTGTTTGATAAGGTTGATGAGGAATTGGGGATCTTCTTGGCTTCCGTGGTGCTGCGGGACAAACAGTCAGGGAAAGTTTGGAGCTTTGCGGGTATTTATGGGCCAGTGACGGATCGTGAGAGGGGGGACTTTTGGTTTGAGCTGAGTGCGTTGGCTGGTCGATGGGATTTTCCACTTTGCTTGTCTGGGGATTTTAACGCTATCCGCTGGGATTTCGAGAAGCAAGGGGGCCCTGCTAACCTTTGGGTTATGAGGGATTTCAATTCCTTCATTGCGGACTGGGGATTCTTCATTGCGGACTGGGGATTCTGCGATATCCTGTTGGTGGGGGCTAGATTTATGTGGTCTAGTTTACAGGATTCACCGTCTCTCAGCTGGTTGGATAGATTTCTCTGCACTACCGAGTGGTTGGACTTCTTCTCGGGTGCCCGATTGGAAGCCTTCGCGCGTGCCATGTCGGATCACAGGCCTATTTTTCTTACCTGCGATTATCGGGGTAGGGGACCGTCCCCTTTCAGATTTGAGAATATGTGGCTGTTTGGGTGATGCTTTTCGGGAGAAGGTTCGGGGGTGGTGGGCGGAACCGATGTCCATTGGGAGGGCCGCCTTCCGCTTCAGCACTAAGCTGCGCCGAACAAAGGACAAAATTAAGGTTTGGAATAGGGATGAGTATGGGAAGGTGCACGTTCGAAAGGAGGAATTGCTTTCGAAGCTAAAAATGTTAGATAACCTGGAGGAGACGAGAAATATTTCAACGGACGAGAGGGAGGCTAGAGTTCAAGCTAAGGCGGAGTTCACTGAGACGTGTAGGGCTGAGGAACTTTGTTGGATGCAGAAAGCGAAGGTTAAGGTGGTTCAAAGAGGGGGGTGCCAACACGAAGTACTTCCATGCGGTTGCGAATGCTCGCAACAAATCAAAATATTTGGGGAATATTACTGTGGATGGGGTGGAGTACACGGGCCATGAGGAGGTGCGGGACAACATTGTTGATTTTTACGAACGATTGTATACAGATGGGGATCTCCTGAGACCGGTTTTGGATGAGCTGCAATTCAGTTTTATCTCTCACGAGGTTAGTAGGGGGCTGGAAAGCAAATTTACGGAAGAGGTGTGAACCGCGATCAGAAGTGGTGGCAGCAACAAATCACCGGGGCCGGATGGGTTTACCATGGAATTTTATCGTGCGTTCTGGGAGTGTATTAAGGTGGAGCTGATGAAGGTTTTTCATGAGTTTCATTCTTCGGGTTATATTGGGAGAACACTTAATTCTACATTTATTGCTCTCATTCCCAAGACTCATGGGGCTGAAAATATCTCCGATTACCGTCCGATCGATCAATCAAGGCTTCACAAGATTATCAAGGTCGCAATGTGCTTAAGTGGGTGATGGGTACTATCATATCTGAGAATCAGAGGGCTTTCGTCCGTGGGAGACATCTTACGGACCTTGTGGTAGTTGCTAATGAGACCATACATTCGACATATGCTAGTCGTAGGCCGACGCTGATCTGGAAGGTGGACATGGAGAAGGCCTACGACCGGGTTAGTTGGGGGAGTCTTGACTATGTGCTTGGAAGGATGGGGTTTGGTGCCACTTGGAGGAAATGGATGCGCGGGTGTTATTCTTCTCCGTGGTTTTCGGTGATGATTAATGGGACAACGACGGGGTATTTCAAGAGCTCTAGGGGTCTCAGGCAGGGCGACCCTCTTTCCTCTTTCCTTTTTAATATGGTGGGGGAGGCTTTATCTGGTCTGATCGGGCGTGCAAGGGTATTGGGTGTGCTTACTGGCATCAGAGTCGGCGATTAGGGGAGGTTCATCACGCACCTTCAGTATGCGGACGATACGATTTTATTTGGGAAGGCAGATGTGACGGAAATTCGCGCTATGGCTGATGTGCTCTCAGTGTATGAGGCGGTGTCGGACCAACGGGTTAATCTCCTCAAGTCTACGATATCGGGTATTAGGGTGGAGGAGCAGGCTCTGACCTCCTTGGCTGTTTCGGTTGGGTGCCTCATTGAGGGGCTGCCTATCAGATACTTGGGTATGCCGCTCGGGATCAGAAAGCCCACGAGTCGTGACTGGCTGCCGGTCGTGCAAAGATTTGAGCAGCAGTTGTCTGCTTGGAAAGGCAGGCTGCTGAGTAGTGGGGGAAGGCTGGTTCTGGTCAAAGCGGTGCTCTCTTCGATCCCCATCTTCTTTCTCTCCATGTTTCGGTGCCCCGCTAAAATTATTGATAGACTGGAGCGTATTCAGAGGTCGTTTCTGTGGGAGGGGGCAGGTCTCAATAGACGATATCACCTCGTCAATTGGGACACGTGCCGGTTGCCCATCGCTTATGGTGGGCTGGGGATTCGGAGTCTCAAGAGAACCAACGTGGCGTTGCTTGGAAAGTGGATTTGGAGAGCGGAAAGGGAGGAGGAGAGGAGCATGGATCAAAATTTCGTTCGATATCGATACGTATCGGTATCGGAGCTGAACGATACGGTACATTCAATGTACCGTATCGTCCAATTGTATGGCAGATACCGAATGATACATTCAATGTATCGTTTGGTATCAGACGATACCGATACGTATCTTTTTGGAGCTCGGACGATACGTATCGGTAACCCGCGATTTTGACCCATGGAGAGGAGTAGTCTCTGGTGGTTGGTTTTGCATGATAAGTATGGTCTCTCTGGGGGGAATTGGGGGATAGATTTGTCCACTCACAGGTATACCTCGTCGTGGTGGAGAGATATTTCTCGCATTTGGGAGGTTTTCGCTAAAGGGATAGCTGGGGTGCGGGTCCTGTATTCGTTTCTGGGAAGATCCGTGGTTGGATGAGAGTCCGCTCAGGGTTATGTTTCCAGGAATTTATGCCCTTTCCTTGAACCCGAGTGGTAGGATTGACGAGTTTGTGTCCTTTGTTAGTGAGAGGAGTATCTGGGATGTTGCCATTAGAAGATCCCTCAGGGACAGCGAGGTGGGGTGCTATGTGGATTTGCTGAGTAGGTTATATGCGGCGCAGCGGAATGATATTAGGGCTGATCAGAGGATTTGGGACTTGAATCGAGAGGAGAAGTTTAGCGTCAAAGCGTTATACCGGTGGATATCGCGCCAACCGCTCATCAGTTTCGAGGGGAGCTGGTTATGGAAGGTTCCCCTCCCTCTCAAGATCAGATTTTTCTGCTGGACGGTGTGTAAGGATAAAATACTTACTAGGGACCAGCTGATTCGGAGGGGAATTGACGTCCCGATTGCATGTGTTGTGTGTTCTGAGGGGGCGGAGTCCATCGCTCATCTCTTCCTTCATTGCCGTGCGGCAAATGAGGTCCGGGGAGCCATCCTTAGAGCCTTCGGTATGTCCTGGGTGATGCCACGGTCTCCTTACGTGCTCCTGTTGAGTTGGGAGGCGGCGAAGGTGGAAGGGGGGGATAGGGGGCCTTGGCAGGCAGCGATTTTCGCCGTCTTGTGGAGCATCTAGTGCGAGAGGAATCGTAGAATTTTCGAAGCCAAAACCAAACCTGTCGGAATGGTTATTAGGGCGATCATGGAGCTTGTTACCTTCTGGGGTGAGCGTGGAGGTCAGGAGGACAGCGGCCACAATTTCTCTTGGGACCCGGGTTAATGTGTGGGGTCCTAAGTGGTGTGCGTTGTTCTTAGGGATAGGCCTATGTTTTGATTTGTGTCGCTTGATTGTATACGGCTTCAGCGCCTTGCTGGTTTCTATATAATCTTATTACTGATTAAAAAAAAAAATCCTTCAATACATGTCAGAATATCGTGATTTTTGTCTTGTTGGAAAACTACTACGATAAGCTTTCAAATAAGACCAATTTCGTGTCAATCGGATGTCGTTTGATGCTTCAAAAGTAGCCGCACATAAAAAAAGAGGGATTAATAGTTAGATTATTTTTACCTTTAGATTAAAAGTTTTAATTGCTGTTTTAGGAGTTTTAATTTTAGTAATATTCTTAGGGTTTCTAAAGTCTATAAATACACATGTAAACCTCTTATTGAGATAGTTTAATGAAAGAATGAAATTTTATTACTTAAGGCAACTTTGAGAGCTTGTGAGAAGTTTTCTATGAAGAGTTTCTTCTTTCCTGTGGGGTTTGGTGTGAGGCCAAGGGTCAAGGGTCTGATGCCCATTATTTTATCTTGTTTTCCTTATTCTCCTCCTTTATTCTTCTTTTTGTTTTTATTTTATTCCGTGAATTGAAAACCCTAATTCCTATCATGCGGGATTTACTCTATTTTATGGTTAGCGTGATTTTTCCTGCATCAACCTCCCTTTGGACTTTGCTAAGGACTTGATCACTAGGACAATCTTGTGAGGAGTGATGCTAGGTGTTTTTATGGCAGATAGAGGCTCTCTAGATAGAAGATGGAAAAGTGTGAAAGAGCAATGTTCTGCTCACAATGGTCTGAGTGCTGTTGATACTGGTTTGGATGGAGAAGTTGGCGGAGGGATTTGTGATAGAAGAGGTGGAATCGTGAGGATGATGCCAAGCAATCATATCTGTTGGATGCTCTAGAGGTCATACCACTGAAATCTGTAAGGCATAGTGGGAAAGGAAAATGGGTCGCAGTCGGAAAACTATAGCAGGGGTACTGAAAGTGATATGACTCAATTGATAGTGGGGGTATGTTTACCTATAGAGTCCATCATGACACAATGGAGAAATTGATAGCCTATGCCAAAGAAATCGGAATGAACACAAGGGAGTTGATAGTGCTCCAAAAGCTTTGTTTGCAAGTTTGGAATGTCTTAAAAAGCAAAGTCAATACGGGCAAAAATCGAAGTGGAAGAGGGAGTTGGGGAACTTGGAAGGGCGATGGAATTATGATAAATGGGGGCAGCAGGCGAAAAGGGGACTGGCAGAGGGTTCATGTTTTGGGCTTTAGGGAATTTTGTGGGGTTTGAAGATTTATTATGGAATGCTAGGGGTGTTGCAGGTTGGAGAGGAGGGTTTCCGTAAAGTCATTTATTGGTGGAGTTAAACCGTGAATTGTGACGATTCGGGAAACTAAGTGGGGGAGATAGATAAGACAAAAGTTAGAAGTGTTATGTGTAGTAATGTGTGAAGATACTTTGCCTAGTCTAACATGTAAGAAGATCCCATTATGGCAAGATTAGACTGATTCCTTTACCCTCAGCCCTGTGGGGATATTTTCCCTAATGTGCTTGTGGAAAGTCTGGTTAAGTCGTTCTCGGATCGTTAAAATCACTGCTAGGAGAGGGCCATCTCCTTTACGATTTGAGAATATTTGGCTGAAAAATGAGGGCTTTAGGGAGATGGTGAGGGCAAAATAGAACTCTTGGGTTGTGGTGGCAGTGTCGAATATAAATTGACCTTTAAACTATAAAACCCATAGAGGCCATTAAGGAGTGGAATGTGGAGGTGTTTGGTCTAGTGGTGAAGGTCAAGGAGGAAACTCTATGCTAAATTGAGAAGTTGGATAAAGCCGAAGAGAGAAGAGGCCTATCCAAAGAGAAAATGGTTCTAAATACAACTCTTAAGGACTTCGATAGCGAGAAATGCCTCGAATGGAACTCACTAGGATGAGCTGGGTTTAAATGAGGATAAAAACACAATTTTCTCATACCATTGCGAATAGAAGGAAGAAAATATGATCCAACAACATATAAAATTGTGGATGGGCAGTTTACTGAAGATAGAGCAGATATTGAAAAGCAAATTGTTGAATTCTATGTGGAGCTTTTTAGAATGGGATCAACCTAACCTTGATGGGTTGGAGTTTGATGGTCTAACCGAGGAGAGTCACGAGCTAGAGGGTGAATTCATGGAAGAAGTCCGAAGAGCTGTCTTTGGGTCCAATAGCGACAAAGATCGTAGCTTGAATGGCTTCACTATTGAGTTTTTCAGGTGCTTTGGGATCTTTTGAAAGGGGACATTTTGGAAGTCTTTTCTTTGCACATAGTTAGATTGGAAGAGTTGTCAAGTCAACCTTCCTTCCTAAAAAGGAAGGGGCTGAGCAAATAGTTGACTTCATACTGATTAGCCTATTGGGGAGCTTACGTATGTTTGTGGCCAATCGGTTGAAACTTGTGATGAGGAAGGAGGCTTGTGTCAGATTCTCAGCGGCTGGGAGACAGTTCAAGGGCATAGCAGTCCTCTCTCATCAGTCCATGGATTCAAGATAGAAGTAGGGCTGTCAACGGATTGGACCGACCTAATACCCGACCTGACTCAACCCGATATTTTATCGGGTCGGGCACATAAACTTGACTCGGTTATGTCGGGTCGGGCATGAGATATCTGACCTGATCTTCTGGTCGGGTTGGGTATTTTCAGGGTTGGGTCGACCTGACTGGACCCAATATTTTATATGTAAAAAGTATTGAAAATCAGGTTTTTTTTATCGGGTAGGGTCGGGTTGGCTGGAGTGCACCATCTGGTCGGGTGCACCATTAGGTCGGGCATTTGTGATTTTCTTATTGGGCAGCCAAAATTTTGACCCTGTCCGACCCGTTGACAATCCTAGATACAAGGCCAGGGAAAGAGGAATTATATGGAAAGTGGACACGGAAAAAGCTTATGATCGAGTAAGCTGGAGATTTTTGGACTATATGTGAAGGAGACTGAGATTTTGGAATAAATGGGAGGGGTGGATGAAAGCTTGCTATAGTACACCTTTGTTCTCGATCACGGTGAATGACGCTCCTTGCTGTTACTTCAAAAGCTTGAGGGGTCTAAGGCAAGGTAACCCAATTCTTCCTTTCCTCCTTATCATGTTTGGAGAGGCTCTTACCAAACTCTTACAAGTAGTAGCTGCTAGCATGAGATTCTTCTCATGAGTCAATGTACAAGGGATGGGCCATATGTTAATGTTATGAGGCTTGTATTGGCCAAAAAAGTTAATACAGGCGAAACTATCATGGTAGAGGTGAGGTTGGAGGGGAGAGTTGTCCAAGAATTGGTGGAGTATATTGGTTACTAGTGGGACAACTTATCGTCTACTTATTTGGGCCTTCCACTACATGTGGGGGCCCTAAATAGGGCGATGTGGAGCTTGTGGCGGACAGGTTCGAAAGAAGACTTGCTAGTTGTAAAGTAACCTTCTGTACATGGAGGGTCGAGTTACTCTCATAAAGGTTACTTTGAACAATCCTCTGGTCTACTTTGTCTATTTTTCAATGCCCAAGTCCGGTTGTGGAAAATTGGAACAAATTGAAAGGAACTTCCTTTGGGAAGGTTGAGGGGATAACCACTTGGTTAATTGGAAATCATGCCTGTTTTCTAGAGATGAGTAGAGCCATGAACCAAGCTATTCTTGGTAAGTGGCTTTGGAGGATTGGAGAAGAGAGAGATCCGATCTGGGTAAGAGCCCTACAACCTTACAGGTGAAGTATAGGGGAGATGTTGAGGGTTGGGAGATTAGCATAGGCAGAAATGGAAGATTCTTGGCTAGGTGGGGAGGAATGTGCTCGGTCAAAGATGACTTTGCAATGTGTGAAGTTCGAATGGGGGGATGGAGGTAGAATCCGTTTCTGGTAAGACCTTTGGTTGGGAGATCAACCTCTGAATATCAAGTTCAGTGATATCTACGAGATTACTAATGACAAAGGGGTGCAAATTCAAGAGGTGGTCTCTGACGCAGATATGGAGATTTGGGATATAAGATTGATAATGAATCTCAGGGATGAGGAGATGGATAGTATGGTCGCTCTGTTGGCTCAGGTCTATGACGCCTCTACTAACATGAGTGGCGAGGATAAGAGATTATGGATGCCAGATAGCAAAGGTATTTTCACGGTTTAATCTTTCTATAACAAATTGAGCATAAACACGGATTGGATAGGGGTGTGGAAAGTTCTGGCCCATTGAGACTTCTAATTTTTTGAATGGTTGGCTGCTTGGGAAATTTTTTTTCCTCTCGACCAACTTATTAAAAGGGGAATGGGCCTGAGGAATACATGTGGTATATGTGGTGGCAGTGAAGAAACTACAAATCATCTTTTCATTGTAGCTTTACTTCGGAAGTCTAGCACTGGGTGTGGAAGGTGTTCGGATCATGCCGATGTCATGTTGGGTGATGATGAATGCTTGGAGAGGAGTCAAGTTTAGAGGCAATGTTCTGAAAGTAGCCTTGACGAGGTTGCCCAGGCACTTTGATTTAGGCCGAGGCGCCCCCTGGTGCGAACCGGATTTGAGTCCCCCGCCCATGACGCCCAGGCGGCCGCCCCGTTCCTGCCCAGGCCGCCTTGCCTCAGTCCCCATTTTTTTTTTTTTATAATTTTTAAATTTTTTTTTCTCTTTTTCTCGGGAGTAATTACCTGGCAGATTTTGAAAGGGCCCTTGCACTCGGAAAGTTGGCTCTTGCACCGACTTTAAAGAGAGACTTGGTATTTTAGGGATATGTGACATGTGAAGACTCATTGATGGCGTCAATTAGATGACGGAGGTCGTGTTTCACCCCGATATTCCACACAATAGATCTTGTGGGTGTTCTTGGGTGCAATTAACACCACCCTAAGTTAGAAATTGGGGGGCAAATAAGCAAAGAACCCTTCTTGGGTGCAATTAACACAACCCTAAGTTATAAATTGAGTGCAAATAACGTAAATAACCTACCCTAAGTTGTAGGGTGTTGTAGACACCCAAATTTGGCCCAAGGCCCGATAGCCACATACTTTGAGAAAGGCGCACCCCCGAGCTTCCGATAGCATCTCCCAAACCCTTAGGAACCTTTCCAAACCCTTAGGAACTTTCCCAAGCCCTTAGGAATCAACCCTAAACCATTAGAACCCTTCCCGGACCTGTTTTGAATCCTCATAAACAATGGACGAGAGGAGGGGCGTGCAAAGGTTTGCACAGACCTCTATTGGAGCTGAGACCTATCCCATCAGAAAGGGGATGTTCCCAGCTTTCCAACGAGCCAAGAATTGCCTCAATCCAAGTTATATATCAAAAGTTAGGGCGGTTTGAGAATAGGATTGAAATGTAGGGATTTGGCCTAGCGTGTATAATATACACGCTAGGTCATTTTTTGATTGAATTTTGCCTAGCGTGTATAATATCCACGCTAGACCAATTTTGCAGGAATTTGGCCTAGCGTGTATAATATACACGCTAGACAAAATTGGCCTTCTTCCTCCAGATTTGAGCTCCAGAACGGGCTGTGGACTTCTCAGGGATACTGTTCTTAAGCCTAGCGTGTATAATATATACGCTAGGCTTGGTTACAGTGTTTTTGGGATTTTGTCCGAAATTCAATTTTGGGGTTTGACTTGTTGACCACCCCAAACATTGGGGTGGGTTTTGATAGGACTGTTGCACCCCCATATGTTCTATTTGAAACCCTTTAGCCATTTAGAGCCCCTCCTATCATCTACCATTAAAACCCAATTCACACCGTTCTAAAACCTTGAAAAACCCAAAATCCTTAGATTTTCTATTACCTAATTTTTTTTTGATAACCTGGGTATCCGGGCCTCTTAGAGCACCCGTCTAATCCCAGGGGGATTTTCTATTACCTAATTGCTAAACCCATTAGGATATAAGCACCTCACTAATCCTCTCCTTTTCTATAAATAGAGAGGCACCCCACCCTTGTTAAGGGCTTGAAAAATTTTCCAAAAGAGAAAATTCTAGTGAGCTCCCTCCCATTTTCTAGCACTAATACCTCAAAAATTTCAGCACCTTTTTTTGCCTTTTGCACTCTATTTTCCACCATTAATCCCTTAGCTTAGGTGAGAACTAGCCCTTAGCCTTCTGCTCCTACCTCCTAGCTCCCTAGCTTTAGAGATCAAAACTTGTTTCTCCAACCATTTGCTATTGGAAGCTCATCAGAACACAACTATGCGAAGGTCCATAGTTGCGCTACAAGGTCTCGAGAGCTCCGGCTCTCCCCTCTATTCCTATACCTTCTTTGCTTTTCCTCTATCGTAGAATTTGTGCAATTACGCCGTCGAAATTCCGGTGATTGCGGGGGGGTTAAATAGGATCAGAGTGCCTTCGGGCAAGAGGAAGTGTTTTATTTTTTATATTTTTCTTTGTATTTGGCCATAAGTAGAGACCGCTTACAAGCGGGTTGATCGGGTGCCTAACACCTTCCTGATCAATAACCGAACCCCTACCCAAGAGCCTTTGGCGTAGACCGGAATTAGAGTCATATTTTTGCACCTCGGTGCTTTCAATATTGATTTAGGTTTCCTGGGACACCAAAACCTTTGGGTGGCGACTCTATATTTACCAATATGAGCGCATCGCCACGACGGACTCGCGAGAGCCCATGGTTGCACAGGTGCAAGTAACTGCACAAGAAAAAGGGGTGCAAATAATATATATATATATATATATATATATAGAGAGAGAGAGAGAGAGAGAGAGAGAGAGAGAGAGAGAGATCTTGGGGCGCCCACCCGGGCGCCGCCCAACGATTTCCTCCCGAGCATCCCCCCGACCGCCTGAACCCGCCTGGCGATTTTAAGAACATTGTTCAAAGGTTTGCAGGCTAAATTCTGGAACACAACACTTTTGGCTGTAATGTTCGATGGTGTGGCTTGAAAGAAATGAAAGAATTTCCAGAGGGTCATGTAGATCCAAATCTGTTGTCATTTTGGAAATTAAGGGATGCATCATGGAGTGTATTGGGGTAAACTGTTCGGACGGGGCAGTTGCTGTTGCAGACCGTCTGGTGTCTGGTTGAGTTTTCTCTAGTAAGCTTGTCCTTTCGGCCAGGTTTTGCTATGAGGTTTTGAGGGGCGTTGGCTAACGCTGGTCTTTTGTCTTTCTAGTTTTTGTATCTGTGGTCTAGCTGCTCGCCATATCCCACTGATGTATCTTTCTAGGTTTTCTTTTTAATGATATTTTTGTCGTTTTACCGATTAAAAAATGATGATATTATTGGCCCTGCATTGGGGACGATGTTGAGGAGTATATGTTAAAACCTGCGTCATCTGCTAGCAAGATAAGTTGAGAAGGAGATATCTATCTAGGGCTTTGCTATAACTGTAGCCCGTGACAGTGCGCATGTGCACTTACACACTCCTCTCTCTCTCTCTCTCTCTCTCTCTCTATATATATATATATATATATATATATATATATATATATATATATATATATATATATATATATATATATGAGAAAAGAATATTAGATTAAGTTGTTAAATAAGAGCCCCATCAAGTTGTAAGATATGATGCTAATTTTTGAAAAAAATGCTGTGATCTAGTAACATAGACTATTATGGTGGTAGTGATGCTGCATTGTGTATCTTTGAATTATCATGATTAGGTATTAGTTGGTCATGCCTGAGCACAACGATGGTGTTTGGGTCTTCTATCCCACACATTTGGCATTCGTGTACATTTATCTAGGTTCACCTCATGGAAATCGCCTTCTAGACTCGCTGTATTCCAAAAATTGCATTGATCAAAGAATACTAATTATCTGATTAATGCATGTTATATCTTTAATGATGACTGATGTTCATATTCGGTTCAACCCATTATTTACAGTCTCCTGCACACTGTTGATATAAAGATTAAAATTGTTTGATGATGCAATTTTTTGGGTTTCTTACAATCGACATCTGGATTCTCTGTAGACAATCTGGATTAATGTACACCAATGTTACATACGTGGTACAGGCGACCAATTCATGCCCACGCCCATCCCCAACTCCCTAATGACAACTATTTTATGATCTCTCCCCATTTATTTCTAATTTCCTTTGTGTTATAGATCTTCATCTTTGGAATCAAACAAGAAAACAGTGGTACTGATGCTGCATTGTGTTATCTTTGAATTATCATGATTGGGTATTAGTTGGTCATGCCTGAGCACAACGATGGTGTTTGGGTCATCTATCCTACACATTTGGCATCCGTGTACATTTATCTAGCTCCACCACGTGGAAATCGCCTTCTAGCCCTGCTGTATTCCAAAAATTGCATTGATCAAAGAATACCAATTATCTGATCAATGCATTTTATATCTTTAATGATGACTGATGTTCATATTTGGTTCAACCCATTATTTACAGTCTCCTGCACTGTTGATATAAAGATTAAAATTGTTTGATGATGCAATTTTTGGGTTTCTTACAATCGACATCTGGATTCTCTGTAGACAATCTGGATTAATGTACACCAATGTTACATGTGTGGTACAGGCGACCAATTCATACCCAGTCCCAACCCCCTAATGACAACTCTTTTATGATCTCTCCCCATTTATTTATTATTTCCTTTGTGTTATAGGTCTTCTTCTTTGGAATCAAACAAGACAACAATGGTTTGGAAATAAAAGGTCAGAGAACCGGGTGCAGCAGATCCAAGAACCCAGATTAAGGTATCTTGCTTTCATTTCTTTCTTTTTTTAACAGATTAACTAGTAAATGAATCAGAAATATTAGTAGATTGTTGTTTTGTAGAAGCCACACCTTGCATCCACCCCACCAGTAGCAAGCAATCTCGTCAGCAGAACAACTGACTGAGATGCATTTATTTTAGAGTTGGTTTTGGGTAACTGACCCGGCATTGCATACTGTGAGTAGGAACATGTCGCTTTTGGGGATGTGTGCCATGTGGAGTCACCATGTCTACTATTTGACGGTATGTCCATGATCTAAAGATGTATGGTGCTAAGGGATTGGGCTGAAAAAGCATCTCCATCATGTTATTCAAAGCAATCAATGAACTTTAAATGAACAGCTGAACTGATTTTAGAGATTTACATGGTTTCCGTTCCTTTTAAAGGGTATTGACTGCCGTCATTTTATTGGTGTCTTTTTGTCCCAATCTTCAGCACCATTGATATTTAGATCATGGGCATACTATCAAACAGTAGACATGGTGACTCAGCATGCAACAAATTCCAAAAAGTGTCAGTTACCCTTTACAAACTCTTTATAAGCATGAGCATCTCTAGCTAACTTTAACAAGACTTGATTGCTTTGGTGGGTCATGGTTTCAAATTTTGGGCCGTACCCAGAGATATTGTCCGTCATATGTCCATAGGATAGCTCTGTTCACACCCACACATTCTCTGAAAGTGCCCACGTGTGCAACCCCTTAAAAACTGTTGATTGGGTCTGATCAGACGATGGAGATCGTGTTTCCCCCTGATCTTCCACACAACGGATCTTGAGACCACCATGTTTGAGTGTGATGTGTGCCATTGCACACAAGGTGCACTTTTTGGGGATATGTGACATTGGAATAAAAAACTGACCGTCTGATAGGTGAGACATGGTCTCAAGATCCATTGTGTGGAAGATTGGAGTGAAATACGATCTCCATCGTCTGATCCGACCCAATCAATGGGTTTTAAGGGGTCTCCGACGTAAGTGCTTTCAGAGAACGCGTGGGTGCATTTAGAGCTATCTCCATATTGCTAACATATATATGGGTGTATGATCTGGCACATATTGTTGGCTTAGCCAATGCAGAGATTTTAAATCATGCTGGTGGGGAGCAGAAACTTGCACAAATTCCCATTCCTCAGGATCTTTGAGGTTTGTCCCAAGATTCAGAAACTTTCTGGTTGAGTAGGAGCTCAGACCACTCTGCTCTGATTGGCTGGGCTTGGAGAGTTGGAGTACCTACCTTTTTTTATAGAGAGAGTTGTCTTTGGCTGGTGGTCCGGCCATCGTGGGTGAGAAAGTTGACTGGACGTCCTCCCGACCTTGTGACATGTGTGGACTTCCATGCACTGAAAAGTCTGCGTGAGTTTTGAGGTCGCACGAACGTGCAGTCCACTTTCCCACCTATGATGGTCGGACCAACCATCATAGACAAACTTCCCATCTGGGTAGAATTCTGATAACCAAAGCCTGATTTTTCAGTAAAACCAAGCTTTTAATAATGGTTCAAACATAGTACTCTCCAAACCAAACTAGTTATTTTAAATATTTTTGGTATTGTTATCATGATTTTGATGACTAATGTCTGATCGCTTCTCCATGGTTGATCCTTTCTTGGTGCAGTTGGAATGCAACTTACGAAAATTTGTTGGGAGCTAATAAGCCATTTCCTCAGCCAATTCCTCTAGCTGTAAGGCTTGTATTTTCTGTTACCAGTTTTCCTAATGCAAATATCGTTGATTTGCTGACCTCGAAATGGCAATCTTTGTTGCAGGAAATGGTAGATTTTCTTGTGGATATTTGGGAACAGGAGGGGATGTATGATTAGCCCCATCAAAGTAGCAGGAAAAAGCAAACATATTATTTGAATAGTTTTGTTGATCCTGTGTTGGTCCTCTCTGCCAAATGCTTTTTGGTATCAACCTGGTTTATACAAACTGTAATATTCAAACTAGCAATCTCCTCGCCATTGCAACTACTGAACATTTCAACTGTTTCTACAAATTATTATATTATATAAATAGTAGCTTTATGGTTTTCCAACGGTGCGATGGGCATCTGATGGAGGATATAATGTGATGTTCTTTCCGTATTGATTAATCCGGTGATCCTTCGCTTGCATCATGGCTGCAAAACTGCAGAGTGACTTTTGTTCTGTATATCGGCGTATATCATATTACTGAGGGTACCTACCCTGAAACACTAATTGACTGCTTTGAATTAGACAATGGAGATTGTTTTGTGTGCCAATCTTACACACAATGAATCTAGAGACCATGGGTGTACCACCGGACAAACAGTTTTTGATTTCACGTGACACACGGCACGCTCAAACATGATATTCAGGACACTTTTTGGGATGTGTCTCATGTGGGAAAAAAATGACCATATGATGGTAAGCCCATAGTCGCAAGATCTTCCCTGGGAAAGATTGGGACCAAAAAGATTTCCATCTGATTCAAAGCAGCCAATAGTTTTCAGCCTAGGTGCTCTCATTACTTTGCTAGGTGTGAAGAGATCTACACTTAAACTATATTTATGTCATCATCATTGAAATATTTTGATTAATGTAGCTTTTAGTATTGAATTAAATAATCTACTAAATGGGTTGTGCACACGAAAACTTATGCATTATAACATGTAATTTTTATTGGCGACCATGATTAGCATACACAATTTTTTGTTGAATTAACAATTTTAATGGGCTATGATCCAATAACCGATATGATTGGGCTTATATGCTTTGGGCCTTATTTTCTAACCAGTTTTTGAGGTTTGATTTCGTTGAATCCACTGCTATAGTGAAATTGGCCCGGCCTGGATTAGACCGGTCCAGGCCAACAATTTATGAGCCAATTTTTTTTTTTTTTTCGAATGAAATTATGAGCCTAAAATTGATCTAGCCTGATTTGGACTAGTTAGGCCTGCTACAAATTTACAATACATATACCTTATTTTGATAATTTTGTGCTATTTTTATGGCTCATGAGTAGGCTATTTTGACCTACTTGGTAGCAATTATACAATGAACTTAGCTTTAGAACTGTTTGAGACAATATATGTTAGAAACAGTAAAAACTGTAGGCTGGTGTTACTACCACATACTTTATATTACAGCCATTACACTTGCGCAAAGGAAAAATATGTTGATTGTTTTAAGATGAAGGAGTTTTTGGTCCCAATCTTCCACACAAAAGATCTTGAGCTCATAGACCTACTATCAGACAAATATTAATTTCACATGACATAACATCCCAAAAATTGAACATGCTCAGTGTATCATTAAACGTGATTCACGGTCACTTCATAGTCCATCTATATTCCCTCCAAGTTGTATCAAAATGTGAGGGGGCTATAACATAAAGTGGTGGTGTCGTGGTAACACCAGCTAAAATATATGATAATCCATATGTCTAGTAAATACTGCTTGGAGGGAAAATAGCAGATCGAAGTTTCTGCAGGTGATGCACTTTGCTTGTACCCTGGCACAGGATACAATATTCCGATTCAAGTCAACCAAAACCCTGGACTCTAATTGCATGACTCTAATTGAAATATTTTCCAAATAATAATAATAATAAAGCCTTCTAAAAGCCTTATAATAATAATAATAATAATAATAATAATAATTGATCCTTCTAAAAGCCTAATAATAATAATAATAATAATAATAATAATAATAATAATAATAATTGAGCCTTCTAAAAGGCTAATAATAATAATAATAATAATAATTGAATAGTTCCTATTCAAAAGTACCTCAGTGGGATGGAGATTTGAGCCACTGAGTGACTTGAACTATTCCTTGTGAAGGAGTAGCAGGGCCGGCCCTAGGCTATGGCGAATGTGGTGGCTGCCAGAGGCCCACCGAAAAATTAGGCTCAAAGCCTTTGGTTTTAAAATTATAATTTAGACCCCAAATTTGTTTTATAAGGACCCATTTGCTTAAAAAGCTTCAAAATTATTTTTTATTTAGTTAATAAATAGATTTGGTTGTTAAAAATAAAATAAAATTATGCTAACATTCATTTTCTTCTTAATCTAAGGTAGGTTGCAAATAAGCTTTTCATTATTCTATTTAAAAAAAAAATTAAACACAATTCTAAACCCTCGACCACGCATGTCTTTCTCTCCCCCGGTCGCCGCCCCCTCCGTCGGAGCCCAATCGCCGGACCGAGGTAGGGTTTCTGACTCTCTCTCTCTCTCTCTCTCTCTCCTTATTCCTTTCTCTCTCTCTACAGTCTGATGTTAATTAATTAATGCAAGTATGCAACTAGGCTACTAGCAGCCTCCTTCCTCTCCCTCCTCTTTCCTCTCTCTCTCACTCTAACTCTCTTGTTTCAAATCTAATTATTTATAATCTAAATTCCTAATTATTATTTTTTTGTTTCATTTTTGTTTCTCTTTTTGCAATCTCTAATCCTAATTTTTTTGTTTTATTTTTTCTTCATGTTTACCCAAGCTTCTCATCCCATTGTCGCTTCACGCGCCGCGATTTCATTGGTTCATGCGAGACGTGACACAAGCAGGTGATTTCACCAGATCAATTATCAACCTCAATTGAAAGTAAATTAAAATTTTATAAATTTAATTTTTTTTTTACTTTATTTTGTATGTGTTTAATGATTATAGTAGAAAACCTTGTATGTGTTTAATGATTATAGTCCGGGTATTTTGTAGGCCCCTTTTTTGTAAAATATAAGTAGGGCCCGAACCTGACCCGATATGCTATTCAGGCCAGGCCGGTACGGACTCAGCCCAATTATTGAATGTTGTAGCTCGAACCCGATCGGGAAAAACCTGGCCCGTTATTAATCAGGTCGTACCCGGGCCCAGCCTCATTTCGGGCTGGGTTTCTAACATTGAGAGAGAGAGAGAGAGAGAGAGAGAGAGAGAGAGAGAGAGACCCATTGAAGTCTCCAGCAAGTCGTGCCCTATCGCCCCTCCTCTTCTCATCTCCAAGTCACCACCGTTCATCCAAATCTTACAATTTCAATCCCAACCTCCTCAAAACCACTTCCTCCTCCGACAAAACCTTTCCTACATCCAGATCTATGGCTCATGAAACCCTAACAATAATTTCAGATCTAAAAAATCTAGCATCTTCTCACTCTGATTCCACAAAGAGATAAGGAGAGAAAATGGAAAATCAGAGAGGAAGTGAGAGAGAGAGAGAGAGAGAGAGAGAGAGAGAGAGAGAGAGAGAGAGCGAGCTGCTAGGGCTGTTACAAGAGCTTTCCCCCCAAGTATTCTAAATACCTCTTATTCAACTCTCCAAAAGATACAAGGAGAGAAAATGGAAAAAAAGAGAGAGAGAGAGGGAGCTGCTAGAGTTGTAGCCAGTAAATGAAGAATGACTGAATGAGGGACCTTAAGTTTTTATAATGTTTTATGGTCCGCGTTCCGAAACTTTTAAGGGCTATTTAGGCCCGTTTATTCGCTTCTTTGCAGCCTGAGCCTGAACCTGAACCTGTTACTTATTCGGGCTTAGCGTTTCCTGGCCCATTTATTAAATATGGTAAATTGTTGAGCCCGAACCCGGCCCATACGGGATGGGCCAGGCTTGGGCTGAAACCCGTTCCGGTGACAGCCCTAGAAGGGGTCAATCTCATTATTTTAAAAATTGTCAAACTTATAATTTCATATATTTGCTTGCTCATTAATAACTGTAATATATTTAATTTAATAGAAAAGTTATAAAAATCTTATAATGTTGTAGGAAAAATTACATCAAAAGTAGAAAATACTTAAATTATTTTAATAGCTATTGGGGTTTCTTTTAAGTTGGTGATGTGGCATAGTTCATACTTTAGCGCACTCCTCTTTTAGTTATTAGTTGAGGACCATTAACTTAGATTGGTACCGTTTAATTTGTTAGAAAATTTTCATGTAAATTGATTTTTGATGAAGGCAAATGAGTTTTATAAATATAATTTCAGTTATCCACACTCTTCACACCAACTGTCTCACTTTTAATTTGAAAATTCCCAATGTTTTTTTTTATAAGAACTCCCAATGGTTGTTTAAGCTAGTGCGAAAATTTAAGCAAATAAGTAGTTGCTAACTTGTTGGTTTGAATCAATCCGCAAATCGTTTTGCAATCCAGTAGGGTGCCAAGCAATATGGTGAACTTGGTTTAAACCATTGAGACTGTTTTTGTTTTTATTTTTTTTATTTTTAATAATAATAGGTTTTGTTGGTAATTTCTTATTGAAGTATAAAATTTGCCGTAAATATTTCTTGTGATCGCGCTTGATTGTCATTATATTTTATACGGTTATAGGTTTATTATTTTGAAAAAAAAAATATTTTACTATAATAGGCCCCATTTCAAAATCTCGCCATAGGCCCCCAAAATCTTAGGGCTGACCTTGAGGAGTAGCATTGACATTATGCTTGATTGAATGCTTCTCATAGAGCATAAAACGCGGTCTCTATTTATTGAATTATTGGGGTCAACTAAGATCCATTTTGAATGAGAAAAAAGTTAATGAATTTAAAAAAAAAAAACTTAGATAGGTAAGCTAGGCTCGAACCTACGACCTTGAGGTTGCAATTCAGTCAACCGTTCATCGTGTTGCAGAGTTAAGCTGATCATGATGATTATCATAGCCACCATTATTGAGAGTGTGAGACAATATATATTGTGGCATCCGGGCTATATAAATAGCAAAATAGTTTATTTTGATTAGGCTCTCTTGTCTGATCAGTTTCTTTTAAGGATGACAGTAAAAATGGTGGCTGATTTATCATTTTAGTACTCTTGATGGAATCTTTGGATTATTACAATATATGCGTAGGAGTTATCTTATTATCCTACAATTTTGTTATTTTGCTGGATTATTTGTTGGAATCATCTATAATTTGTCTAAGGTCTCTTTCTACATTAAGCATGCCTCTTAATTAACACATCTATATTGACTGCCCTAATGCTAGTATCTCTGTGTGATAGCTTAGTGCTAGATGTGGCATGGCAACCACTTCGATAAACCTTCATCGATCCTCAGGGGCGTAGCTTGGATTTTCTTCTGTTTTACTGCAGATTTGGGGGTTGGATTTTCTTCTGGTGAGGGCTCGTGATATGCGACATATGTTAATAATCGTTTTACTGCAGATTTGTGGGCTTATATATCGTAGATTTGGGAGGTCGTACATAAAAAAAGGCTTTGTAGGCTTATATAATAAGAAGCTTATTATATACAGCTTTAAAAGTTATAAAAGTTATATGAGGGCTATTGCCCCCCCCCCCCCCCCCCAATCCCACTGTTGTATGTGGCTCCGCCCTTCTTCATCCTATTGTGTTGGTAGATTTGGGAGCCTTTACGTAAAAGAAGGCTATATAAGAAGTCTATTGTATACAACTTTAAAAGTTAAATGGGGGCTATAATCCCCCACGTTGCTCTATAAATGTGGCTTCGTTCGTGTTCGTCTTATAGTGGTTGGCTATTATTTGAGATTAGGATGCTTACAAAAGGGATGAAGTAGGAAGAATATGACAATGTTTATGCTGTTAAGCACGTGCAATTAGCTTCAGAGTATATATGTTTAGACTCTATATCAATTGCTTAGGATTAGATGTCATTGGGCATGCCCTAAATGTTATATATATATATATATATATATAATGTGTACATGATGACACTCCATGTGGGTGCACACCCCATGTTACAAGAAAAATCTTCACAAGAGCATGCCACCACAGACCATAAAGGTTGCAGGGGCTAGGTCTCGCCCACCACCTTTAGTGCTGAGGTCAGTTATATTATACATATCACATGGTCATTTATGCATATTTAAATGCCGCAGGCCGTTGCACATGTATTTGGACCAGAGCACCTAAGACCAATTATTTATTTATTTATTTTAAGAAAAACTTACACTTAAATCCGTGAAATCCGAAACTCCCATGTCACATTTTCTATTGTTCATGAATTAACTATTAGGTGCTTTGGGCCAGAAAACTGCCTTCTGAGCCACCAAATGGACTGTGAAAATGTATTTAGTCAAGTGAACCTCTATTGGTGCCCACTTGTTTACCGAAAACGCCCACTTAATGATGTCCGGTCGTATGGTGGGTGCTGGCATGTGGTTTCATTAAGTGGGCACTTTCTGTAAATAGATGAGCGCAAACAGTGGCTCCCTTTAGTCAATGGTCTCCATTAGTTCACAAAAAATGCTTTCACTGTATGGTTGGAAGATTAAGAGGTCCCTTCACTTGAGTTGTAGACAGATCCAACTCTACAGTCGAGTGTAGATCAGTCACGTGGCATGTGATCTCGAGTTATACTGTATCTTCTATGTGTTCATCAATCCTTCTAAGTTTTTAGATTGTTTTCATAAACAAGGTTAACTCTTTTGCCATTCATTTTTCGTGGTAAAAAAACAAAAGTTTTCCACCTATAAATTTGCATTTAAAATATCAACCTTTGACCACAACATCAACTGTGGAAGTTCTTTTTTTTTTTGGATGGCCATATATCGGCCTTGTGCATGTTGCCACTCAAGTGCATGGCCCCACTCCTGGTTGGAATTGTCCAATTAGAACATTTTTGGCTTAATCACATCCATAAAAGCCTGCTGGCCGTGGCTAGTGAATGCATGATATATTCAATGAACCGAGCAGTGGAAGGCGGAGCTAGGGCATGGAAAAAGGGTAAGGGAGGGCCGACAAATGAAAAGAGATAATTTTAGGTGCATCGGTTTTGGCCGTGAGTGGAGGGGTCCAAGATAATATAAGGGGAGAGATAAGGCTATAATTTACTCAATGTGAGACTAAACTTAGAGAAATGCTTGTTTTTATACTATGATAAATCCTTACATCCAACTCAAAATCAGTTGGCAATGATTGGAGGGGCTCAAGATAGTATAAGAGCTGAGATAAAACTATAATTTACCCAATGTGGGACTACACTTCAACAAAAATTAATTACTACCATATAAATTCAACATATTATTAATTTTAAATGACATTCCACTACATTGAATCAAACTATGTAAACCTTTTCTTTTTTTAATTTTTTTTTTAATAAAATAAATCTTAAGATAATAAGCAACAAATCACATGAACACAAGATAGATTTCACACAACACACAACTCAAAAATTGTTCCATTGGGCTGACCACCATTCTTGCATCTGAACCATTGTAAGTAAGGAAATCCGCACATCTATTATTCTCCCTCCTGATGGGGTGATCTTCATATCATCGAAGTATTTGAAAAGCGCGTTAAAAGTTTTCCAGGGGTTCTCCATTGAACCAATCTATATCTTTAACTATGGTTTTGGCAGGCAGCAGCCCCAAATCTCTCCTTGGCTCCACTACTCATGGTCATCAAGTCAAGGCTTGACAATAATTGGACGAGGTTAAAATTTGAGAAATTTTAATGAAAAAAGTAAAAATAAGATTACATATTAAAAATCATGATTTATTAAAAAAATTATGAATCATTTAGGAATTTTACAAAATTTTCAAGTAATCACACAAACTTAGAGATTGATTAGTAGAACGTTAAATTTGTGAATTATTGTAATTTTTATTTTATTTTTCTCTTGTTTAAGAGTTTTCCGCGTACTTCAAGGCCCAACAATTTATTTCTGAAATCCGTTAAAGTCCAACTATTGAGTTTTTGGCTAAGATGCGCTTAGCCCATTTTTTCACCACGGATTATGAGTGGGACCAATCACAAAGTCGTAGTTCATGTTACTGATGAGCATTCCCTCCTTCTTCCCCAATTTTCTTCTAAGGCTCGAGCCGTCAAACACGTTTTTCTTTTGTATAAAAGTTGTATGGCTAAAATGCGTCCAGCCAAAAATAAAAATAAAAATTAGTCAACGCGTGATAATATGAAAGGTGTTCACATTTTATTTCAAGATTTAATCTCACACCATTCATATTCATTATTATTCGAGCGCTGGGGATATGCATCTAGACACAGTCCTGAAGGGCTGCACCGGCACGTCAGATCACATGCCTATGCATGATCAACTCAAAACAACACCCAATTTTTGTTGATCTGCCATGTGGCATGTAATTCAATAACCGAAAAAAGCGTTCTTCACCTCAATTTGATTGGTTAACTAGAAGGTGACACACCAAACAAACTTGATGCATTAATTTTATAGGACCTTAGTCCACATTTTAAAGTGTGGATATATATTAAATCCTGCTCAAATATGTTGTGTAGAACTTGATCGATCTTATATAAGTTGCCGTTGCATGTGATCCTTAGGTGTTAGCGGTCCAGTTGGTCTAGATACAGCCCTCAAGGCTGCATCCAGACACTCCCATGTGCCAAATGCCATGAAATTCAGGCAGATTACTCAGAGGGTCCAAACTCCAAAGTCCGCTAATTACCGGACGGGATCCAACATATCATTTATTACCTCAGAGGGTCTTAGACCCTCAACCTTTCCTAATGGTTTGGTCAGGTCCTGCCGAATAGGACCTTAAATCGGGTTTTACTTTATCTCTCACCATCCACATAAAAGATATTTGACGTTAGGGGGAACCTTGGAAATCATAAATGTTTGATAGATCTTAAAGGAGTAAGAGAGAGAAGCAGATGTAGAGGACAGAGAAGGAGCTATCCACCCGACTCTTTTCTTACTCTGGCGTTAATTTCTGGAAACCAATAAATTTGTGGGAGAGAAATTAAAGGAGTTAGAGAGAAATTAAAGGAATAAGAGAGAGAAACTCATATAGAGGAGAGAGAAAGTAAAAAAACTTCAACCGTCTTTCAAACCATATTTTGGATAAGATTTTAAGCCAAAAAAAAAAAAAAATTTGGGAAAGATTTTAGGCAAAAAAATAAATTAAAATTTTCTTCTACATTTCAACGAAATAATAACCTTATTTTGGGTAAGATTTAAGGCAAAAAAAAAAAAATAGAGACTATTATATTGGTTTAAAATTATAAAGAATAATAAATTTTAATGGAGACATGTTAGTAATTTTGTAATGGCCTAGGATTTTTTTTCCTTTTTGGTAGATATTAAAACTTATTTATTTTATTACGGCCATAGTGACCAATTTTCGCGAATTACAAATGAAGGGGTAAAGCAAAATTATTTTTTCAAAACTTTTTTGCAGATATTAAAATTGATTTTTCTTTATTTTCCGGACAATTTTCCGAAAATTTTCAAAATTTATCCGAAATGACCCTCCACCAAAATATTGCTGAAGAAGAAATTTTTCAATATGAACATGGCCGTGTAAAACTTCTATTTTTTAATATGCCAAAATATTCAAAAATTTTTCCTTTACTTTTCTTAATATATATGTAAAAAAAAAAGTTGCAAGAAAAAATAATTTTATTTATTTTTATTGTACCTTCACATCATTTTAGTTTTTCCCATCATGAATTCAAATTCGACACCATGGTTATCCATTGGTCCAATGGGTATGGAATATTTAGCGTGGAGCTATATTTAGAGATCTTGGCTATGAAATTGGAGTGGCTTTCTGGGCTATTGGGCGATATTAGATTACGAGTCATTACGTATTATAATATTGCTTGGGAACTGAAAGAGAAAGTAGATTGTTTTGATGATGGTCTTAGGCTGTGTTTGGGTTAGCGCTTATAAGAGCAGAAGCAGCTCTCTGCCAGAGTAGATAAAGATTTTGATGATGGTCTTAAGCTATGTTTGAGTTAGCTCTTATAAGAGCAGAAACAGCTCTCTGCCAGAGTAGATAAAGAGAGTAGACAGAGAACAATTTTATCACTTAAAAAAACCTTTCGCCAGAGCAAATGGAGCGAGGAGCTGTGTTACCAAACATGAAAGCAGTTCTCTACCGAAGCCAAAGAGTAAAAGAGCTGCTCTTTCTCGTGAAAGAGCTAAACCCAAACACAACCTTATAATATTGCTTGGGAATTGAAAGAGAAGGTGGATTGTTTTGATTATATTATATTGTTTGTTCACAACTTATATTTGAATGTAATTTTAGCGTATACCATTATCGATAATGAATCAAATTATACCATCCTTGTTCATCGACCTATATGGTCCACCTAAGATATAGATTATTACTAGTTGATCTATGTACTAGATTGCTGCCTAAGAGGTCACACCTTGGTGCAATGACTAGTTGCAAACCTAAAGATTTGAACGATTTTTTAGGGTAGGTCACCGCAATACAGTTGTCGCATATAGAGCTAATAATAAATTTTTTGGGTTGATGTTAGACTCATTGAGTTTGAATCATTAATTAGACCATCAAACTAGGCTTCGCCCAATTTGGATCTTGACACACATACTAAAGATACCTATAAAGGTCAATTTTTTATACAACAAAAAAACACAAGTACTTTTAATATGAGAGCCATCACTCACACACAATGTTGGCCCAAGCACGCAATTTAAAAGAAAAGCTAGATGATATATTTTGCGCCATGTGTAAATACCACTTAAATCATCTCACTCGCAGAATATGTTCTAAATTTTTGCAACCTTGCGAATTTAAGGCCAACTCACAATGATTTCAAAAAATTTTACAGCCTTGATTAAGAAGCTTGTCCAAGACAAATTGCACCACCATTTGAGTAAAATATAAAATAATATCATTGATAGGATGGGCTACAAATTGAAACATGGTATCATTGTGAATAAGTAAAGAGCAACATGATACCGCACGGGTATACCGAAACATATATCCAAAGACAAATATAGTCCCTCATTACATACCCTGAATTTCAGGATGGGTTGAAACCTTAGATTCAAGGGATTAAATCCTAATTTACACATCTAAGATGAAACTATAGATTAAAAAAAAAATTATACTAATTTAGTAGCTCCCATAGGGCCAAAACCCAATCACTAGTAAATTGATAAGTAAGAATCACAATTAAAACCTCACCTTCCAAATTAGTAAGCGATATTGAGCATTCTCCAGTCTCAATAACCAAAATTAGAAGAGGAGAAAGTAAAAAAATTAAAAATATATTGTGCTACAATTAGTTCCTGACAAAATGTCTCCATAGTTTCAAAATTTTGGTGGTTCTTCCAAATCTATGGTTGAAAATGACCTTGCAAAAAGACCTCATTTTTTATTCTTCTCAACTATTTCATAAAGGGGAAGGTACGCTTCACTTAGTTCCTGAAAATATTAAAAAATAAATAAAATCTTTTAGAGAGATAATATGGAGCTAACGGATTAGATCACCAATTCTGAATGGGAAAGTATAGTCATTAAAATCCATGCTTGAAAACTACCTTGCAACTAAACTTTATTCTCAACTCTGCTCAATTAATTTTTCAAAGGGAAAGGCTAGCATTCACTTAATTCCTTAAAAGGCTTAAAGAAATAAATCTTTTAAAATCTTGTAGAGAAATAACATGAGACTAACAGATTAGAACTCTAATTTTGAATGTGAAGGTACAATCAAAATTTCTATAATAAAAGTTACCTAAAGAGAGCTTCAATTTATTATATGGGTCATCTTTATTAAGCATAAGGGACACTTCAGAATCAAAAGCATGACCAATGCATGAAAAATTATTAGAATTATATAGTCATGTAGAAAATATAAGATATTAATTTATATGCATAACTAAAGTTTACAACTCAATAATTTAATAAAAATAATATTACCTGAAAAAAGTAACATTAAACAAAAAATTGGAAAGGTCATGTAAAAAATAAAAAATTAAGATTAGTTAAAATAGTGCAATTACTAGATTGTTTACCTTTATGCCCTACAATAGACCAAATACATCGGTTATCTATGATAAGAATATGCATATATATTTTTTCATAAAATGAAGATGGAGTAGTGCAATTACCTGATTGTAGGAGGGCATCTGCTCGATCATGATGGGATGAGGTGAGAGCATTGCTGATTAGTGACATAAATGATAAATTAAACTTTCTAAATTGACCAGATTGTTCACCTTTATCCCCTATAATGGATCAAATATATCGGTCATTTATGATGTATATATATTTTTTAGAAAATAAAGATTGAGTAGTGCAATTACCTAATTGTAGGAGAGCACCTACTCTATCATGACAGGATGTGGGGAGAGCATTGTCAATCAAGGAAGTAGAGGATGAGTTAAAGTTTCCAAATTGATTAGATTGTTCACCTTTATGCCCTACATTGGACAAAAGACATCAATCATCTATAAATATGAACATGCTTGTATTTTTCATAAAAATTAATAATAAGTATTATAATTACCGGATTCTTGACCAGTCATCATTAGGTAATAACGTATGGTGTGATCGTACCCTTTGCATATACCACATTTTCTTTTTTTACTCTTCTCTAATACAGATTTGTATCTTTTTGAAGATTAACCTTTTATTTTAACAGGCTGAGGATCGCGCAAAGAAATTTGATTGTTTCGAAGTTCTGATTCACATCCTTTTGTAATATTCTCATGTTCTTCATCACTTATAGCATAAATTTCTTTTAACATCTCTTTCAAAGAATGCAAAGCGACTTGATAACGTTTTTCAGTTGTGGCCCCCTTCGTAGCGACATTGAGGACTTCACAGGCTAAGTTCATATAGCGCAATATTTGTAATTCATGGGAATTATCTCTCATTTCAAGGCCACGATCATCCAATACAATTCTGGACTTAGCATTTATCATCCAACGTTTTAAGATGTATTGAGGTGGAACAGTCATGATCCGCTTAGTCCTAAAGATTGCTACTATATGCTTACACAAAAGTCTCACAAATTCAAACATTTGGCAAGTACATGTAATTTTGATTTCATTAGCATCAAAAGTAACTAAAAGTGTCTGACTTTTTTTTTTCATAATGTGCCACCTGGTATTCTTCATATGACCCATCACCTTTAGTTTTTCATCAGTGTAGTAAAGACTTTTTACCATTTGCTTTTGAAATTTTAGGAACACAGATCTTGTATATCTCTTTGCGGCCTCTTTTTCCATTGGTGATGAGCATTTAAGAATTGGTTATGTTTGGCTTGTTCTAAAGTCTTCAACATTTTCCTTTTCACGTCGATCAACAACTGTTATTTCGTATTGCTCAACAAATTCTTGGAGAGTGGTCTTAGAATTGACATACCCATCAAAGAAAGAGTTTATACTTTCACTGTGTTGGGTTATCATCATATCAGCAAAGAAAGTACCTCTCAACAACATCGGAACCCAATTTGAACGCTTACTATATAAAGATTTAAGCCATCTATTTTCGAAAAGATTATATTTTTCAAGCAATGATTCCCAACTAGACTCAAACTCTTCAATTGTTCCTTTAGTATAAATGCATTTCTTGAATTTTTTATTAAATGCTCTATTTTCATGATATACGTGGCTCAAATTTTTACCCATGTTTTGATATATGTGCCAGATACAAAAATGATGACGAGTTTGATAGAATACTTGTTTTACTGCTCCAATGATGGCTTGATCTTGATATGTTATAATTGAGACTGGATGACGTCCATACATTGCCTTCAACCATGTCTTAAACAATCATACGAATGTAGATTCTCTCTCATCCAAGGGAAGAGCACAACCAAAACATAACAATTTGTAAATGATGGTTCACTCTTGTGAATAGAGCACATGACATATTATATCCATTCGTCTTATATGTTGTGTCGAACGTAACCACATCGCCAAAGTAATCATAGTCGATTCTTGATATAGCATCAACCCAAAAAAAATTGGTAATGTGACCAATTCTTATCCACTTGTATCGCATAAAAAAAAGAAGGATTCTCGGCTTGCTTTTCTTTGAAATAATTAAGTAAAATATTTGCATCGCCATTTTCAAGAGTCCTTTACCGCGTAACACGCATATGATTTCTACAATCTTGTTATGTGAAGTTAATATTTTTACTTCCCCCAACCTCTTGTTGAAATAATGACATAATTAAATTTGTACGGTTACCCGCCCTTCTTATATCATCAATTGAGTCTTTTACAACATCAGGTATTTTTCTATGTGATGGTAAACGATGCACTTTTATAGGTGTCCCCATTGCATGATTATGATCCTTCATAAATTCCTGAATAATCCATTTTCTATTTTCTTTTTCTTTTTATCTCCATTGTTGCTTTACATCCCACCCTTATAAACTCGCGATTTCTTTTTCTATTATCTCTATTTATGTTTTTGTCAGATCGAAATCCCTCTTTCCAGCATACATATTGACGAAAAATAATTATTCCGCTTGCTGATTTATGAAAATGTTGCTTTCTAATGATGAAACTTATACTTCTAGCATACGTGTTATAGAAGGTTTCAACGTCATCTTTAGAATTAAATTTCATTTCTAAATGCGGAGTTGTATCTTTCAAATTCTCATTCGTAAGAATCTTAGGACTCAAACATGCTTGAAATATTTCATCTTTATATTTAGAATAACTATCAAATACTTCATCATGCCCACTCATAATTGCATCAACAAACAAATTAGTTAGATTTGTACTTGACATGATTATACCTAGAAGAACAATTTAGCATTAATATAAAGCTTTCATAGATTATAGTTTATGTACAATCCTTTTAATAACAAAAAAAATGCAAATAATATTTTTGTACATATTACTTTAAATCTATTTCATTCATAATGACAAATTTCGCTGATATTCGGTGAAATTTTGCAAAATTTGGCGAAAAGGGGGTCTAACGAAATTTTCAAAAAAATTTAAAAAAATTTTGTTGATTTCAATAATTTCGATAATATTCGGCGAAATTTCAAAAATTTCAGTAATTTAATTTTTGATATTTAATTTTTTTATTATTTAAATATGTTAGTAATTTTTTTATTTAAAACTGTTAGTAATTTTTGTAGAAAATATTAAATAAATTTTAACTTATATTTTTAATCCTAAAAAATTTCCCGAATTTTTTCTAAAAGTTATCAAAATTAATCTGAAATGTACTGAAAGGACCCTCCACCAAAAAGTTGCCAAAAAAGAAAAAAAGGCTAGAAAGAGGAATATCTACAAAAAACGAAAAAAAAAAATAAGTAAAAATAAAAAGTAAGTTACCCTGATAAATCAGTAACTTTTTTTTCTTCTATAACTTACCTTCACTCATAAGATATCTACCAAAAAGGAAAAAAAAAAGTAAGTTACCTGGATTAATCAGTGACTTCCTCTTCTCTAACTTACCTTTACTCATATGGCTGCTACTTTGATTGAAGGAAGAGAGAGAAAATTTTTGAGAGAGTTGGATTTTTTTCCTTTCTCTCTCTTCTAGAACATTTATGATTTCCCACCATGTGGATGGTGAAAGATAAAGCAGAAGCCGGTTTAGGGCCCTACTTGGTAGGACCCGACCAAAGTCAATTTTGTGAAAGTTGTGAGGGTCTATTATTCTCATGTGATGAAAGTCAACTTAAGTAGAAAAATATATTAGATGAAAATGTCCCGTCTCATATATATATATATATATATATATATATATATATATATATATATATATATAATATAAGACCAATCAATCAGACTTATATGAGACCGAGCAGTCCACGATAAAACTCATTTAAGATGAATCAGTCTTGTCATAGACCGATCCGTTCGTATGAGATCGTTCATTCCATGTGTGACCAATCAATCTTATATGAGACCGACCAATCCTTTATAAGACTCATTGGTCTTATTAAAAATACCATAAAAAAGTGGACAATCGTAATATACGATAAAAATGTCATGTTCACTGTTTTAGATGTGTGCCTCGTGAAATCAACATGTTGGTAACGTTTTGAAAGGTTGTTTAGACTTTAGATTTTAGATTTAAAAAAAACCTTCCAATTTCATGATTTGATTCAGTACAATTAAATACAATTTTAGTAAAGGGTCGTGTCATCTTGACCAGCCATTTCACTAAAAGGTCTGTAGGCATCTCTTCACACATTAATACATTATAAATATCTCTAGCCTATTTTTATTATTATATATTTTATTTTTTAAGTTTCTCTATGACATTATAGTAGAGTATTGTGACTCAAGTCACTCAACCATAGTGACTTGGTAACAATATTCAGTGCGTATGATGGAGTGTATTTCGCCGATAATCTAATACTGGTTATGTACTGTTGGGGGAAATATAGACTTACATATAACGTATCAGACTTAAAGATTAACGTTTCTTTATTTACTAATTATTTCAAATTTATTTTTTATTTGGTCATTTGCCACCAATTTTTCACATTTCACAAGTCAAATATATGATTTTTCTATCTAAGATTGTTTTCATTGAAATTTTTTACCTTCGATAAAAAAAATAATCGGTACCGTCATTCACACTGCATAAGACTGTTTTCTCACCCCAGTGTTGAAAAACCTCAGCAAAAGAAGACTCTTGTAAAACTTACACCCCACTTGGTTTTTTGTTTATTTTTCTTTATTAGGGTGAGAAAGCAGTCTCGTGGGGTGTGAATAACGGTACCTAAAAATAAATTATGAAAAATCACCATTATTTATTTATTTTTTGGGATAATCCTTGGTCAACCATTAGAATGTGCACTTGGCTCTCAATCCTTTTTCACATGCTACGAGAGACCTACCTGGCTCAGGTGACGTCTCAAGCTCCACTTGATCGTATAGTTCCAAGTATCTACATTACGGAGAGGCCATATGAATTGGTATCTGTCCCAAAACCTTGGGATTGAACACTACAAAAATAAGATGTTTCAGCGGCATTTGCTTTTAAGATAGTTTTTGGTAGCGACAAGACTAATAGTAGCAATTTTTAGTAATGACGGGAGTAATAGCAGCAGTTTTTTGTTAAAAAAACTGCCGCTAATAATCTTATTTTTTGTAGTGAAACCACCGCCAAAGTTTCCGGTCATTTATACCTTACAAGTAATATAAGTTGGTCATAGTTTTGAGGACACCGGGATAGTGCTCCAAGGTCATGTAAACTACGTTGGTGTCATTTATATTAATCCTTGAAAATATTTCTAGACGATATGTTTTTTGTGGCTCGAAATCAATGACTTGGTCAATAATGCGTAACTTCAATAGATAAAATAAAATAATTAAACTTTAGTGTTAAATATAGTCATTCAAGATTAATCAATATGTGAGTGACTTCAATAAATAAAATAAAAAAATTAAACTTTAATTTTAAATATGATTTAATATTATTATTAATGTTATTCGTATTATTATATGTGATTAATTTTTTTTTTCTTAAAAAAATTGATCTATACAATCTGCCTAAGGAGAACTGCCTAGATTTGCTAGGGTCTCTCCTAAGAGATGATCTATTTATTTTTTACACTAGATTGTAAAAATTTTATATTCTTTCTAATATATGGGTTGGGACCCAAGTCACCTAATAACTAATAACATCAGCTGATCTACGAAAACAATAAAAGAAGGAAATCTGCCTGTGCTTCACATGAGATGGAAGCACCTAGGATGCTTGCTCCAATTATTCTTACTTTAAAATCACTTTGATCAAACAACTCTAATCATAAGCAATGGTTGATATTTAACGTGGATCATGTCGATCACAATATTTGATTTATCAAATAATATATATATATATATATATATATATATATATTTGAAGTTGTAACCAAGCAATGGTGGCCTTCCATGTGAACAATCTAGATTTTCGGACACTAGTTTCAAAAGTACCGAACAGAAGACTCAAGTTCCATCATTAGTGCCATCAAGCCCCATATCATGAATTATGAAGGCCACAATGTTGAATCAAGCAGATGACTTTATTTTTAAAGAGCTTGTCTACGCTCTACAATGAGTGTCCACCCATCATGAGTGGACACAACGTAGTCACACATTCAGGGGCGGAGCTAGAAATATTTTATAGGATGATTATCTAATTAATTAATTTAAAAAAATTATATAATATTTTTTTCTAAGCAAATGCTAAAAAAATATATATCTGCAAATGAAACTAGATACAAAATAAAAGAAAATCATATGCATATCGATTAGACCGTTCCAACAAAATTGGCTTAATTCAAAATTCCCTCGAAGAATGACTACGTGGTAGCAATATCCTTATCGTCATCCTCCAAAGAGTAGAATGATGTTGCAGTATGTCGTAGGGAGCCCGTGAAAACATCGAAGCTGTTAAACATATCCTGATGATGAATGAGAAAACTTGACATTTTTTTATTTAATAATTTTGATGCCATTGTAAAATTATATATGTATTAAGGTTTTTTACTCTTTACATATCTCAGTGAATTGCTCTAGTGGTCAACTTTGTGCTTGGTGAATATTAGTTTCTAAGTTTAAATCTTGTTATGTGTAATAAATTATTTAATTTTTTAAATTAATTATACTATAGCCTATACACCATATATGTGAGTACATAGTGGAGCCTATTATGAGAGCCTAAAAATAAGCCAAAATTGTAGGATTTAGTTAAAAAAATCAAAGAATAAATATTTGTTATGAAATTTAATACTATAAAAAAATTGTTTGAAGATTTTAGATAATTTTGGATAGTCAGTATAATTTTAGATGGATGAGAATCCATTAATATTAAATTAAAACATATAAAGCTTAGTAACAAATTTTTAGAAAGTTTGGATAGTCAAATCATAATATGGCTCTGCCAATACACACATCTGTGTGACTTCTTGACGTGCATGGACTTTCAACATATGGAAGTACGTCTTTAAGTTCATAGACTTTCATGCATTGAAAGTCCTGTTGGTCATTCTACAGAGACTTGTGGACCTTAATGGGTGTCCACCTTTATAGACCATCTCATTTTTTAAATAGTTCATTTTTCCCCCTAAGTGTACTCTGCATCCATTGTCCAATCAGCATGGTGGCCTTCCATGTGGACAATCTGAAGTTACCCCACTACAAAAAATAAGATTATTAGTGACAGTTTTTTTAACCAAAAATTGCCGCTATTAGTCCTGTCACTACCAAAAACTGCTGCTATTAGTCTTGCCGCTACCAAAAATTACCTTAACAGCAAGTGCTGCTAATACACCTTATTTTTGTAGTGCCTACACTTATGCTTGAGTACACTTATGCTCGAGTATTTATAAGTGGCATAAACACCATTCCGGGCAAGGATTAAAATTTCGAATTTCATTTCGGTGGGGACTGAAACTAAAATTTTTGATCGAAATTTCGGCCGAAAATTACAGCTAGACCAAAAATAATATGATTTTTGGTGGGGACCAAAACCAAAATTTTCCTAAAAAATTTATGATTTCGTTTAAATTTTGGTGGGGACTAAAACCAAAATTTCAGTCATTTCAGTTAAAATTTTGATCCTTGATCTTGAGTGACCTCCCGAGCTTATATCATGGGAGCCTTTAAATTTGATGAGTCATTGGCCGTGTCCTGTTCTTCGTTTTTCCTTATTATTTTTTGTAAGTATATTTTGTAGGTAGTTTAGGTCTGGACATAAGACTTTCTATAAGATTGTCAATCTTGAGCTATAAGTCTAATCCCTTGACTACCATATTCACAAATTTTATTTTGGATTATATCTTGGTTTTGAATAAATTTCGGAGAGTACAAACGAATAAATTAAAATTTTCTTAAATGTTAATATTAACAAAAATTTGGTTAGTTTTATCGAAATTAATAAAATTTCAACAAACATAATAATGAGTACCTTTAAATTCACCCACTGAATCTTTGAGTTCACTTAAATTCAAATACGTTGACTGCATTGAACTAGATGATGGAGATCGTTTATCCTCCCAATTAATCTTTTATACGGTGGATCTTGAGATCATGGGCATACCATCAGACGGTCAGTGTTTATTTTGTGTGACATATATCTCAGAAAAGAGACTTTAACATCACGTGCGCACTCAAAATTGATTTTAAGGTTATTTTTTGGGTTGTACCACATGATATAAAACTCGTCCATCTGACGGTACGCCCATGATCTCAAAATCATATTGTGAAAGATTGGTACGATAAACAATCTCTATGGTCTCAGTCAATGAAGTCAATGTGTTTTAGTGTGGGTCAACGATTTGGTGGTTAGATTTAAAGATACTAACAAAATTATTGAAATTTTGTAAAAAAATATTGAAAAATTTACACTTTTGGCCTTATAAGTTTGCTTATTTGTAGAAACGGCCCTATAATTTCAATCTTTACATAACAGGTCAGCTCCAAGCCAAGTCGGTTTCACGTTTATGTTATATATATGCTTATTATTTTATTTTTTAATTACTTTTTCTTGTATTGCGATTTCCATATTCGACTACAATTGGTATAGCCTAGTGAACTGCAATCGGCTAAGTAAGATATCAACTACATTTTTTTTTTAAGATACAGTTGGTAGCCCAGTATCGATTCTTAAGATATCAACCACTATCTTAAGGTAGTAGCTGACATTTTAAGATAGCGGGCGCTAACTTATGATATCAGCCACTATCATAGGATATCAGCCGCTACCATAAGATAGCACCGATATCATAAGTTAGTGGCCGCTAACATAGGATATCGGACGCTATCATAAGGTATCGGCCGCTACCATAAGATAGCGCCGATACCATAAGTTAACGGCCGGTATCATAAGATAGTGCCCGCTACCTTAGATGTTGGCCGCTATCATATGATATCAGGCTGCCGACATTTATACCGCTAAGTCAAGTATGATCTTTTTAATCAATCAATTTTTATTTTTTAAATATTATAGGTTGAAATTGATGTTCTCATTCTTTATCATTTTGATTTCGTCCGTGTGACCGATAATATTTACAACGGAGGACATCGGAGGATTGTTACTATCACGGAGAACATATCATTTGATCAGTTTATGCAAAAAATGTACAAGGTCAGTAGGACCCGGCCGAAAGAATATTCGTGTGGAATCAGAACATTTGATTGAAAATTAAGAAATACGGTTTGAAGTGGAGAACATCATTGTACCGATGATGGTCGACGATGATAGAAATATAAATATAAGATTTCGCCCCTACTGTAGGCATTTGGAGCAACCCTTTTCAAACATTCCAATGAGAGAAGGCGATGAAAATTAAGGATATTGTCCTCAAATGAATTCGATGCATGATACATCGCAGCTTAACTTTGGATCGATAAATAATACATTTGATTGGAATAAGTAGGAAACATTTTTAGGAGGCCTTAGTCCATATCAATGGCCTTTTGAATCAATAGTTTCGAAGCCAAAGATAATCGAGCCTTCAACAGAACAGCCTCTCGTACATCAAACATTCCCACCTCGGCCAACCTCAACCTAAACAACTGCACCTCAACCAAACTTACATCGATGGACTCAATCCCAATCGCGTAATAATCATCCAGTCGATGACAATGATAGTGATCTTGAAAATAATTAAGCACTGTCGTCGCCCACTTCACGTGTTGATACTAATAAGGGAATTGATCAACCTCTGGTAGACGAAGACTATCAGCTTCATGACTCGGAAGGAGAGTATATGGAGTCGGATGATGAGAAACTGTATGAAGGGGGACTAATTACTATTGGTCAGGTGTTTAAAAATAAGAAATCCTTTTAGAAAGCTCTTAAAGAGTTTGCAATGGTAAATAATTTCTAAATTAAACCAATAAAAATCAGTCATCTTCGAGTTACGGAGAGGTGTATTGAAGTAGGATGTGTTTGGTGAATACAAGCATCGAAATTGGTAGGTGTGGACACGTTTATTGTGAAAACTTTTATGTGGAAGGCCAACTTTCGTAAGTAGACATCGCCAATGTACGATATCATGGATAGCTTCATTTGTGAGGGATAAGTTATTAAAGGGCTTTGACGAGACTCCTGCTTCAATAATTTTTTATATTAAAAAAAACTACGAAATAACAGTAAGTTATTGGAAAGCATGGAGAAGGAAAGAAATGGCGTTGAATGACATCCGAGGTAGCTGGAAGGAGCAATTTAAGATGTTACCGTCATATGTCGTCGAATTACAGCGGGTTGATCCAGATGTACAGACCGAATTATGTTTCGAGCCTGATAATACATTTCAGAGATTTTTCGTGGCATTTAGACATTGCATTAGAAGCTTTCGTAATACTTTACGAAGAATAATTACGGTAGATAGAACACATTTGCGGGGACGATACAAGGGAGTGTTGTTAATAGCTATGGGGATAGACGGGAATATACATTTATTCCCTATAGCGCTCGGCATTATACCGAAAGAAAATGAAAATTATTGGACATGATTCTTTGATCTATTAGGGAGACGTGTAATCAGGGACTTTGAAGAGTAGTTTGTATTGATATCAGACAGACAGAAAGGTTTGATGAAAACTGTGAAAAAAGTTTTTCCTAATGCCTTTCACAGCTACTGTATGCGACACCTAGCTCTAAATCTTTTTGATACATATAAGGATACAATCTCTAGATCGCTTTTCTGGATTGCTGCCCGTGCATTCTCGGAAGCAAAATTTAAAAGAATTTTGAGAAAAATAGAAGAGACGCCCCCCCGGAATGTACAAAATGGATTAAAGAAATTGGTGACCATTTCTGGGCGCGTGCTTATTTTCCGGGGAGGCGTTATGATATGCTGACAACTAATATAGCTAAAAACATTAATAGTGTGTTGAAAATAGTCAAGGAGGAACCGATCGTGAGCATGCTAGAAACTATTCGCATAAAGGTAACTGAATTTTATCTTCGTTGTTAGAAAAATGGAAATAAAATAACACATGTGTTAACACCGATGGCTCAAGAGCACATAACATGAAATTCAGGATGGGCCTGTCGAAAGAACGTTATACCATATGGTCGTAATATATTTCAAGTTAAACGTCGTGATTACACTCATAGTGTCGATCTAGATAAACGAACATGTACATATAGACGTTGGGCTATCATTGGATTACCATGTTCACATGCGATCGCCACATTATCGCCCCGAAACAGAGAAAGAGAGATCCCTTGGTTTACCAGTAACTTATTTAGGAAAACTTGTAAAAAACACTTTTTCCCGACCATTGATAAGTGCCAATGGACTGTGTTAAGAGACGATATTGAAGTTTTGCCTTCGCACAAGATACGTCAAGCCGGCCGTCCGAAGAAAAAGAGAATAAGATCTAAAGGCAAAGTTCGACCACTACAATGTAAAAATTGTAATGAATACGGTCATAACCGACGCTCGTGTAAGTTTGTTAGAATTTGAAATGAACTTATATTACTTGTAAGATTACCTTTATTTTCACCCACCGAATCTTTGAGTTCACCCACGCTAAAATCCATTAACTGATTCGAATCTGACGATACATATTGTTACTCATTCCAATATTTCACATAATGAATCTTGAGATCACGGGCGTACCATCAAACGATATGTTTTTGATTTCATGTGGTACACATACCAAAAAGTGAACTTATTTGATAGTGAAAAACTATTTGCATCTTCGGATTCAAAGCAGTCATTGGGTTTCAGCGTGGGTGAACTCAAAGATTCGGTGGGTGGATTTAAAGGTACTCTATTTGTAAATTATTACATCTTATATAAGGGTTTAAGATAGCGACCCCGATCTTTTTTATTTCTTTACAAATAAGATAGCGCCCTAAACCCTAAGCACTAAACTATAAACCGTCGAAAACTTACGTTATCGCGCTACCCTTATATGATTGCACCCTGTTGGTGTGTTTACCTACCCTCAAATGAGGGTCTAAAATTATCAATAAAACTAGGCAGACACTCATACAGATCTGCAAGTATTCAGGATCTGTTGTAGCAAGCTTTAAAAGAATGGTAAGTAAGGGAATGTCCACATGGAGGTTGGTTAGAAATATGGTAAATCTCCAGATCTGTGTCAGATCTGGCACCTTAACTATTACTAATTTAGTTAAAAGACAGGGGAGAAGTTTGGAATGGATTGTCACTTAAACGAAGCTACAATTAAACATAAGCTAAATTGGATCAAGTTTAGGAGCTTAGATCTTGCAGGGGAAGAGACTAAAAAGCAGAAAATGGAGAAGAGTAGCTTGGAGGTTGGTTTTCACTGAAATCGGATTTGATTAATCATGCTACAGAGGTTCAGAGCACACAATTCCCTTGCTGGCTATAAGCACAGCTGCAGGGTATAAATTCCACTCCAAATCACAGGATCCACCTGGCCTTAAGGCTATGATCTGTCCACTTTAATGGTCACAGACTATTTTATAGACTTTATCGAATCCATGGATTGCAACAGATGAATCCAATTGAGGCCTGAGCTTAGATTTATCTTAAGGTTATGATCTATCCACTTTAATGGTCACATACCATCCTAGGGATCTCCTACAAAGCCAGAGACTCAATTAGAACAATTAAAACCATTACAAATGCTGCAATTCCCAGGTCACAGACTCAAGGAATCACAGGAGCATCAGATGGTATCCAAGAGGTCTACCAGTTAAGTGGGTGAGCTGATCTACAACTCCTCTACACAAATCTGATCGATCACCAAATGGAACCAAAGGAAATTTAAATCTAATTAAAGCATTAAACACAACATTATCATTGCAAACAAGGTCTCTTTACAATGGAAACACTCAGATTTGTAGTCTGTGCAGCTAGGAACCTACAGTAGCACTCTTAACCTTTACCCAATTACAGATCTAACTTCGCTACTCCAAGGGACTTAGCCAACATGGTTAGGCTAAAGGAGGGAAATGGAATTTCTCTGCAAGCTCTAATCTCCAGAATTTTGGCTCAGATCTCGATCTCCCCCAATGGCAATTGGGGATCTCTATATGTAGCTTTCTCCTCTATTTTTCTCGCCAAAAATTCCTTCTAGAAGGTTGTCAGAGTTTGTTAGAGTTCTGTTACAGCACGTGGGTCGATCACCAAGTGCCTCGGATTGCGTGCAGTGGGTCACTGAAGTACAACATGTGCACAGCTGAATTTCTGAGAAGTTCTGCACACGATTTCGACAGGTTCAGGAAGCTTTCGACATATTGGAATCAAGCATTTTGGTCCTTTCGCTAGGTTCTTAGATCCGTTCGATAGGTTTCGATAGGATGAATCTTCAGTTGGAGTTTCAGCCTTGTCAGTCTTTGGTTTAGAGTGTTCGACAGGTTGGAAAAACTCTTCGACAGGTTGGAAAACCATTTCGACAGGTTTCGCTCTTCATTCCGCCATTTCGACAGGTTTGCTTTTAGTCTTATCGAAAGGCTCAATCACCCTTCGATAGGTTATGTTCCACCATTCTCATCTCGATAGGTTCAAAAAACTATTCGATAGGTTCCTTTGACTCTTCAGGCAGGTTTTCGATAGGATGATTTCTTCTTTCCTTTCAGCTGCTCAATAGGTTCTGAGATCCTATCGAACTCCTTAATCCACACGAATTCATCATTCTTCTGCCTTCAGATCTTATCGAAGATCTCTTCAACTGCACGAATTCTTCATTTTTTTTGCTTTCAGCTCCTATCGACGTCTTCAGGTGACCAATCGATAGGACGTTCTCAGCCTGTTTTTACTTCCTTCGCCTTGCCTTGCTGTAGCCACGAGTTCCAAGGGTCCAGTGATGTGCTACCCTCTGGTGTGCTGTTGCTAGGTTTGTCCTGTGCTGAGAGATAGCTCCTTTTTGGGCATTATTGAGTGGTTTTCTGCATTAGTACCTTCTTTTATTGCTGTCTACAAAATGCTTGACAAAAGCTTATTAGTGTGCTCATAGGTCCATCAATGGTCAGGTTATAGGGTGAAAAGTGACATTTTTCACCCCTTAATACACCCCACTGAAAAAAAATGAAGAAAAATAAAAAATCGATTAACCAAAGGAATTGAAATCAAAATTGTATTAGTTAGGTTCCGTTTGAGTTTAGGGAATAAGAAGTCCGATTAACCGATACCGAAGTTTTTTATTAGGGCTCGGGTTTAGATGAACGATTAGTTTTGATACTGTGTATTGCCAATACAAAATATCATCAACATCGATTTCGCTAACATCCACAGTGATCTCATTAATATTTGATCTCGTCATTATCTTTTATAATATTTTATAATTCTATAAAAAGATATCTAATGTTTTAAAAGAAATAGGGATCTCAATCTAAAATGCTTTGGATCAAATGATGGAGACCATTTATCATCCAACCCTTAACTTAAGTCAGTGCCCGATAATGTAAGTCAGCGCCCGCTAACTTAAGTCAGCGCCCGATAATATAAGTTAGCGGTAAGAGAGCGGGCGTTGACTTAAGTTAGCCGGCGTTGTCTTTTTATAAAGTTTATAAAAAATAGTTAAACAATTAGAAAAAATTTATAGAAATAAAAATTATACAAATTGATTTTTGATAATGTTACCTATAAAATTGTAACAAAAATATTTACAAAAATATTACAAAAATATAAAATGTAATGTTTAACTCCTCTCAAACGTGGACAATGAATGTTCAATTTCGGTTCTAAATTGTTGCATATGTTTATCTTGAAAATCAATAAACTGCCTTTGGGAGAAGTATTCTATATACTTCAATACATAACACCGTAGTCTCAACCATTTCTTTAGAGAGGGAGATTAACACTGTTGAATACCGTTAGCTTCCACTATTGATCGAAAGCAAACTTCAAACCGACAGTGTAAAGAAGACGCGGAAGGTGATGTAATAGACATCCTTTGTGTGTTTCGAACCTCCTTAAGCACTCTCGATCTGCCGGATCTATCAATTTAATTTCGTGATCAATTAATGAAATTATAGCCAACGCCCAGTGGCTATGTTTTTTACTATGCTTCGGAAGAAAAATCTGCACAGAAACAGAACCGAAATCTTAAATAATTAAAAATTTTAAAAATCGTTAACGTTAAATAAGGCAAAGTGTAGTATTAAAAAACGTACCGTTTCACAGTCGATCGTGTGAATTCTGCATCTATGATTAGTAAGTAGGGGTTCAAGAAGCTTTTAATTGTGACGAACCTATCACTCATCACAGTAGGTCTGCCACTTATCGAAGTCATTAAGTGCTCTCAGACCTTCATTATCGATAAATTTTTAAAATTTTCTTTGATCTGCCATAAATAAGGTTTGAAAGACGATAATACATTAAGTTAATAAATTAAAAAGAGTGAATTGAGAGTCATGAATGAAAAGACAAATAAATGAAAGAAGCAAAACAATAAATAATTGAAATCTTACCAGGGCGGATACAGAAGCGAACCAACTTTTTTTGGCATTTTTCGAAAACATTGAATCGTTTATAACTTCAAGGACTTTCAAGTACGCGTCGATGACTTCATTGTCGAGCTACGAGTGTCCTTTAAGGACCTTTAAAATAACAACTGTGACGTCAACACCCATGATATTATTGACGATCACATTGTCCTTATCCGCCGGCTTGTTATAAAAACTGAACATATATTTATGCTCCATTGATTTTGGCTTATCCTCCTCCTTCATAACCATTCTTGGTCTTTTAATAATGGCTTTACTGGTCCGAATCTTTCTCTTCTTCGGAGCACGTAAGTTATATCCTTCGACTTTACTCTTTGAAGTTGATAGTTTCACTAAAATTGATTTTAGTGATGCCGACTGTGACTCACGAGAAGGCTGGATAAGCGGAGCACCCTCATCACCCATTCGAGCAATGCCTTTGCCAAGGGTTGTTTAACAAGTGGTAGAGGTACATTGAGTTCAATAGAAGTTTATAAGGCAGTGGGTTGAGTGGCAATTGGTTTAGCGACAGAAGTTTGGGGGGCAGTGGTTTGAGGAGTAGGTTGAGGAGCCGTGGGCTTTAGGCCAGTGGGTTTAGGGCAGAAGTTTGGGGGGTAGTGGATTGAGGAGTAGGTTGAGGAACAATGGGTTTAGGAGTTGGTGGAGGAGCAGTGGGTTTAGGGCCAGTAGGTTTAGGGGCAGAAATTTGGGAGGCAGTGGATTAAGGAGCAATGGGTTTAGGACAAGAAGTTTTGGTGACTGTTGGTTGAGTGGCAGCAGTTTGAGGGGCAGAAGTTTGAGGAGCAGAAGATTGAGGAGCTGTTGGATAAGTGGCAGTGGGTTGTTTGGGAATGAAGGTTTCAAATAGAACAGAGGAAAAAATATCATCCTATATAATTGTAAAATACATTAAAAATTGTTATTATATTTTAAAAAAAAATATTATTTGGGAATCACCATGTTAGGTTAGCGACTGCATTATCGGCCGTTTATGTTAAGTTATCGGTCGATAACTTACATAATCGAACGACAACTTAAGTTGTCGGACGCTCATGTAAGTTTTCGACTGATAACTTAAGTTGTCGGCTAATAACTTACATTATCGGCAGCTCATGTAAGTTAGCGGCCGACAACTTACATTATCGAACGACAAGCTAATTTGGCATTAATCTGTAAAAAATTAATTTTTTTTAAATTTAAAAAGAATTGGTTTAGTACCATTATCAAATGAGATTTTACCGCATCAAGATCCTTCCGTATTGCGTCATTTTGGTCTGTTAAATTGAGAACCCGATCTTGTAGTGACCCTACTTGATCTTGTAATGACCAAACTTACTCTTATAGGGTCTTCTTGTCTCTCCTTAGCTGTTCAATGGTTAGTGTTTGCCCTTTAAGCACTGTAAATGCACGCCTAAATTCACTTTTCATCTCTTTAATAGTCATACGGAGAGATATGCATTCTTATCTAAGCTCGACTACTTCTTTGGTTAGATGTGGTTGCCAAGCCGACTGTTCCCTGGTTAGCTAGGATCTAATCTCAGGTTGTTTGTCCTTTGATTCTAGATGTTGACGTACAACGACCTCATACTCATCGTTTTCGTTGCTGTCATCATCATCATCTAGGTGAGGCTCTTCGACTCTTTTTTGGAGATGTGTCTTGTAACTTGAGACATTATCGTATTCATACATATTTTCTTCATCGTGAGGCTCCTCGGTCTTTTCCTACTCTCTTTCCATCTCTCTTTGCATAAAAAGAGTTGAACCGATCGATACTATAACTCCTATTTTACAGCTTCAAGCTCTAAGATAACTTTAGACTTAAAAAAATTTTCTCGATAATAATTTGGATTATGGCTGAATTTCGAACCTTCCCATTTCAATAGCTTCGGAAATGAATCTTTCAGCTGAGTAAAAGCGGTGTCCACTCCAGAAAAGTACTCAAACGCCCAAATCTGTAGGGCGATAGTGCATCCGTAGATGTTATAATGCCCATTTTCTGACTTTTTGGCCGCTTCCCTTCTGACGTTTACTTTCGATATGCACTCTACTAAATTTTTATAAACTATCAGGCTCCACGAAAACTCGTTAAACTTTTCAAGACTATCTACTAATGCCAAATACTTATTGCCCACTTCCTGGTATGTGTCTGGAAGTAAGAAAGAACATAAGAGAAACAACAATGATAGTTTCAAAAATTCATCGTTGGATCGTTATTATCAACTATTTCTTCAATACGAGATATTTTAGTCAGCTTCCCAAAAAAGAATTTGTATCGAATGGTTTCTTCTTCTGGCACGACCACATTCTCAGACTCAGGTTCCGTCAACATGTTCAAACCTAAAATCAATGATATATCGAAATTTTGAAGCAGTACAATGATTTCTTCAATACGAGATCTTTTAAAGCATTACATTGGTGGTCCCTATCGAGTCCCAAAAAATTTATTGTTTAAAGTGCATCTCTGGGTAGCGGGAGCCGGGACCACAAATCCATCAACCACATGGACGTGGACCAATTGACTTGAACAACTGAGCCGCACATTGCCCCAAACCTAGTTGTCAAGCTCCATCAGACTTAAAACACGTGGCAGCATATGTATATACTCTCCCAAGTCGCAAAAGTCAAAATTGATGTTTCTAGAAATTAGAAATCGGATTTTGTAGCAATTGCATTTGATATTCAATATGTGCTTAGCCCCAAAATATCATTGAGTTATTGTTTTTTTTTTTTTTTTTTTTTAATACTACATGGCCAAGGAGTTAATTCGAGTATCGGTTTATGAGGACCGATACAAATCTGCTGATACCGATACATTGCGGTAGCTTGTTTATGAAAAAAGAGAGAAGAAAATACATGTATTGGCCGTCATCTATCAATTTTCGGTCATTTATCAGTTTCCGTCAACATGTAATGACTTTAAAAATATTATCTTTAACCAAAAAGCTTAAAATTGTATCAATCAAGTCTCCAATGAACTCTAATTTATAAAAAATCCTAAATAGATGACCGAAAATTGAATCATCTAGTATCTTCTTCCTTTCTCCGTTACAATACAAGTAAAATTTTCGAATACTAATTCCAGTATATTTCCCGACGGTCTTTAGAGACTTAATCATTTTATAATCACTTAGTGAGAATTATAAAATATATAACAACAATTAATTAACAAAATAAGTGAGGTTGAAAACATTTCGCTGACTTATCGCTAAATTATATTATCGGATGCTAACTTACATTATCGTTCGATAATGTAAGTTGTCGGACGATAACTTATATTATCGTCCGATAATGTAATTTAACAGCTGCTAATTTAAGTTATCGATAAGTTATCGGTAAGTTGGCGGGTTATGTGAGGAGTATAACGGATGACTATATGTGTTTAAATGTAAAAATAAAAATTACTTGAAAATTTTCTGTGACTATTTTTCTGTTTTGTCGCCGATATGCCGCTGTTCTCTTGATTTTTACAGAAAAGTTAAAGTGAAAAATAAAAAGTAAAGAATGAAAAGTAAAAATTAAAGTTAACATTATAGTTAAAAATTAAATCTTTATTTAATATAACAAGGTCGGTGTTGACATGGAACTGTCTTTATTGAATATAATAAGGTCGTTATTGACATGGAACCGGCTTAGCTTAGAGGTGGCCTGTTAGGCAAAGATTGAAATTATAGGATTGTTTTTGCAAATACGTAAACTTATAGAGCCAAAAGTGCAAATTTTCAAAAACATTCATCCCAAATTTATTACTCTCCTGTTGACTACATCCATCGCATAGAATCTTTCAAAGTAAAACAGTCTAGAATTTAAAATAGACCCTTTCTTTTTATTTTATTTTGAAAGGAAAATAGACCCTTTCTGGTCCCAAAAAATTGTTGTTTAAAGTGTTTCTTTGGCTAGATGGTGACCGTTACGTGACTATGAATCCATCCACCACACATGAACTTGGACCAGGTGACTTGAGCGGATGAGTCGCTCATTTCCCTCAAACCTAGTCGTCAAGCTCCATCATACTTCAAAGTTCAAACACATGGTCGCATGTGGATATACTCCTAAGCAAGGTGGCACATGGAAGTCTGATATGCATCGCCCTATCGGTCTCGGCCTATACACAGAGGCCATTTTTTAATAAAAAATTAAATAAAAATATGATGCATGTTAGACTTATAGTCTTAAACTAATAGTTTATACTTCAAATCTAAATTATTAGATAATTTATTTTTTATAAAGATAATGTATTGCATGTATCTATGATTCACGTTTCTGTATTCATTATTTTAATTTTATTTTTCACTTGGTCATTTTCCACCGGTACTATTTCACATTTCATAAGTCAGATTTCACATTCCACCAGTACTATTTCACATTTCATAATCTTGGGGTTCACATTTCATAAGTCAGATTTCACATTCCACCAGTACTATTTCACATTTCATAATCTTGGCGTGACACGTAACTGGCTACTGTAGAATCTCTTTCTTCTTATAGGTAACTTTAGTTAGGTAACTTGCGACCTTGAGTTGGCAATATTATCAATCTACCGTTGTGCTACAGGCCCACCAACCTTCTCTCAGGCTACACTTGATTGTATAGTCCCTAGTATCTATACCACAGATGCCGTACGAATTGTTATCTATCCCAATTTCGAAACTTTAGGGCCAAATGGGTTAGTTATAATGCCATGGACACCAGGAATGTGTTCCTAGATTCATGTAGCGTAAGGTGTATGGAACAAAATTTCGGCCGATATCGATACGTATCGGACGATACATATCGGTATCAAACTTAAACGATACGATACATTCAATGTACGGCATTGTTCAATTGTATGGAAGATACCGAACGATGCATTTGTATAGAAGATACCGAACGATACATTGAATGTATCGTTTGGTATCGTCCGACACCGATACGTATCGGTTTTAGGCTCGAACGATACGGTACCGATACCTAGTATTTTGATCCTTGGTAAGGTGGTGTCATTTATAATTATTTATTTAAAAAAAAAAAATTAAAAATATTCTATGGAAACCAGAAATATTATTTATTTATTTTAACTTTATATATATATACCATATGTTTTTTTGGTCTTGAAATCAATGACTATTGAAGTATTGATTATCGAAGATTGATCAAAGTGTGACTTCAGTAAAAGAATAATAATCAAATTTTGGTTTTAAATATTATTTAATAATATTATTAATGCTATTCTAATTACTACGAGTAAGTTTTCTTCCTAAAAAAAATTACTCTATATAATCTTCAAGATTAGGAGAATTTGCCGAGATTTGTTAGCTTCCCTTCTAAGAGATGATCTTTTTACTTATTACACTCGATTGTAATCATCTCTTATATTGTTTTTAATAAATGGGTTAGGACAATCTGGACATATAGGTGACAGAAGCACCATCGTCGGTGACCTACCGGACTTATTTCACGGGATCTTTTAAATTTGAAGACTCTTTGACCGTGTCCTTTTTTTTTTGTTTTTTATAATAAATATATTTTATACATATGTTAGGTCTGAACATGAGACCTTTAGCCTTTAGGGCTGTGGGATTGGCAACCTTACAGAAAATTTGCTCAAAGTTTTGCGCACTTTTGTTTCATGAACTTTGACAAGTCTCAACTAAATTTGTTTTTCACTACATCCATTTTATAGAATCTCTTAAAGTAATACCGTCTTGAATTGAAAATGGGACTGAGTCTCCTGATCTTCATCTAAACACTAAATGGTGTTTAGATAATCTTACATCATTTATTAGCTTAAAATTTTAGAAATTTTTATGAGAGACTCAAACCATACGATTTGTGGATTCTAATATTAGCGATTGTTTTTAATTCTGATGGTTGATATTCCTCAACGATCAAATGGATTACATCCACTTAGAAGCATGATCCTTTGGCAGAGACATCTTCCAACAAGAGATCGTCACTTGATCAATTTAGATTATAGTATCAAAAATCGGCCGATACCGACACCTATCGGTATCTCAACTCGATATTGGTATAGGCCGATATGGTATTAGTTTCAGCCGATACCTCTATTTTTTTATTTTAAAATTTTTTTTTTTAAAGGCCAATACGTATCGATATCAGTCTAGTTGTATCGGTACTTGGAGGACCGATACATAATACCGAAACCGATTTTGTTGCCTTAATTTAGCTTAATTATAAATACGCGTCACATGACATAATGATAAATCACACACACTTTTAATGATGTAAGATAAAATATGACATTTTAGTTGTGTAAGATCATTTAAATTAGTGTTTAAATGTGGGGTCAGGAGACATTATCCCATGAAAAATGGTCCCTATCTGGTCCCAAAAAATTTATCGTTTAAAGTGCATCTCTGAGTAGCGGGAGTCGGGACTACAAATCCATCAACCACATGGACGTGGACCAATTGACTTGAACAGCTGAGCCGCACATTGCCCCAAACCTAGTTGACAAGCTCCATCAGACTTCAAACACGTGGCATCATATGTATATACTCTCCCAAGTCGCAAAAGTCAAAATTGATGTTTCTAGAAATAAGAAATCGGATTTTGTAGCAATTGCATTTGATGTTCAATATGAGCTTAGCCCCAAAATATCATTGAGATACTGTTTTATTTTATTTTTTATTTTTTTTAATACTACATGGCCAAGGAGTTAATTCGAGTATCGGTTTATGAGGACCGATACAAATCTGCTGATACCGATATATTGTGATAGCTTGTTTATAGAAAAAAGAAAATAAAATACATGTATCGGCCGACACCCGCTTCTTATCTGTCAATACGGGCCTTTATCAGCCGATATCGAGTTGGATACTCGATACATATCGGAGCTGATGTAAATCAGTTTGTCAAAAAATTGATACGTATCGGTATCGACTGATTTTTATTTCTTTATATATGACATTGTTAGAATAGTTTCACATTGTTGGTAAGCTTGGAGGTCTTGGACTATATATAATTCGAACACTTCTCACTTTACAAGCTGGTTGTGTGAGGTTGAGTTAGGCCATGAGCTTTTTTAATCGGGCACAGAACAACCTAAATGTAGTGCCTATATAACTTGCCCGCAGATAGAATCCGTACGTGGTGAAGCAACTGAGCTAAAGCTCATTGACATCATTAGATTTGTTTTAGGCGAGAGATAAAAAATCATATATGGCTACCAAATGCGTTCCAGAGGGAGGGAGCGTTGCCAAACGGGGCGTATGGTGACCAAGTTGGGAAATACTTTGGCAAAGTTAAAAAGTTACAAAAAAATCGACAATATCAAAGGAAAAATGGGAGAAAAAAACTAATTAGATAAAATGTATCAAAAAGTTTAAAAAGTTAATATTTATTGAAAAATCACAAATTATTCACAAATAATATACAAACTTTGCGAATTTTACAAAGATGCATGTATTTTTTTAAATTTTATTAATTATTTGTGTTTAACTTGCACACATAGTGACAAATTTTGTTTTCAGTAATTTTTTGGTGGGAGCCCTTTCACTACATTTCAGATTAATTTTGATATCTTTCAGAAAAATTTTGAGAAAGTTTTGAGAATTAAAATTATATTTAATATATTTTTTAAAATTATTATAATATATACTAAATTACTAGCATTTATATATATATATATATATATAAATTATCAAAATTTAAGATATTTCACCGAAAAATATCAAAATTTTCGTTTGACCTTCCTTTTCGACAAATTTCACAAAATTTTGACGGAATTTATCACTATGCTTGCACAACCCAAACATGACGAATTATTTGAAAAAAAAATCAATTATTCAACAAAATATGTGACTATGGTTAATATAGTTTTGAGAGAATCGAGATCACATTGGGCAGAGGGCTACACCCTTTGAACATCTAATGATCTAAATGAGGAAAAGGGCAATGTAAAGAGGTGCAATGGAAAAGGGAAAGGTAAAAAGGTGCAATTCAAGGTATAGACTTCTTACTAGATTGGCATCTAACACTTCGAACTATGATATTAAATGCTAGCCGATACCGATATGTATCAATTTTTTAGCAAACCGATATATATCAGCGCCGATACATATCAAGTATCAACTTGGGTATTGGCATCGATATCGGCCGATACGGGCCTGTATCGACCAATATAGTATCGGTATCGGTCGATACCTTTAATTTATTTTTTTTGTTAAATGTCATTGATACAATTCAGCATCAGCCGATACAGATCGGTCCTCCATGGAACGATACCCGATACCAATACCGAGTTTGACACCTTACATCGAACAACCTTTGAAAAGCCGAATTGCTCACTGTAGGAAGTTTAGAGTTAATAGCTACGTAAACTATTATATTTATTTATTATTTTATAATATAATAAATATTTATTTGTTAATTTCCAAGAAAATAAAACTTTAATTTTCATTTCCTTATTTCCTGGGTTGATTTTGAGATGATGAAAATTTTCATCTTTGTATGGAGAAGGCATAGTTCTACATTGGAAAGTGTTAAGAATGGTCTCTATTATATATAAAAAAAATTTACCTTCTATTTTTAGTTGGCAATAAGAAGAGAATAATGTGTCTAGCGGTGGTCACGTTAACGCATGAACACTGTTATATTTATTTGTTAATTTAGAATATAATAAATATATTAAATAATTTTAAAGAAAATAAAACTTCTTTTCTATTTCTTTTAGTTAATTTTTAGGCAATAGATATTCTCATTTTTGTATGCAAATGAATAGTCCCACATTGGTAAAAGTAAAAAGTGTCTCAACTATATGTAGAACCATTCACCTTCTATTATTGTTTAACAATAAGAAGAGAATAGTGTACCTAGCAGTGAGCCGCCGCGTGTGCGTGGCGATTGGCGTTTAGGCACACACTTTGCTTTTTACACGTGCGCATTCTCGCAAGGAGATGTTTGACTTTTTGAATTTGAATTTGAATTTGAAAAAAGATTTGAGCCGTCCAAAATATGATTGTTGGTCTAACAGTCATATTGAAAAGTCTATATAAGAAGACCTTATGACACATATTCAGATACTCTGAAATCCATCGGAATCCTTACATACAATCTGAGAATTTTCCTCTTTTCTTCTTTTGGTGGGACTTCATTAGATTGAGTTTTTTGGGGCGATCCTCTACCATTGTAAAGTAACGGATTGCATCCAAGAGATTGGGCTCATTATATCCTGGAAACGTCTCGCTAGAACCCTTTTGCAAACTCGAGAATTTATTCAAGTAGGGAGCGAATAGCGTTTTAAAGACAACGATTACGTGCCTCGAGTCCAATTTTCTTGCCCATTTCATCATTTTCGGATTTCTGTTCCTAAATTTATCTAACGCACGCCTGTGCGTGGTGATTGGCGTTAGGCATATTGACGTTTTAGGCGTACGAACTTACGACGCCGGGGGGAGCTCTTACGAACCCATCATAATTTTAAATTTTTTATTGGCTTAATCCAACAGTCAAATTATTAATGGGCAGAATCGGACCTAATTGGTTATTAATTATGAGTTAATTTGATTCTAGAGGGCCAAACAGATTATTGATTGGTGGAATAAACTTCCGTAACAGTTTATAAAGGTGTGTAACTTTGTGAATTAAAAAATGAAAATGTGCAACTATTCATCTAACCATTGGATGGAACAGTTAGGATCTTTTGATAGATTTGAGTCGTCTAAAATATGATTATCGGTTCAACAGTCTTATTAATTATTTAAAAAGTCATTTAATATCTATAAAAGGAGATCTTTGGGTACCGATCAAACCACGTTGAAACTACTTGAATTTTTTCAGCATACTAGCTTGAAATTGCTTACTTTCTTTTTCTATTTTGGGATCTCAAACAATTGAGTTCTCTAAGGCAATCCTCTACTGCTCCAAGATAACATATCAAATTCAAGATATTGTTGTATCCTGGAAAAGTTTTGCCAAAATCCTTTTGTAAACTTTAGCGATCACTGTAGTAGGAAGCGAAAGGCGTTTTAAAGATAACAACTGCACATCAATTTCAAATGTTATTTTCATTCGAATCCATTTTTTCATCATTGTAGATATCAGATTTCGAATGTTATTTTCTCAACATAAACATGCTTAGGAATTAACCTTTGATTATATATTTTGGGTGATTTGGAATTTGGGACAAAGCTATTTATGATGACATGAGGATCTCAACGAAGGATCAAAATAGCGGTTTCGTTTTTATTTTTGGGCATGATGGAAATTGAAAATTTAAACTGAAATTTTCTCTCTATTTGTATTTTGACTGAAATTTCGGTTCAAATTTCCGTCTCTCTAGGGACTGAAACTGATACATTTCGGCCAATAACTTCAATTATAGACCGAAATTTTGAACAATGATCTCAACTAGTGGGTTAATGAGGGAGGTTGTTGATTGGCAGAGCTGAACATTTTTATACATCCATCTAGCACTCAATCTAAGCGGGATTATTCTATGATAAATATCTTGGATAGTTTTATACTTCATGCAACTTTGAGGGCAATATAATATTGCATCATTGAGGGCGTAGATGCAATCTCCGCCATTCATTAATCATGCCTATGCAAACTTTGCGATAGTTATACTTCATGCAACTTTGAGGGCAATATTGCAGCATTGAGGTCGTAGATGCAATCTCCACCATTCATTAATCAATGCCTATGCGAACTTTGCGATCCATGGATCTCTATGCTCTTAAAACTTGTACACACCTCAAGGTCGGCATGATGGAAGCTGTGGGTGGAATCGGTTTAACAGGTTCCACCGGTTCCATCACCTAATACTAGCTTTTTGAAAAGGGATAATGGCTCGGGCCGACATTTAAACATCAAATGATGCTTAAATTATCTTATATTACTAAAAGTTTACTTTTTATCTTATACCATTGAAGTGTGATTTATCAGTGTCATGTGACATACATTTATGATCAATCTAAATTGCTCAAGTGACAATTTATCATTGGAACATGTCTCAGTTAAAAGATCATGCTTCTAAGTGTATGCAAGCCATCCGATCGGTGAACTTTAATATCAGTCATCAAAATTTAGAACAACTGTTGATATTAGAGTGTACAACTCAGATGGTTTGAATTTTCCAAAAAGTGTGATTTTTGGACTCATAATTCTTCAATTGATGATATATCACTTTGAAGGTATGAATTTTCAAGATCTTAAGCCAATAAATGATATAAGATCATTTAAACATCATTTGATGTTTAAATGATGGTCAAGAGAGTTCGAATCCCCTCAAGGGGTTCTTGAACCTCGAGGGGTTAGGTGAGCTGGTTAGGTACCTGCTTCCAAAAACAAGAGACTTGAGTGTGAATCCCCTTCCTCCTTGAGGCCATCCTAAGGGGCATGTGCCCCTAGGATTAGGCGAGTGCTCTAAGAGGCCCGGGTATCTAGGTTATCAAAAAAAAAAAAAAAGAGTCAATGATGCATACCTCTTTTAACCCTATAATCCCAGTAAAATTTGGGTTATGCAAACATTGAAAGTGAATAAATAAATTTTTTAATTGTGAGATCTGTAAAATTAAAGTATATTATTATTATTTTTTTGTGTGAGTTACACTCAAACATACAACCTTGAGGTTGAAATATTGTCTACCTTTCATTTTGTTATAATAATAATAATAATAATAATAATAATAATAATAATAATAATTATTATTATTATTATTATTATCATTTCCACCCAAGAAAACCATCCCCAAGTGGATGTGAATGAGTGGGTGTACTATCAAATGGTAAAAAAATTCAAATTGCTTATAAATTATAACACACAATAAACAAATGAGTGAGGGAAAAAGACAGAGACCCCAGTTGATGTATATTAATAAAACATGCAAGTGGTGAAAATTTCTTATTTATTAGTCTTCATTGGAGGCCATCATATCATTTAAATGCAACTAACTAATTACAGCAATCAAACCATTGTAACCATCCGATGATAAGCATGATGAATGATTATTGTAAAATGTTTTATGACACACGGAAAATAGAAGACCATTCAATAGACTACTGATGTGGCATGATACAGGCATAGTGGGCGCCAGAGATGCACGTTGGGGTTAACACTTATGTGGCGCCAGGTAGCATTACATGAAAGGCAAATTTTATGCATATAAAGTACAGGCGACTGATGTGGCATGATCTAATTGGCTATAAGGGTGGTGGTACTCAATTAATACAGGTCGGTCATTCACGCCAGCCGCCCGCCTGCAGATTTATATTGTATAGAGGACTAAAGCAGGTTGATCAATGTGGCCTCCCATTTGAATAATTTTAGATTAATTAAATGTACCCCAGTGCGAAGTGTATGGTTCTGATGGGTTGCATTTCAACCAGATGGGCTGCATGACCTCAAGGTAGGCTGCATTTGAACCAGATGGGCAAATGGGCTGCATGACCTCAAGGTAGGCTGCATTTGAACCAGATGGGCTGCATGACCTCAAGGTAGGCTGCATTTGAACCAGATGGGCTGCATGACCTCAATGTGCCCTATCTAGATCAATGAATTTGTCTACAATGCGGCCAAATTTATGCTTATCCCAATTAATGAGCCGACTTTTTGGCAGTTGTACAGCCATGCACGTCCACAGCTTTGTATGGTCTTGAAAGCTTCTACGTATATCTAGTTACTGTACAGCTGACAATTGCACCAATATTTGTCAAATATCTGGTACATATGAGTTGCATTTAAACCACGTGGAGACCTTCTCAAGGTACACCACTGCCACGTGTATGATTAATATGGTATAAAAAATTGTATCTATAAAGAGTAGAAAAAAATTGAAAATCGCTGTTAATAATCTTAATAATTTTTAATATTTTTTTTTATTAAGAGCGGCAGATTTTGACTGCCAAAAAATTGTCGCTATTAGTGTTACCGTTTATAGTGATCAAAGCCAAACCCAAAAAGTCAAAATCAGTTTTTGATCGATTCGGTTCTTGTTTGGGTGTCAAGAACCGAAAATTGATTGAGTTGGGAGAGAAAATCGACCCTAAAACTTAAAAAGTTAAAAAGTTAAAAAATTAATAAAAAAAAAGTCTTTTAAATAATAATAAAAATAGAAAAACTTGAAAATAGATCTAAAGCGAGCAAAACCAAGGATCAAAATTTCGGCCAAAATGATTAAAATTTCGGTCAATTTTGTATGCGGTTGAAATTTTTGGCCGAAATTTTGGTTTCGGTCCCCTCCGAAACTTCGAAACCGAAATAAAACCCAAAATTTTGATCCTTGAACGAAACTAAAGGTGTTTCAGTTCGGTTTGGCTTAGATTCAAAGGGGTAACCAAAACATTTCGGTTCAACCGACACCTTAACCAAAATATCGGTTTCTAAAACAAGGTATGATGACACAATATTATATCATTTGTGGAAAGAATGGTGTGGATTGAATGGATTCATTGAATGGGAGTGAGAGATGTATAATGAATGCGACATTTGTGAATGCAAGTGGATTACGGCAGTGGTGTAAAATAATGAGGGCAAAATGGCAGAGAGCATGAAGAGTCCATTTGTTCTACTCCACGCATTCACACCTGCCACGTCGAACCAGGTTTGATACAGATGCACATCGACTATGTGTCTAGGGGGAGAGGAGACGACCTTTTTGTGCGTCCATGGTAGACGTGGACGCCTTCACGTACACTGCACTTTTTACGTGGGTCCCTCTCTCAATGATTCTTTGTGTTTTTTGGTTTTTGATAACAGAGGGAACGCCTATCCTTTAGGTTCAGGAACCCGTTGCAAAAATGGAAAACACGGTTCCTTGTATTTGCAATATTACTAGAAAATACTTTCACGTATCTTAAGGGCTATATTTTTATGGAATTGACTCAAAGTCACTTTAGATATCATATAAACTTCACTTGGCCCATCAAAATACTCATACTCGACCCGACACCTCATCCTCATATATAGGGCCTCAAATCTCATCATATCTCGCTAAAATATGGTGTGATTTGAGTTGGTTTAAAAAAAGGTCCTTGTATTTAAAATCCAAGATTCTTTTTGGGTTAAGCAGTTGACTTCTTTAAATCATATGGTAGAGATTCTTTTTTAGCTCAATCTTTAACACGCTAGATTTTGAGATTATGGGCCTACCATCAAATAGTCAGATTTTGATTTCGCATGACACACATCCAAAAATATGAACATGATCTTTTGCGTATATCAAACATGATTCTCGGATTACTTTTCAGGAGTTGTCTTGTGAAATCAAAATCTGATCATATAATGATTGGACCATGACCTCAAGATCTATTGTGTCAAGGATTAGAACAAAAAACAATCTCCATTGCCTGATTCAAAGCAATTAAAAGTCTAAGGATGTAAAATCGAGGTTGAGAAGGAAGAATCTTAGGTAGTAAATGAAGATACCCTAAAAGAAAGTACCCACTAGCTAGATTCTCAAGATTCTTCAACCGATTTTTATGTTTATATATGTTATTATTTTATTATGTTTTTATATTTAAAAAAAATATATATTTTTAATTTTTAAAATAAAAATTTATTATTATAAATATTTTATCAATTTAAAATTTAATTTAAATTAAAAATAAGTTATTTTTTAATCTCAGCATATCACACCATCTCCTTGAGACATCTTAGATATCTGAGATTTCAAACCATGATAGAGATAGACTATTATACGGGAAATCAACTTTTAGAGCATTTTTTGAGACTTTTTTCTTTTTGAGAGTTTTTCTTGAGTTGCCGATTTTCCTTGCATTTTTCGTTGAAAGTGGCAGTTTGTTTTCAAAGATTTTTCTTAGGAGAGTTATGTTTCTGAGCTACCAATAGTATACTTCACCGAAAGAAATGCATCAGATCGTTTTTAATGAACAAACACCAGGTAACGTTAGTACTAGCTAACTACCACTTAAATAGGTTGGTTTGACATTTAAGCAAGGAATGAATGAGATTTAAAACACCATTGCAACCATATTAAAAAACCACAATAGAAATTTTATTTTCAGAATCTGTCCGGTAAAAGTCTTCAATACATTATCGATTGAAAATATATAAAATTTGACAATCATCCGATCAATATAATCACTTCGATGATCAACGTAAAAATATGCAACTCTAACGCATGCAAGAAGACATTGCACTTTCTTACATTTTTTTCAGAAAGTGAAAAATACAAGAAAAGGTAAAAAAAAGGTAGGAAAATGAGTTTCTAGGTTAGTTTGACATTTAAGAAAGGAATGCATGACATTTAAAACACCATTGCATCTGTATTAAAAAACCACAATAGAAATTTTATTTTCAGAATTTGTCCGACGAACGTCTTTAATACATTATCAATTGAAAATATATAAAATTTGACGATCATCCGATCAGTATAATCACTTCGATGATCGATATAAAAATGTGCGACTCTAACGCGTGCAAGAAGATATTGCACTTTCTGACATTTTCTTTAAAAAGTGAAAAATACAAGAAAAAGTAAAAAAAGATAGGAAAATGAGTTTTTAGGATGGTTTTACATTTAAGCAAGGAATGAATGAAATTTAAAATACCATTGCAGTCGTATTAAAAAATCACAATAGAAATTTTATTTTCAAAATCTGTCTGGCAAAAGTTTTCAATACATTATTGATTGAAAATATATAAAATTTGACGATCATCCGATCAATATAATCACTTTGATGATCAACGTAAAAATGTGCGACTTTAACGCATGCAAAAAGACATTGCACTTTCTAACATTTTCTTTAGAAAGTGAAAAACACAAGAAAAGGTAAAAAAAAGGTAGGAAAATGAGTTTCTAGGTTGGTTTGACATTTAAGCAAGGAATGAATGACATTTAAAACACTATTGCAACCGTATTGAAAAACCACAATGAAAAATTTATTTTCAAAATCTGTCCAGCAAAAGTCTTCAATACATTATTGATTAAAAATATATAAAATTTGACGATCATCCAATCAATATAATCACTTTGATGATTGACATAAAAATGTGCAATTTTAATGCTTACAAAAGGATGTTGTACTTTCTGACATTTTCTTTAAAAAGTTAAAAACACAAGAAAAGATATAAAAAAATAAGAAAATGAGTTTCTAGGTTGGTTTCACATTTTAGAAAGGAATGAATGACATTTAAAACACTATTGCAGCTGTATTAAAAAATCACAATAGAAATTTTATTTTCAGAATCTATCTGATAAAAGTCTTTAACATATTATTGATTGAAAATATATAAAATTTAACGATCATCCAAACAGTATAATTACTTCGATGATCGACATAAAAATGTGCGACTCTAACGCATGCAAGAAGACATTACACTTTCTGACATTTTCTTCAAAAAGTAAAAAATACAAGAAAAGGTAAAAAACGGTAGTAAAATGAATTTCTAAGCAACTCTAAAATGCTTGAATGGAAAATAACATTCAACCAATTTGTAGTTTCTATCCAGAATTGAGGAGCACCTTTTCTAGAGTTTGCTGGGGAAAGCGCTTAAATTGCCGAACAGACAAAAAGTAGCTAATGGGTACAAGAAACGATACAAAGAAATTAATTAGTTAAGTTTAGTTTTTTGGGTTTTCCGTTGTAATTAAATTATTGATGCATTTTAATGATGTCTCAAAGAAGAGTCGCTTTTAATTATATCTCTCTTACTCTTTTAATTTATTTTTAACTCATTTAATATCTCTCTCCACCAATTTATTAGTTTCTACAAATTAACGCAACCATAGAAAAGAGACAGTGGATATCTCTCTCTCTTCTCGGCATCAACATCTCTCTCTTACTCCTTTAATTTCACTAACAATCATTTATGATTTCTAAGATTCTCCAAATATCAAATATTTTCTGTATGGATGGTTAGACATAAAGTAGAACCCGATTTAGGGTCTTACTTGGTAGGACCTGACCAAACCCTGTCAACTAATTAGTCATTTAGAAGAGCATTTAAGACTTGATTAGAAATTCGTAATATTAGATTAATGAGGCATGGCTAGCATTATATAATTATTAAACTTGTCAAGCACATTTGCCTTTTATTATTAATCATGTCAAAAACTGACTTTCATATATGTCCAAGTCCCTAAATGTCTGTGAAATTCTGCTTTTGATAGGATTAACAGCTGCAAGGCTGTTCGCTTTTATAATCTATTGTTTATGTATGCGACGAGAGTCAATCTTTAAGGTCCAATTTAGACAAAAGAAAAAAATAAAAATAATTATTATATTATAAAAGAGTCTTATCAATATATAAGTTAAAATATCTCTATAAAAAAAAAAAAATTATTAAAATATCTAAATAGTAATCTTCTATTGCTTATGAAAATTATTTGCTCCACATAGGATTACCATTGTTTCAACTTCTAAGGGTTGAAATGATGGTGATCTTGTTTTTCTAATCTAATAAGATATTGAAACAGTAAAAGCACTATTTATTTAATATAATTAAGTTTTTTTACCAAATCATTTAGGATTAATAAAGGAAAGCAACAACTTAAAATTGAAAATTGTGTTATTACACCTTATTTAAAAGAAAGGCATGGTAATCATTTAAATTATCTAACTTGAAGGTTAACGTGTAAAGATATTTTGTAAAAATATTTGGCACGAAACATATATTCTCTATAATAAAATTCATCATCTAAGAAATAGTTGGATGTATTAAATTATATGATAAAAATTATATTTTAACTTTTTGTATAATGATCTTCAAATTAGAAGACTTTGATATATAAAAATAAAAAATATAAATCTTTCTTTTAAATAAAGTGCTAATAGCTTAATTTTTATGGGCAACTTTTTGGTGGCATTATCGGCATCAAAACATTTAGTAGGATTCAATCATACGTTACCTTAATCATAACCTTTGCACTGAACTGGCACTATCAATTTTTTAGCAGCCCTGACATCTGTGAAAGTCAATGTCTTGATTCAATTAATAGACTTTGCTTGATAATCTTATGATGCAGGTGGCCATCCATTAATACAATAACAAAAAGGATAATTAGTACATAAGCAGGAGACACGTCAATGAATTATTAATTTTAAAGAGGGACTATTCACACCCATTTTTTTTTATGAGGAGCAAACGTCCTTTCAAATGATAAAATTGTTGATCATCTTGAATCGGATGATGGAGATCATTTTTTACCGTAATCTTCTATGCAAAGATTTTAAGATCATGACACGATTATCAGGTCATATGTTAATTTTATATGACATACATTTTCAAAAATGATTGTGATTATGACCGTACTTATCTATAGTTAAATTTAAGGATGTGTGTCATATGAAATTAGTATATGCCCTTTTGATAGGTGTGTCATGATCTCAAGATCGATTATATAAAATATTGTGGTGAAAATAATTTCCATCGTCTGATTCAAGACAATTAATAATTTTTTATGATAAAAAATCGTGTATTGTAATGGGTGCAATTAAGGTCACCCTTAATTATAAACATATAGAGGCATCAAATACGGCCAATAGGTACCATTAATCAATAAACACACGAACGTAATAAGAAAGAGCCACTTGGCCCACTAGTGCCCTCCCACCTTCCAAACAAATCCCGAATAATCTGAATAATCAATAATAATATTTGTATTTTAAGTAAAATATTAAAGCAGAAAACAGCCAAAGTTAAAGTGCCTGAGTCACAAAAAGCGGTTTCGGGATTAGATTAAGTTGGTGAATCGGTGTGAAAAGCGGTTTTGAGACAGGTTCAATGCATTTGTGAAAAGCGGTATTGTTTTCTGAACACACGACAGCTTAAAAAGAAAAGCCGCATAGGAACGAGGAGTTATTCCAATTCTTCTTCATCTTCTTCTTCTTCTTCGTCGTCGTCTTCAAATTAGGGTTTTTTTCGTTCGATGAGCAAGGTCGTTCGATTACTGTAAATGCATAAAGATTTGGATATTGTTATCTGCGTTGTGATTCTTCTGGTTCTTGTGTGTTTTGGTTTGGTTCAAGAGTTGTGTGGTAGAAATCGGTGCAGATTTGGCTCCCTAGGGTTCCTTGGACTGTTATCATGCCGGCGCTCGTTAATTACAGCGGTAAGGTTTATTTTTAAGTTTTTGTTCTGAATGATCTTTGATTTGGGGTTTTATTTGGAGATTAGAATAGATCACTGTGTTCTGGTTATGGATTTATTGGGTTTTAGGCTTTTTTCATAGAACGGATTGGTATTTAGGGTTCCTGCGATGCTTTTGTATTTGGTTAGCAAATTGTTGCGTTTTGCTTAGGGTTTCCATATGCATAGGATTCTAAATGCAGATGATGTCATTTTTTGAGGTTTCTATGGTAGTTTGGTCTTTGCTTAATGGATCTATCATTTTTCTAATGTTTTTATGGAAATTGCTAATTGAAGGGTTTCTGTGATGTGTAGAGTTTTAGCTAAATCCATGTTCGTAAATTTGTCTTGAAATTTCTGGTTATAGTATTTTTTTTGTCTTGTTTTCAGTAGATCTGATTATTTTAGAGTTTCAGTTTGTATGTTGGTATGCAAATCTGGTTCGGCATGAAATATTAGGCTATGTACTTTAGATCATGTGCTAAAACCTTTTTTTTAAATAGGTTTAGCTGGTTGAAGGTTCAATCCCAGCTTACCTGAAAAAAAAAGTTTTACTTTCTAGATCTGGTCTTGTGTTAGATGAACTCCAGTGAAATGGTTCCTTTCTGTTGGTTGAGATGTATCTGATAGGTGGCTTCACTTAGAATATTTCTATGAACTCTTATGAACTTTACTGAACCTATTCTCTGAGAAAATCCCAGCTTACCTGAAAAAAATGTTTTACTTTGTAGATCTGGTCTTTTGTTAGATCCCATGGTTTGATTTTATGAACTCCAGTGAAATGGTTCCTTTTGTTGGTTGAGATGTATCTGATAGGTGGCTTCACTTAGAATCTTTTCTTTGAACTCTTGTGAACTTTAAAGAACCTATTCTTTGAGACAAATTAGCTAGTAATTGCCCGTCCTAATATCTAAAGAATCATTAAAACCTTTATACCTAATTTAATTTGTAATTTTTTTTATGGTGATTAAGTTTTTCCATAACCTTGGAAACAGAAGGATAAGAATTGATTTGTGTTTTACGTTTTGGATTTTCAGGTGACAAGGATTTCCTCCCTGGGGGGCCGTTATACTCAAATCTTACAGATTCTAGCCTTATCTTATCGCTCGCTCCTTGTCCTGACCTGTACTGTTCTCCTCGCAAGAGAGCCCGCATCAGTGCCCCATTTGTCTTCAGAGAAAGGTTTGACGCACAGAAGCAGTGTTCAATTGACGTACTCCCTGATGAGTGCCTCTTTGAGATATTCCGAAGGTTGCCGGAGGGCCAAGAAAGGAGTGCGTGCGCTTGTGTGTCTAAGCGCTGGCTTATGCTTCAGAGCAGTATCAGTAGATCTGAAATCTGTGGCAGCAGATCCGATCAGTCTGTGAATCCGGCCGAAGGGAAGTCATTGGATAGGGAAGATGCTGATTCGATGAAGATCAGTGAGGAAATTGAGAGTGATGGATATCTTACCAGGTGCTTGGAAGGGAAGAAAGCCACAGATATTAGACTTGCAGCCATGGCTGTTGGGACTAGCAGCCGTGGTGGTTTGGGCAAGCTTCTGATCCGAGGAAACAATTCTATCCGTGGTGCCACCAATATTGGCCTTCTGGCAATTGCTCGCGGGTGCCCTTCTCTCAGGGTTCTTTCTCTCTGGAATGTCTCCTCTATTGGGGATGAAGGTCTCTATGAGATCGCAAATGGGTGCCCAATGTTAGAAAAGCTGGACCTTTGCCAGTGTCCCTCCATCTCTGATAAGGGTATTATTGCTATTGCCAAGAAGTGCCCGAATTTGACTTCCATAACGATAGATTCCTGCTCCAAGGTTGGGAATGGAAGTCTACAAACAATTGGTCGCTGCTGCCCAAAACTGCAATCTGTTTCTATCAAGGATTGCCCACTTGTGGGGGATCAAGGTGTTGCAAGTCTCATATCGGCAGCTTCGCCTGTGCTGACTAAAATAAAGCTTCAGGCTGTTAATGTTACTGATCTTTCTCTTGCTGTCATAGGGCATTATGGCAAGGCGGTTACTGATCTGTCTCTCACTGGTCTCCAGTGCGTGAGCGAGAAGGGTTTCTGGGTCCTGGGCAATGCTTTTGGCTTACAGAAGTTGAAATCTGTCACAATTGCTTCATGCCGTGGGGTTACCGATCTGGGCCTTGAGGCTTTGGGTAAGGGTTGCCCGGAACTGAAACTCCTGTGCCTTCGCAAGTGCTCCTTCTTGTCTGATGATGGGTTGAAATTGTTTACCAAATCTGCTGCGTCACTGGAAACCCTTCAGCTAGAGGAATGCAACAGGATCACTCAGGTTGGCATTGTGGGTGCTCTTTCCAACTGTGGCGAGAAGCTGAAGACTCTTGCACTGGTAAAATGTATGGGTGTTAAAGACAGCGTTATGGGATTCGGGGTGCTCTCTCCCTGCAAATCTTTACGATCCTTAAGCATCTGTAACTGCCCAGGTTTTGGCATCAACAGCTTAGCCATGGTGGGGAAACTGTGTCCGCAGTTGCAGAATGTGGACCTGAGTGGGCTTTGCAGTATGACAGATGATGGCCTCCTGCCACTGCTTGAGAGCTGTGACCCTGGTATTGTGAAGGTTAATCTCTCTGGGTGCGCCAATCTGACAGACACAGTTGTGTCGGCTATGGCAAGGTTGCATGGAGGAACCCTCCAACTGATTAATCTTGATGGCTGCAAGAATATCACCGATGAGAGTTTGGTGGCAATCGTGGAAAACTGCCCTTTACTCCGCGATCTCGACATGTCAAGGTGTGCTGTCTCGGATTATGGTGTGGTTGCTCTCGCTGATGCAAAGGAGCTCAACTTAGAGATACTCTCCCTGTCGGGTTGCTCACGGGTTTCAGACAAAAGCTTGGACAATTTGGGAAATCTTGGCCAGTCTCTTGTAGGGTTGAATCTCCAGCACTGCAATTCGATTAGCAGTGGCTCGGGTGAGCTCCTTGGGGAGCGGCTTTGGAGGTGCGACATTCTTTTCTAATTGGAGAAAGAAGGTTGAAGGGTCTTTAGATCAGCTTCCAACACCATATGCAGTAGAATCGTTGGCGTCTTATCGCATTCCACGTAGTTTTTGGGCCCATTTGGCTTTCTTTTTTGAGTTCTCTCTTTCTTTGTCACTCTCTTTGACTTGGTTGTTTTCCAGGGACTTTGGCCTCTTTTTTGCAGCTTTTCTATTCGGAAAGCTGCTTATTTAGCTTCTCCATTGAAGGAGGAGCTATTTTCATGGCCACGGTTCTTGAGAATACAGCAACACCAAGTCCTGAAATTTTAGGGAAATTTTAGGGTTCCACGTTGTCACGTAGCGTTTTGTAAGTTCTATAGGGTCCTGGTTTTGTATCGGCCACACAGTAGTGGGCGGTGTTTTTAGCGAAGCCTCAAACTGGTCATATGCCAGTGTGCGTTGGTTAAGCTTTCTGTAACCGAGAGTCTTCCAGGTGTTTGAATTCTGTAATACGTGGTGGTGGTGTAGGTTCTCTACGATGTTTTGTTGCTTTTGAGGGGCAGTTCCGTTTGGTGCTTGAAAGATGCATGGGCTTTGGCATTGGCAGCAGATTCCGAGTCTGCCATGACGACCCTGTTGGGTTGTTTTTTTCTTACCAAGTCCTAGTTTTGCAGGCTGCTTGTAAAACTGTACTCTGCAACTTAAATATATGATGGATGTTTTGAAATATTGTGGTGTTCAACTCTTTATGGTTTGTGATTTATTTATTTATTTTTATCAACCTTATGGTTTGTGATTTTCCTTTGATATATGTAACTGCTGAATGTAATGATCCCTTTCTTTTTCATATATTCTGGTAATTCTTGTTTTATCTTTGGAGTTACTGCATACCACTACATATTTGGGATACAGACCACCACCAGTGATTTCTTCATGGTAGGTAGGCTAGTGTAAACTGTGAGAATGGATACGAAAAAGTTGGCCAGTCAAGACTTGGAGGAAAGTCACGAGAAGGGATATGAAGGATTGTGGAGTATGGTATTTTCTTGGATAAATCTCTCTTAAAAAGAGATTATTCTTTTTCCTCAATTTTAGGAAAATTCCAAATTTTGTATCATAGTAAGATCTCTTTTCCGAATTTACTATTCCTGCATTCTCAAGTTGTCTGTTCCAAACATACATTTCCTGAATGGAGAAATAAGATTGCCAACTTGAATTGAATAGAAATGAATGAAGGGATGAGATTCACAAGGCCAACTCGACTTGTGGTTATAGCTAAAGAATGAGCAATATGAGGGGGCCGCTTGGAAGCCTTTGAACGCTTTCGGTGATGAAATATAACTTCAACCTTGGATGTTTCAAGTGGGCATTTGTCGAGTAGAATTGGAGATACTCGGGGAAATGATATCTCGTTTCAAAATCAAATAGATCGGAAAGTGTGGACGGAAATGGTGTATTATAGGGTGATAAAAAACACTTCTATGTAGCTCATATGCCCATGACAGATACATGACAGAAAAAAAATGAGTACAGAGGAGGAAGTAGGGATAACTAAGCATTGATTGCTTGCGGAATGTTGTTTGAAATGGTTATCAAATACTTTAAACAATGTATAAAAGCCTGAAATGAAGCAAGCACGGGGAAGTAAGAAAGTTAGCGTAATAGGATTGAATTAAAAAAATCCCACCAAAAAAATGTTATATAAAAAATATAATATTTGGTTCACATTAATGGTCTGTTCTGAAACTTGAATACAAGCATTATACCCAGTCCTCATATTTATCTTATATCGCGCACTTTAATATATATGTAAAGTCGTTTGTTTACTAGTACAATTGAGCTCTAAAGTGTATCATACATGGTTTTAGCAATAATCTTGTATTTTATGTGAAATCGGTATGTTTTTTTGGTATTTAACAAAGAGGGTCGGGGATATGCTCCCAAGCATAGAGATATTTTTGCACCTATTGATATGGGTGTGGCACGCAATACATTTTTGTAAAGTGTTGGGTGGTAATATGGGCGTGACACGTTTTTGTAAAGTAATGGTGGTATGAGACTCACTTTACTAATCAGGATTAAACTTTTAAAATATTTTAAAAGTTATATACTCTTTCAATCATCATTCTTAACTTTTAAAAGCCATTCTTTTTTCTCTAAAATTTCTCCTTTTTTTTCAAGAAAGTTTTAAGAAAGTGTTAGACTTACTTTTTCAGGTATATTTTACTCAAAAAATGTGGGTGCACAATAACGAAACGCTAGCACCTCGACATCGAAGCACTGACACTCCGATAAAGAGGCACTGACACCCCGATAGCGAGACGTTGACACCTCGAAAGCGAAACGCTAAAACCTCGGTATCGAAGCATTGACACCCCGGTAGAGAGGCGCTGACACCTCGGTAGCGAAGCACTAGCACTTCGGTATCGAAACGCCGATACTCCGATAACAAGGCGCTGACACCTCAATAACGAAGTGCTGGCACCCCGGTGTCGGGGTGCCGATGCCTCATTTTAGGGGCACCAATGCCTTTATATCGAGGTGTCGGTGCTTCTAAAAAAAAGGAGTGTCAGCACCGCATTTTAGGGGCATCGACGCCTCTATATCGAGGTGTTGACGCTTCGTTAAACAAAAAAAGTAGTGCTAGTGCCTTGTTTTAGGGATGCCGATACTTTCATATCGACGTGCTGGTACTTTGATATAAAGGCGTTGACACCACGTTTTTATTTTTTTGTTAGCGAAACGTCGACGCCTCTATAGCGGGGCTCCGACGCCCCTAAAACGAGGTGCCAACACCCTTTGTTTTTTTTTTTTTTTTTGCGGAGCGATGATACCTCGATATAGAGGTGTTGGTGCCCCTAAAACGAGGCGCCGACACCTCGGCGCCGGGGTGCCATCACCTCGCTATCGGAGTGCCGACTCCTCTCTATCGGGGTGCATGCACTTCGCTCTTACATGCTTAGTTGGAAAAAGGGAGAGAAGGGAGAGAAAGGAAAGATACTTCTAAAAAAGTCAAAAATGACGGTTGAAAAAGAATATAACTTTTAACATATTTTAATAGTTTAATTCTAATTAATAAAGTAGGTCTCATACCACCTATCATTTCATAAAAACGCCCATATTAGAGATATTTCTATGCATGGGTGCATTTTTTTCCATTACCTTTTTACAAAAGGTCAAAATCTCGTATTCTTATGACTCTGAGTGAGGCCCACCACGTTTGAAATGGATGATTCTAGCTATTTTATGGTAAAATCCCCCGTAGTCTCCCTTGGCCGCCTTCTTCATCACCTCCCAATACTTCATCTACCCAAAGGATCGGGCAGATCTCATGTATTCTAGGATTCACCCAACGCATATTCCTTGGGCGGGCTATACAGCATGCCAAGCTACCATTAGTTAAGAAGTCTGCCATGAGGAAATCAACTCTCTAACCAGAAGTTGGTGCTTCGTTAGTACCCTATGGAATGAAGGGTATTGGCACATCACTCGTCTTTCAGCACCAAGAGGGCGATGGGTCAATAACGAAGGCTCTGGTTCAAAGAACTTGGCAGCCATGTAGACCTGTTCAAATGACTTCAATTCTTTTGGATACACAGGTTTTCCCAAATTTGGGCTTGACTAATCCCATACTGCATCATCCAGTGCCATGACTATTTCAGCGATTAAGCATGCTCGCTCGAATGAGTTCAATTCTTCCTGCATAGGAAAGTAGTTTCGCCTTCCAAGATGCTACAACGGTCTTGATGTGATCCGTAAGGGTGAATGCAATGAGCGAGCGTCATGCAAGTGCTAAATAGGGGAAGGCCAAGATGTTTGATTGGTAGCTTCACCTCGGTTGAACCCAAAACTGCGATGGTTGTATGGTTACAGGTCCACCCCCACAAAATTTATCTTCAATTTCGAGCAATTGCAGCGAGTCTTGACCAGCCTTCAAAGAAGAGTTGACCCTCTACCTTTGCATTGTTTACCATGCAAGAGAGAACTTCAACCACCATAGAAAATAAAAGAAGAGTAGAAGACAGAGGAGCCCAAATGTCCATTGAGGTTCTCAAAATTCTGCACCTTGAGGTCACTACCTGAACACAGTTTATAGAAGATTGATGATGCTTACATATTATCAGAACAAAAGAAATAGAAAACTAGGATGCAATGGTTGTAAGAAAGGAAGAAATTGCGTTCATTTTGTAGGCGTGAATGGAGGTACCCTTAAACTTATATATATATATATATATATATATATATATATATATATATATATATATATGTTAGCACATTATATTGGTCAAGTGAGAAGTTGAGATTAATTGACTTTTGTCGCGGGTCGCCCTACTACGGATATTATCCTTACAGCTTTTGAAATTGGGCATTTAAAAAAAACCTAACAGCCTGAACGTGGGGGAGTGTGCTTTAAAGCTTGACATGAGTAAAACTATGAGCGGATTGGGTGGATTTTTTTGAAAAAACTCTTTTAGAAATGAGTTTTAGTGCTAGATGGGTGTACCTCATTAAGGAGTGTGTTTCTTCGGTTTTTCTTACTCGTTCCTCGTCAATGGCTTTGTTGTTGGGAATGTTATACCTTCTAGGGAGATTAGACAAAGTGACTCATTGTCCCCTTACCTTTTTATAATTTGCTCGGAAGTATTCTCCTCCTTGATCAACTGATCATTCACCAATAGATCCCTATCAAGTGTTAAATTTTGTAGGGCTGCCCTGGTTATCTCTCATCTATTTTTTGTAGACGATACCATCATCCACACTAAGGCCACTAGTGTCGAATTACTAGAGATTTCTACTTTGTTGGATCTCCTACGAAGGAGCTTCAGGTCAAAAAGTTAATTTTGAAAAATTGGCTATTTCATTTAGCAAGAATGTGAAGGATTGTAATTGACAAGTCTTCATGCAAATCTTTAATATCCGACGGGTCTCTAACTGTGAAAAACACTTGGGTCTTCCGTCTATTATGGGGAAGTAAAAAAGATAATTATTTGGGTATATTAAAGATAGAGTGTTGCATAAGCTTCAAGATTGGAAATAGAAGTTATTATCTGGTGCAGGCAAGAAGATCTTGATCAAAGCAGTGGCTCAGACAATCCCCACATACCGGCTTCCAAAGAATTTCCTTAGAGAACTTTCAATGATGATGGCGTATTTCTGGTGGGGGAGTAACAATAAGGACAGGGACATTCACTGGTGAAATTTGAGAATTTATAATAGTCTATAAAAATTAAACAACTTATTACTACTCACAATCATCACATAATAATAAAATGAACGCAAGTCGTTTTTAACGTAGAAAAACCCATCACAGGTAAAAACCACGGGATCTATCTCAGATCCAAGAAAAAAATTCACTATGAATAAATAACCTTACAGTGCTTATTGGAATGATATGCCCTATCACTCCTATCACCAACAATGGCAGCCTCTCATCATCATCCTATCCACAGTGACCAATTCCAACAACTTGTCGTTTTTCACAAAGGTCCACTTGTCTCTCAACAACCGTACACTCTCAAACAAGGATTAGAGAAAAAACACACTCATAACTGAGATTTAGTATTCAAATGAACAAAATGTAAGTAACCTCAAGGATAGAAGTTTGGATCAGACTCTTGAAAATTGAGGATTTTCGGATTAGTTACAAAACTGTTCGAACTTCCTAGAATATATAAGATTTTGGTCATGGACGTCCGTGAATCACTCACGATCGTCCGTGACCACGGATGTCCGTGAGTGTCTTTCGGACGACCGTGGGTCCACAAATGACAAAATAATTTGTCATAAAAATTTACTTGGCAAGACCATTTTTCTAAGGAGCAACCACTGATTTTTTAAGTCATGATGATGACAAAATATCTCACAATCTCCCCCTTTGTCACAATCATGATCAAAATCAGTTTACAAAGACTCAAAAATTAAAAAATATAATATATTTATTTCTCATCTAAGTCCTATACATCAATCTAGAATGAATATGCTAAAATTATAATTCTATTTGCTCCCCCTAACTATTTGCCAAGTAAAACATAACCTAAATACTATTTTAAGATTTGATCTTTCACTTGTTGCTCTTCACCTGTTGAATGAAACATAAAACTTTAATAGCACAAGTATAATATAAGTGTGACAGTTTATTTCCCCATTTTTTGTCATAATGTGAGAAAGGGTAAGGTGAATCAAGGACAGCAGAAAATATTTCAATTTAATCACAATTTAAGATAACTTTGCATATTCATTTAAGATTTAAAAAATTTGTACATAACGTGCAAGTATTCAATAGGGCGATTACAAATTATAACAATCTACTACAAATGCCCCGTAACAAAAAAATATAACAACAAAAAAAAAAAAATAGCACATTAACATAATTATATATAAAAATATTTCAGAGTTCACAACGCAGAAAATACAAGATCACTCGGGCGGCAGAAAATGAGCTCCTGGTGGCGGAAAGACACTGTTAAAGTGATGCATCATCGCTTCAAAGCCCTCAATCATAGTCATCTGTAAAGACGAAATCTGCTCCCCATATATATTAAAATAAGTTTCTATTCTTTCAGATAAGTTTTGAATATCTGAATTAATGTGTTGAATATCAGCATTCATCTTATCGAAGCGATGGTCATAGTAATGACCCTCTGGAGCTTGAACTGGAGGAACTGGAGGAGGTACAGGAAGTTGGTGACCAATATTTTCTGGAGCAGGGATGTCTGCATCATCCTCTTCAGAACTATCATCTATGAACTCGACTTCATCCAAATCTATTATAACATTTTTCCTAATTTTTTAAAGCCTGCCTAGGGGTGCCATGACCCGAGAAGTAGTCAGATGAGGCAGAAGAGTCATTTGAGACTCTACAATCTTACTAATGATGATGAGAAAATGAAGAGACATTTTGGAAGAATTGTCCTTCATTCGGTGAATGATAATTTCAAAAATAATAGTTGATACACACAAGGGACAATTTTTGTCTAAAAGAAACATGAGATAAATAATGTCCCAACGCACTTGATCCTTATTACCGATTCTTGGTGTAAGAGTGGTAAAAAGGACATGACGAAGCCACTGAAATTTAGTTTTCAGTAGGGTGTAGTGCAATGCAGTCCCAGTAAGTTGATTTTGGACATTGCAAACGTAGTCATACACTGTGGATGGATTAAACAATGAATGAACCTGACTTTCATCCACATGTAGCTATACCTATCAAGATTTAAAGGAATACCCAAGATTTCATAAATAAGTAATGGAGAAAATTTTATTTGCTTACCAAAAACATACGACACAGCGTAATACTCCATTCGGCTCTCAATGATTTTCGAGTCTAAAAGATTGGCATAAAAACATCGAACTACATTGGTGTAAGCGGAGCCAGATAGAGAAAGTAGAGACAGCAAACCCCGAGAAGCAAACATTTCAAACAAATCATGATCTTTAAGAAACTTTTCAAGAACCACACGTTCAACTATTAGGTTTCGAGTTATAAAAAAGCGATCTTCATGGCTTTGAGATGGAAATCATTGAAGTGAGTGCGAGGAAGAAGATGATGAACCTTTAGATTTCTTAGAGTTTTTTCGATTTAGTGACATTTTTACGTAAAATCGAATTAAAAAATGAAATTTCGGATGAAAAAATTTGTGTAGAATGAAAGAGAAGGTTAAAAATTTCGATTTTTATAAAAAATTTGTGCGGACGCCCGTAGCTCCTTAGAGATCCGTGAAAACCAATTACTGCTGTTAAAAGAAAACACAAAATGCGTTGGTTTTCAGACCTACGGACGCTCGTTGTGACATGCACAGATGTCCGTGGATGATTTGAATGCATGTAGTTGAAATAACTGCGAAAGGACTACTTCGAATTTTGAAATGACGGTTGACCTTCCGGATGTCCGTGATGGTTCACGGACGTCCAATCAAAATTTGACAGTTAGCTGTTTGGAATACGGACGTCCAATCAAAATTTGACAGTTAGCTGTTTGGAATACGGACGTCTGTAGTGATTCATGGACGTCCGGTAGAAAAACTCCAGAGAAATGATTTAAGGACGGACGTCCGTGAAAGATCAACGGTCGTCCGTGACACTTAGGAAAAAAATGGAAAAATTAAAATTTATGATAATTTTCATAAAAATTCAAAGAATTTAAAAAAATTTAAAAAAATTTAAAAAAATTTCAATATGCCACACAATAAAGTTGTATGTGAATAAAAGAGTTAAACAACCTAAAATGTAATTCAGAAGTGCTAGAGTTGATCAAAATTAACAATCTTCAAATAAAATCATAGGTAACACTTAAGATTAATGATAGTTAACAAAGGAAAGTTTTAAAATTCAATGTCATTTGCAACCAAAATAATCTAGTCATATTGATAATGAAGAGTGATATATTTTATATAGAAATTTGACTGGATAAAAGGTTTATCACTCACACCATTTTAAGCTTTCTAAAAGACCCTTTTAACGAGCTTTAGAACATTGACTCCCAACTAGTTAGTTTAGGGCAATGGATCTTAAGAAATCCCAATGGTTTTACTTGCTTGAGTCAATTAGGCAACAAGGTAGAGAAAAAGCTTATTTGAAAATGTAAACTGAAACTTATTTGCTTTCTATTCAACTCATTAAACGAGGGTTAGGCCAATGACTCCCAATTCAGTTGACTCAGGACATTGAGTATAAAATACTCCAACAGGCTTATTAACTCGAGTTGAAAAAGCAATATGTAAGAGGAAATCAGATATATAAGAAGAAACAATCTTTCATTTTGAATTTATTAATCAGATATCAACTTTTATTCAGGTCTCAAGTTTGTTGCAATGACTATTTTAAAAAAAAATTCCTTTATATACTAACAATTTAAATTTTTTTTACCATGATAAGACTGAATTAAAGCCAATTAAGAGTAGCTCAAGATTAGAGAAATGTAATCTCAGGAAATTTGATCAAATGTTCATATTTGAAAATTTAGAGTGTATCATATAGAATCTTGAAGCATAAAAAAATAATGATTTCTTTAAAAAATAAAAAAATATGTGAAAATTCAAAACAAAACATATATACAAGATTTGAAGAAATGATTAATCAATGAAGCATAAACTAATGAATTTTTGAAGAAATTCAAATCGAATAAAATCCAAAGGTTTTATAAAAATATCAGTAAATTGTAATTGAGTGTCTATGTGCTCAAGGATAATAATTTTATCTTCCACCAAATCACGTATGAAGTGGTGTCGGATGTCAATGTGTTTAGTCCTAGAATGTTGTACAGGGTTTTCAAAAATACAAATAGAAATCTCATAGTCAGACAACATTTGCTTTATTCATATGAGTTGAGTACACCCATTTCCAGCAGAAATATATTCTGCTTCAGCAGTGGATAAAGAAACCGAAGCTTGTTTCTTGCTGAGCCAAGACACAAGACAATTACAGATATAAAAGCAACCACCATTAGTGCTTTTACGATCATCATAATTACAGGCCCAATCAGAGTTGGAAAACCCGATAATATGAGATGTGATATCGAAGGGATACCAAAGACCTAATATTCCGTTAACATAATAGATGACACATTTAAGTACAATTAGATAAGATTCCTTAGTGGCTGCTTAAAATCTAGCGCACATACCAACACTATAAGCAATATCTGATCGACTAACAATCAGATAGAGAAGACTACCTATCATGCTTCTATATAGAGTTTCTCCAACATATTTATTATTTACATCTTTTGATAATTTCACAGATGTACTCATTGGAGTGCGGGCTGATTTACTTGATTCTAAACCAAAATTTTCAACAAGTTCTTTTGCATTTTTGGATTGGGTAATGAAAATGCCAGAGGAACATTGTTTAATTTGAAGACCTAAAAAATAGTTTAATTTTACAAAATAAACTCATTTCAAATTTATTGCTCATTAGAGTTTGCAACTTATGTGCATTTAAGTCAAGTGTGGATCCAAAAATAATATCATCAACATAAATTTGAGCAACAGTTAAATGAGATGATTATTCTTTTAAAAATAAAGTTTTATCCAGACTTCCACGTTTAAAATCGTTATTGATTAAATATTTTGTAAATCTATCATATCAAGCATGAGGTGCTTGCTTCAAACCATATAACGCCTTTTTAAGTCGAAAAATATCAAAAGGATGATGTGGATCTTCAAACCCTTTAGGTTGTTCTACATACACTTCCTCAGTTAAAAAATTATTTTAAAAGACACTCTTTACATTCATTTGATATAATTTAAACTTTAAATGATATGTCATTGCCAAAATTATACGAATGAACTCAAGTCTAGCCACATGTGCAAATATTTCATGAAAGCAAATGCCTTTAACCTGTGTGTAGCCTTGAGCCACTAATCTTGCTTTGTTTCTAATAATTTTACCTTCTTCATTAGTTTTATTTTTGAAAATTCATTTCGTACCAATGATTCTGATATTCGAAGGTCTAGAAATAAGTTCCCATACATCATTTCTTTTGAATTGAGCGAGCTCTTCTTGCATGACAATAACCCAATATTCATCAAGAAGAGCTTCTTTAACATTTTTTGATTCAAGATTTGATGTGTAACATATATGACATAGAAGATTTGAAAGATTTTAAAATTTTCTCCTAGTCATTAGTTTGGTGGAGACATCACCAATGATTGCACTTGGAGGGTGACTTCTCATATCACGAGCATAGGAAGGTCTATGTCGAGTCTCATTTACAGAGATATTATTTTGTGTATTTTCTATAATCATATCTTCAGTGATATTATATGTAGTGTGTAAAATTTTCATTGTTAGATGAAAAATTAGTTTTATCAAACCTATTTTTTTCATGATTAAGAGGAACAATAAAAATTTCATCATCAATATTTCTATTTAAAACAGGAGAAGATCCTGATATTTTATCTTTTACAATAACATTCATTGATTCAATGACAGTAAAAGTTCTTAAGTTAAAAACCCTATAAGCCCTACTGTTCAAAGAATGACCAAGAAAAATTTCATTGTCAGTTTTAGCATCAAATTTACTAAGAGATTCACGATCTCTTAAAATGTGACAAGCACTACCAAAGACACGAAAACAACTAACTTGAGGTTTTTTATCATTCCATATTTCATATGAAGACTTAGTAGTGTTGGGTCTAAGGTACACACGATTTGATATATAACAGGCAGTACTAATGGCCTTAGCCCATATATTTTTAGCCACATTATTAGCATTTAATATAACCCTAGCCATTTCTTGAAGTACTCTATTTTTCCTCTCAACCATACCATTTTGTTGAGGTGTATGAGGAGCAAAAAATTCATGCTTTATTTCATTTGATACACAATATTTAACAAATGATGAATTTTTAAATTCTTTACCATGATCACTACGAATTCGAACAATAGAGAAATTTTTTTCAATTTGAGTTCTTTTGAAAATTATAATAAATTCATCAAAGGCTTGAGATTTATCTCTAAGAAAAATAATTTAAGTATACCTAGAAAAATATCAACCAATATAAGCACATATTTCTTACCTCCTAAACACTTATTCTCATGGGACCTACAAGATCAAAATATATTAATTCAAGTATCCTAGAAGAAGTAGGAACATTTACTTTCTTGTGTGGAACACGAGTCTGTTTATCCATTTGACATGCACTACAAATAGATCAATCTGGTTTACTTAATTTCGGTAAACCTTTAACAAGTTGATCAAAGGCTAATTTGTAAAGATTATCTTTATTTATGTGGCTAAGCCTCTGATGCCAGATATTGATCTCATTTGTTTTAGTGATAAGACAATTATTTTTTAGAGGATCACTAAAGGTGTAACAGTTATCAAAAGATCTAATCCCTTCAAGAACAATTTGACCATTAGAATCAACTATTGTGCACAAATTTTTAGTAAAACTAATATTCATCCCATCATCACATAAATGGGTAATACTAATGAGATTAGCCTTAAGGCCTTCAACATAAAGAACTTCATTTAATTTAGGACATCCAGGTGCTTTAACTGTTTATTTTCCAGTAATTTTATATGAACTTCTATTTTCGAATGTCACATTTCCCTCCGAGCATGAACTTAGGTGAGAAAAAAATGATTTCAGTCATATGCCTAGAATAATCGCTACCAAGGAACCACTTAGATGATTCACTAGCTTGTAGTGAAATATGAGCAATCTGAGCAGTCAAATCAGATTTTTGAATCCAAACACGTTTGTACTTAAGATTTGATTTATTTGGAATCACATTTTGTTGATATTTTTATTTGAACTACTCAACGAGATAATTTTATTTTTCTTCAAATTTTGATAGTTAGGCACGTAGTGCGAAGAGTATTCAAAGGTGAATGGGCAATACACATAAGTATGCCCTTCCCACCCACAAGTAAAGCAGATTGGAACTCTTCTACTAAAGGATCTAGAAATGATAGATCTGAATTTACTTGAAGTTTGTTTAGAATTCGTAGAAAGTAATTTGGTTTCTTTAACAAATTTTGGAGCATGAGTTATCTCAGGTTTAGGATTTTTATTTACTGCATGATGATATCTAATACCTGATTTGTCTATAGTTCTTTGACCAGAATTTAGTAACTTTTCTATTTTCTCATTTGCCTTATAAAAATTTGAATATTTTATAGAAATGGAATCAAGTTCCCTTTTTAAATTTTCATTTATTAAAGTGAGGGAATTGACTGTATTTTCTAGTTCAATAAATTTAGAAGTGAAACAATTTACACTATCTTGAAGAGTAATATTTTCTTGAACATATGTTCTGACTTGAGATTGAAGATTACTGATAATATTTTTTAACTCGGCTACTTCTTTGGTCAATTTAATTTTTTCTTTGGTTAAATGTATTGATTCTTAATAAAGTTCACTGTAAGCATTAGTCATATCCAATACATCACCATCAATTATAGTATCAGAAGATAGTGATGCAATAGAGTCAGTTTCAATAAGGGATGGTGTTTGAGAATTATTAGATTCAATTATTGAGGCCATAAAAGCTCTAAACCCATATGAGACAGGTTCAGATTCATCAGAAGATGACTCATTTGATATATCAATCTCATAAGTGGCAACCAAGACTTTAGATTTTTCTCTTATCATTTTTCTTATTAGGACATTTATTAGCATAATGCCCATAATCATGACACTTAAAGTATTGATTAGTGCCAGTAGATTCCTTTTTAAGTTTTTTCTCAAAAGATTTAAAATTTTTAAAATTTTCAAATTTTTTAAAAGGTTGTTTCTTATTTTTATAAATTTTTAAAATTTTTTTAACAAACAAAGAAAGTTCATCTGATTGATCAGAATCACTGCTTGAATCAGACTCATCCTTAGATGATTTGAAAGCAACACTTTTAGTAACATGATTGTCTTGAATTTCATATTCATAAGTTTGTAAAGAGCCGACAAGTTCATCTAAGTTTAGATTGTCAATATCTTTAGATTCAACAATGACATTGACTTTAGATCTGAACCTTTTAGGTAGAGACCTTAGAATTTTTCGCACAATTTTCGTATTAGAAACAGGTTCTCCTAAATTAAACGAGCCATCCACAATATCATTTAAGCGAATATAGAAATCAGAGAACTTTTCATCCTCATCCGTGTGAAGGTTTTCAAACTGAGATGTGAGCATTTGAAGTTTAAAAATCTTCACTTGAGGAATCCCTTCATAAGTGGTTTCAAGAATTTTTGAAGCATCTTTGGCTATGGTGCAAGTACTTATTCGATGAAATTCGAAAGCAGTAACTGCTCCAAATAAAATATTAAGGGCCTTGGAGTTATAACTAAGATTATCATATTCCTGATCCGTCCATAAAGATCTAGGTTTGATAGTGGTATGTGGTATATTATCTACAACAGAGGTCATAGTTGGTGACGACCATCCGTCTTCAATAGAAGAATACCATATGTGAGGATCCATTGAACTTAAAAATGCTCTCATCCTTACCTTCCAGTAAGGATAATTAGAGCCATCAAACAGAGGGGGTCTAGCAGTAGACGCACCTTCTCTAGGAAGATCGTGATATCCCAAATTTGACATTACACTTAATTTGTTAAAATTTACAAAGTGACCTTGCTCTGATACCAATTGAAATTTGAGAATTTATAATAGTTTGTAAAAATTAAACAACTTACTACTACTCACAATCACCACATAATAATAAAATGAACGCAAGTCATTTTTAACCTGGAAAAACCCATCATAGGTAAAAACCACGGGATCTATCTCAGATCCAAGAAAAAAATTCACTATGAATAAATAATCTTACAGTGCTTATTGGAATGATATGCCCTATCACTCATATCACCAACAATGACAGCCTCTCACTATCATCCTATCTACAGTGAACAATTTCAACAACCTGTTGTCTCTCACGAAGCTCCACTTGTCTCTCACAAGCCGTACACTCTCAAACAAGGATTAGAGAAAAAACACACTCATCATTGAGATTTAGGATTCAAATAAACAAAATGTAAGTAATCTCAAGGATAGAAGTTTGGACCAGACTCTTGAAAATGAAGGATTTTTGGATCAGTTACAAAACTGTCCGAACTTCCTAGAATATATAGGATTTCGGGTCACGGACATCCGTGAATCACTTACGGTCGTCCGTGACCACGGATGTTCGTGAGTGTCTTCCGGACAACCGTGGGTCCACCACATGACAAAATAATTTGTCATAAATATTTACTTGACAAGACCATTTTTCTAAGGAGCAAACATTGATTTTTTAAGTCATGATGATTACAAAATATCTCACAACTGGAAAGACCGAAATTCTTTGTATACTCATAAAGATAGTGGTGGATTGGGCTTCAATGATTTGGAGGTGTTTAATATGGCAATGTTGGCAAAACATGGGTGGAGGCTTATTTCCCAAGATACATCTATTGTGGCATAGTTAAATAAAACTAAATATTATCCAGCGGGGACCTTTCTCACAGCTACAATTAGGTGAAATCAGTCGGCCACTTGGTCAAGTATTCTGGGTAGCCGTGACCTTGTTGAGAAAGGCATAATTTGGTGAGTGGACAACGGCGATTCCATTCGGATATGGGACGATAGGTGGATACCCAAACCGTCTACATTCAAAGTGATTACAATGAGACCAGCGTCAGGACTGTTAATGGTGGCTGATCTTATTGAGCCGGGGGGAAGAAGATGGATTGGCAACCTAATCCGAGATATTTCTTTGATGATAATACTGAGGCAATTATGGGTATTCCTCTTAGTATGGAGCAACACAGATAAAATCGCATGGGCTTTGTCTACCAATGGAGCTTTTATAGTTCGTAGCGCCTACCACTTAGCGGCTTCCGATTTGAAGAATAATCAAAACTCGTCCAACTCTAGCTCTATTGGTGATAGTTTTATTTGGCAAAAAATTTGGCGGTGCAAGATCCTAAATAAGGTAAAAGTATTTGCATGGAAGGTGTCACTATAAAAATAGGGTGATTCAGCGGCACTTGCTGTTAAGGCAGTTTTTGGCAGTGACAGGACTAATAGCGGCAGTTGTTGGTAGCGATAAGACTAATAGTAGCAGTTTTTTGTTAATAGCGATAATTTTTTGCTGCCGCTAATCGTCTTATTTTTTTGTAGTGTGTGTTACAATATGTTGCCTACTAATCATGTACTTAGTAGAAAAATCAGTAAAATAAATGGTAGATGTGTTATCTGTGATAAGGATAGGGAATCTACCATCCATGCACTTAAGGAATGCGTTGCAACTGACATGGTTTGGTTTCTATCTCCGTTGGGAACACGGGCCTCACTATAAAAATAAGACTATTAACGACAATTTTTTGGAGTAAAAAACTGCTGCTATTAATAAAAAACCTATTAAGACTATTGGCGATAATTTTTTGTTAATATCAGCAGTTTTTAGCTGCCGCTAATGGTCTTGTCTTTTGTAGTGCCTTTCTGATCAAGGCTTCCCCATTCAAAGAATGGCTCATATCATTTCTAAACGAGCTGGGAGAAGAACATCTACACTTATTCCTCATTGTGGCGTAGACTATATGGACAAGTCGGAATAAATTTATATTTAAAGGGGTGGCTACAAATCCATGGAATACTGCCTTATATGTTTTAAGGTTGGCTTCTCAGTTTCTAGAGGTGAATACAAAGCTGAATTCAAACTAATCCGTCCCCAATACTGAACATTGCAGCCTCTTATGGGTTCTAATGTAAAAATTAATGTTGATGGTACATGGTGTTGAATCACAAAGAAAATTGGTATTGAAGTTGTAGCTCGAAATGCAACGGGAGAGATGCGTGGCAATGCTCTCTATAGTGAAGCAGTGGCGGCTTATCTTGGGGTTCTCTTTGCTTGGGAGATGGGATTTTCCCATTTTATTCTGGAGAGTGATTCACATAAAATTATATTCTCACTTGATAATGGTGATGATTGGTCGGAAATCTACTTCATTATTAGTGATATAAGGAAGATTACCAAAGAGGTTTCTTCTGTTACTTTTAGACATATCCGTAGAGATGCTAATGAGGCAACTGACATCAAACTTGGTTTAAATTGTGGTTCTGAATCTGTATGGGTGGAGGACTTTCTAGCTTTAGAATCTTTTTATTCCGTATTTCTTATATAAAAAAGGTGAGAACTTGAGATTAGTTATAAAGTTTCCGTGAAGGACTCTACTCTTGACTCTACTCTTTCCACTCTTGGATTTGCCCTTTCCATTCATTTGACTCTACTCTTTTCAGTCTCCATTTGTCCTATTAACTTTTTTTTCGTTCTTTTTGGCTATATTTTTCAGGACAATGGTTAGGCCCAATCGATTGAACTTGATTTCATGTTCAACCATATTTGCATACATTGGATAGCCGAGACTCTTGACTTTCACGATTTTCATGTCTGCTCGATGGCATTTAATCAAGATGCTCTCATATTCAATGGCTACAAATCTGGTTGAGCACATAATCCAGTTTAACCAGTTGAACCTGATCATTGCTCTGTTTTCCAAATTGATTGATCTGGTCACTAACTCGAGTGTGTTTGCATGTCGACGTCATTTTGCCCTTTGCCCCCTTAACTATTTCTAAAACAAAGATTGATACCATTAAATTGCGGAAGTGTTGCTACCGTGATGCCTGCTTTTGCCCCAAAATTGAAATTTGCAAATTTTGATGCACCAGTATCAAAATTCTGATAGACTGATACAACGTGAAAATAAAAATGACTTTAAATGATCTTACATTGTTAAAAATAGGTGTTTGTTCTTACACCATTAAGGTATATTTCACTATTATGTCAGGGGCCACGTATTTGTGATCAATATAACAACTCCACTGGCTGCCTATCATTGAAACACATCTTGTTTTAAGAATCACACCTATAAAACAAAGCAAAATATTCAATCCATGAGCTTCAATATTAGCCATTAAAAATAAGAATAGTAACAAATATTAGGATGATGTCACAACCCAACCCAATCTGGTATGATATCGTACGATTTTGCCACACTTGGGTCCCCGAATTAAACATGCATCATACCTGGAAGAGGAGTGGTTCACTTATAGCACAGGTTCTCGACGAGTTTGCAACCAATGTGGGATGAAAGCATCCCATCATATGAGAACAAAGCATTCTACTGTGGGAACATGGTTACAGATGGTATCAGAGCCGGGCAGAGCTGGGGACGGCTCTGCAATCGAGTGGGAGGGAGGGGTAGAGGCCCTAGGGGCTGTTACCATGCTCATGCTTTACTCCCACATTGGTTGCCAACTCGTCTTGAACCTAGGCTATAATCCCTCCCCTTCCAAACATGAGGCATTTTAAATCCGAGGAGCTAAGTGTGACAGAACCGAACAATATCATACCGGGTCGGGTTGGGCCATTACTCGTCATAGGTACACAGATTTTCATAAAGCATGATCACTCGTCACAGTCACATGGTAATCATATAGATTGAATAAGTGAAAATAGTGTCACGCGTATAAAAATGAAGAATTGTACACTTTTAACTGTGTATTACCTAGCTTAACTTCTTATAGAAATTTATTATTAAAATATTAAGTTTATGTATACTGTCTCTGGGCGAAACACCCGGGATGTCTCGTCTCCGGCAAAATTTAAAACCAAGTTTGTAAGTAAACAAGAATGAAAGCTCATATGATTTGGCATATGTCAGGTATTTAATGAGAGTGACAAGATGGTAGTTTTTTTTTTCAAATAATGCCATATTGCATACACAACAAAGTACTCATATTGAGTGACACATTGGGAAATAAATGTCACCCAACAATCCTCACCTTATTAATATAAGGGAGAAAACAACGTGCCGCTCAATTGGTATGTTGGTTTTTAGAAGTGGGAGGAAAAAAAATATTACTTAATCAGATTGGCAAAAGTATTCAAAGCTAACTAAACGACTCATAGGCAACATAATAAAAAAAATCACCAAATTTTTTAAAAGTTTACGAATTTAAGGTTCTGCGAAATAATCTCAAAATATTTGCAATCATTTAAAAAATTTGCAAATAAATCACGAATGATTCCCAAATTTTTCAATAAATTGTGAATTTTAATATTATATATATATTTTTTCCTCTCTGAATTTTTTCCAAATATTTTTCCAAACTTGCTGAAATTTTCCGGATGTTTTCGAATTTTAACCTTGCCAAATTATTATCGAACCTGGACTTGGTAACTACAATAGGCAAAAGTATTTAAAGCTAACTAAACGAGTCACAAAAGTTTACTTATTTCCAGTTGATTAAGTGAGATGATAGGATGAACACAGCATAAACCAAATACGCTTAAGATAAAATGTGGCCGCGAATGCCAATAAGTTTAATGTTTGAGTAGGTCACGTCCATTTTAGAGGTTGATTTATGTTCTTAAGATTTAAAAAAATCATATGTGTTAGATACATAAGCACCAATCATGATCCAAGATTCATATTCCATTTTCGAACAAAAGCCGAAGCAATACATCATACTAATACATATCAAATACATGGAAGAGATATTGGTTGAGGAAAATAGAAAAAGAATTAATACAAAGATCAAATTAAACAAGTGATCAAATTAAAGGGATTATTAACAATTAAACTAACTTAAGATACATCAAATCGAATTTTTATTCTTGTCAAAGATTCGATAAATATGTGTATTGCTCTTTGAACACGAAAACATCCTAAAAACTAATGTGTTCATTCCATTTATATAGATGAAAAGGGTAAGCCACCCTTTCATAGTGAACTGTAACAAATACAAGATTCAAAATTGATGGTTAGAAGTTTTTTTTTAATCTAAAAAACCAATCAAAGTAAGTTAAAGGTTACAAGAAAATTACACAACCATTGGTTCAAATGGTTATAATTTATAAGTGACTGTAACCAAAGATTTAAAGACTGATGTGTTTCGGTATGTCGGGCAGGTTCCCTGCCAATATATATCGGAAAAGTATTGGTCAAACTGAGCAATGTTTACGCATTTTTTCTTAATAAAGTTTAAAAAAAAAAAAAAAAAAAAAATTAAAAAGGATATATTTGATATTTTATTTGTTTTATAACGGATACATATATGAAATGAGTGATATTGGCCGATATTTGACCCCTTACTAAATTGAGGGTATATATCGTATGGGATGGGGCCTATGGCCTACATTTAAATCATGACTGTAACAGTTTAATCAAAAGATTTGATCAAATATTGTTATCTTAAAAAACTTTGAACTTAAAAATTTATGATATTATTGTGTTAAGCTTCACAACTTGTATTACTTGACGTCTGCTACTTGGCCGTCGACTTATGCACGTGACACCAAATTAATACCAAAAATTCTTGTATCTACATTACGAACATCAACTGCATGCTCACTACTAAAAATAAGACTATTAGCGGCAGTCTTTTACAACCAAAAAGTGCTGCTACCGCTAATAGTCTTTTTCTGCAGTGGTTACTTCACCGAAATGATGATAATAATAATAAAAGGGAAATTTCCACGATCGATCCTGTCATTTTACCCTTTTTGTTAGAGACCCTATAGTTTCACCCATGATATAAAAAATCAGCCGATACTGATACATATCGGCGATACGTATCGGTTTCTCAGCAAACCGATACGTAATGGTATCTCAACTCGAAAACCGATACCGTATCAGTTGATACGTGTCGGGTATTGGCTGATACAGTATTAGTTTCAGTCGATACCTCTATTTCCTTTTTATAAAAATAAATAAAAATAAAAATAAACCAATATGTTTCGGTATCGGCCGAGTTGTGTCGGACCTCCAACGGCCGATACTTGATACCAAGTCTGATTTGGACACCTTGGTTTCACCTTTCCCATAACCGACCAACTTGAAGCCGTGCCAATTCCAACTATATAAAAAGTCTGAAATAACCTTCTTATACCTTTTACCGTTTCACATACTTTAAAAATAAAAAATCTGCTACTTTCGATATTTGTGGGAAGTGAAACACCATCTACATTGTCTGATTTGAAGGCCACAATGTAAAGATCAAATGTGCCATAGATCGGCATATAACATGCTCTCTAACATCTATTTTTTTACAGTGGACTATTAAATTTAATGAATCACCACCAATCAAATAATCAATCGTTATCGCTCGATTGATGAATTGCCACCGCTTTGATAAAAAATTGTCATTGCTTTGATAACAAATCGTCACGCTTAGATAGAAAAAAAAATATTTTATTATAAAATTATTGATTTATTTCAGTTTGTATGTTCTAGTTGAGTTGGCAAGGGTTCAATTCTTATTTGGATGGGAGAGACTAAAGTTCAATTCTTGTTACCCCCTCTGTTGAATGTTAAATCAAAATTTCAAACAAATATGCACTTAAAGATTCAAACAGAAAACCACTTGCTTAGAAATATGGACTTAGCAATACAATATCAGAGCGAGGATGATTTGAGCGGTGATGATTTTTTATCAGAGTGATGGCGATTACGATTTGATAGCAGAGCGGTGGCGATTCATTAGTCGAGCGGCGGCGATTCATTATTTGATCAATTCATTTTTAGACTTATTTCGATTCACTAGTCGAGTGATGACAATTTATTGTTTGAGCGATGATGATTCATTAGTTGAGCCTATCATCAAATTTGATAATTGACTATGTTAAATCAAATGGTAGAGAGCAAATGTCATACTGATCTTTGACACCTATGATCTTTACATTGTGACTTTTAAATCGAACGAGTTAGATGGTGGATGCATTGAATCACACGATGGAGATTGTTTTTCAACCCAATCTTCTACATTATGGATCATGAGATTTTGGGCATGCCATTAATTAGACTGCCGATTTTTTTAATTTACAATGCGCACATTTCTAAGGAGTAATCCGAAGGCAAAATAGTGTACACATGAGATCATGTTGGGATTTTTATGTGGAATTCAAAGCAGTCATCCGCATAGCGGTGTTAAGGGTGGGATGGGAAACGATGATTTCGTGGTGTGTTAAGGGTGGGAGGGGAAAGGGTCATTTTGTGGTGTTTTTAGAAGTATTCAAATAAAAACCCTTAGTTTTACAACCTTTTAGACGCTCTCGGGGTATTTATGGCATTGTAGATTGTTGGGTGACGGTTCGGTTAGGAGCTCGTCGGTTAAGTGAAAGGTAAAATCATACGTTCTCATAATAAAATGGAAATTAATTATGAGATGGAAGCCTACCTGATTAGATGTTTAAATCCTCTGACGATCTGACGTCCATGCTTTCTTGCTTACAACTGTCTTATCTAGTCTCCACCCATAGCTCTTGTCAAAATCTGATATTCACATATATCAATACCCTTTAATTTGATGGATTTGATGGAGTGCAATGCTCATCATAAGCCTCATAATCTTACCATGTTGCCATGGTTTGAAATCTCGTGAGAGAGACGTGGCACTAGCGGCGAGAGGAGATGAGAGTGTGATTTGTTTGAAAAATAATACAAAAGATATTATTTTTATATAAAAGATATAACGTGTACTACTACTTATTCTATTCGTATACGCGACACTATTTTTTTGTCTTATCTTATCCTATTTATGTAATAATCTCGTGAATGGTGTGCCCAAATCTATGCACACTAGTATTACTATTTTTCTTATTTTTTAACAACTAATATTAAAGATTCTTGATCGGATGGATGAGATACAATTGATTAATAGGTGCAATTCTCTTTACTAAAATGTGGTCCAATCATGAATAGACACTCAAACTGTTTAGATTGATTCCAAATATTTACAACATGGCATAACTCTGATATATATATATATATATATATATATATATATATATATATATATATATATATATATATATATTTTTGGGATAATTGACAATGAGGTCATAAGGGTTTCACATTTGCATTAAAAAGAAAAAATTAAGAATTACAAACTATGCCACAAAGGGAACTCCCAGTGACCAATGGAATGAGAAATTCCACTAGGCCGAGGAAGGAGCATAAGCCCACACAGCTACAAGGAAAAAAGAGAAAAAACAAGAAAAACAATGAAAAAACACCAACCCCTTTGAGGAACAAAACGGAGGGGCCTACCCAATGACATCTAAGTTCAAAATGCAGCCCTGAATCGTGTAAGGCTGGAGCAGTGTCAAGCTAAGAGCTCATTGAAGCACCTTAATACGGATCCTTTTAGCAAGAACTCGGACATCCACCTCCACACGTTCGAAAATCTTTTTGTTCCTCTTCTTCCACACTAGCAATATGAGAGCGAAAGGGATAATCTTCGAAATGACACTTCTCATTTTCTCTCATGAGCCAAGAAACTAAATATCAAGCAAGATAGAGCAAGATTCTAGTATAACCCAATTAATCTGAAACCAATTAAACAAGAAGTCCCAGATAAAAGAGGTGTATCAGCAGTGAATGAAGAGATGAGAAGTATTCTCCTCCTCAGACTTACAAAGAGCACAACGATTAGCCATTGAAAATCCCCTGGTCATTAAATTATCGACCGTAAAAAATTTTCAACTATAACCTGCCAGACAAAGAAAGCAACACTGTTCGGAACTGACAATTTCCAAATGTGAAGCCAAGGGAGGACTGGAGTCACTGCACCTGCTAGCTTCTTATAAAGACCATTCACCTTAAAAGTGTCACCAAGATTAACATTCAAAGAGGGAGAATCATTCCTGTTAAAAGAGAAGAATTGTAAGAAATTTAACGTCTGTAATAGAGCGAAGACTTCTCTAATCTCAGCATCATAAAGTCTTTTAGAAACCATTAGATTCCATTGAAAGATGCCCTCACTACCAGCCTCATGCCACCTTGAAAACCAACTTAAATTGAGTAAGAGAAAGCCATAAAATATTTGAGAAAAGATGCTTGAGGGGCTAATCAATAATTCACACATAGTGCCAGAAAGAGGTAGTTGCTCTGTTCCCAATAACACTTTTGGCATTTTACTGGAAAATATGTTGAACCTTGCTCAAAGAAGACCAGAACCCCGAAGGATAACGCATAGAAGAATTGACGTCCCAACAGCTTCCCCCTGATCCATATTTCTCTATCAAAACTTTTCTCCAAAGACTTGATCTCTCCATTTGAATGCTTCAAAACCATTTTACTGGCATAGCATCATTGAAAGGCCGTAGAGCAATAATACCTACTCCCCCATTGCACTACGTGAAAATCGAAAAAAAAGACAGTCCATGACTGTCGTTTTTCCAAAAAGACAGTTTTAGACTGTCAAGTAAGTTGTCTAAAAAAGACAGTAGTATTTTTCAATGACAGATTTAGACCGTCGTTTATTTCTTCAAAAATAATGACCGTCTTCGGCTATTAACCATCAACAACAGTTTTGAGCTGTTGTTTTTTATGTCTTTTAAAAAAAAAAGACATGATGCCTTCCTTTCAAAATCAACATATCACGACTGTCGTTTCTCTTTAAAATAATCACCTTGATGAAACAATCACGATTTTGAATAGTTACATTTTTTTTTCCTATTTTAAAAAAAAAAATTAAATTTTAAGAAACAATGATTTTATAACATCACTTTTTTTTATAATTTTCATCTAAAATCTATTGAAATTGATAATCATCAAAATTCATAAATTTCTAAATTTATCATAAGAAAAGCTACGTCTTAAAATAAATAGATGAATAATCATCATCCTTAATTACAACCTTCAATTTTGAAATAATCATCAAAAACATAAAACTTCAAATTCTCCAAAAAAATTATTAATCATCTAAATCCATTAAATACCTATAACCAAATAAATCCAAATTATATTTACACTTAACAATAATCATAGAAAAACTAGAAGCCTCTTTGGCCAGATAATTGTATCCTCAAGTGTAATATCTCCTAATTTCTCTTCGCTTGCATACAATTCGACGTAGATATCATAAATATCATCTACTATGATGCTAAATGAATTTGTTAATGTTATTGTCTCTCTATTAATATGTCCTAGTGCAATAACTTGTTTCCTGAAGTTCTTTAATAAGCAAAGCTTAGATGATTGATCCACTAGTGAATCAGGAAGAACCGATGAATGTCATGGTGCCTACAAAAATAATGATAATTGATTAATATAAAAAAATTATGATTTTGAAAAGAAAAATGGGCCTTCATGAGATTGAAATTTTTACCTGAGAAGAACCTGAATTTGGCATGTGTTCCTTGAGAAAGAACTTGACTTGATAATACATTGTGTTTTTCTTCAAGGGTCTTGCATGCCTTAGGCTCCTCATCAAATTGTTGAATAAGTATATCAACATTCGATTCAATGTTTTCACGTGCTCTCTTCTCCTGTTGAGCGTTCTGTCTAGAAGGCGTTGATGTTTGAACAAAGGTTTTAGATACACCCTACCCATACACCGTACTCAACTCTTCCATCACGGCCACAATCCTAAGCAATAAAATATTTTCAACTATAAATTTCTTACAAAGAAAAGAAGAAACAAAAAGGAGATGGAAACTAATGCAGCTTTTTTTAATGCTGGGCATAGAGTACACTAATACAAGTATTTCTAGCTTTGAGTAAAGAAAAACGAACAAATGGAACCTAATTGCATCCATAACATAGCGACGCTTTTATCATACATTAAGCACTGAGGAATCTTTGGAAAATGGATACACGGAGCTTTACATTGAACTCATCAGCATAGTTATGAGTAAAGATCAAGTCAGTTGGTAGATATAACATGTGCTCCAACAATATGCATAATCAGTAGGTAAACATAACAAGATCAGGGCAATTGATATACTAGCATGACCAATTCAACAACACAAGGTACCAAAACTTCCAACAATTAAGAGCATCGAAAAAGAATAACCTATGTAAATCTTCCTTTGAAGGAGGGACAAACAACAGTTTTTTTTTTTTTTTTTATAATTCAAGAATATCTTCCTATTCCACCAAAAAGAAAAAAGAGCCAACTTGCCACACAAATGAAGAGAAGGGTCAGCAAAGCATTTTAAATTAATGCAGAAAATGAGTCTCAGAAGTATCTGTACAAATCAATGGTACCTTCAGATCAATATACAGGAACTCTGAACTTCAAAGTAATCAAGGTATTGGAACCTTCTGCTTTCTTCTTGTTAAAACCGCCCAGATCACCATCACCTTCTTGTAGATTTCACTAAGTAATAATTTTACTGCACCATCCCCTCCCTTCCCAAACAAATGACAATATATCTCCCATCTAACAAAAACAAAATTGCATTCACCAGATCCCACTATGTAATAATGATAAATTATCCCTCATGTTCAAAACGTATTTGAATTCTTGGCAGATTAGCATGTAAACGTGTCAGAATATACACAGTGATAACCGCTATATTTCAGCCAAATCATGTATCCAACACAAAAAAATCAAAACCAGCACTACTCGTAATCCATCTCAGGCGGCACTTTCAAAGGAAACTTCTACGTGGGTATATTTTGAAAGGTATTTGAATTCTCGGTAGATCAGCATGTAAACATGTCAGAATATACACAGTGATAACCGCTATATTTCAGCCAAATCATGTATCCATCCCATGTGCCTTTCAACCTGTATACATCCCGTTGCACATAAATACCAAAATTGGGACTACTCGTAATCCATCTCAGGCGGCATTTTCAAAGGAAACTTCTACGTGGGTATATTTTGGCTTCTGATTTGAAGCAGCAGCAAGACCTTTAAGCAACTTCACAACATCTACGGTATCATCTAGATAATATTTAGCCTTGCTTGGATTCAGCCCAACTGTGCAGGCAAAAACCTCTGGAATAGCAGCAAGCAGTGTTGGGCAAGAGACAATACGTAAGATGCTTTCAAACATGTCCTCGTCAGATCGATCATCTCCAGTGCACATCACAAAATCTGGTGGCTTCCCAGTAGTGCCCATTGTTGAGAGAAGCTTTTATGCAACCAGACCTTTACTTGCTCCCTGTGGCTTCACTTCCACAATATATTGGCCCCTTTTAACCACTACCGGCTCATTCGCAAGCACGCTTTCAAGATGATCTAAAAGTTCCTTAGCTTGGCAAGATCCAAAGTCCGGATCTGCATCCTGATGATGCCAGACTAATGCATTCTCCTTTGATTCTATGTAGGACCTATCAGTTGTCGCTGTATATAACCTCATAACTGGTTCTGCAATCTTTTTCCAATAAAATCAGTAGCCGATGAACAGACATCTCAGTTAGTGGCTTTGGTTCACCTTATGAAGTAGCCATGCTCAGCTGCAATTCCGAGCGTCTCGCACTGGACAAACCACTTGCTCAGAGAACTCCTGTCTCTTCCACTGATAATAAACACCATGTTCTTAGGATCACTACACAAGTTGTTCAGAACAGAAATGACTTCGGCGCTGGGTGATTTGCTGATGGAAGTATGGGGCATTACCGTACCATAGTAGTCCAAAAATATTGCCCTAGGATTGGTTCTCTTGTATGCCGAAACAATGTGCTCAATGGATAATTTCCTAAAACTTGGAGAAAGAGCAACAACTCTAAAACCCAATCCGAACCCAATTCCCCAGCACTGTCTACTGTAGTGATCTTTGCAAGCCCTTTGCAGATCTTGCTCAAAACTGCGGGCCCAATAATCCACATCATGAGAGCTAATATATCGGTAATGCTTTTCATGGCGCAATTGTTTCTCAGTGTCGGGCATCGTGTTGGCAACAGTTAATGCATCAGCGACATCTTCGATGTTCCATGGGTTTACCCGATGGCCCCACTTAGAGATGGGGAGCAACCTATGAATTCAGACACAACAAGCACGCTTGTGCAGGAGGAACTAACAACTCTATCTACATTTCCTTGCCTGCAAACAGTATACTTGTATGGTACTAAGTTCATCCCATCCCTCACAGCATTTACTATACAACATTCTGCACTGACACAATAGGCAATCTTTTCATACAGAGGAATTGGACGATCAATGAGGACCACAGGATCATAGCCCTGATACCCATAACTTTCGTTGATCCTTTTGGCAGCTGAATATGCTTCTCTCCTTGCTTCATGGACATCTTTTCCCATGCACCTGGCAGGATTGGCAATCTGAACCAGTACTAGTTTTCCCTGCAGTTCTGGATGATGCTTTAAAAGATGCTCCATGGCTAGTAACTTAAGGCTGATACCTTTAAATATGTCCATGTCATCCACACCTAGAAACAACTTCTTCCCCTTGGACCGTTCTTGGACCTCTTTAACTTTGACAGATGTGGAGCTCAGATTCAAGCTGGCCCATATGAACACCAACAGGAAGAATCTTAATGCCTACTGTGCGACTATAGTATTCGAGTCCGATATAGCCCCGCTTGGACTCATAGTCAAGACCTAACATAATGCTGCAACAAGAAAGGAAGTGTCAAGCATAATCAAAAGTATGAAAGCCAATAAGATCAGAATTCAGCATTGCCCTCAGAATTTCATCTCTAACAGGTAAAGTCCTGTAGATTTCCGATGAGGGGAATGGGCTATGGAGGAAAAAACCAAGCTTGACTTGATGGAATCGCTTCCTTAAGAAAGTGAGGAGAACCATGAGTTGATAATCATGAACCCAGACAAAATCCTCATCGGGATTAATAACTTCCATGACCTTATCTGCAAATATTTTATTGGCAGACACATAAGCTCGCCAAAGAGACCGGTCAAAGCGATCACCATGATCCAGGCAAATGGGCAGCATGTAATGAAAAAGAAGCCACAACTGCTGCTTACAAAATCCCTGGTATAACTTTTTTTGAAGGTCGGGAGGCAGAAATGTGGCTACACAATTGTAATCCTCAAGTAGTTTGGAGGCAACTTCCTTTTTGACTAATTTATTTGGGCTTAGTGCCCACCAAAACAATATACAGAAGTAACTAAACAACTTGCAATGTTTATAAATCCCAGATCACCACTGGGCAGGCATAGAAAGAAGGCATCCAATTAGTTGTTACTCAATAAGAAAAGGCTAAAACAGGAAAAGGCGTGGGGTGAACTTGGAAACAAAAGTAACAAACAAGAAACCCAAAAAAGCCTTACCTTCTGGAGCATCAAAGAGATCCACGGAATTAGTGACTTCCCAGTTTTAATATGCTGGGGGAAAATCTACACTAGAATCATGCAGAGAAATAAATATATAAATTCATAAAAAAAAAAGGTTGCGAGTAATAAAATTCTTCAAAAATATATATATATTGACAATAGTAAGCATTCACATTTATGACAGTGAGATCAACACCACAACCATTTCAATTTAATGAAGACCTATGGATTAATACTTTTGAAATCCATGATAGAATTTCAATAAAATAGAGGCCTATAAGGAAACAACTAGGTGTGCCCAAACGCTGAGCATTAGTTAGATTTAATGTATTGGGTGGATACGACCACAATATTAGAAAAAATGGATATGGTACCAAAGAAATTCATCAAAAGCTCATTAGCCTCAACCACAAAAACAACCATCTCTTGCTGATATCACTTCAGTTTTTAAGACTAACTAGGACTCCCCGACTCCTCATTTTGCTAAGGAATCAGCCACAATATTTGCATCCCTGTGGACATGCCTAAAACCAGAATGAAGCAGATCCCCAATCTCATCAAATAGCTTTAGCCAGCCTCCATGGATTTACTGTCATTAACAGCCCGTTGGATCTCTTTGTGTATCTCCTATGATGACAACAGGATCCATACATATGGATTGAATGAGCCTCAAACCTTCTAGCAAAACCCTTTTTATAGCTTCCACCGCATCTCCCAACTTGATAGGGGCCCTTAAGATCTTCATTACCCCACATTGCAACTCCCCACTCAGTAGGGGCCCTAACGATCTTCATTACCCCAGCATCATTCCCCCTAATTAATTACTCTACCAATATTATAAACAGATCATATATAAAGATAAATAACATGATGATGCTCTCAATGTAGAAAGTGTAATTTTACAAGAAAAGAACAGCTTGCAAGTTTAATGTGTGAAACAAGATGATTGTTGAAACTGCTGCCACATGGTTAAGCTTCATTTTTTATATGAACAACATGTACTCATTTGCCTCCTGAATGCATTCATGGCCTCACGCCACTTGTTCATCGCTCTGCCGGACATTACATAACAGCCACTTAAGTACCTGACTAAGTACAGCTGTATATGTGATGACCCACATCTGATCACATTCTGAATGTGATCTCGCAGTTGTGATTCAGGGATTACACCGGAATAAAATCAACTTATTGCTAGATAGTAGCTACTAAAATGAACCAAATAACACAAAGCACATGAAGAAAATATACATAATAAGAATTAGTTTGTAGTATTTTAATAAGGTAAGGAATCAGCGGGACTTGGTATAAACATAACCAGCAGCAGCACAGGCTCAAGAATGGCACTACTGAATAGCTAGTGTCATCAATATTTTGGTCAAGGTTTATCCTCTAGATGCTACATTTTATAAAGAAATGCATATGTTTATGATATTAAAACAAATAAGCAAAATCAAATAAAAGAATTATGCATCACTATCCTATTCTCACTACGAAAAGCTAAATAATAAACAATTCATTTCTTGACTAATTTAGCACAAGATGAATGAGACATTTATATATTATCAATAAAAAACAGTTCAGATATATTAGGGTGCCAACAGCTTCCCCAATGGCATTTTATGGAAGCCACCAAAGCCAATAACTTTATATGGTTAATACCAAATTCACACCATTGAAGCAAGATGCTACAGACTGTACAAAATTTATTGCACACTTCAATCCCACACCATCAATCAACCTTTTCAATGACTAACTAGTGGGCTACAGTTGTACTTAGTTTTGACTTAAATAGATTACAACTTACATTGTCAACCATTCAAACGCTTGATTGATGGCACGAGTCAACCATTCAAATAGTAGTAGTCATGTGCTGGCTCGAAGATGCAATTGCAAAATTTAAACAATAGTTTTCTGTTCAAGTGAAAGTAGAAGAGAATGGAGTGAAGAGCAATATAGAGAATTCAGCTAGGGTAAAGAGCTGAGAGCAAGCTTAAAAGCTTGTTTCCCTAGGTTGCGTACAAGCAACCGTAACCTGCCAATAGTGCCACATGGCACTACTTTCTTAAGGAATAGAGCATGCAGGGCATGCTTTCTCAAAGCATGCAAGCATGCATCATGTTGCAGCCCAAGGTCCAACCAGTTTACATAGGAGAGAGAGAGAGTCAAGCTGACTCTCCCTCTAAAATTTCGGCTGGGCGATTGGTCATAGTGGGGCCTATGGTCAAGATTTTTGGGAGCTTTCACACAGCCACATGTTGACTCAACTAAGGACATTCTCTCCATTTAAAGTTTCCAATATTCTCGTCAGTTTACAGGTCAATGAACTGTATGGAGCATACTCTCGATTGTTGAGGAGTCGCCCAGTCCCGATTCCAACTAAATGGATGGTTGAGATTTTCTCCGATAACTTTGTAGTATAACCGGGTTGAGTAACCAACTAAACAGCTGTACACAAATAAGTCCACAACCATAACCAAATAATTACTTGTGTTCACAATCACAGTCATAACATACTTCAAGTGATGAAAACTAGGAAATTTTTGTAGTTACTAATGATTGAGTACATTGCTTACTCACAGGCATTATAGCAAGCATTTGTTGTGCATAAACACAAGATTTTTTATACAATAAAATTTAAAACTTGAAACCCCCAAATCTGAACATAAATACAAGGCAAATCTAATGTAAACCCTAAATTTTTTATACGATACTTAATATCGCTTCAAGGGAATGAGTTCAAAGGGAATTGATAGATCCGCAATGACCAGATAATGAAGCATACAACCAAATGCTCAATTGTCAGATTGCGATCAAACGATGGCTACTCTCATGGTTACAACTAATTAGATCGTATATGTGTTAGAACAAATATACATTAGGCAATTTATTTCAATCAAAATAATATGATGCAAGGGTAGAACATACCTTGCCGCCGGAGAGAATGATCTGCAATAGATGATTCCGATATGCCGCTCGCCAAGACTTAAGGACAATACTACCTCGCTTCTATCTCCCTCTATACGTTGTCCTCTTTTATAACATGCCCTTGAATCCTAACCCATCAAGGATTCAAGGGAGAGGTGTATCACTAGAGGATAAGGATTAGCTTACCACAAACCAATAAAGTTAAAACCAACTCCTTAAGTTGCGTGGAGTGGAATCACGTAACAAGGAAATCCCAAAGTCTTTAGTCAATCGTGTTTTAATTAAAATAGGAAAAGGGTAAAGTTATTGTGTGGGTCACAATACCCAACAATCTCCCACTTGAACCATACAATAACTTTAATAATAATATATATATTTTTGATAAAACAAAAGAAAACAATGAAAAAACGTCATGATTGACTTAATTCAAAAACGGATGGCCATCCTTTAAAGTTTTGTAAAAAATATTGACTTTCAAGATTTTGATGTAACACACATTCTCCCAAGTTCAATAACAATGTTAATGTTGGATCATGAATGCCAATAATGTATCATTTCTTCAAATCTCATTATGACAGTTTCATAGTCAAGGCATTAATATCATTAATAAACTGGAGAGCTCATTATTGTTTTAGTGATACCAGGAAATATACACTTTAATGCAACTTCTTGTGTATATCCCCTCATTCGTCCTGCTTCATACCTTAAGGTATGTTATCCTGATATATTACGGCATACGCCATGTGAAAACCATCACCCACCTATCAGGACAAAAGCTATACAAACCGTGGTGCCTAATCACGATAGCTCAAGCAACCTTATTTGAGCACTTATGCTCCCAGACAATATTGCATATGCACATTTTAATACAATCACTTGTGTGTATACCTGCATTCGTTCTACTTCATACCCTAAGGTATGTTATCCTGATATCTTACGGTATACGTCATGTGAAAACCATCACCAAACTATCAGAATAAAGGCTATACAATCGTGGTGCCTAATCACGATAGCCCAAACTTCCTTATTTGAGCACTTATGCTCCGAGGCCAACATTGCATATGTTAACAATGATAATCATGATAAATATTGAGTAGAATGAAAAACATGCATCAAATGGTAATCAAAGATATAAAGAGTGTCGACAATAAAATAGAATGGAATAAACATTGTGAAAGAAACTCTCACTCAATTAATGTACTCGAGTGTTTCTAACACTCCCATTCGGATCACGTGCGTTATAAAATCTTTTGTTTGAAATCCCTTTGTGAGATAACTCCCACTCAAATAGAGTCTACAAAAGACTCTAGTATCCCAATCTGGTCACCTCAATTTAAATGAATATTCTAATCATTAGTCAATTTGATGGACATTGCACTAATTGACCAATTGCTGACTCCCACTAATTGTCTCATTTTCAAGAAAGTTGATATAACTAATTTCAACGATTGTAATTCCTTGTTCTTTAAGTTTCATAGCCAACATGGACATTTTAAGAATAAATTCTCGCACACTCTCGTTTCCATCATATCGCATATTGACCAATTGCACTAAGTAGCCGTACTGTAAGGACTTTACTGTTCCAACGAACTGGTCTTGAATGATCTTTAACAATTGTTTGGTTGTTTCGGTAGTTTTAATACCACCTCTAATGAGTTCAGTAATAGAAGCGCGTATGATCATCATCGCCATACGATTTGCCTTATCCCAACGAGCATATTGGGCCTTTTGAATTTCAGTGGCGTTGGACGATAAAGTTGGCTTGCCCTCTGAGAGAACAAAGTCATAGTCCATATATCCGAGGGTCAAATCAAGACCCATCCACCAAGAGTTATAGTTGGTGCCATTTATTTTTTCAATACTAGTCATCTGTTGATGTAAAATTGATCTGTCCATAGTTGATATGAAAAGGAATAACTATCAGCACATTGTTCAATTATAACTTTATTAAAATAAAAATTCATTCCCGGGGTCAAGGTTGAATTAATCAGAGTGTAAACAAGCATGTGCAAAGGAACATTCACTTTGAGGGACAGACTTCACTCATTGTCTCTGCATCACCTTTGGGCAGAAGCTTTGACTTATCATAAGTCTCCCTAAGTTGTGTTTAGGAAACACACATAGACCTAGTCAGATGTATTTTTGGTTTGATCGAAGCTATCCATCAGCTTTGGCCAGAAGTGTCGCTCTTCTCTCACCTAGACACACATGACTATTCTACTCATTCTATCTACATGAATTTTCTAAATCAGCTTTGGCCAGAAATAATAGTTCACATAGACGAATGCACATGAAATCTTAATGAAATATAATTTCAAAATTTAAGGATAACGTGTCCTCCATAGATCGATCACCTTTGGGCAGACTACAAACCTACTTTGGCTACGCATCCCGAAACGATTGCTTTACCGTTCTATCTAAACCCCTTTATAGATAGAACTAAAGCTCTTAGGCATTCTATCATGTCATTAGTTCAATGTTTCATACTTTAAATACATTCACATGCCAAGTTTAGAGAAAATAAAGTCATAAAGTGAAGATCCACATGCAATAACTATGAACAATGACATGATAGTGTAAGAGTATTCATATAGAATATTTAAAAAGGGTTCAAAAATTTATTTGTGGAATAAAACAAATTTATGACCTTTAAGTGGCATTTTTAAGTCTAAAACAGTGTCAAAACATCTCATAAACAGTCTGAAGTGTAGATTTCGTCGAGTAGACTAAAATCGATAGGTCATATGCACGAAACAGAGTTGTATAGCTCAAGATATCGCGTTTTAAAGTTTGAGTCTAAAAGGGTTCAGTCTGGTTGCAGAAACATGTTTTGAGTTTAAAAATTTTGTTTGCAGCCGGCGGAAGCAGTGCAGTATAGGGGCTGCAAACAAAATCGGAATGATTTGGGTTGGGTCTTGGACCCGTTTTTAGTCAGATCATGGCCCGAAGTAGGCCAGGGCCAAATGGACTGAGTATTGGGCCGATCCATGGGCCATAGAACCGGGCTGAGGTGGGCCAGGTCCAAGGGTGAGATACCGGGCCGAAGTGGGCTAGGGATATGGGCTAGGGCATCGGGCCCGTGGTCATGGGCCGGGTATCAAGTGAGCCGAAGTGGCAACAGGCCGTATGAGTCGGGCTGGGTTCACGGGTCGGGTCAGGTGAACGGGTACATGGAACCCGGCTGGTGCACGGTCATGGGCCACATGGATCAGGCTGGTGCACGGCCATGGGTCGCATGGTTCGGGCTGGTGCACGGTCATGGGTCAGGGCTTCGGGTCAGGTCATTGGGCCGGACATTAGGATTGGGTAGCGGACCGATGTGGGTCGGGTCAATCGGTCAGTCCACGCCTGCTCAACGGCCCACGGATCGTGTCACGAACAGTCCACGGTCGAAAGACGGTTGGTGGTACCCGTCGTGAACCGAACGGACCGACCTACTTAGGAAAACCCTAACCCCCCTACTATTCATCTTCTTCTTTAAATTTTTTGTTTTTTGATCACAAAGAAGCACAACCGCCACCATGGGGCTTAATCGCGCCTCATCGGTCACTGGCCGACGGGTCCGGTGATCCGTCCGGCCTCGAGCGGCCTTCTTTTCTGGTAGTCCGGGTTTGACGGTCTTGACGACTAATGTTGGCCAAAAGTATGCAATTTTTTTTTTTTTTTTTTTAAAGTTGCAGGAAGCAATAATCCAAGCCCCTGCCCCTCTCTGGTCACCAGACTCGACGGTCCGGTGTGCCGTCCGGCTCATACACGGCCATTATTCTTGGTGCATCTATGGACCGTCCGCCAACAGTGACATCAAATTTTTTTATTTTTTATTTTGTTATAAGTTACAGCAAGCAACTTTCCAAGTCCCCAGCTCATTAAATGATTATGAAAGTAACTTCTCGGCCTTGCTATATGTGCCCGCATCAATATTGGTACCAGTAAAGCCAAGCAAGAGGCACAAAGTCTGTAATGGAGCCTTAAGAAACATCGTGAATTGGCTCCCGTTAGGATATCGAGAAGAATCAATAGCAGCAGAGACAAGAGGAGATGGAGAGCTTGGAGAAAGTAGCATTGCAGCTGTTTCTCCCTTCCCTGCCCCATGTATAACGTTAGAAGAATTCGCTTCAAGAATGGATCATTCAAGACTTGTGCCCAAACAAGATCAAGTGATTCTGATGTTGCCAAAATCTTTTTTTTTTTTTTTTTTTGTGATTGAAAAATAAATTTGCCTCACCAGGCTCTGATACCAATTGTTAGAACAAATATACATTAGGTAATTTATTTCAATCAAAATAATATGATGCAAGGGTAGAACATACCTTGCCGCCAGAGAGAATGATCCGCAATAGATGATTCTAATATGTCACTCGCCAATACTTAAGGACAATACTACCTCGCTTCTATCTCCCTCTATACGATGGGCGTGATTTCATTGAGTGGAGATGAAGAGAGGACGTTGTCCTCTTTTATAGCATGCCCTTGAATCCTAACCCATCAAGGATTCAATGGAGAGGTGTATCACTAGAGGATAAAGATTGGCTTACCGCAAACCAATAAAGTTAAAACCAACTCCTTAAGTTGCGTAGAGTGGAATCACGTAACAAGGAAATCCCAAAGTCCTTGGTCAATCATGTTTTAATTAAAATAAGAAAAGGGTAAAGTTATTGTGTGGGTCACAAATATCCAACAATATTTACTCAACCTTCCTTGGCTGCAGCATCGATCGATAACCACAGAAGAAAATAAAAAAGAAATTTTGGGAAGTCGGTGCTGCTTCAAGGGCACGAGTCAATCGGAAACCAATAAATCCCGACAACTAGATTAAGAAGCATAAATCAACGATCACGATGCATTTAAAAAAAAAAAGCAAACAAACAAATATAAACAAAAATAAAGAGGATACTAAAACAGCAACAAGATAAAAAATGATCGAACTTGCAAATACCTGTTTTGCAAGGCCATTGACGACGACCTCATTAACAACATAAGATAAAACTCTGTTCAAATAATTCTCACCACCAGCCATGAGCTAAGGAAACTAGGGCAGAAATCAATCGGCGTCGAAGAGAAATTTGAAAGCTGCAAAGGATTTTTAGAAACCCTAATGGGGCAACGAGATCGAACGATGGCCATTAGATCCATTGAAAAGAAGCTTGTGATGCATTGACGAATTCACCATTACGAAAAAAAACCCATATCGTCTTCTTCTTCTTCTGTGCAACAAAATTGTCGGATGGTAGTAGCTAATAGCGGAAGAAAGAAGGAAGAGATAGAAGCTAGGATTTTTTTTAGATGATCGATAGAAGCTAGGATTTGAAATAACGTTTGGGTCTTTCTTTTTTAAGTATTTAGACCATATATTTATTAAAAGGATAAGTTTACCCTTTTAAAATTATACAATTAATCGCTTATCCTTTTCTTAAAATATAACATTTATAAAGTACTAAACAACTGCTTTAGGTAGTCGATTGTTTCACTACTGTTTTTAGCTATTATTCTTTTCATACCAGTGATTTTTTTTTTCTCATTTTCACATTATTCCGACAAAGAAGTCTCCAATGCACCATATGAATTTGAGTCTTGTCATCTTCTCCAACCTAAAGAAAATCTCTCTGTGATTTTTTCAACTTGTTAATCACCTAACTAGGGCAACGAAAAAGAGACATAATACACCGGCAAGGCAACAAGAACATGTTTGATCAACGATATACGGCCTACGAAGGATAACAACTTCCCTTTCCATCCCTTGAGTCTTTTTTCCACCTTATCAATAATCGAAAACCAAAGATTCTTCCTTCGCCACCCAAGACCAATTAGCAGCCTCAAATATATAAATGGAAAAGCCGATGCAACACAACTATTAATACAAGCTACCCTCTGGGTTTGTTCCTCAGTCATCCAATACCAATAAGACTAGATTTTGGAAAAATTAATTTTTAATCCGGAAATAGTTTCGAAGCAAAGAAGGGTAGATTTCACCCCTTGGAGGGCCTTTAATAAAGAGGATAGTATCATCAGCGTATTGAAGGTGAGATATCTCCTCATTGGTATTTGACACCTTCAAACCCCTAAAAATGTCAAGTTCAACAGAGCCGAGAAGACTTCAACTACAAGTAGAAAAAAGGAAGGAGGAAAGCGGATCACCTTGCAGAATTCTTTGCTTGATGCGGAAAAAACCTTCCACCACTCCACTGACAATAAACGATTCCATATTGAAGACAAGCACCCATGAATCTATTTCCGCCACCTAACTCCAAACCCCATACGCCCTAATAGGTAGTCAAGAAAATTCCAATCAATGTTTTTGAGAATTAGGCCTTATTTTTTCCTCTTGTGATAAGTATCGACTAATTCATGAACAATGAAGACTCCGTCCATAATTTGAAGATACTTCAAAATGTCTGATTGGGTTTGGGGATAAGATTCAGGAGAACGAGCTTGAAGCGAATGGCTAGAGTCTTGGCCATAATTTTATAAATCCCGTTCAATAAATTGATAGACTGAAAATCATTAATGTCATTGGCACCATCGCTCTTCGGGATCAAAGCAATAAACGTGGCATTCATTTCATGACTAACTATTCCTCTCGACTGAAATTCAGAGAAAACCTTCATAATATCATCTTTTATGATACCCCAACACTTATGAAAGAATGCCATAGGGAAGCCGTCCGGACTAGACACTTTGTCTCCGCTAAGCTCGAACACCGTAGGTTTAACCTCATCTTCTGAAATTTTTCTCTCTAAATGTAACTTGTTTTCAGTAGAGATAAATGGAAAAGAAATCCCGTCCATAGTCGGTTGCTTCCAGCCCCCATTTTTAAATCTAGAGTGAAGTTGTTCAACCAAAACACCAACTATCTCTTCTTGAGTATCAAGATGAGTCTCACCATTGGTTATGCTAGAGATGTAGTTCCTTCTCCTTCTATTAGAGGCTAGAATATGAAAATATTTAGAATTATGATCTCCATCAGCAACCCATTTGTCTTTCAATTTGACGCCAGTAGATTTCTTCATTGCAAATGACAGATTGCAATTTAGCTTTGAGAAGATATTCTTTGATGGTGTAAGATCAAACGCCTATTTTAATGGTGTAAGTTTATTCAAAAGATTAATTTCATTTTACGTGATCTCGCCAAGACGTCTCACCAAGATGCGAGACGTCTCTGTCTTGGGGTTCGAGACAACTAGGAAATCCAAGATTTCAAACCATCCATGTTGGTGACAAGTGTTAACATAAATCCCAATCGATTACCAAACTTTCAAAGAAGAATAGCCTTTTAGGGGCCCTGAAATATGTGGAAGTATGCCTTTGACAAGATTAAGAGATAAAGTCCATTCATAAGCTTAGAGAGCAAGTAGTTGCAAATTTCAAAGAAAGACTTGCAATTTCGGAGATTTTTATCATGTGGAGCATCATTTAAGTGGTCTGTGTTTGATTTAAAAGCCATTATGTAAAGATCTTTGTTGTAAAAAATTGGCACCTAACAGGATATTTGATTCAAGATAATCAAAGCTCATAATCTGATTCAATGGTTGATTGCATTGAATTAGATGGTAGAGATCGTTGTTTGTGCCCACATTTGGCACCAAAGATCTTTACGTCATAGTCTTCATATCAGACGACTTAGATGACATTTCAAGTGGTACGGGTCTAAAAAATACCAAATCTTCTTTTGAAGCAGCACAAATCTCGTGTGCAAAGTTGCTCTCTTTCAATAATTCATAAAAACAATTTTCATAGGGTATCCTTTTTTGGCCTATAGGATTATTGTGGGCGCGTGCGTCTAAAATCCACTGAAACTCATTGTCTGCTTGGAATCAGATGATAAATATAGTTTTTTATTGCCAATCTCACACAATGAATCTTGAGTGCATGAGCATACCATTAGACGATAATTTTTTTATTCCATTTGGTATAAATCCCATAAAAGTTGTCCTACAATCACATGGTATACATCACACATAAAAGTGATGATAGGGTCATTTTTTGGGACCTTTGTCGCATGGAATAAAAATTTGACCAACTGTCTAATGATAAGCTCATGGTCTTCAAATCCCTTGTATGAAAAATTGGGGTGAAAAATGATCTCCATCATTTGATACCAACCAAATGATAGGTCTCTAACTTAGGCGCCTTCAGTAATCCCGTAGGCACGAACAGAGGTTGGGTACGAGTGGGTGCTTTAAGAGTGTTGGTTAGTGCAAAACTGCAAATAGAAATACCCTTTACATTGCTAATTATTTGGATGGCTGCCTGATTTTGTCACGACCCAGAATCCTTACCCGACCTCAAGGGCCTAGAATTCTGTGTTATGACACCGCACGCTTGTTAAGGCGATAAGCGGACATACACATAATTCTTATATCGATTTGGCATATGGATCAAGACATTTAATAGCATCATTTAAAAATAAATTATTCAAGAAAACAACAGCGGAAAACGTAGATGACGTTAATTAAGTGATAAATCCTAACCATGCATCTATAATCGAAAGTAAGCAGAGGTTTTACGTAGAATAAAACAGTCCCAACGCAAATCCAAAATTGGTGCTGAAAAATAAAAGTATCTAATAACAAATCTCCCCTGAAAATAATAAAACTATGACTAAGAATCTCTCAATGCTCAAAGTAATCCACCGGATCTATTCCCTCGTCCAGATGGTAGCCGACGTCTTCACTCTCATGAGCCGCCTCAGGAACAGCAGTATCCCTATCCTCAGTGATGAAAAAATCAGAGTTCTCACCTGCAACTGTTAGTTTTGGGGAGGGGGTGAGTTTACTCAACACGAATCTCAAGAGTTGCACAATCGATCCACCATAAAATACTCAGGTGATCGTGTGTGCAATCGCTTGAGTTGCGATACATTTTGAAATAAATCAAACAGCTATAAATGATTACAAAAAGATCTAAGATCTCATATCTATCATAACAAAACTGAAAAATATAGCATAAAAAGAAAAAGAAGTAACATAAAATGAAAAGACCTGACATAACATGAAATAAATATGATGCATCAAGTTCTGATCTCCTTTTGTATGTCGATTTCTTTTCCTATGTGGCATATCTTAAGACTTAATATTGCTCCATACGCCTACACAACGTACTTCACATCCTACCTAATTTTTCAGATACGACTGCTGCCGCATCATTGCTAAAGCCTATCACGCGAGGTCCACGTGTAGATAACCACCTAACCTCCATATCATATCGTATACCACCATCCGATGTGGTTGCATGCATTTAAATCGTGTCCCCTTACATTCGGGACATCAGATCATATTGTCCTTAAGACCCGTCTTGGTCAGCAGACGTTAGATCTTGCGGTACGCACGCAAGACATCGCGATGTAGAAACTTAATTTGTATTTTTCGGCCTTCACAACGTAACTTAATTATCCGTATTCGTAGCTTACCTTATCTTACATATCATTTCTTATTGTTTGTCAAAACTTAATTTGAAGTGAGCCACCATGCGATAAGATTCACAAAATCACGCTTTCAAGGAACGGTTCCGTAGTAACCTAGATGTACTTCGTGATGACCCATACTCCCATAGAGGTGTTGCATCCGCATACATGGATGCCTACATTCCAAGTTCCACGTGACGAGAACCCCACCATGACGAATGCTTAAAAGTCGTGTGACATAACTTATTTCTTTTTAATTGTCGCGATGCCCTATCGTGATTTTTTCTATGTGGTGCATGCTATATGATGAAAGGACTAACTTGGCCTAAAGAAACTATTTCATACACCTTACATACTTGTGAATATAAAATAATAATTAACATTTGAATGTAATGTATATTTCATACAAAAAAAATGTGAAGAAATCCTTCTATGGGCCGACATCGATCGGCCTTCTGCTTTTTAAAGTTTCATAATATTTGTGAGCCTTAGTATCGACACCTTTTACTAATTTGACCTAAGAGTGGGTCAATGTGGCGATCAAATGATCCACTTAGCCTAGTTATACAAGGGTTAATATCCTCACTAAATTTTCCAATTTCGAGCCCCAAAGCCCTAGAAATTTTAGTGACACTTTCTCGATCCATTAGATTACATTGAGTTACTATTGAGATCGTTTTGAAGTTGGTCCTATGGGCCACTTCACTTAATTCTCAAAAATTAAGGGTCAAAGGTAACCCATGTATTATTCCATGTGGCACCTAAGGCTAAAATAAGAAGGCACGAACTTTGAGTCATTTATCCTCTAATCTGAACCATTGGATGGTTAGACAATAAAATTTTACCTAAGGTTGATTCTTTTGTCCCGATCCCAATTCGATCTCTAGCACACTAGATCTTCCAAATCAACGCTTTTACAAGATCTAGCAGTGCACACTTAGTGTACCTACCATGTGTCGATCAGATTGAATAGATCTGAACCATCGATATTTAAGAAAAATGATTCGAGGTATTAGGTCGTTGGGCCCAATTTATTTTGACCTCTAAGGTCTCAAATCTAAGGGTCAAATCCTTCATGTTCACGATCTCTAAATAGCCTTTTAATTTTCTTGATTTGTGGCCAAATTCTAGTTCAACCATTAGATGTCTCGAGGATTTCAATTTGTGGAGATGGTCCATCTCGTTTATTTCTTGGGTTGGGCCCACCAGGTCCAACCTTGAATCTATTTCATTTGAAATCAATGGTGCTAAAAGGATGGTTGCACCAAAGTATTCATATCAGGTAAAATTCTTCAAAGTGCCCAACTACAATAGTTGGCACGGGCAAGTTATCTCCGGCATTGTCGGCGTTTAGTTGGGCCGATCAAAATATATCTTATCTTCATCGAAATTGTGGAAGAAGAGCTCTCTCTCTCTCTCTCTCTCTCCACTGTAAACACCTATATAAGCAATACAAGACACTATATATATTCATTTTATATCTATATATATCAAGGGCAACTATTATATGTCCATGTATAGGATTTATGTTATTATACACACCGAAATACATGTATATATATAACTTTTGAATACCTAAATAAGATAAATAGATATTCATTTAATATATATATATATATATATTTATTTATTCTTATTATTATTAAAATAAAAAGTTGAATATTTTAAGATCGATCGAGGGGCACCCACCTGTTGGAGCGTGCACGTAGGAGTTGATTTCAAGCGCTAGTTCGGCGCTGCGACTCCTACGCGCCGATTCACGATGTGCTTTCAAAGGATCGACGGTTTCACACTTATGCAAATCGATTCAAGGCAACACTTTGGCTCGGGTGTGGTATTTGTGCGCCACCCGTGGGCGATCGACAGAGGGCCGCTAGGCGTTGGAAGGAGCGTCATTGGGTTTGGTCTAAAAGTGAGAGAGGAGGCAGAGGAAGATGGTGTTTGGTTTAGTGGGTTAAGATATATGTATATTTATAAACAAGTCTATCTATATATAGAGAGGGAGGGTAAGGTTTTAGGTTAAAAGCCTTTGGTGGCTCTTATTTATAGAGAGAGGAAGAGACGGACGTGGGTGACCTAAATGGGTAAGTTCCCAAACCTAAAAGGGGCAAGAGTTCCAAGAGAGTAGGAGTCCTTTTTGGGACTCTTCTTATTTGGTAAACAAAATAATTTAGTTGCCCTATACAGTGTAAACGTAATAAAATAGAAATTCCTAAAATTAGCATTTGTGTGGGTCAGGATAGAGTGTGCGTACACGTACCCCCTCTTGGTGCATCCTAAATCTATCGCCATTCATTTGAGCCACAGATAACCGGGTCATAACAGAATTACAATTTACTAAATCAAATGTTGGACGACCATCTGATAAATTAGATGGCTGTATGATAGATACACTTGAGAGAGACAACCAAAACTGGACCGCGGTGTGAAATGTCTTAAGGATATTTTTGTCATTTTGGTGAGTTTAGAAGAGAAACAACTGTCCATTGCTAAATATTTTCAAGAGAGCTCTCCACCACTAATTATTTTGATGGAGGACTCTCACTCACTAAGAAATCCTATGATCAGCTACAGTGATGTGGCTCGTCACATCGTATCTCTTGAGCATATATAATCCAAAGCTGTACGATATTTTACGATTTCATCAAGTCTGTTGACACTTCTCTGTCACTGCTTTGCTTTTCTAAAGTAAATTTTTCTGACGAATCTTCTCCTCTGATTTCATATTAACCGTTTGAGTATGGATTTTGGAGCTCGTAGATATGGGTCAAAATTTCGGGTATCGGATCCGTATCCTCCAAGCTTAAAATTGATATGTATCGGAAGAATAAAATATCGGATGATGCATTCAATGTATCGTCTGGGCATCTACATAAAAAATGGCAATACGGTATATTGAATGTACCGTGTCGTCCAAGTCTAATACCGATACGTATCGGTATCGGACGATATTTTGATCCATGCTCGAAGTTTCACAGAATCAGGGAAGTTTCCCACGTGAGCAACTCTTTTGGTCTTTGTCTTTATTTTGAGTTAGTTTATAATGAGTGTCCACTCATAATTAGGGTAGACATTGAGGTCCACGTCTCCTTGGGATTGAGTGACTTTCATGGGCTTTTAATACATAAAAATTCGTGCAAGTCACTCAATCACAAAACCATATGGACTGAGATGTCCACTCATTATGAGGAGACAGTCATTTTATACTAACTCTTCTTTTATTTTGACAAGATACTGATATATGGCTGACGGTAAACTCCATTCCATTCCATGGAGCGCTTATGTGGTGCAATGCAGCAGCCCGTTGTTGGTTTGCTGTTTGAGGTCTGCTCATGATTTTTTTATTTTATTTTACAAATAAGAGTGGGGTATCTTTATTCCTGCCACACGCAAACTGTTTTTTAGGACACTATCATACGGACAGAAACGACAGATCAGCCAACGGACTGTTGATGTAGTGCGATGCAAGTGCAGAGGGGGGGCCAACAATTAATGCATGTCGCGGCAGCAACTTATGTCGGAGCAGCCACTTATATCATGTACGTAAGCATCTGTTGGATGGTCTCTTATTTCCTGTCCTTTCATTATAATTTTTCATTTTTTATACCAATCTTGACACCATGCGTGTGACATTAGACGTCAAATTCTTTATTTCATGGGGTGAGGATCCTAAAAACGTGGCCCTAAAATCACATTGGAGAGTGATGTGCGCTATGTGATTAAGGGGTCATTTCTTTTAAATTTGTGCCACGTGGAATGAAAAATTGACGGTCTGATAGCACATTCATGGCCTCAAGATCCCATATGTAAGAGATTGGAATGAAAAACAATCACTATCGTCCAATTCAATGCAATCAACACCAATCAACAGTATTCATCAATGTAGCCCCCCACCATTATCAAGTAGGCGCAAGTAAAGCCACCCGTGAGAGTTTGTCAACGATGGGTGGACCATCAATCATGGTCATGAATATCTACTCCAAGTAGGCGCTACCTTATGACTTATGTGGGTGGCCCACCATGTATCATTCACAAACTTTGCATTACAAGGTTAAGTGGATGTGCACTCTATTTTTTCGCCTAGAATTTCGGGTCATGAAAGAGTGGTATTAGAGCCGAGGGCGACCCTTCTATAAGGTGGGGGGGATTGTAATAGTCCCATATTAAATAGGAAAAAGTCATGATCCTGACCTATATGTGATTGCGGACACTATATGTCGTGATACTTTTTGCGTAAGGACTTAAGCCCACGCTAGAAACAAAACCGAGGCTGGGACTTAAGCCTAAAATTGGACAATATTATAGCATATAGGTCCGAGTCCTCACAGAGTGATATCAGAGCCGAGGACGGCTCTTCTATAAGGTCGGAGACTGTAATAGTCTCACATTAGATAAAGAAAAGTCCTAATCCTAGATTATATGTGATTGCAGATACTATATGTCATGATGCGTTTTGTGTGGAGACTTAAGCTCATGCTAAAAACAAAATCGAGAAAGGGACCTAAGCCTATAACCACACAATATTATGGCATGTGGGTCTAAATCGTCACATATATTGACATGTATAAAAAATTCATTAAAGAGAACAAACAAAAGTATATGACAAAAATATGAAACTTTGCATGTGGTTTGACATATTTCAAAAATAGGAAACTCTTGTTTCACATATTTCAAAAATATTGAACTGTACTGAGTACAATAGGTTGAAGAGCTTAGCAAACTACACCCATGTATCTTGGTGTGCAAAAGCCTTTAGAAAGCCTCTGCACGTTATATTTCCAAAACTGCCATCAAATGCGTCCAACAACACTAGTGCTAGTGCATCCGCAAGTGCTCAAATATGCTTTATATGGGTCAAGTCCAAACAATGTCGGAACTTAAACCCTGAGCCACTATAGCCAATAAGTCAATAAGATTATTAGCTATGTCAATCTTTATATCAATAACGGTGGCTGCTCTATTTTGCACAATGCTTTTTTACAACTAGTGACTTTCACCATCTTTCGCAAGACACAACTGAATCGTGCCACAAGCTTGCAGATTAACCTTATCCTAATCTTTCTCTATCACATTTAGCCCTTCACACTGTCAATAGTTAAAAATCTCAAACAATGAGCGAAAATTTCTCCACTATAAAATATAAGACTATTAGCGGTGGCAAAAAATTGCCGCTATTAATAAAAAAACTATTAAAGGCTATTAAGACTATTAGCGACAGTTATGGCTGACGCTAATAGTCTTATTTTTTGTAGTACTCCCGGAAGCAAAAAGATGCCCAAGTTGAAACCTAAGCTCTTATACTAATTTGTTGTGCAAAAATCCTGAAAAAGCTTTGCACGTTCAATCTGGTTAATGACTTTCACGTGTGGGGAAGACAATTAATAAATTAAATAATAAATTTCACAAGAAGATAGAGAGAGAAAGAGATCTCACCACAAACAAAAACAAGATTTACGTTATTTGGCCTAAGCCTACATCCACGGGTATTCAAACAAAGTGTTTCTACTGTCAAAGAGAAATGCTCAAAAGCTACAAACAATGGAAAATATATTCTCCAATCTTAACAAAGTTAATAGAATCACAAAGATCCAAACACAAATACAAAACCCTAAAGTTCTCTCACACCAAATACGTGCACTCTCACCAAAACAAGAGACCAAATTATCTACCAAATACCGAAATCAAATCTCAAGGTTCTCTCTAACTCACGTACACAAAGAGAGACCTAAATTCAAAAATCCTAGATGAGCTTTCCCAAAATTTCTTATTCAATCTCTCAAGCTCTTCTCCACGCAAATTCATCCATAAGATTTCCCTTGTATAGGAGCCTTGACAATTAGAATCCTCACCAAACAAAATTATTAATTGTGGAACCAAGACGCAACTGCATAATGAGAACTCGCTCAGGGTACACAAGTGCACCAAAAATTACTCTTCTGGCCGCTTGGGCGAGTTTAATTTCACCAGGGCGGCCTAAGACTCCATTAGCTCTATTCTCGCTCAGGCAAGGCGCTAAAGTTACAGCCATTCTAACACATCTATCTACCCAAAACCTTATTATGTCCCATCTACCCTAGCTGTATCTAAGACGCCTACTGAATTCCCAAGAAACCGAGACAAAAAAACAACCAATTCACAATTCACGAGTCCAGGTCTGGTAAAAAACTGTGAACGTTGGGTTAGGTCAGGTCGGGTTAATTTCTTGATCCAAACACGACTTGACCCGACCAACTGAGTCATGCCGGATGTAGGCTAGGGCCTGAAATATCTGTGTCAAATGGGATTAATGCGAAGGTGGACCCAATCAGAATGAGTCAATTTGAGCCTGATCCAATATGGGCCAGGCCCATTTGCAGCCCTAATTGTGTACATATCCATTCGAGTTTTTTTACATGTACACAAGTTACTTGAGTGGCTAAAATTTGACCTGAGATTACTCGCCGATTTCGATAAGGGAGGACGATAGTTCTAATAACTCCAAATAAGCGGTTATATGGGCAAACGCCATTTTGTGAAGTATTATGTGTACCTTGATGGAATCTAAATGGATCTGACGATCCGACCATCCAAAATTAAGCCTAAAGATCTAGGCGCATGATCAATCAAAAACAATAAATTTATAACCTATAAATACGCGCACCTTGAGCGTTAGCCATCGATGGTTGGTTGCCGATCTTCAACGATGTTCTCGCGTTCAATGTCTCCTAGCACAATGGGGATGCTCTGCCAATAGGGAGGATTGAATTACGTCGAGCTATCGTTGGGACCAGGCACCCCTTATATTTATAGCCAAAGAGTCCTATCCCATTAAGGACTGAAATTGCTAATTGTAGTGTGATTAGAAATCACAATCATACTTTAACTGAAAGACTCCATAAGCAGTTGCCTATTCTCTTCAAACTCACCAGAATAGCACTTGTACATATTAAGGTTGATCTTATACCATTCACTGGTCAACGGGTTTGACCATAGTGATGGCCACAGAAATAGAAACGTCTTACATACCTTTCACGATTTTATATCTTTGCCTTCTTTTAGAATCAGACTATTAGGTAATTAGGTGCCCGCTACCTTCCGGCCTAATGCAACATATTGCCCTCAGAGGGCACGCTTGATACCTGCAATCCCACTAATGAATTAATTACGCCTTACGTATAAGGCTGTTTAAGAGTTTGATGCCGTGCAAATCATGGGGGATGAATATATGGAGGCTTTGGATCGACGAAGATCCAAAGCCTCCATATATTCATCCACCATGTTAATATAGTAGTGATTGGTAGAATTTTGGGTCAGATACTAATAGAAATTATAGATCCAAACGATAGAAAATTGCGTGAAGGCCCATTCTTAAATAGAAACACCAAAAAAGGTCAAACGTTATAGCTTTGTTATGCGGTTTGCCTTTATAAAGCAAATTCCTTCGTTTAATGCCCGAAAATAGCAATTTTGCTATTTTAGAAAATAATCTCTTCTGTGAGTCTCGAGGTTGTACAAATCAAAATCAATTGGTTTTGATTCTAGCTTGATTCTAGCGAAGAGATCTTTCCTTCTATTTTAGCTTGATTCTAGCGAAAAGATCTTTCCTTCTATATATAGTCTTATCTCGTTTTTACTACTTTTAGTAGTTTTTACTTTTTTTTTTCTATTTAATGAATGTAAGTCAGACGAAAATGATTATTATTGAATATATTAATATTTTGAGGTCTTTTGAGATCTTTGTTTCTTGTTTCTCTTGGTATTCGTATGAATCAATCAAGAATCGAAATTTCGGTCCAAATTATCGGTGTCGGTCCTCACCGAAACAATAATTTGGACCGAAATTTCAATCATATTTTGTATGGGATTTAAAATTTTGATCGAAATTTCGGCCAAATTTTCGGTTTCGGTTCCCTTCAAAACCAAAACGAAGCCTGAAATTTTGATTATTGGAATCAACAAGAAAGGTGGATGCCTATTAGAGTTGTAAGTAACATGTTAGAGGTCGAATTTGTAGACTTTCTTAAGGTGGATTAAATCGGGCCTTACAAAATAAAAAAACCATGGGGATAATGTGTTATCGATTCACCTTATGAGGGTCCTATCCTATAGGCTAAAAATATTACGTGTCGTGCTGTTGTGTTCTGCCTAATCATCAAAGTGTTGGCCGAAAAGGAACATTTTGTTGGGTTTTTGTGACCCACACACTAACCTCTTTTCTTTTATTTGTTAAAACTTGAATTGGTAAGACTTTTTATACTTGACACAATAGGAATCACCATGTAATCTTGGTGAAATTTCTTACTAATCTTATAGGATTGTGGTGATCCTTTATAGAAGTGACACATTCTCTAGATTTAGTTTCCTTAATGGGCTAGGAAACAAATTAATGTCTATATAAGGAGGACAACGTCCATTTTTTGTCTATTCTTAATCATATTCCCATCAATAGAGATAGAAAGGAAGAGAGGTGATTTTTCCTAAGAGTTTGATCTTATACGGAGGAATTGCCGATCAAGCTCGTCTTCATTATCATCTAATAAAGTAAGTAGGATTTGTCTTACTAGATAATTATTGTATTTGATATATTGATCAAATGATTCAAACCTAGATCATTGTTATTGATTTAAGATTTCTAACAAGTGGTATCAGAGCTTTTGGTTGGCCTGATTTCGTTTGATCAATCCGGCAGCTTCCGGCGCCACCCGACGACTTTTGGTCACCGCACAGTCTTGTGTGCGGGTCCTATGTTAACGGGGCTAAGTGTGGTGTGTGCCACTTGATCTGGATAGGGAGGGGTTTTGGTCCCAATCGGCTGCTGTCAACAAAAAAAAAATAAAAAAAATAAAAAAATAATATATATATATATATATATATATATATATATATATATCATTTTGGCCAAGGTGCATCGTCGGCGTCTTAACCGGATTATTGCACTTGCTGACTAGACGCCGAGGTGACCGAGACATATCGGATTGTCTCTGCCAGAAGTCCTGGGAGGGGAGGAGTGGTGGCCTCATTGGGACTGGTTTTGTTGCAGGTTCTGCAACCTTTTTATAAAAATAAAAATAAAAAAATTTAGGCCGACAGATTCCGGTCTGGCGTCACTCCAAGTTAACGAATCGACGGGTCCGACGACGACGATACCCGACCGTTGGCACCGGTGACTAGAGAGGGGAGGAGATTTGGCCCCTTGGGACTGTTTTGTTGTAGCGCCTACAACATGTTATCACAAAAAAAAAAAAAAAAAAAAAAAAGAAGAAGAAGAGGAGGTCCCACGGACTGGGTCGACTCGATCCCGACCGGTCTTGGTCCTAGCTTAGGGACCCAACCTGTCTGACGCGGCCCTCTTAGGCCCAATTATCCGACTCGATATCGAACCCGCCTGACGTGGCCCTCTTAGACCAATTACCCGATCTGGCCCATGACTCAGCCCACCTGGTTCGACCCATGACCCAGACCACCTTGTTCGGGCCATGACTCGGCCCCCCTGGTTCGGCCCATGACCCAGACCACCTGGTTCGGCTCATGCCTGGGCTCATTTGGTTCGGCCCATGACTCGGCCCACCTTGTTCGGCCCATGACCTGACCTAATTCCCATTCAAATTTTATTTGCAACCACTTTTCTGAACTGCTTCCGCCTGCTGCAAATAAAACATTCAAACTCAGATCTCGTTTATGCAACTAGACTGAATCCTATTTAGGCTCAAACTTTAAAACGCGATATTTGAAGTTTTATAACTCTGATTCGCGCAAATGACCTATCATTTTTAGTCTACTCAACGAGATCTACACTTTGGACTAGTTTTTGAGACATTTTGATACTGTTTTAGACTTGAAAATATCTCTTAAAGGTCAATAAATTTGTTTTACTTTCCAAATAAAATGTTGAACCTTTTTAAATATTGTGTATGAATACTCTTACACTATCATGTCACTGTTCATAGTTACTTCATGTGCATCTTCCTTTTATGACTCTAATGCTTTTATTGCTCTCTATTAATATTAAATTACTTGATTTAATTCATTGAATCTAATTTCCCTAAACTTGGTATGTGAACGTACTTAGCGTATGAAACCTTTAACTGATGACATGATATAATGCCTTGAGATAGGTTATTCCTATAATGGGGTTTATGAAGACCGGTAAAGCAGTCGTTCAGGGAGACGTTGCTAAAAGTAGGTGTGTAGTTTGCCCAAAGGTGACCGGTCTATAGAGGTTATGTTATCCTTGAATTTTGAAATAATTGTCTCATTAAGATCGCCAGAGCATTCACTTCCGTGAGCTACTACTTCTGGCCAAAGCTGACTTAGAAAACTCACGAGAGGGGAATGAATAGAATAGTTATGCGTGTTTAGGTAAGAGAAGAGCGACATTTCTGGCCTAAGCTGATGACTAGCTTGGATCAAACTAAAATACAAATGACTGGTCTATGCGTGTCTACGGACACAAACTAGGGAGACATTCAATAGGTCAAAGCTTCTGTCCTAAGATTATGCTAAGACAATGAGTCATGTCGGTCCCTCAGAGTGGATGGTTTTGCACATGATTAATACACTCTGATTGATTCGACCTTGACTCCAGCTACGAACTCAAATTATGTAAAGTTCTATATGAATGTGTGCTGACAATGATCTATGTCATTGCAGCTATAGATGGATCACTATTGTAATAACAGATAGTGAGCATTGAAAAGCTCACTAGTACCAATTATTCCACTTGGTGAATGGGTCTGGATTTGACCCTTGGTTACATAGATTATGATTTTGTTTTATCGGAGAACATACCAGCGACCTTTACCGATAACTCTTCAGAGTTTGAAAATGCTCTGCATGCCAAGTGGAAGAAGGCAAATCGTATGTCTATCATGATTATTCGCGCTTCTATGAGTGAGGTCATCCGTTGTGGTACTAAGACCACTGAGACAATAAGTGAGTTGTTGAAAAACATCAAGAATCAGTTTGTTGGGTCTACTAAATCTCTGCAATATGGTTATCTTGTGGAGTTTGTTAACATGCGTTATGATGGTAAAAGTTCTGTAAGGGAGTTCATTCTTAAGATGTCTATGCTGGCAATGAAGCTCAAGGAGCAAGATATTCTTATTGAGGAAGTTGCCATAGTACATTTGGCTCTTGCATTCCTTCCCAGTCAGTTTGATATCTTTAAGGTGAATTATAATGCCTAGAAGGAAAAATGGGACTTGAAATAATTGATTTCAATGTGTGTAACGGAAGAAGAACGATTGCGGGGCAACAAGATCGAGTCTGCTCATTTTGCCTATAACCCTGCTCATATCTCTACTCATAAGAAAATTTTTAAGAGAAAAGGTTAAAGAAAGAATTACGTTACAAACAAAAGGAACAAGAAGGACTTCAAGAAGAAAGCTGTTGTGAATGATAACGACGATGCCCGTCATTTCTGTAAAAAGAAAGGTCACTTCAAGAAGGATTGTTATTTATGAAAAAGTATTATGAAGAAGAAACACCAAGGTACTCATTTTTCTCATGTTTGTTCTGAATCGAATTTAGTCAATGTTTCCGAAAATTCTTGGTGGGTTGATTCTGGTGCCACTGTACATGTTGCTCATTCCTTGCAGGGACTGGTAAGCAGGAGAAGCCTAAGACCAGATGAAAGGCGTTTTCTTGGAAACGAGCAAGCGGTCAAGGTCAAGGCTGTTGGAACTTACCGGCTTGTTTCAGACTCTAGACATATTTTAATACTTGAAAATATTTATTTCATTCCGTCCTTCAGATGAAATCTCATCTCCGTCCCCAGATTACTTACTTTTGGCTATCACTTTACTTTTGCTAGAGACTCCTTGATTATTTCTAAGGACACTATTACTGTAGGGAATGAATTTTTAGTAGATGGTTTGTTTCGATTATCTCTTGATAATATTGCTGCTGCATCATTTGCATGTGTCTCTATTACCTCATCCGGAACAAAGCGCTCTCTTTTGGCTCTCCTATATGCTTTGGCATAAATGTTTGGGTCACTTATCGAGGAAAAGGTCAAAAATGGTATTCTTAATTCTCTTAATTTTAAAGACTTTACCACATGTCTTGAGTGTATAAAAGGGAAGTCCATGAAACAACGAAAGTTTGAGGCCATTAGATCCTCTGATTTATTACAACTGATCCACACAGACATTTGTGAACATTTTCCCATACCTTCACGAGGTGGACAACATTACTTCATCAATTTAATAGATGATTTTTCTCGTTATGCCTATCTATACCTGATTCATCAGAAGTCTGAGGCACTCGATACATTCAAGTTCTTTAAAATAGAAGTTGAGAAACAGACTGATAAGAAAATTAAAGTCGTTAGATCAGATCGTAGAGGAGAATACTATGGGAAGATGAATTCTGATAGTGTTAATCATGAAAACTTCGCTCAGTTCTTAAGGGAACATGGGATTGTTCCTCAGTTTACTTTGCCTAGTACCTCGCAATAGAATGGTGTCTCCGAGAGGAGAAATCGTACTTATTAGGAGGCCGCTCGCAGCATGATGAGCAACTCGAACCTTCCTAAAAGTTTTTCGGGAGAAGCTCTTAAAACCGCAGTTTATATTCTTAATCGAGTGCCATGCAAAGCTGCTCCGAAAACACCTTACAAACTTTGGACTGGCCGTAGACAAAGTCTTAAACATCTGCATGTGTGGGGGTGTTTGGCAGAAGCGACACTTTATGATCCAAACCTAAAGAAGCTTGATCCACGCACCGTCACATATTACTTCATCGATTATCCCGAGTGCACCCAATCATATAAGTTCTATTGCCCATCTCGACAGTTGGAGATTGTAGAGACCTCCAATGTCAAGTTTCTTGAAGATAGTTTCATCAATGGAAGTCAAAAGTAGAGGAAGATTGTTTTTGAAAAAGATACTCATGTTACGCCTCTCGTTCCTATAGGAACAACTATACATGTTCTTATCCCTATGCCTAATCCTGTCATTCACCCTGAGGGATCTGCGATACATAATGATTCTCCCAATGCCGAAACTTTCAGTGCTCCACCTCCTCCTCCTCTTGATGGGCCACCGATTGCTTTAAGGATATCCACTCGAGATCGTAGATCTGTGATACCCAATGATTATGAAGTCTATCTGCAAGAAAGTGATGATGTTGACCTAGACACTGATGATCCTTCATCTTTCTCTCAAGCTATGAAAAACGATAAATCTCAACACTGGCAGGAGGCCATGAGAGAAGAGTTGTAATCTATGAAAATGAATGATGTCTAGGACCTTGTGATCCTTCCAGAAGGTTGCAAGGAGATCAAATGTAAATGAGTTTACAAGGTTAAAAGAAACTCTAAAGGCAATGTTGAAAAATTTAAAGCCAGATTAGAAGCCAAAGGGTTCACTCAGAGACCGGAAATTGATTTCAATGAGACATACTCTCCTGTTTCATCCAAGGACTCTCTTCGAATAATTCTAGCGATAGTGGCACACTATGGCTTAGAATTACATCAGATGGATATAAAGGCAACTTTCCTCAACGGTAATTTAGAAGAAGAAATTTATATGTCTCAACCTGAGGGTTTTGAGATGCAAGGTCAAGAGGATCATGTGTGCAAGCTGAAGAAATCCATTTATGGGTTGAAGCAAGCTTCGAGACAGTGGTAACTGAAGTTTGATTAAGTTGTTACATAATATGGTTTTCAAGAAAATGCCATGGATAGGTGCATCTACATAACGAAGTCCAAAGGTCGTTTCATCATCCTAGTATTATATGTTGATGACATACTCTTGGCGAGTAATGATATTCATCTTCTATACGATACAAAATATTTCCTATCTAATCGTTTCGACATGAAGGATATGAGGAATGCACAATATATTCTGAGAATTAAGATCCGCAGGCAACTAGGAGCTGGACTCTTAGGATTATCTCAGAGAGCCTACATTGACAAGATCCTCAAACGTTTCAAAATGGAGAACTATAATCTTTTCAGTGCTCCAATTGTTAAGGGCGATCTCCTAAGCGAAGATCAATGCCCTAAAAATGATATGGAGAGACAGCGAGTGGATCCGACTATGTATGCTTCTGCAGTAGGAAGCCTTATGTATACTATGACTTGTATGCGACCCGACATCAGTTTTATCGTTGGGATGCTTGGGAGATTTCAGCAAAATCTTGATTTTACTCATTGGATAGCTGTCAAGAAGGTATTACGATATTTACAAGGAACCAAGGACCACATGCTTATATACAGAAGATCAAATGAACTTGAAATCATTAGTTATAGTGATTCTAGCTATGCAGGGTGTGATCGATCTCGCAAATCCACTTTGGGTTTCATTTTCAAGCTCGCCCATGGAGCTATTACTTAGAGAAGCTCCAAACAGACTATAACGTCGGATTCCACTATATTCGCAGAGTTCATTGGATGCTATGACACCACCAAGCATGCCATTTGGTTAAAGAGCTTCATTGGTGAGTTGGGTGTTGTGGATTTCATTCATAAGTCCTTGACCATTTATTGTGATAATAAAGCTGCCATTGATTTCATCGAGAGTGGGAGACAAATCAAAAGCAATAGGCATATCGAGGTCAAGTATATGATGGTGCTGGAAAAGGTTCGTGAAGGAGTCATTTAGATTCCCCATCTGCCTTCTGAGGAAGTGATCGTTGACCCACTCGCAAAGGGACTTCAACCAAAAGATTTCACAACGCATGTGATCCGGATGGGAGTGTTAGAAACACTCAAGTACATTGATTAAGTGGGAGTCCCTTTCACAATGTTTATTCTATTTTATTTTATTATCGAAATTTCATATACCTTTGATTATCATTTGATGCATGTCTTTCATTTATTTTCATGTTTATCATTATTATCATTATTAGCATATGCAATGTTAGCCTGGGAGCATAAGTGTTCAAATAAGAAAGCTTGGGCTATCGTGATTAGGCACCATAGTCGTATAACCTTTATCCTGATAGTTGGGTGATAATTTTCACATGGTGTATGTCGTAAGATATCAGGATAATATACCTTAGGGTATGAAGCTGGACGAATGCATGTATGTACACAAGTGATTGCATTAAAGTGTGCATATACTAGTATCACAAAATCATAAGTAATACTCCTGAGTTTATTAACGACAATAATTTTTGTAATCATGGAACTGCCTTATTGTCAATTGTAAAACATTGTACATTATAGGCATTTATGATCCATTATTACAGTTGTTTCTTGAACTTGAGAAGATATTATATTGTACCAAGTTCTTTGAAAGTCAATAATTTTATAAAATTATAAGGATGACCATCCGTTTTCAAAAAGGACCAATTCATGAAATTATTTAAAATAATATTTTGATTGTGTGTGGATCAAGTGAGAGATTGTTGAATTTTTGTGACCCACACGCTAACCTCTTTTCCTTTACTAACTAAAACTAGAATTGGTAAGACTTTCAATACTTGGTACAATAGGAATCACTATGCAATCTTGGTGGAATTTTTTATTAATCTTATAGGGTTGTGGTGATACCTTTATAGAAGTGACACATCTTTTAGATTTAGTTTCCTTGATGTGCTAGGAAACAAATCAATGTCTATATAAGGAGGACAGCGTCCCCTCTTTGTCTATTCTCAATGCTATTCCATCAATAGAGATAGAAAGGAAGAGAGGTGGTTTGTCCTAGGAGTTTGGTCTTATACGGAGGAATTGCCGATCAAGCTCGTCTTCGCGATCATCTAATCAAGTAAGTAGGATTTGTCTTACTAGATAATTGTTGTATTTAATATGTTGATCAAATGATTCAAGCCTAGATCATTGTTATTGCTTTAAGATTTCTAACACATTTAACACATAAGATCAATGTATCAAATATCGGCTGATACCGATACGTATCGGCTGGTATTAGAGTGCCCATATCAGACGATTAAAATTTCTTTAAAAATTGATTTTTGGGCTCAGTGTCTTTCAACTTATAATTATGATCTATCACTTTGACGGTGTGGATTACCCACATCTCTCATCAATGATATACGATCATTGAAGCACCATTTTGATGCCTACACGATGGTCATGAGAATTGTGCCTTAATTTTAAAGTAAAAAAGAAAGTAACTCATCTAGCGCTCTAGCCTAATGCCATCTTCTGAGATGTTTCCTTCCTTTTGCATAGACTTCTTCTTACCACCAAATTTCATAGAAAAAATGAGGTGAAAAAGATTTACAATTATCTTGACTACCCGATTATCTAAATATTTCAAAGAATTCTGGCTGTAGGTGATTATTAAATTTGTCTAAATGTATGGCCAATAGACTTCCATACATTAAATTGGAATCATCAACGACTGATTCGAACAACTTATTTGACCTCTTATACTAAAAAATGTTAACTTATTTTAATTTTTGCCCTCAAACGTTTTTTGAGTTGGCATTGTCTGATCCGATCCGCCGATACCGATCCGGATTGGTTTTGAGCAGATCGATTTGGTGACCGATTCCGAAATTTGAAACCATGATAATGAGCTATTTTTTTCATAAAAAAAATGAAAGGGATACTATTATTTGCAATCAGAAATTCTACATCCATAATTAAGGTTTTTGCATTTGAAAACTATTGATTGCTTTGACTCAGACGATAGAGATAATTTTTCTGCCCAAAATTCTACACAAAAGGTCTTGAGTTCATGGTAAATCTATCAAACAATCAGATGTTGATTCCAGATAGCAACAAGGATTTAATGACCAATATATATTGGCATATGGACCGGGTCTCAAGCCAATACATATAAGATATATGGGACTAACTGGCCAATATTATATTTTTTTATAGGGAACCATGGGACTTCCGGCCAATATTAAAGTAACATTTTTTACTTTTAAATTTTTTGAAAATATTAAATAAAAAAACCTATCAAAAAGATATTTTTGGTATTTTATCTAGTCCAGGTCATATATATTGGATATGGCTGATATTTAAACATTGCATGATTGTTTAATAGGTGCGCCATCATCTGAAAATTTAATGTATTATATGATTCAAAGTAGTCAATAAATTTCACATGTGAAAACCTTGGTTATATTTACCTAACTGAGATTGCCCAAATGTTTTTATGATGGATTCAAATTCCCACTTCTAATCTGAAAATTTACTAGTTGGTTGATAGAAGGATCAATTTCCTAAGGTGCTGACTCACGAATATGTTATTTAAATGGGTAGCCATTTTTGTGAAAGATTCTTTTGGTGCAACCATAATTCTACCACTGAGAGCATTGACTGTCTCGAATAAAATGTTAGAAGTAATTTTTCATCCTAATTTTTGACACATTAAATCTTTATATCATAGTCCACGTATTATTAGTACCCACGACGTAGTCCCTCACATTGCCAACGGGACTAATGCTCCTTTGGTAGTAGTGGAAGTGTAGAATTGGTTAGCCGTTACATGTAGACATAGTGAGAAATGAGGGTAAAAGCCACTACTGCACTTTTACTTTTGTTACTTTGCCAAATTTCCCATGAGAGTTGAAAAATCTCTGAAGCTCTCTTCCCCATTTGCTTTTAATGCTTCGAGAAGAAATTGGCCCACTGCCGACACACTCACTGGTGCATCGTACACGTACTTGTTTCTATCTCCGCAACTTAAACCAGTTGCGAATTCTTACTGTAGAGAAAATGAGAGTATTAACCTTGATTTTTGTTGTAATGTGTATTTATAAACTTATTTCAGTAAATAACTAGGGCAACCACACTGATCCGGTCGGACCGGGCCCAACCAGATTGGACTGGGCTGGTTCAAAAAGAAACTTTTATAATCTAAATTTTAAGTACCTAAGCTAAGAAATAATATTAATTTTTAAAGATATCAAATACATTGTGATTCGTTAGTTCCTCTAAGATTTTGTAGTGTATAGAGGACTCTACCTTATAGCACCTCTAAGATTTCACTAGTCTTCCTCTTCTATTATTTGGTTATTTCCTTGTGTCCTTAGCGCCTCAACTCTTTATATAGGGTTTGTTTTTAACATCAAACTCTTATGAATATATCTAAGGCTGTGTTTGGGCTAGCTCTTTGCCTGCTCTCTGTCAAAGCAAATAAAATCTGCTCTGAAATATAACAGACATAGAGTAATTTTATCACTTAAAATAGATCTCCGCCAGAGCAAATGGGGTGAAGAGCTGTGTTATCAAACATGAAAGCAGTTCTATGCGGGGATCAAAGAGCAAAAGAGCTGCTCTTTCCCCTTGAAAGAGCTAACCCAAACGTAGCCTAAATCATTTCGGGGTTTGCTTTTAGCATCAAACTCTTCCGAATATATCTAAATAGTTTCAATCAATATTTTGTAATTTTTCCTTATAAATTTTATTCCCAAATTTTCCCTTTTATACTTGTTCCGAATTTTATCAGTCCTACTTGCTGCTCTTATATACTTATTAATAATTTTATTTATGCTGTAGACATGATAAAGCATTGTCATGATGCGGAGATGTCAATGTCTCATCATGTATTTGAGCTTATGGATTAAACTTTTTCTATTTATTTTTTATTGCCTTAAGGGCTCTAACTAACATTTAAACACGTGGTGGTGCTTAAATGATCTTATACACGGATAAAGTATAAGATCATTATCCGTATAAGATCATTTAAACAATTGATCGTGTTTAAATGATCTGAAGTGATTTAACCTAACACCATTGAAGTATAATTATGCCAAGTGGTGAACTTACGTTATCCTTTTAAAATGTCAAGAAGCAATCTATACACGCCTCAAGCCGGAAGTCGTGGTGGAATTTGCATACTATATGCAATATGGCAAAATCGGTATTCTAGTGATTATGCAATGAAGGCGGGGACATTATAGTCATCGTGGAAAATCAAATCACTTCAGTCACTCACAGAACACCAGAAGGCAGTGCGACAGTTTCCAAAAATAATAATAATAAATAAACAATATTTTTATCACAAAAAAATGAAATTTATTAATTTAATGAGCAAAGCAAAGCAGCAGTAACGAGAGAGCACATCACTGTGTCTCAACTCCTCCCATCAAATCCCTCCTTCCTTATCAATCAAGATTTCAAGCACACCCCCATATTTTGTCATAATTAGTAGTAGACCAAAGATAAATTTTGATGGCCCCTTCAGGAACCTACCAAAATGGAGTTAGAATTCCCACAGTGGTAATTATCTTCATTTCCGTCACATTTCTACCTTCCCATCCAGGTAAAAATCTCCTGTCTCAGTAAAAACTGCTCCTCTTTTTAATGAATAAAAACTGTTCTCAAATGGGTCTTCTATACTTTCTTCTTTAATCTTGTTAAATACTAGTTCTAGTGAGAAAAGAAAGTATTATCAACAGCTCTTTAAAGGGTAGTTCATAATTCTCATCATTCCCTCACAATTCTACCTTCCCAACCAGGTAAAAATCTCCAATCTCACAGTTAAAAAACTGTTCATCTTTTAACAAAGGTGGAAATCTCAAATGGGTCCTCTATATTTTAATTTTTAAGTTTGTTAAATACTAGAAAATAAAGGAAGTAATATTGTCAAAAGTAGTTCTTTCGAATTTGATTTTTTATTTTTATTAGTTTTGCGTTTTGGCAGTTGGGTTAGTTATTTATAACAATAAAGATGTTGAGATGTACAAGAAAAGACAAGTGGTGCTGGGGTCAAGGCCTCCTTTGTGCGTGGATAAGTGCCTTAGTTGCAGGCCTTGCATGGCTACTTTGGTGATTCCTCCTCAACAGAGAATGAGTTCTCAATCATTAAAAGAAGATGATAGCTATTATCTTCTCTCATGGAAGTGTAGATGTGGGAATAAGCTGTTTCAACCTTGATATTTGTAAACCTAATAGTGGGTTTTTTACAGAGTTTTTGAAATATGCTCTATTTCCGTAGGTGATAACTGTTTGAGTTAAAAAATAGACCCTTTTTATGTTATTTTTCTCCTTTCCAAACAGATTATGATCCTCTCTCTCAGTACTGTTGTAATTTTAGTGGTTAGTGGAAAATTTTGGTCTCTCTTTGCTTTATTTTGGTGTTGTGGCTAGTACTAAAAACTTCAAATAAAGAGACAAGGCCATCGGCAGGTATTACCTTAATTTTTACAATTGATCAGTAATATTTTTAGAATTTGTCACTGAGAGCAAGTATTTATGGCAGTTTTTGTTGAATATTTATCAAATAGCCTATATGCTGTTGAGAATATTGGACTCCATTGGCTAATAACCTCAGTTAGTCAGAGTTGGAGGTCAGTTCAGATATCTCACTAATGAGAGATCAGCAAGTAACCTCTCTTTTGATCACCAAAAGCGTTTCTAAGCTACAGAGATGAGAGCTTCAAATTGGTGAAATAGAGGTGGGCTGCTCTGGCTGTTTGCCTGATTTGTGCATGAATCAGCTTTTCCTTAGGATTAAGGTTGTCTTTTGGCATAGCTCCCTGCCAATCAGGGTTTACCAGCTTTAGCAGGTCCACCTTCTCCAACAGTTCTCCCCTACTCTCTTCTCACTATAGAAAATAAGGAGGTAGCTGTTAGAAGTTAGAACAACTAAAACCTGCTGTGCATAGAGTTAGCAACAAGAAGGGGCTTACTAAAGCAAGTATATCTGGCTGACAAAGAGCTTTGCCAAACCCAACCTAAATGATTTATACAAAGTGAAAAAAAAAAAATGATTTTCTTGGAGAAATCATAGAGAAGTAAGATCCATGTTTTTACATTGTCTCCGATTAATCCCCATCCAATGTGATATACACCCCTGATTCGATAGGGGTCAAATATCAGCCAATATCCACGGAAATGAACCGGATGCCCTTTTGGCAAACTTTATTTATTAGTTTATATATATTTTAAATATAAAAAATGGTACTTTAATAACGGCAGGTTTTGCTAATAGTAATCTAAAAACGTATCGGCCTGGCCAATATATATATAAGGAAAATTTCTAGGATGACCATGTAGGATTCACCTTTTCCGCTAGAGACCCTATAATTTCACCTTTCCCATTACCGAACAGCTTTAAGCCGAGCCAGTTCCAGCCAGCACAAAAAGTCTCAAATATTCCTTCTTACACTTTTTATTGTTCTCCATAATTTAAAAATTTAAAAATTTACACTTTTTTATATTTACTCGATGTGAAGCAACATCTAATGTGATTTGAAGGCTATAATATAAAGATCGATGGTGTCAAAGATTGACACGAAAAAAGCGATATCGCCTCTTTAAAAAAAATTGCCTCATTAAACAGTCACGATATCGCCTATTAGAGTGTACTTTATTTGATAACTATTAAGCAATAGTAATTATATAAACCAATTGTAACCGTATATTGTAATCTTATTTATACACTTTTTTATCAGAGTATTGTAATGCATTGTTAACAATGTAATCGATTGTGGAAAATAAGAATAGACAAATTATAAAACTATATCATGCTAAAATTATAAAATAAGAAGAAAATGAATGAGAGAATAAGAAGATAAAAATATTATGTATAAATAAGATTACAAATATAATTGTGAGCAATTACAATTGATTTAGATAACTACAATTGGTTGAGATAATTGATATAATTGTAAGCGATTACAATTGGTATAGATAACTACAATTAGTTGAGATAATTGATGTGAGGTGGTTATCAAATAAGGTACACTCTAATAGGCGACACCAACTATTTAAAAAGCGATGATAGCACCATCGATCTTTATAGTGGGAAATGTGAATCTGACAGGTCAATGCTGGAAATTTCCCTATATATAAATAAGATCTTTAGAGATTGGAGAAGCAACTGGCCTAAGCCCTGTTTGGCAAAGTTGCATATGAAAAAGCCTGTCTAGAAGCCTTTGTTACTTATGAAAATGGTGTTTTGGAGTGCTTTTCAAATATGGTTTATTAAAAGAAGAAAATGACAATGTTTCCTTCTCAACCAACGCATCGCGTTACTTATCAAATAACATTTTTTCCTTGAAAATTGCTTTTTGAAAAAGTGTTGCCAAATAGGACCCTTGAGAGGAAAGTGTTGCCAAATAGGGCCCTAGAGAATAACAAGAGAAGCAATTCGATAACACTATACTATAAAAAAAGAGTCCTACGCCAACGGCTGGAAACTGTCAGCATAACCTACGCCGATGGCCACAAACCATCGGCGATACTTCCGTCGGCATAGGATTAGGGGACCTACGCCGACAGTTACAGCCGTCGGCATAGATGTTTTTAAAATTAAAAAAATAATAATAATAATAATAATTTTTTTTTAAAATTTTTATTTCCTCACCTACTGTCGACGTAGGTATTTTTAATTTTTTTTAAAAAATAATAAAATATATATTTTTTATTTTTATTTCCCGACCTACACTGACGGATGCATCCGACATCCATTAGCGTAGGTTTTTTTAAATTTCAAAAAAATAAAATAAAATAAATAAATTTTTTTTTGATTATTTATTATTATTATTATTATTTGAATGTATTTACTAAATTACCAAGTCGATTTTACGTGGTCAGAAATTTATTTTACGCGGCAAAGATCCCAAAAAAAGTGGCCTTACAATCAAGTTCCAGCTATTCAAATGATCAGAAAGGAGTGGATAGGACTCGCAGAGCCTGCCCCAAATAGATGGGACAAGGCTTCGATGATGACGACTGCCAACAGCAACAACAAAAAGAAAGAAAAATGAAATTAGTGTACCTAAATGAGAAGCTTAAATTACCCAGGAGATAAACAAATTCCTCTATTTGTCTATAACTTGTGTTGCTCTTTTCCCTGACAATTTCTAATGCAACAACTCCAAAGCTGTAAACATCTGCTTTGTAAGTCAAATAACCCCTCACATTTAAATAGAAGAGTAGGAAGAAATAGAGAACAATGACTCACATAGTTCCAGCTATTCGAGTGCTGTGGGTTTTATCCTCTTCATCAACCTTAGCCAAACCAAAGTAAGATATCATGGCATTAAGATCCTTATCAAGCAAACACATTGCTAACCTTGATATCTCTATGGACAATCTTCAGTCTCGACTCTTCATGGAGATAAGCAAGACCCTTAGCTACACCAAGGCAAATCTTATGCCTGCTTGGCCAATCCAATTGCAAACGACAATGCAAATCCCGACCTATAGATCATCAAATTAATTAGTTTTCCTTCCCTAAAGACAGTAAATTAAATTTGATTGCACAGCTACATGGTAAAAATTTCAAAGGAATGAGCCTAGCTTACCAAATAAAGCCCGAGCAAGGCAATTAATTTGCATGTACTCATAGATGAGCATTAATTGGTTGCCTTCGATACAACATCCATGAAGCTTCACAAGATTTGGATGTTGCAATGCAGAAATCATGCCTATTTCATTCACAAATTCACAATTTCCTTGCTTTGATTTTGATGAGAGCTGCTTCACCGCAATTACAGTGCCATCTGATCCTACATTTGGATATTCGGAAGTTTCAGGAAGAGAAGGGAAAAAAGATTCATGCATATAAATAAAAAGAGAATTCAAGCACGATAACGTTATATTGCAATTTTGAAAGATATATTGATATATAGGATAGTTCAATATATTTATTGATATTAAGATATATTCAAGCACGATAACTTTCTTCTACCAACTGAAGATCATCATAGAACTAAGCTAATTTCCGTTTTAATTTGCGATATCATTAATATATTTATTGATATTAAGAAGAAGGTTAGCTGTAAGGTAGTATTACTTTTGGTTCCATAATCATATGACTGAATCTAAGGCTACTATTAATATAAAAACTTGTTGCTTAGTTTGTTGAAGTACCCAATGTAATCTTTGGCCTTTGGTTCTTACAGGTTCCATATCTCGTGCAATCGAGCTCCAGGTTGCAATCTTTGGCCTTAGTTATTTGCTCGTGCAATATTTGGCCTAAGTTATTTGCTCATGCACATTACGAAGTTTGACCTCGAATTTAATTGATTTGTTAACCTTTGCTGTGTAAAGAATAGCCACTTTTTACACAGGGAGACTAATACAGCCACACATACAATAAATAAATAATACCTTGTAAACTGAACCAAATCCCCTTTCTCCAATCTCGTTTGCAACATCAAAGTTGTTGGTTGCAGCTTTAATCTGTCTTAAGGTAAAGGATCCTGCTTGCAGATCTAAACCTTGAAAATCTGCCCAAAGAGCACAATTTAAGATGGCAGTGAGGCCCAAAAAAAATGATCGGCAGTTTTTATTTAATTTCTTTAATATGAACTACTAGAGATGCCTGTAGCTCAACTGCAAGGTGGACGATGACACAACCTTGAGGTCGTAGGCTCAGTTCCAGCTTACCTAACCAAAAAAAGAGGGAAGACATTAATACCCTCTCTATGTACAGCCTTATGCAAAATCAGTGATATCATGCCCTTACATAAGATCTGATATCATGTTCTTGAAAACCTGCTATCCCAGCTCGACTCAGGTCCTTAATCTTTTGTAGGATCAAATGATGTCATATAATCTCAGAAACAGCTGGTATTGTTACCAAATCAAAGGTTTATATTCCATAACATAGAAGTATAGAACATTACATTTACAACTAACCTGTAATTATTATGGCTCCATCAACTGGACAGAAGAACTCCTCATCTTGTGTAAGTGTGCTGTTAAACATTGCTGGTGTAGATGCCAATCTACAAACAAGAATTAAACATTGCTGGTGTTGAGAATTTTTGCATTGCGACACCAGCATCAAACCGCAGTGTATAATTCAAAGGTGCCAAGTGGATGGCTCTCAGCAATGTCTTTTTGCAGTCTTGCCATTGTTCAGCCTCATAATGAGTGCGTGCCAGATAAAGAAGAACTTGTGTATCAATGTTATAATAAAACTTCCTCAAGCAATTTTGATACTGCAAAATGGTAGGGGTTATCAGCAAAAATGCAAGAAATTAAATTATGAGAAGTATCAGAAGCAAAACGACAAACTTGCCATTTTCACAGTCAAGGCAAATTGCCCCTGAGCAAAATAGACATGTGCCAAATTTATCCATACGACGGGCATCTGGACAGAGATGCTTCCACTTGCAGCTTCTTGAACCTACACTTGAAAGTTCAAATTAAACAACATTCACATATTGTTTTTACTGTATCATGCTTCAGATCTCATACTTCTACACAAACACATTTTATCGACAAGTTAAATGATTCATCTAGGAAATGTTAACCTAGGTATTTGCTAGGAATCCTCTTTCCTTTAATTTTTATATGTTACATTTTGATAGACCACTCATCAACTAAAACTAAAACCTAGGCCAGATGGTTAATTAAAAATTGAAATAATTAAAAGTGTACGACCTGAAAAAAGACATGAGCTTTTTCTGCAGAGCTGAAAAAAGACATGAGCTTTTTCCAAGCCAACTATTACATTGTCCAAAGAATGCAACCCCCATACAGGAGAAGATGTATCAGATAACTACACAGAAATCATCATGCTAAAAGATACAATAGTAATACAGGCTGGAAAGAAACAGTATTGCTTGACCGCTATACAACAAGATCTAGCTGTGTTCTTTCTTACAAAAGAGTCGAGGATAAAGAGACCTTCCTTACTAAGAGAAATGATGGTTAGACTATAGAGTCGGGTAAGCATCGGGCTGTAGAAATCTAGCTAAATCCTATCATGAGCCATATTTAGACAATAGAGGAGGAGCAGGATGGCAAAAATCAGCACTGGAGGTCCGGGACTAACAGACCACAAGATGCAGCCCTTGTCAGCATATTTTGCTTCAGCAATTGGGTGCCATGAATTATCAAAATCCAAGTATAACAGCAATATTTCATGCTAAGATTACCGTGCCTTCATTTTTATTTAATATTACTTCAAATCCGAACATGACTTAGATTTACAGTTGCAGGTGGGTGCCATGCATCTATCAGATTTATATTGTTCACAAAAATTGCGTCCCGCCTTAGATTGATCACTAGAAATGCTTAGTTGGCCAAATGGATGACTCCACAAGTTCTTAAACCATGCCACTACCTCCTTAAAGGTGTGTTTCGATATCCATCATGCACACACTAATTAGACCTGATATTCAGCTCCTAGTTTACAAGACTTGGGAAAGGGGGAGATGCTCTTTTGTTCTGAAAACAATGTTGTATGCTAATAAAATACTATGCTATGCAACCCCATATGACAGGATGTTCAGTCAGTGTTCATCTCAGCCAACTACAGGTGCATCTCAGCCAACTGCTTAGCCTAATCAACTATGCATTGCATACCAGGACAGGCAAGCTACTCTAATATCCGTGCGGCAAACCACACTGCACACTAGGATGGGGCATACAACATAATTTGACACTGTATCTTTTTTTCTTTTTTTTTGGCGATCTGTGCATCAGACAGAAAGAACAATGGACAAACCAGATAGCAAAGCATTGTAGCATGAGTCAAACTACTTATATATATACATGTCTAAACACACACAAGCATAAGAAAAAGGGGAAAGCCATGTTAGGTGTTGGGTGTGGGGGTAGGAAAGGAGGAGGGGGGTTGGTTTACAATCAAAGAAAATCAGGGAATGATGTCCAGTGATCCATCAAAACATTATGAAGGCAGAACTACCTTATATCAAGTTTTTCTGACTTCTGGACTGCTTCTTGGGCAGCAGTCCAAGAAGATGAAAGAGAACTTTTAAATTAACAGTAATTAGACAGTAGATGTACCAACCATAAGAAAGGTACCCTATAACATATATTAATCATTGTTCATATTACTTCTAGCCTATATAATAAGATACTCGTATTTGCTATTCCACACAATCAAAGATATCTAATACTTTGGGCAGATTGAAGTAGACAAAGTAGAATAAGAAATTATAAGCAAGAAAACAAGAATAAAAAGAACTTGCCAATAGTGGACCTCATTTGTTTACATGCAATGACAATCTAGCATTTCATTTCAGCCGTTCATTTACATAACATCTCAAAGCATCCTTGTCGTTTTGCTCCAAAGGCAGAGATTAAATTCATACGTCAGTTAGGTCACATGGTTACCTTAAAGTGCTTTGACTAGTGTGTTTACACAAGCTAGTTTTTAATTTTATGTTGCCCACTATCTACAACCCCCGTCACTCTCCTCCTTGCAACGTAAGTATGCACAATATCCAAAAAAACAGGTTTTTGAGGAAAAAATATACAATATACGCACACACGTGTATATATATATATATATATTAGAAACCAAAGGACAACTGTACAATTTTTCCTTAGACATAAGGAGAACATACCTCTAAGTGATCAATTGATTTTTGGACCACAATAATACTTTGGGTTCTAAAGATTTGTGTTTTCCAAAATATATCCGACGGATGCTTTGGACATTACTTCAATGGAACCAATAGCTTGAATAAGCTGAACAGAGAAGATGGATGCAGTAACAATGAAATGGGAATTGTAGGACGAGGCATCTATTGTGGACACATTTTATACCTATACAAATTAGTAGTATACTGTGTAAAAATTAAGTGTCCTGAAATGTGAAATCAATACATAAACCGACATGCTTATATTAGAATATTAGAAAGGTAAAATGATTTACCATATTGGTATAGTAATATAAATAGAATATAAAGGAAAGTTCAAAACAGTTCTGAGAAAATATAAATAGAATATATGCTACATTTCTCACCCTTGGTCCAGCCAAGCCAATGAAAATGAGATCACTCTCAATTGACGGATAGTTGGACGGATCGAGCAAGAGCTTATGAGCAGGATGACCTTCACCATCATAGGCTGCAAATTCAGAAAGATCCTCCTTGTATGCAAAACCCAAACATCGCAACACGCTGTGGACATTTGATGAAGGGCTTCTAATATAAGTTTTTTGAATTTTCATCCAATTTCACAACATAACCATCAGGCAACTGCATATAAGAACTTCTTTCCAATAAATTCTCTACTGCACCCTGCCTAAATGCAGCATTATTATAAGTCAATATATTACAAGAGCAGATCAGTAATAACAAATAAGCAGGGCAACACTGAAATCTAGAACATACTATATTCCAGAAGAAAGACAGCCAATTACGTATTTTAGGTACCATACTAAGAGAGGGTTTAAAGTTAGCTTTTGACCCTTTAATAATTTTTTTGAACTGTTACAAACACAAACAAAGGGATCAGTTTAGCCCTTTAATAATTTTGACTTCTTACACAAATCAGAAATATGTTAAACCACACTAAAAAGCTACATAATATCCTGAAACCATAACTAAATTAGATTCCTATGCACTAAAACAATGAAAGATACTTCCTTCCTATCAGATTACAAAAATGCAATTCACACTTTAAAAAAAATGTGATGTTTGGGCCCATTGCCCTTTTACTTATGATTCACACCTCCCAAAAAAAAAGCAGTTGACCCTAGCCAATGACAAAAATGATTCCAGTGCTTACCCAATTGCTCTGAGAAACAAGCAGCCCATTGAAAACGAGATGTGGAGATCAGATGAAGGCATCATCAGTGTGAAATGTCCCCTGTGGCAAAGAGACATTTAAAGCATAACATAAACATCCATGGATATGAGGACAGACATTGAAGATTAAAACTTTTTTTGAAATTTCTGATTGGGCTTAACAGGCCGGGCAATTGTAATTAACCTCATCCTTGCTTATTGAGGTAAATTATGAAATCTTAGGGGCATTTGAGGTCAGAATATTGCAGATGGGGACCCTTTAGAGGAAAATCTGTGCAAATTTAGAAACCAGCAAACAAGACTTATGAAAGTATTGAAAATATAAAACAATTATCCTAGGATTGCAACTTCCACGATATCAAACAGAGCCTATAAGAGACAACTTCATTATTCTTCTTTTACATAGCCCAGCAATCCATCCAATCTCAGACAATAAGTGGCCAAGCGAAATTTGCAGTATTTTTAGCCATTGAATTGTCGATTGCTAATTTATATCTCAATTTGGAATATGGCAAAATGCTACAGTTTTGCATCAATCTAAATGACAGCATAATAAACATGCTTCCCTTCAAAAAATAATAACTAGGCACCAAGTTTCGGCTAAATTTACATGTTGGTTCCAATGGAGTAAAATAATAGAATGACTTACATGAATTAAATTTTGCTAAGACATGGTAGAAAAGCACAAATCGAAAAATTATCTCATCCTTTCTATTGGCTGCCAAAAAATTGCCTTCTACATTCATCACTACAAAAATTCTCTTAAATCAGGCCTCAAGATAGTACTAAAATATAATAACCAAAAAATTTCTCATCATTTACTTAAAAAAAATATATATGATGAACAAAACTGCATAACCTATAATCTTACTGCTTAACTAACAATAACTAGCTCAACATCAAATTCAAGCCACGCGTTCCCCGGAATCTTCCCTATTCCTTTAGCCCCATATCTGCATAACATTGCACATTATATTAATAATGGAAATAAGGCCACATTAGAAACAAATGCAAGTACATAAATAATTACAAAAATTAAATGAAGGGTACATGTTTTTGCATCCAAGTAATCTGGCAATGCCGCCACCACCATCAGTCGTCACAGCATATTATATTTCGAAAAGCCTCTTTGCAACGACTAATTAGGTTTTTTTTTTTTTAAGTTACTTAGTTTAATTTTTTTTCTTAGTTTGTGAGTTGTGCAACCACACCAACCATCGCCACAATAGTTACAGGTCAAGCCCTGAGAAATTGTTCTCGCCGCTCAGCAAGTTGGGAACCCTCATGCTTGGCATCCCAGCACCGCAACCACCCTCATAGCAACCTTGGCATCCCGGCATCCCTCATTGCTTGGCATCCTGAAATCACTGTTAACATGCATGCCATCTTGCCATCGACAATATCCACCTTGGTTTATTTCCCCTAAGGAGAAATAAGGGAAGTACTAAGAAGAATGACGTGGTTTCCAGATATATTCTCTGGTCACAATGATTAGGGTTCATTTTTTTTAATCGGTAAATAGCTATAATTTTATAAATAAAATAAAAAAATATAGTGGATCAAAGGGGTTGAGCGACCATTGGCAGCCCTAGTTCTCCTCGAAGTGGACCAGTTTAACTTTTATTTTCAACTAAAAATAGATAGAAAGAAGAAGGAACGTATCAAAAACTACAGTTAACTAGTTGTCCAATTTTATAGGGCTACAACAACAAATAAATAATAAATAAACCTCCAGATCAAAAAATCAGACAGCGTACGTCAAACGAAAAAAAAAAAACCCCTAAACATCAATGAGAAATTAAATCATTAGCAAATAAAACGAGGTTTTCCTATCAAATCATACCTGAAAATTGTTGAAATGCTTCACTGAAGTGAGATAAGGGACTAAATAGGGTTCGATGGGGAGAAATTGAGAAGAGAAGGAGTAGACAATAAGTATGTTGAAATCGAACTGTTCTGGGGCAACAAACACCTATTCGGAGGGATCTTAGGGGTGGGCGATAGCAATTTAGGGATCTAATTGGGAGAGAGGAATTTAGGGTTTATAGAGAAAATGGGTTGGAGGAAGAGAGGGATTTAGGGGAGTGAGAAGGGCCGGCGAATTTGAGGGAAAAAAAATCCGCATTAGGTTATATACTCTTTCCTACACCGACGACTTGCTATATTAGCCGTCGGCGTAATATATGTATGCCGTTGGTTTCCCATTACAGCCGTTGGCATAACCTCTTTTTCTTGTAGTGTCTGCAGCTTCATTTGATATGCCTTCAACTTCAACAACACCATTCACAATATCAAACTGCTGCAAAGTTTAAAAAGGAAATTGACGAGAACAGGGCTGAAGCAAAACCAAAGATGTAATGGAACTGGAGGCATTTTCAATATTGACTAACTATAGCCTTGCGGCGTTACTTATCGTTATAAAATCCTGTAGGAATTATGTGGCTGTGGAAGCTCAGGATTGAACTCTTGGAATGTGGCCTTTTCATCTACATTAGGTTCCTTCAGCTAACTTGTGGTTGGAGGAGGGGCTCCAACCATAAAATTGCATGGTTAGGAGATGCATCGCATCCTAACGATTTGGGCGGGTAACATCAGGGTTGCTTAGATCCACAGGGAGATAACTTCAAGGTGTGGACGAGTAACATGAGTTAAGCAACTGTTGGCATCTCTCAAGGAGATTTTGTGCTGAGATGGAATTTTGGATTCTAATTTTTTTCATCAAGAAATATAATGGCTCTTCCAGCTTCTGATATTTAGCTTCAAGTATATTCATAGTGCATATCACATTATATTGCCTGAAATATATTCTAAAATTTAATAATCTTTACAAAGAACAATAGTAAAAGAATACCTTCACATATAATGGCTCATATAGCTTCTGGTATTTAGCTTCAAGTGCCACTCTTTCCTCCAAAATTTTTGCCTCCAAATAATCATGTTCGCTCTGCAAATTGAGAAAATGTCAGAACTCAGAAGCTTCCATAATTTGAAACTACACTATCTTCATAAGCCGACAAAGCAATTTGTACTCTTCCCATGATATTTCTTTATCTCATGAGTTTTTTGAGCAAGATGGGAAAAAAATAAGAAAAAAAGAACAAACAACATCTTGATAAAAATGGTAAGTCCAAATAAAAAATCTGCCCTGAACATTTACAGAAATAAAATTAGCAAAATAATGGAAGCGTACTAGTTCAAAAATGAAAACTAATAATTCTACTAAAAAGTTAAAACTTTCATGCCACTTTCATGGTAATGTCCTAAATTTCGAAATAAATTAAGTGAATTAGACCCAAGAAAAGAGTTTTTAATTAAAATCTTACTGATGGAAAAAGAAACTTCTTACCATTTTTAAGAAACCGACTAAATTGTAGATCATTGATTCTTGGAGGCAAGACATCGACTTGTTTCATTAGTCTCAGAAATTGAGAAGTATACCAAAAAACCAAACAATCAGAAATTAAGTTAAAACGAAAAAAGAAGTAAAAGGCCTGAACATCAAAACATTGACTGCACATTTGAATGCACACAGAAAAGAAAATTAGAAGCACCAACATACAAATTAAAAAACAAAAAGGTAAAACCTAGATTGCTATGTGAAGATCAAATCCTAGCAAAAAAATAATGAAAAACTCAGAAATTTCAAACAGAACCGTAGAGTTAAATCCGGAAAGTAAATAGAAAACAAGAAATCGAAACAAATAAGAAACGAATCAAAGAAAATCGAAGCTAACAACAAAATAGACGAAATTAACAGAAAATGAAACAACTCCACCCTATATTTTTTATGATCAAATCAAAGGAAGAAACCAAATCCAACAACAAAAACCTAATAAAACAGACATTGATCGAAACTCTTACACGTAGTAGGGTTCCCTGGTTCCCTTGAATACTTCACCTGCGAGAGAGAGAGAGACAGAGAAAAGGAAATTGATCAAAAGATTACAAAAACTGCATTGAAACCAAAACGAAGAAGGGAGATTAGAGATTTGAGCTACCATGGCTATTGAAGAAAGTCACCAGCGTCGCTCTTTAGAGTTCAGAGGGTCGGATGGAAATATGTTGAAATCTGTGCTGAGATGAAGCAAAATCGATAGAAAACCCTAAATAAAAATTATGTTCAAAACTTAGGGTTTGTGGAACATAGGGTTTGAGGGAGAGGAATTTAGGGTTGGGCGAGAAAAAATCAGGGTTAAGCGAGGGGTTGGGTTGAGCTAGACGAATTTTGGGTTGGGCGAGCAGGGAAGACGGCGAGAGGGATTTAGGGGAGTTCGGGAGAAGGGGCAATTTGAGTTGAAAAAATAAGCGCAGGGGATGTTATATTACCTGATCCTACGCCGACGGATTTATATGGTAGCCGTCGGCGCCGGGTCTTATACACCGATGGCTTCTAATAATAGCCGTCGGGGTCGGCCCCTTTTTGTGTAGTGAGCTAGCTACATTCTTTTTAGAATATGGATAAATTTTGGAGAAATTCGGACACACCTTTTAGCGAGATTTGGTGATTTTGTTAATATATTTAGTTTAGATATTAAATATTATATATATTTTTTATACTCTCAAATTTTCATAAAATGTTTTCAAATTTTTTTCAAAATTTTAAGAAATAAACAGGAACAACTGCACTAAAATTTAAAATGAAAGTTGTCATTATATTTGTTAGGAATAATAGCTTGTAATCAACATTTTAAATAATGATCTTGTAGGAATTATGACAATAAAAAAATACTAACAAGCAAAATGCAAATATAAGATTTATGTGATTTGGCAATTTGCTTACCTTTACGGATGATGGTGAGTCCTTACACAAATATATGAAAACTAGGTTTACGAATCTCTCAAATCTCACCTCATTCAATGTAGATATCGAATTTCCTTTTAATATAAATCTAATCTATAATTAAAGTTTATATCTAATACAAGGTATAATCGCCCAATATAAAATATGGCGAAAATACTCTAAGTAACCCTAGAAAAATTTGGCCCATACAACTATAGTTGGGTGTACAGTCTAACCTGTTAATCAATACCATCAACAGAATTCAAGGCACACATCCCAAAAGTGAGAAGACAAACCCAGGTCAGCTACCGTATTCCAACCCAGCGTGAGTTGGTATTTCAAGTGTGAATGGGCAAAATCTTTTTACATAAATTGTCAAACGTTGGGAAGTGCACATTACTTATAAACATACAAATCAGTGAAAGTAGTAATTTTGACCATCTTAGCGAAAGGAGATTGACTCAGTCAAATGAGTCGGCCACCAACACAGTTTGTTTCTCATAAGTAGGACAAATAAACCGAGCCAGATTGAAAGTTCATCTCGGCTCTATCTCTCTGGCAGCAAGTGGCTAGAGCTCAGACCGATCATGATAGAGCTGAATTAGAGTTTGAAAATTTTGTGGTCGAAGAGATCCAATTCCACGAGATAGAGCCGAGCTAAAATTCACCCTAGCTTGAGTTGGCATTAGGTAAGCGACCCGAGCACCAGGTGACTTGGCTCACGCGTCACTTTTGATCTTGTGTCCCATTGTTTGTAGATTAATGATTTAGAGATCTATGGTGTAAAACATCAAGGGGAAAACCAACTCTTCACATGATTCAACTGACTTTAACAATTAATGACAAATCACCAAACACAGGTAACATCAAGGGATTAATTGCTTTTAATCATATGATAGTATATTTTTTTGACTTAATCTTAAACACTGTAATTTATTTATTTATTTATTTTTGTTTATATAGGTAAGTTGGGTTGGTGCTGGCGTTTTACGTATCATACGACACCATAAATTTTTATGAGTCTTCAAATCTCTCAACATACAGTATGAAGATCTCAAAAGTTGACAGTGAACAAGTCTCCTGGTGCTTTGGGCCAAGGATCAAACTTTTGGCCGAAATTTTCGGTTTCAGTTCTCTCCGAAACCGAAATAAAACCCAAAATTTTAATCCTTTGGGCATTTACTGAATACCAACTCATGCATGAAGTTTTTATCCAATATACGGCTCGTCCACCAGCAAATGGGATGTGGGTTGAGTGCTGCATGGATCTTGGAATGCGTTCCGACAGATGTATGGTAACCAAGGTTTGGGAATGAATAAATCAACAAGAAAAAAATTCGGGAAAAAAAATCACCCAATATAATGAAAAAAATTCAGGAAAAGTTGTTAAAGGATTGGAGGAAAAATAAAAAATTAAAATAATGTGATTAAAAAGTATGAAAATAAAAATTCCCCTTATTGAAAAATTGGTAAATTAATCATGAATTTCATGATTTAAAAAAAAAACTGCAACTTAACTAATAAATTAAAAAATGGCGATTTAATTGCCACTTTCTTAATATGTAAGAGAGTTGGGTGATTATGGAGTACGGATGCACGGGCTGTCAAGGGGTGCACGCATCCGAAGTTCCATGCTTCGATATGGCCTTTGATGCAGATGGGTCGTGATCTTACACAAGTTCTATAGGAAAATTGAGATAATGACTCGTGACCAACGTTTTAACACCATTAAAAGGTTATTTTTTATCTCACACCATTAAAGTGTGATTTATCATTTTGCCATATGACACACATCTATGATCAATCTAAATTACCAAGTAACAATCTATCATTGAAATATGTCTCAACCCAATGAAACGTGCTGATACGTAGAATTGAATCATCCCATTGATGTACTTTAATATCAAACATTAAAAGTAAAAGCAACGGTTGATATTATAGTTTATAGATTGGATGGTTTAAATCTTCTTAAAACACTATTTTTGGGTATGTTACACTTCAATTTATGATCTATCAATTTGATGGTTTAGATCACCCATATTTTAAACCCTTGATGGTGTAAGATCGTTTAAACATCATTTGGGTGCTTAAGGCTGCATTTGACGTAACTCTTTGTCAAGTCCTTGCCAGAGTCGGATATTCTTGCTTTAGCATGCCCCCTTTTCTTTGTCAACTCCATGCAAAGCAGGATTTGTCTACTATCACAACTACCTCCTTGCTCTATGCTAACTACTTGCTAGTGCAAATAAAATTTGCTCCGACAAAGAGTGAGTAGAGAGGAGGGAAGAACTATTAAATCCTGATTTACACGGAGTTAGTAAAGAGAAGAGAACATGTTAAAGCAGGTACAGGAATTTAGCAAAGAGCAAAAGAACCTGGCAGGTTCAACCTGCTAAAGCAGGTAAACCTTGCTCTAGCATAGAGCTATGCCAAATGATGATCAGGAAAGTCGATCCCAAAAAAATAATTGTAAAATATCAACTCGATCGATGTTGTTTGCTTGGTTCCAACTTCCGAGGAAAGCAAAACAAGACTCACGATAAAATAATGAATTAGTATTAGGTCAGTGGCCATAATGCCAGGTGACTTGGTACCATGTTCACTTTTTTGAGATATGTTATAGGTTAGCATCATGTGTGCCGTCCGATAAGTGTATCATGATCTAAAAATTTTTGACCTAAAAAATTGGGTCGAAAGATGATCTCTATCATCTGACCATCAGTACCATTAATTTTACCTGACCTTTGATTGCCTTGAATTAGACAGTGGAGATAATCTTTCAATCCGATTGGGTACCTAGTATCAACTTATATCATATACATACACCTAACTTAGAAAATTGTTTTCTAAGTATAATAGAAGATTCTAAACCAAGAGCACAACAGGCGTTTTTCGACCCAATATAGACAATGAATCTTTGAGACCATAGGCATGCCATCATATACTGATATACGGATTTCAACAGGGCGGGGCTAGCCCATCAACCCACTTGGCGATAAAATCGTAATAAGGTTTACACCTAAGAATAATCAGGGAAAAGATGCTAGAACATACAGCCTTGGTTATTAAGTACAAACCTTGGTTATTACACAGACGCCCCTCAACTGGCGAATCCAAACCTTGGTCATAAAAGACAATAATATTTACCAAGGCAACACAATAATAAAAAAGGAACCCTCGTTAATTCCGGTTCTTATTACTCGCCAAAAGCAAACTCTCTTGAAAATGGAAATCCAGGAACCCATAAGAAGCATTACAAATCCTCACCTTCACAGCCCTACTTCAATGAAATATTCCCATGTTAATAATGGTCCGGAGTTCTTCGACCTGTAGAAAGGTAGAAGCATGCCATTAAATCACGAATGGGTGGACCAGACTAGAAGCAAATGCAATAAATCAAAGACCAAACTAGCATGCCAAGATGATAGGGACGGGTTAAGTACATAACAAGGATAAAAGACCAAACTTGCAGCAGCACTTTATTAACAATTGGTTGTTTCAGTGCTCATCCTTCCAGGCTACTTTTCTATTTTTTATTTTTTTACATGGGTAGTATTAAACTGCTCGATAGTGGATATGAACATTCAAATTTTTATACATTTATCTTGATTTCTGATCATGGGTCTTAGTTAAAACAGAGTTCAAAGAAAATGGTACATATAGCTAATATGTCTGTATTTATATTATACAACATCGTATCAATACATTTAACACCATCTCATTAAAATGCATTCAATAATTTTCTATAAATACATTCAACAACGCCCTATTCAAACATGACTCAGGTTGCCAATAATACTCGATGACAAAGAATTTTAATATCTCATTGCTTGACTCCTTTGATTGAACACCTTTGATCGAGCATGACTCGGCTTCTCTTTCTTCTCTTTGGAAAGAGTTAAGAGTGACGCACCGGAAACCTTCGCCACCTTGAACCTTACTCCGAGAATATCTCCCACTGCATGACCCTTACAACCAAATCCAGTAATTAAAACTTCGTCCTGTAAGAAGAAACATAAATGCATGCAAAATCTATGATAACGGCTGACTTAATATAATATGTTGAGCATTAAGCAACATCTGAAAACATATAAACTAAAGTATGGCGTGTTTTATCTATTAGCTAGTTGTAAATTGATAAAGGATTCGAATATGTTCCAAGAGAAAAAAAATCATATATTTATATTAAAAATTACAAGACCAACTTTTATTTCTGTCTTCCACAAGTTAGAATTTTTGATAGAAGGGCACATGAGAATAGTCATCTTTGGTTCCCAGCAACCTAAGGCAACCAGATCCACTATTATATACAAAAGCTGGTCGTGTGCTATATCAGCTTGTATACTCCACATAACCTTGCACGATTCCCAAAATGTTGTAGCTGAGTTGACTCTTGATGTGAAGACCCGACTTTTCAATCCCTCAGGTATAGGAAAGGCCGGTTCGCCAACCTATCGGTTAAACAATAAGCAGGATAAACAGAGTACATATTAGAGTAAAGCGCAATAAATAACCAAAGCTAAGAAAAATATGGAAGCAATTAAAGTGCAGAACCACCGATGATGGCCGACTATTACCGAAACATGGTTTATAACCGTAACAAAAGTCAAACATAAAGCCATAATATCTAACAAAATGGGCCCACAACTCCAAATCTAAAACTCTCACCAAAAGCAAATAAATAAACTAGATCCTAAGCCAAAAAATTCTCCTCAGGAGGAACCTTAGGCTCTTCCTTGGGTACATAATTAGGATCAGTCTCGCAACCCTGAACTACTACGTCAGTACTTGAACCTGTGACATATAGTCGGAGTGAGCTAACCAATAAAGCTCAGTAGAAAAATATCATCAACGGCATTGTATTTTAACCAACATGATTTTCAAAACATATTTCAAAATATAATATGTCAGAACTAGATAATGCGGTAAAAGACTGAATTTAAATGCAGAAAATCATACCTAAGATCAAGTTCTAAATAGGTGAAAATATATTCAAAGTAGATGCATATATTCAGCGTCTTAATGTATCTAACTTCTATATGCAAAGTTCAGTAATTCATGACTTAATCCTCAACTTAAAATACCTCCCGAGTTAACTATATCTCGAGAGCAGGAATATAGCCGACGGGAACCCCTACCTACCATCGTCATTCATGAACCCTTTTTCATGATGCAACAAGCCCCTACACTCAGGAGGATAACTTGCACCAGAAAATTGTTCAAGAATTTTGAGGGGTCGTTCAAGTGAATCATAAAACAGATGTAGACACTAATATAGTTCAAATGTATGTTTCTTATACATAGTTCAGATTTTATATTTCAAAGTTTATATCAGATTTTCAGTTTACAGACGTGATTTCAATAGCATATGCAAGTTCAAAGATTCTAATTCAAAATATCCATGCGAATTAAAATAAGATACGGTAGTGATGAGATTCTTCTACCTCGGGACGTTTCACACAAAATCAGAGTCCAAACAGAGTTTAACGGGCGGTGCCAAGACCCACACTATAACCTAGTAACCATACAGAATTCGGAAAGAGATAAAAAAAATGAAGACAAAATCATATTCTGTACTTGCGCGAGCGATGGTAATCCTCGCGCGAGCTCTTTCCTCGTGGGAGCGAGCCCAATTTTTATATGATTTTTCTCGTGCGAGCGAGATCTTTCAGCAATACCTCGCTCGAGCGATAACTTAAACTCGCGCGAGCGAGTACAGAGACTACAACATAATTAACTTTTTTGAGTATACGACTTCTAGAGTTAAACCTCAGGCGATTCCTCGCGGGAGCGATGATAATCCTCGTGCGCGCGAATTACAGCAATTGCACGATCGCAGCTTCAGAATTTCACGTAAAACTACTATCTTCGACTCGTTTTTACCCAAATCGAATCATACACATCCCAAAAGCAAAACCCATATCTAATCCAATAATTTTAATCAATAAACTTAATCAAAATCATACCTTTTCCCAAGGATTTTCCGATTTGAAAACGAGTCGCGCAGTCAGAGTTTCGGAATGAAATCGATGGATTTCTTCGACGATTTGCATCGTGATTAATCCCACGAGTTCATAAGGATGACTCTTATTCGTTCCCAATAATCTAACCTTCTCCAAATGTCAAAAAGGAACCCAATATTGATTCAAGTTCGTTCTACGTTTAATGGATCTCAAATGAAAAAGGTTTTTTAGAGAAGAGGGTTTGGGAATGAATCTCTTACGATGATCGATGGCAATGCTTCGTGACGATCAAACGACTCTAAATGTGGCTAGGATTTCAGGCGGTTGGGCTCTCGTCTCTTTCTTTCTTAAGCAACAACGTAACCTAGTGTAAAACGGGAGGGACTTCTTCTCTTATAATGGGTTTCTCACATGTGTTAAGCACACACACACTCCTTAGTATGTTAAACTTCTAATTTTAATATTTCAAGTCTAGTGTTTGAGCGGCACACCGGGGTCAGTGTACGGTTTTCGCGCGATGGTCTAAACATGCTTTAAATCAGAATCTGTCCGCACAATCACATCTAAATAATAATCCAAAATAAATGGTGATGTCGGTCGTTGAGCCGAATACGTACACAGGTTTAGTCTAACTCGGGTTCAAAATACGGGTCTTTACATTCTACCCTCTTTAGGAATTTTCGTCCTCGAAAATATAACGGGTAGCTTAAGTAAGTCTACGTACGCCCTTATTTTAAGATAAGTTCTTATCATGGTATAGTCGAAACAGTCTAAAGTCTAAAAGAAAATGGGTCGTGATGCGATAGGCTTCACTAGGCATGCTTTTCAAGGATCAAAATCTGTAGTAACCTGGATGTACTGCGTGTGACATCCCATATGGATGCATACCTTCCCGAGTGTCATGTGCCTGGAAACATATCCCACCGTGAATCAAACATAGCGCACACATACATCACAATTTTCTCACTAAACCACATACACTAAATCGGTTATTACTCGAGCAGAGATTTAAGATGCCAGAATTGAATACTTGTTCAGAAGCATAACCACATACCCGGTATACACATGTTCTAACTGAGAACAAAATTATAACGATATCTAAGATTTTATTATGTGGTAGTAGTAGATATATGTAGACCATCGAAGTTATTAATTAATTAATGTTGATAATTTAAAAGAAGAGTTTGGTTGGCAAAGAAACAGATAAAATTTTAAAGGTACTTAGATTTATATATCCCTAGTTTACAATATACCTTCACTCGAAAAGCTGTGGGAATTGGTCACGAATCTCCGCTTCGCGCTCCTAAGTGGCTTCCTCTGAAGAGTGGTTCCGCCACTTCACAAGTACTAAGGGAATGCTCTTGGTCCGTAAGGTCTATTCTTTGCGATCCAAGATTTTTACCGACTCCTTAACCAAAGATAAGTCTTCCCGGAGCTCAATGGGCTAGTAGTCCAATACATGAGTCGGGTCATCCACGTACTTCTGCAACATAGACACATGAAACATATTATGCATGCTCGATAGTTGCGATGGCAAGGCTACACGGTAAGCGACCTCGCCGACTCTGCCCAAAACCTCAAAAGGTCCAACATAACGCAGACTCAGCTTTCCACGCTTCCCAAAATGCATTACACCTCTTGTAGGCAAGATTCTGATAAATACGTTGTCTCCCGCCTGAAATTCAATATGGTTCTTTTTAAGGTCAGCGTAGCTCTTATGACGACTCTGAGTAATGCGTAGTCTCTCACGAATTATCCGAACTGTCTCGGTCATACTCTCCACGATCTCTGGGCCTAAAATGAGTTTCTCACCCACTTCTTTCCAATTAAGTGGAGGCTTGCACTGTCGCCCATACAAAGCTTCGTAGGGTGCCATGCCGATGCTAGCCTGATAACTGTTATTATAGGCGAACTCAATCAGCGGTAAGTGTTGGTCCCATGACCCCTAAAAATCCAGCATACAAGCACGTAACATATCTTCTATAATCTGATTCACCCTCTCAGTTTGCCCATTGGTTTGAGGATGGAATGTCGTATTGTAATCGAGCTTGGAACCCATCCTTTCCTGAAATCACTGTCAAAACTGAGATGTGTACATCGGATCTCTGTCGGATATAATATTGACCGGTATACCATGCAGCCTACTATCTCCTTGATGTATAACTCTGCGAGCTTGTTGACGGTATACGACATATTATAAGGTAGGAAGTGTGCAGACTTTGTCAATCGATCCACAATGACCCAGATGGTAATGTGTTTCCTCAATGTCCTTGGCAACCCCAAAGTAAAGTCTATAGAAATGACCTCCTATTTTCACTAGGGTATTAGTAGTGGTTGCAATAATCCTGCTAGATTTCAGTGATCCACCTTTACTTGCTGGCACACAAGACATCTCGGAATATACTCAGCGACATCTTTCTTTAAACCCCTCTACCAGAAACTTTTCTTTAAGTCTTGGTACATCTTGGTACTGTCAGGGTGAATAGCGTACATAGACTTATGAGTCTCGTCCAAAATTATAATATCCTGAAAATTTTGCGTTAAACAGTGACCTCAGGATCCGTGCCCGACTGGTCATAGGTTTGACCATATAGGAGTTCACTAGATGACGTAGGATATGATGAACGGATGAGATATGAGAAATTAAGTGAATGTGTGGAATGTGACGAAATTCGGAGTCACATACACCTACTTTTGGTGTATGTGCTCAATACACAAGTTAGAAGGGAGATACAAGGGTTTAATAACCCTAAAATCAATTGTTTTGGTTGTTGAAGGAGAGTAAAGAAGAGAGAGAGGAGTAAAGAGAGGAGTTATTGCAGCTGATTGGAAGGGGGGATTCGAGCATTTAAGGCCGGATTCGAAGCGAGGGATTTCGTTAGAGCCAAAAGCTGGAACCCTAGCCTTTCCAACCATTAGATTTAATCAATTTGAAATTGATTGAAGGTAAAATCCTTGTCAATTCAATGCATAAGTTATGTGAGTTAATTGTAGTAAGAATGGTTTAAATTATAGGATAAAGGCTTAGAAAAAATAAAGGAAAAAGAGTAGGAAAAGATTGGGAAGAACAACCCAAAAAGGGGCTGAATCTGGCCAATTCGATTAATCGAAATTGAGATTCGATTAATCGATTTTCGCCAGGAAGTTGAAAAGTCAAAGAACCCAAATTCAATTAAACGAACTGAGTTTTGATTAATCGACTTTGATTTTTGATTAATCGATTTTGGTGTCGATTAATCGACTAAGAACCTCCAGTGGACTCCAGTGGATGGAGGAAAAAGAACCTGGGGAAATTGACTAATCGAAATGGGATTTCGATTAATCGATTTCGAATTTCGAATAATCGAATTGGGATCGATTAATCGATTTTGGGAATTCGATTACTCGAATTGAGAATCGAATGGATGGAGTAGAGAATTTCGATTAATCGAATGGGGATTCAATTAATTGAATGGGAATCTTGATTAATCGATTTTGAGAATCGATTAATCGACTTTGAATTTCGATTAATCAATTTTGGGAGTCGATTAATCGAACCAGATTCGATTAATCGACCTTGGAGTTCGATTAATCGACCGTGCCAGTTTTTGTTGACTTTTGAGTTTGACTTGGAGATTCTTGGAGGGTCTTGGACCTTCCTTGTTACATCTTTATTGATGTATTTTATGTGTTATGCTGTACCATAGGTGGTATGTGTGAACTTGGGCACAAGGAGCAACGTGGGACCTTGATGCGTGACTTATCAGAGACTTGAGGTAGGGAACACCTTGAACATATACTTTAGTTTGCAAGAGCATATATGTAGTGATATAGAATCAAATTGAAATCTGTTTTATTGCTTAAGGTTTTGTGAAAAGTGTGTGTGTGACATCAATAGAACATCTAATAATGATCCATCCCCAGGGGATGAGGAAGTGAAGTAATAAGAGTATCAGGTGTGATGCAAGTGAATAGATACATCCCAGGGATGTATCTAAGATTGAATAATGTCTGATAAGGCCTAACTGATATAAGATACCACACTTACACGGTGAATAATTATATGTAAAGCACCTGATATTTTTATTATTTGAGGTTTGATAGGATACCCCACTGACGTGATGAGATACCTACGACTGACGCGGCAGGATATCCGTGACCGATATGGCGGCAAAACCGTAAGCATGTGCGGAGGCTTATCCATACACAGTAAGCACACCCCAGAGGTGTTGAATTGAGATAAGTTGAAATCCCGCCACCGATCCCCAGGGGAAAGGGGCTTGGGTACTAATTGTATTCCCAGGGAATACGTTTAAAACTGTCTATATAGATGACGATGAAGGGTATCTCATCGGGGCTCGATGCTATATTGCTGGGGGATTATTTAAGTTGAAAGGTTAAGTTTTGCTTTAGGCATATTCAGTGTCATTCATGATTAATTAAAAGACATGTGTAAACTACCAGTAAAATTTGATTCTTTTTCAACTGTTTTCTCAGTAACTGCATAGACACAACATGCATAAGCATATCATGGAATATATGTGAGTTTTAAATTATATGTTCACTGTGTTTTGTTCCCTATTGAGCTAGGATGTAGCTCACCCCTTTAGACTATACGTCGCAGGTCCATTATTAGCAGCTATTGACACTTCGGGGGACGTTGACCCTGGTGAGTCAGACCCAGCACCTGGTGACGAGTTAGAGCCGCCTCTAGAGGACTTCTTCTAGAGGACTCTGCTGTGCATTTTAAGGGTTTGTTTTGAGAGATTATTGGTACGGCTTGGTATGTCAAGTCTTGATTTTCGTTTAAAATCATGTAATTAAGTATTGAGATATTCTTTTGGGCGAACCATCAGTGATAATTAGCTATCATCGATGGTTCGGATCGGTTCTACATTCATGCAAGGGCATGATGGTAGAACTGTCTTTTGAGATGTGATGATGGTATTATTTCCGCATTTATTATTGTCATTTCAGTTCATTATTGTTGCTTGATATACCAAAGTTTCGTGCATAGCTAAGGGGCACGGTCAAGATGATCGTGTCGATAGCACGGGTTTCGGGGTGCCGAAATTTGGGCTATCACAAAAATGGTGTCCCGAAGCTCAGTATTAATTGGTATGCATATACGGTCTCCAAACAATAAAGTGTCATCATCTTTGATAGAAAAATCTATTTTACCTCTCCCAATCACATCACGTCTAATAACCATAAGTTCATCATCCGTTATCTGAAGTCTGCGAATGTTCTCATAGAGAGTAGAACGTATCACCAACGTAGCCATTAACGCACTTGAATCTTTTACGTCAAATCCCGTGCTACTTAGAGTCATATCTTCCAATAGATGCCATCGTTGCACCCTTGCGGTGATATGTGATAACTGAGCAGAGAACTTTCGACTTAACGCGTCTGCCATTACGTTTGCTTTCCTGGGGTGGTACTGGATGGTATAATCATAATCTTTTAAGAACTCCATCCATCAGCATTGTCTCATATTCAACTCTTTCTGTGAGAAGAGATACTTGAGGCTCTTATGATCGATGAATATATCGAAGGTCTCCACATAAAGGTAATGCCTCCAGATCTTCAAGACAAAGATCACTGCAGTCAATTCAAGGTCGTGTGTCGGATAATTCTTCTCGTGGTCTTTTAGCTGTCTAAACCCATAAGCAATGACTCTCTCATTCTAGTTAAGCACACAACCTAAACCCCCATACGATGCATCACTGTACACTGCAAAGCCTCCCCTGCTTGACAGTATAGCAAGTACTGACACAGTAGTCAATCATTTCTTGAGTTCCTGAAAACTCTGCTCACACTGCTCTGTCCAATCAAACTTAGTACTCTTCGTAAGTTTGTAAGTGGGTATGATATCTTGGAGAAATCCTTTACAAACCTTATGCAGTAACTTGCCAGATCTCAGAAACTACAAACCTCTGTAACTATCTTCTGTTGTTCTCAATTCATCACTGACTTAATCTTTGTTGGATCAATCGTAATACCGGTCTCAGAGATAACATGACCTAGGAAACTGACTTGCTCAAGCCAAAACTCACACTTGCTAAGTTTTGTATATAACTGATGGTCTCTAAGGGTTTGTAAGGCCACTCGCAGGTGCTGCTTATGTTCTTCTTGCGTCTTTGAATATATGAGGATGTCATCTACGAAAACTACTACAAACTTGTCCAAATGTGACTTGAATATCCGGTTCATCAAGTCCATAAATGACACGGGTGCATTTGTCAACCCAAATGGCATGACCAAGAACTCGTAGTGTCCATATCGGGTTTTGAATGTTGTCTTTTGAATATCTTCATATTTGACTTTCAACTGATGGTAGCCTGACCTCAAGTCAATCTTCGAGAAAAACCTTGCTTTTTGTAACTAATTGAACAGATCATCAATTCTCGGAAGCGGATAACGATTCTTAATTGTCAACTTATTTAGCTGGCGGTAATCAATGCAAAGCCGCATTGAACCATCTTTCTTCTTCACAAACAAAATCGGTGCTTCCCAGGGTGATACACTCGGCCGGATAAAATCCTTATCTAGCAATTCCTAAAGTTGCTCCTTCAACTCTTTCAATTCTGTAAGCACCATTCGATACGGAGCTTTCGATACAGGTTCGGTACCCGGTGCTAATTCAATCGCAAATTCAATCTCTTGGTCAGGTGGTAATCCAGGTAGATATTCAGGGAAAATATCCGGATACTTACAAGCAATCGTAATAGTTGAAATATTCCTCCTCCTTATGATCTTGCAAGTATGCCAGATAATCATAACACCTGTTCTTCCTCATACGGTCTGCTCGAATAGCGGAGATAAACGGTGTCACGTAGGATTTGACTCCGCAGAATCGGAAGGATTTTCTCTTCGAAAGGTGAAAGGTTATAATTTTCTGAAGACAATCCACGCTCGCGTGGTAAGCAGATAACCAATCCATCCCTAGTATCACGTCAAACCCTTCCATGCTCAAAATGATCAAATCAACTAGTCTCATGGTCTTTGATTATCACAATCATAGATTGACACATGGTATTGGTGCTTACTGAGTTACCCGTAGGAACTAACATTGCCAAGATCAAATCAAGGGCCTTGGGAACGATGCCCAACTTCTCAACGAAAAAAGGAGTGACAAAAGAATGGGTAGACCCGGCGTCTATCAATACTCGTGCTTCGATTTTGCTTACGTCGCCCTCACGACGCATAAAAAGGGTACCTTAGAATTATACAAGCGTTTTAATTAAAATTTTCTAAGCATGTGATATTCATGCTTGACTTATTAAAAGAATTTATTAAATATAAAGCAATATATAACAGAATAAAGATAAAAAGACATCTCAACTTTTAATAATACCCTGGATCACGTCGTTCGACGTTCCGGCTTCCTGAGCCATCACGGCATAAGCTCGACCTTGAATAGTAGGTCAGGTCGATCTCTGAGTAGATGCCGAATTAGTTCTTCCCTTGTCCTCTTGAGGACAATCCTTAACCATGTGCCTGATTGTACCACACCGAAAGTATGCTCCAGTGTTCCTCCTACAATCTTCGGTCTTGTGTGGTTTTCCACACCTTAGACATGAAATGACAGGAGTAGAAGATGCAGCACGTGAGGATCCTTGTACCACTGAGTCTCCACTAGTCGTAGAATCCGCTGATCGTACGGATTGCACAGGTGAAGATACTATTGGCCTCTGATAGGAGGTCGGTCCAGAAGAAACTGTTGGTCTAGAAAATATAGGTTGAATAAGATTCACTGGTGGCTTCGAAAACTTGACTCTCTTATTCTCATAAGTACTAGACTGTCCTTGCATACCCCTGCCCTTATTTTGTTGACTCCTTCTCATAAACAACTTTTGAATTTTCTCTTCAGCAATGAGGGCCTTTGACATCACTCCCTCGTATGTCTCCATCTCCCATATAGCTACTCTCTTGTATATTCGGCCCCAGACCCAGCTGAAAATTTCTGGCCTTCATCATATCGGTGGCCACAAGCTGAGGTGAAAACCTCGAAAGTCGCTTGAACTCATCTCCATACTCACGCACTGACAGTGTCCCCTGCTCCAGCTTGATGAACTGGACTTCCATCTGATGCCCGACGATCTTGGGAAAGTACTGATCGTTGAACTCTTCGATAAACTCAGCCCATGTCCAAGGAGTATTGGGAAACTCTTACTCCATGTGTCTAGCCACAGACTTCCACCATGGTCCAGCCTCTCCGTCTAGTTTGAAAGTTGCCCAACGAACCTTCTCGACATCGGTGCATTGAAGTACTTCAAAGATCTTTTCCATCTGATCCAACCAACCTTCGGCCTCCATCGGATCGGTCTGTCCAGAAAAATTTGGATGTCTCATCCTCCTAAATTCAACAAATCTGGAGGATTGTTGTTCTTTGTCGGCGTAAATCAGCTCACCTTTGTGCGATGGCAGCGATCTGCTAAGCCATAGATCACGGTCTATTTGGCTATGTTTACTTGCTTAATTCTTCCATTCTGACCTCTTCCAACTCCAACCGGAACTGCGTTGGAACCGATTACGAAAGCAACTCCCTTAGAGATACCGATACTTTCAGGGATGTCCTCTAAAGGAGCTGTCCTACCTCTGACTCTTCCTCTGAGTCTTGGGGCCATGCTGATCTGTCATTGTGAAAATAATATCAGTCAGTATTCAGATTGTAACCACAATCATGTACACCGTCATAGTGGACTCGGGGCCTAATAACATAACTCTGATGCGAACTGTACTGGGTCACGGATGGGTCTTTAGAGAATCTAAAGCCACAACTCAGTTACCAACTGTGATGCCCGACTTTTCCAATCCCTCAGGTATAGGAAAGGCTGGTTCGCCAACCTATCGGTTAAATGATAAGCTGGACAAACAGAGCACATATCAGAGTAAAGTGTAATAAATAATCAAAGCTAAGAAAAATGCGGAAGCAATTAAAGAGCAAAACCACCGATGATGGCCGACCATCACCGAAACATGGTTCATAACCGTAACAAAAGTCAAGTATAAAGCCATAATATCCAACAAAATGGGCCCACAACTCTAAGTCTAAAACTCTCACAAAAAGCAAATAAATAAACTAGATCCTAAGCCAAAAAATTCTCCTCAGGAGGAACCTCGGGCTCTTCCTTGGGTATGTAATCATGATCAATCTAGCAACCCTGAACTACCACATCAGTACCTCGACTTATGACGTATAGTCGGAGTGAGCTAACCAACAAAGCTCAGTAGAAAAATATCATCAACGATATTGTATTTTAACCAATATAGTTTTCAAATCATATTTCAGAATATAATATATCAGAACTAGATAATGCGGTAAAAGACTGAATTTAAATGTAGAAAATCATACGTAAGATCAAGTTCTAAATAGGTGAAAATAGATTCAAAGCAGATACAGATATTCAGTGTCTTAGTGTCTCTAACTTCTATATACAAAGTTCAGTAATTCATGACTTAATCCTTAACTTAAAATACCTCCCGAGTTAACTATATCTCGAGAGCAGAAATATAGCCGATGGGAACCCCTACCTACCATCGTCGTTCGTGAACCCTTTTTCATGATGCAACAAGCCCCTACACTCAGGAGGGTAACTTGCGCCTGAAAATTGTTCAGGAATTTTGAGGGGTCATTCAGGTGAATCATAAAATAGATGCAAATACTAATATAGTTCAAATGCAAGTTTCTTATACATAGTTCATATTTCATATTTTAGAGTTTATATCAGATTTTCAGTTTACAGACGTGATTTCAATAGCATATGCAAGTTCAAATATTCTAATTCAAAATATCCACACGAATTAAAATAAGATGCGGTAGTGATGAGATTCTCCTATCTCGAAACATTTCATACAAAATCAGAGTCCAAACAAAGCTTAACGGGCGGTGCCAAGACCCATACTATAACCTAGCAACCATACAGACCTTATGTTACGTGTCTAGTAGCATAATAATCACAAAATTCGGAAAGAAATAAAAAAAAAATGAAGATAAAATTATATTCTGTACTTGCGCGAGCGAAGATAATCCTCGCGCGAGCTCGCTCAATTTTCATATAGTTTTTCTCGTGCGAGCGAGATCCTTCAGCAATACCTCACTCGAGCGATAACTTAAACTCGCGCGAGCGAGCACAGAGACTACCGCATAATTAACTTTTTTGAGTATACGACTTCTAAAGTCAAACCTCTGATGATTCCTTGTGTGAGTGATGATAATCCTCGAACGCGCGAGTTACAATAACTGCACGATCGTAGCTTCAAAATTTTTTCGTAAAACTGTGATCTTCGCCTCGTTTTCACCCAAATCGAATCATACACATCCCAACAGCAAAACCCATATCTAATCCAATAATTTTAATCAATAAACTTAATCAAAATTATACCTTTTCCTAAGGATTTCCCGATTTGAAAACGAGTCGCGCAATTGGAGATTCAGAACGAAACCAATGGATTTCTTCGACGATTCGCGCCGTGATCAATGTCACGAGTTCACAAGGATGACTCCTATTCGTTCCCAATAATCTCAACCTTCCCCAAACGTTAAAAATGAACCCAATGTTGATTCAAGTTCGTCCTACGTTTAATGGATCTCAAATAAAAAAGGTTTTCTAAAGAAGAGGGTTTGGGAACGAATCTCTTTCGATGATTGATGGCAATGCTTCATGACGATCAAACGACTCTAAATGCGGCTAGGGTTTCAAATGGTTGGGCTCTCGTCTCTTTCTTTCTTAAGTAATAACGTAACTTAGTATAAAACGGCAGGGACTTCTTCTCTTATAATGGGTTTTTCACATGTGTTAAGCACACACACTCTCCTTAGTGTGTTAAACTTCTAATTTTAATATTTTAAGTTTGGTATTTGAGCGGCACACCGGGGTCGGTGCATGATTTTCGCGCGAGGGTCTAAACATGTTCTAAATCAGAATCCGTCTGCACAATCACATCTAAATAATAATTCAAAACAAATGACAATGTCGGTCGTCGAGCCGAATACACACACATGGTTAGTCTAACTCGGGTTCAAAATATGGGTCTTTACACCTGAGAATTCATAACATTCCAGAGACAAGCACCATCAGATCTTCTAAATCTATGAAGCATATTTATAACTTATAGTATGGTCCCAATCATTATATATTTCTCAAGTAATATATGGAGCCCCATCATTGGTGATGGCCTTAAGCACTATGTAGAACCCTTTTTAACTTGTCCTGTGATATCATTCTAGTGTGTACATACTGCCTAGAGTTAGTAAGCAGTTAGTGTACCAGAGTAAAACCCTAGGCAATAGGCTTCAAAGTCCTTTTTGTAAGGTTTTGAAATGTATATTTTCATGATTTTTGGTGTGGGCATATTTCAAGATTTAGTGGGCGTGAATAAAGCTATCCTATCTTGAATTGGTCCAACTTTAATTAAAAAAATTGTCATTGGAATTCCCTACTTAAAATTAGCAGTAAATGTTTGCAACAAGAATGGTATAATAGGCATTTAAAAAACTAAAAATTAGTAGTTTTCTTAAAATTATTTGCAACACTGGGGATTTGAATTCCAACTAGTTGGACCCATTTTGGATAGGCAACAGTTCAAAAACCCAATTCATGAGACAATTGTAGAGTCCCATTAAATTACTGCCTGTTAGATAATCAATAACAAAATGCAATATAATGACCAACAAGAAAGTATATTGAAGGTAAGCTTGTCAACAACCTAACCCAGTTTTACTAGATCGGGTCTGGTCAGGTCAGGCATGAGACATATGAGCCGATCTTAGGCTCTGGTCTACTAATCAAAAGTAAAGTTAGGCATAGGTCGACCAGACCTGATAAAAAGTTCAGCCTCTCCTTGGTTTTATTTTTCCCAACAAATATGAAAGAGAATGGTGGTCCATCTCATGGCAGTAGTACTGCTGCGAATGATGGCCAATTGTTGCATATTATAACTGCAAGTTTAATGGCACTTACCATCTGGAGCAAGGATCAAAATTTCGGTTTCAGAGGGGATCGAAACCGACAATTTGAACAGAAATTTCGGCCGAAAATTTGAATTTCGGCCGATAATTTCAGTCCCATACAAACAATGACCGAAATTTCGGTCCCATATTATCGTTTTGGTGGGGACCGAAACCTATAATTTCGGCCAAAATTTTGATCCTTGATCTGGAGTTTGTTCAAATTGGCTAGAATATTCTTGGTTAGGTGGCAAGAAGAAGTTGGGTTTCATCAACAGCATGATTCAACAATTGAATGTGTCAGATCCATAACAATTTAGTGATTTTAGCCACAAGATATCAGAAAAAAATTACAAACGAGATAAAGTTATAAAATTGAGAACATATAATTAATTTTTCTAAAAATCCTTAAGGAGGGTGAATCCTATGGGCAACAGGTGTCATATGGCATTTGGGTGCCACATGGCACAACAAAATGGCAGTCCCAAGTTCAATATACAGGATAGTATACCAGGGACCCTTCATCACCCTTCATATTATATATATATATATATATATATATATATATATATATATATATATATATGACTCGAGTCACGCCATGACTCAAATCATATGATCATTTTCCTATAAGGGTTACGATGACATGACTCTGAGTCACAGCGTGACTTGAGGCATATGCCTATATCTACACACACACACACAAGTTCTATTCAGGAACTATTAGACGCCTATAAGAAAATGGAAAATAAAAAACTTACCAAGTCCACTGACCATAGAAACAATAATCCCAATAGGAAAATAAGAATCTGTTGCTGACTAACTCCAAACACAGCCCACGCAGGAGCCCCTCCTAAAACTCCAGCAAACTAAAGATATCTTTCTATTGAACCAAGTGTCACATCCACAGGTGATAAAAGAGACGCTGTATCTATCTCATTCAGCCTTAATTCATCCAAGGTGTATCTGTACCATATGATTTAACACATTGAACAACACATTAGAAAAATAGAGACTACATCAGAGCCCTTAATCTAAACTTAATACAAAAACTAAAAATGCCAATGAAATGTCTAACAATTTGAAAAGGACAAATCAGACTGCAAGCAAGAAATTTTGAGCATGAAATCAGCTGAATAAGATTGAGAATTGACCAACAAAGTAACAAAAACTAGGCAAAGTTTCACTGAAAATTGACCAAAAAGGGCCCCTATTTTGTCTTTCTATTAGAAAGCTCCTCATCCACTCATTTCAGAACTGGCAGCCTTAAAACACAGGCTGAATAAGATTGAGACCTAGCTGCTAGCAATTAATTACTAGTGTAACGAAGGGCCTCTGTTTTATCTATCTATTATAAAACTCGGGCCGAAAGTTCATTTTAGCCACCAATTAAGTCAAAGGAGAAATAATAACAGTTCTCTCCAACCACTATTACCAAAACTGATGTTGTTTACGGAAAACTAAAAAATCAAAACTTCTACGAAAGAAAGTACGACAAGGATCAAGGTTTTTACAAAAATAACTTGTGTATGCAAACTTAAATTAAATATTATTAGGGAACCAAGTTTTAGATTGTTCACAAATCTCAAACCATTAATCCATGGTTTAACTTTGTGGCGTACAGTTGTACTCCATAGCCAAGCAATCAACCATGGACTGACTATTTTGAGATTGGAAAATTGGTTTTTGATAGTTTACATATTGTTCCATACACAACACACTTCTAGGTTAATGTCATCGGTCACAGCATATCCATTTACCAACAACATAATATAAAGGAGACAACCAAGGATATAAAGTCCGATATATATCGGCATATTGGGCAGGTACCGGGCCGATAGGTATCAGATATATCAGATATGTATTGGCCAAACCGACCGATATCTAGGCACCTTTTTTATTTACAAATTAATAAAAATACAAAAAGGTAAAAAAAAAATTGCAAAAGGGCATTTTTGGTATTTTTTCCAGTTCATATCCGATATATATTGGCCGATATGACCCGATATTTGGCCCCATACAAAATCGGATGTATATCCATATCGGAGGGGGCCTAACTTGATACATATCGGTCGATACTTAAAGCCATGGAGACAACATTTCTCCCCGACATTTCATCAAACAATTGCCTTGCATTCTTTAAATAATAAATCATCAATAATGCTTTCTACAAACTCAGATTTTATGTCACATTTCATCAAATAGATTATGGGCCACACCCCATATCACCAAAATTAGGTTAGGTAAGATTAGCAAACCCTTAAAATCAATAATAATAATATTAGTACTATAATAACCTAAGTGCTGCCATTTAAAAATCCTTAAAATTTCTAAAATACTAAGGTTGCAAAAAGCCTAAAACAAACTCTAAGCAGCACACTCAGGCATATTTATGTTAACACCAACCTAATAACCTGATCTATACATAAGATTTCCAAAAAAGAGAAGTAAAACAGAGAAAAAAAACCAGGCAATGTGCAGCATAGTCCAACGATCCATTGCAGATTCGAGTTGTGTGCATTCTCTGGTAATAAACTTGCAGCTATCTCTAGCTCTTGTTGCGAAGTTGGTGGGATTGAAGGAGATGCTTCCAATGCCATCGCCGGAAATCGCTGCAGAGAAGCGCCTTAAGCTCTTAGGAGCTCTAGAGAAATGCAATGAGGATCTCAAAGCTCTGAAGAATATTATCGAAGTCATAAGAACAACGAAGATTTCCCGAAATCGTTACCGATAAAACTAAAAAACAATAACAAAGACCTTACAAATATACAATGTAGAGGAACAACTCAACTGCTGCTGCAAGTTTTATGGGTCTTAATGGGGAAAAAATTAACTATTTCTGTAAACAAACCCAGTAGAGGCAATGAAGCAAATAAAATACCCCATCCCATGTAGATATCTCTCATAAGAAAATCACCCCAATTGGAATAGATACTGATGCAAACGATACAAAGTAACTCCTTTCTACATACACATATAACTTAAACCACACACAGAAGAGAAACTGCAGCATATATTGAACTCCTGCACAACCCACAGCTTCATAACAAAATATTGATCCTTAGTAAGAGATTCTTGACTCACATATAAGACCATATAGAGGCAACAAAGCAAACATAAACTAGATAGATCCCTATGTGACAGCAAATCATAGAGATGTAGCAAAGGTTTTGTCAATACAGCAGTAACCGACCACCAATACCTTCACCTAAGTAACAAACATGAATCATGGATCTTAATGCATAAAGTGATCTTATCTAGAAGCCGATTATTGTTTCCTTACCAAAAGAAACATATTCATCATGTTTGTATAACATAATGACCAACAATCACAAAGAGACTTCTAAATACTACAATTCTGCTATACAAGAGATGCCCATTTTCCTGTACAAACTTTGTGATAATATACCCCAAGCAAGAGAAGAAATATACTACAAGTACTATTATTGTTGCTGCTACTATTGCTACAAACTAACATTGATTACCTGAAACACTTCCTTCTGTTTACTTTTAGCAGTTGAACCATTAACAACTTCTTGTCCTTCAACATAGTTTTCCCATATCTGCAACAAAATGTCTATAAGCAAAACATGTAAGAAGCAGAAAAGCTCTACACTACTTGATATGTTGTTACTTTCAATTTTTGCCTTTTTGCAGAGTGCTCAGCCGACATAAGAAAATGAACATTTGGGATCCTGTCAGTGCCGAAAGCAGTTTGAAGTTTAGCAAGCCCAACTTTCAAAAGGGGCACAACTACATTCGTCTTTGAATCCCATAAAGATTCCAAGAAAGTTCCAGTCTGATCAACGGTTTCTACTTCTATCAGCTGGTTAGGATTCTAGATTAGGAAAGAATCTTATGTGAGTATAGCTCAAGATTAAGAATAACTCCTAAATGGATCAGGAGAGAAACTCTTAAACGGATGTTTTTTACTAAGAGTACTAGATCAAGAGAGAAACTCTTAAATGGTTTCTACTTCTATCACCTAGCGAATCACGAACTGGGTATAGCGAATGAGTTCATAGTTCAATTTAGTCCGATTTGGCATGACAAGAAAATTGACTAGTTAGTAGTAACTTTTTTTTTTTAACACAATTTTAAAAGCATAAAAAGGGATTTGAACCTAGTACTTTATGGTTTTTAAGTTTTATAATTAAATAAGTGATCCTTTGCGTATCTTTACTAAAGAGTTCAAATTTATATTATAAAACTAATAAATACTTCTAAAACTTATACTACCCTAGCAAATTGGGTTAGTTTGATAGTAGTGAATTGTGAATTGTGAACTCGAATTCAAACTGAGTGAATCAGCGAACTAAGTAATTTTTTCCCTAATAAATATGTAGTTTAGGGGCTGAATAAGTTGTTGGTCTCAATCACAAGTGATATGTGTTTGTCCCTGACATGGACTGCACAATGGCTAGGTTTGCAAGAACTCATCTGTGGTGTTTTTGCTTCTCATAACCCTGATGACCCAAAATTATGTGTCCAACAGAAAGTAAAACAACAACAAACAATCGAAGAAACTGTGAAACTGAGCCAAGATCAACAGAAACTAAAACCTTGTGGCTAGGTTCGCAGGTATATTTCTATCACAAAATTCTCAAAAATAAAATGTAAAACAGAGCCAAGATCAAAAGTTCAAGCAGAAACTAAAACAACAAACAATCGAAGAAAAAAAGAAATATGTAGTATACTAAATTAAGGTCAACCTAGCAAAGAAATCTCATATTAGGAAAAATAAAACTCTCGCTCTCTCTCAATACGCATCTCCTTTTCTTTTTTTAGCCATTTTATCTTCTTGAATGATCAAACAAAGCCAAATCCAATCTCCTAATCGTGAAAAGCGTAGAGTAGATTAGATATCGACATAGAATTAAGATTAAGAAGCCAACAATTTCATTTTGCTGCATCTTCAACTGAAAATTCAAAAAAAAAAAAGGGTAACCCAATAATTCACTCAAACTGTTGCCTATATATTTTGAATCCACCGCATAATCAAAATAAAAATTAAAAAAATAAGAATAAATGGGGATATCCAAGTTATATTCTTTTTTCTTCCACTTTCTATAGATTGGTGCTCCCATGACTATCGACGAATGTGTGTATTTGTGGAATAAAAAAAAACTGACCTTTGATGCGGTGAAGATCTGAGCCTCCAAGGAAATCGTTGTTGACAGGATTATTTGCTATGAAAGTAAAAAAAACAAAAATCTTTTATACAAATCTAATATAAGCAAACAATCCATGAAAAAAAAAATCATAATAATAAATTGACCTCTGTCGATTATTTATTGTGAAGATGGGTGGTTGATGTGATAAGGGAGAAGAGATTGAGGGAGAGATGAGTCGTACATGGATATTGGAGTCGCCATCCTTGAATCCTTACATAGCACAAGTGTAGAGGTTAGGGGTTGAAGAAGAACTTAGGGTCTTTTGAGAATTAGGATTTCAGAAGAAGAAGAAATTAGGGGTTGAAGAAGAGTGCAGAGATTAAAAGATACATTAGGGTTTAAGGAGAAGAAGAAATTAGGGGCTGCGACACGAAGAAGACGAAGACGAAAGAGAGGGTTAGGATTTACGCCTACGGAGGTTTTATGCATTAGGGTTCCTGGCGACGAAGAAGAAAGAGAGGGTTAGGATTTCCACCAACGAAGGTTTTATGCATTAGGGTTCCTGCCGACGAAGAAGAAAGAGAGGGTTAGGATTTCCGCCGACGAAGGTTAGATGCATTAGGGTTCTTGTCGACGAAGACGAAAGAGAGGGGTTCCCGTGACAGTTCCCATAAGAAAGAACACGAAAGAGGGTTTAATTCCCGCTATAGTTTCGTTTAGAAATAGGAATTTGGGCATCTTATATCAATTAGAAATTAAGGTCATAGGTTCGAACCCACGTATGTGCAAACACACATTTAAGTGGACCGTTGTATTCCATAAATCTCTTATTCGAGCCGTTGTATCTGGTAATTTCTTTACAACGGCCTGCGGCCGTGGTTGTTTTGATGCAAGTGATGTAGTTTTTTCTCCATTTGCACGTAGTAATTCCTAATATAACTCTAATTCCTAATTTTATCTTTCCTTTCTCCAGACTGTAAATGTTCTTCTAGATTGTTCTCCTTTATTTCAGTAACTGAGAATTTCTAAGAGTTTTTCTTCATCAATCTTCTCAGATTCGTGATTAACCAGACTTCTAATTTCATATATCTTCTAATTCTGCTATTGGCGGTGATAATCTTTACTCACGTGATCAGCAGCAGTAGTAGTAGGAAAGCTTTTTTTCTGAATAATTGCAAATCACAATTTATCATTTTCTTCTCTTTCTTAGAAAATCGTCAATCACGATTTTCTATCTTTCATAGCTTCCTATGGTTGACGATTCTCTAGATTACGATTTTTCGCTTTTCTCTTTTTGTCACGTTTGTAAAATCATAAATTACAATTTTCTAGCTTTTAGTCGGGAAATCGTCTTTTTCGCTCAATCATCTTTCCGGTTGCTTTTTGAGTTCATTTTGACAAATATTAATACTTAGACTCTCTTTTACTGTTTATCTCTAATATCTGCACATCAATAAGTCATTAGTAGCAAACTAAAGCCTAGCATCACTAAGTTAAGGGTGATAAAATGATAAATTATGTGACTGATCATGGGGTAGGATGAGTTTTAAAATTATTTATTAATTACATAAAATCTTAAGTTCAAATCATCTCTTTATTATTATAAAACTTTAAATAAATCCAATTCGTAGGGATTAATTCGACAATTCACTTGTAATGCCGAATTGGATTCACTATATTGAATTCGCGATTCAATGGGTGAGTGAGCGAAATTAAGTAACCTAGGCCTAGATTGAGAAGAGAAAACGTGTCCATTATGTGATTCAAAGTATTCAACGCCTTTAAATTATCAGGTTAAAACTGATTTTAGAGATACAGTAGCCACTCATTCGAAAGTGTTGACCACTTTGAATCAAATGATGGAGATGTTTCTTCACTACAATGTTTGGCCCACCAGAACTTTTTATCAAGTTTTTTTCATCAAATGACACATTTGATAAAACCATATGCTGGATGTCCAAAATTAGTTGCAAATTTTTGTTTGGAACCAGCAGGTAACCACATATTAGCTCAATAAAAATGTGTGCGCATCCATGATATAATTAAACAGGGGAATGAAATTGGTCCTACTTACACAGTGCATTGAATGGATCGTGTACAGAATACCAACTTCAACTTGCGGTTCAATATATATTTCAGAAAGGACGAGTTGAAGAAGAGGTAAACTAGCAAAAGGGCAATGGTCAGGTCCAGTCAGTTGAACCTGATTTTGTGTTCAACCAGCTTTACAGCCATCGGATAATTCCATGGTTTCAATTTTTACGAGATGATATGCAGTCAAGGCTCTGTTCTATCCAACGATTTAAAAACTGGTTGAGCCCAATTTCAACTAGTTGGACTAGATCACTCCCCAACTAGCAATAACCTGCCTACAGTTACATCCTATTTTAGAAGGTATATTTATCAGTCCTAACACCCATAAAATGAATTAAAGAATATTCATTTTATAGTTTATAATTTTTTTCTCATAGCAATTCAACCAAAAAGAGGGAAACTTAGAAGACCTACCAAGAACCCAAAAAGCTACAAAAAATCAATCAATGCCCACAGGGCTTGAGCAATTAATGTCTTCTGCCACCCCTGCCATCCTCTTAGGCATTGGTGGAGCACCTTATAAAATTGAAGGAAAAATTACAAGATCAATTAACGATTCTTAAAGATAGTGATCGAGAATGATCGGTCTTGACACACAACATACAAAGATCAAAATCAAAAGGAATGAATATCCACTAAGTAACAATTAAAAAAATGAATCAAAACATACGTACACTAATGCTCAAATCTGTAATATAGTACTGACAAACAAATTAGAAGGGGAAAAATTAAAATAAAAATCACCCACCGGCTAGAAGCAAAGTGAGTTCACTATTGGGATGGTGCAACGTCCTTGAAAGTTGTGTTGAGCGAGGATAGGGTGGTGTATTTCTTAAAAACCAGAGTAGAGGCAATGGTTTGATAAACAGCTTAGTGAAATACTCACCATTGCAATTCACAAATAATTCTAACTTGTCACACACGAAACCTCCTTGTCCACAATGACCGATCCTTGTGTCATAGTTGAATTTTGCATCATCCACTCCACAGCACACCGATAGCACATCACATGAGAAACCTGATCAATTCCAAAATTGATGAACATGTTAATGGTTCCGAGTAATTAATGAATCCAGCACATTATATTTTTCAAAAGGTAAGTCTATAAAAAAATATATATATTAATATATTCCGTATTGAGTAGGGTTGTTGAATAAAGGCATGGCTGGTATCAATGCCCAGAGTGCTCTCTCTAACAAAAACTGGATTTTCCATAATAATATGGAAGGCATCCCAATGGAAACATCCCTGTCACCATGATATTAGTAGCTCCTATAGTAATCAATTCCTGCAATTACAAAGTAAAACTATAACAGTCATCACAAGAATATTACTAATTAGAATTACAACACATAGCGTGATCAATTTAAAGGGTTTCTCACCATGATAGTTTGGGTGATAACATATTAACAATGCCATCCACATCTGAGTTAATACCCATAAACTTGTAATCTCTTTCGCCAATCTCCCCAACTACTAGTAGTGATCTCTTAAGATATTCTGGCAATCTAGCAATCAATAGAAAAAATAAGAAGACAAATCTAACAAATGTATGACCGCAAAGAATGACTATATAATTTCTGCAAATATGGAATAAATTGATTGAATATGAGAATTACCTTGTCTCACTAGAGTATCCATTGCTGTAGCTCCGACAACCACGAAATTGGCTCCTTTTCTATAATAGTCAACTTTTAGTCCCATTTAGAGAAGAGGCGTTCACTGCAAAATCCAATAAAAGGTTGAACATTATTGCTTATATTGTGGCATTTTTTTCCTATGCATATAACTTGCAGAATAAAAAAAGAGAACTCATTATATTTTGTTTCTATATAAATGACTAATTAATGGGATGACCTCCCATTTAGAGAAGAGGCCATTTGACACTACTTTTGCTCAATCAGTTATCAAAGTGATTCGAAGGTGCCCTAAGCCTAAAAAATCTCATTGATTATGGGATTTCAGGCATAGATACAATCATTTAAATATGGATGGTTTGTGTTATTTTAACAATTGATATTAAAATACACCCGGATTAGATGGCTGTAATCTTGTGATAAGCAAGATTTTTTGGATGAGATATATGCCAATGATGAGCTGTCAGGCACATTGCTTTGACTGATCCCCAATGTAAACCTAATTGCCTATAACTGGGCAGTCTTGTCCTGATTTAGTCTACAAGGGGTAAACGGTCAACATGCGACCTGGACAGATTTTGGAGTGTATGGAACTCTGTGCACATGACATGCCTGTACGTCTGCCCATGATTGGTAAGACATGTATACCGGTTTGTGGGTATGGGAGAACCTTCTCACTGTTGATCAATTTAGCAAACTTGGTAAACCAATCTGCAAAAACTTGGTAAACCAATCTGTAAAAAGTGTGTACTATGTAAGATAGGACAGGGATCAGGCAATCCTATTTTGACACCGAATTCTTTGGCTCTTCAGCATCAGATGGGGTTTTTCCGAATCGGTCAAAGAACTATTATTAGCCTGCGATACCGACATACTTTCAGAAACAGGTAATTTCTTTTGGTCCATTATGTGGGGATACTAAGAAATGCCACTTGTGACTGTAGGATCTTATACCCTATTGAGCTACCATTCCGACCAAAATATATTAGTGATAGAAGAGACACAACTCAATGTTTTAAGGTGATGGGACAGTGTTTCGAGTGTGTCTCCCCTCATGGGCCCACCCATGAGGGTGGTACAGGGACCCAACAGTGACAGAGGGCTAGAGTGCTGGCATATTTTCCCAAGCAGGTAATTTTTTTATTTTTATTTTTAATTTTTAAGAGATGAAGGTCACCTGTCTATGAGTGACCCCCTCCCAATTTTATTAAAAACCCTCACTTGTGGCGGGAGAAAACCGTGGTTACATGCAAAACACTTGGAATTTACAGTTATTCAAAGAAAACATCCCAAATATCAAAATTATACGAAAATAAACAATCCAAACAAAAAACAATAATTAAAGCAATAAACTAAATTAAACAAGCCTCTAAGAACCAAACACTAAGTCTTCAGATAAGGAAATCCCAACTTATCAAGACTAAGGACACCTCTCAGAGATCGTGGCAAATTTTGATATCCTTCGTAACTCAAATTTCGATCCAACTTGCCTTGCCGTGTTAGGAAATCCGCTGTTTGATTAGCTTCCCAAAATTGATGCACAACCATAAAGTTAACTCCTTCAAGAGCCGTAAGTAAATCATCCCAATAATTCCATAAATACCACAATGTGCACTTACCCGTACGAAGTCAATCCACAACCACCTTAGAATCACTTTCAATAATTATATTAAAAAGATTTAGCTGTTTACATAACACAATCCCCTCTATAATAGCCCTTAACTCAGCCCCATTGTTAGTACCGTGGCCAAAATGAACGGAGTAAGCTCCCCGTACCGTGCCAACTTCATCTCTAATCACTCTCCCTCCGCCAGAACTCCCGAGATTTTCACGGCAACTCCCATCACAATTGAGTTTAAACCAGCCCGCCGGAGGTCTCTGCCAGGCCACCAATTTATGCTGACGGAGCCACTGGACTGGGAGGTTTATTTGTAAATCTTGTAAAATCTTCATATCCTGCACAGAAAGAGAATTAGAAGCATTGAGATCCCTAGTGAGAGAGCGAAGCCAGTATTTAATTGACCACCAAACTCGAGTAGCACTATCTTTCACCCCTTCCATTCTAGCTTTACACCTTCTCATCCAAAGTTGCCAAGTAATCAAGTACGGTAATAACCCAATAAGGACTCCTTTAACAGAAGCCTTTTTCGCACAACGGAACCACACCAATAATCCAGCTTTCCATTGCATCCGGCGCATACAAGGAACTCCCAACAAAGTGCTTGCAAACTCCCAGACCTTCGAAGTCACTTCCCCACTACACAAAATATGATAAAGACTCTCCAGATTTTCAAGCACATCAGTCACAAGCTGAAGCAAGTACAACCCCTCTAGCCTGCACCCGCTCATCTACTAGAAGACATCGATAATAGGCTTTCCAAATGCAAAGGGAAACGCATTTAGGTAACAAGCGATGCCAAATCCATTCCTTCCATTGCAATTGTTCACCTTTTTTCCTAATCACTTCCCATGTGCTGGAAGTAGAATTTCTACTTCCAAGCAGGTAATTTCTTTTGGTCTATTCTCCCCTTCCCTATGATGTTTGGAAAGAACGCAACCCGCGAATCTTTAACAACAAAGGAAGCTGGTCATAATAAATTTTTTCAATTTATCCGGGAAATAGGTTATAGCAGCATGAACTTATTGAATTATCTGTCTGATATATTGTTGTTTAACATGCAAAATATGGTATTTGGGCATATATGTTCTTTTGTAAGTCTCTGTAAAATGTTTTCCTCTGCGCTGGGTAGTTGAGCATCTCGCCTAAAACCCGGTCTTTAAGTGCAGTTCTCGTTTACTTTTTATTAATTTTATTGGCCTTTCTCAAAATATATATTCGTAAATAAATTGAGAGAAAAATCATTTAAAAAAAAAATTCAAATGCATACAATTAGACAGAATAAAATCAGGCAAAACAATGTGCAACTAATAATCACATGCTTACCTATAATAAAAAAAAGTGCAACTATTACTTATTATGTGTTTATTTTATCAGACGTAGGTTTCTCCATAGGGTAGTTTACCGATATTCGGCTGCCGAAAAGAATAATTGCCAGCATTAAGACATAGTCAAAATGATAATATGAATAATTACAGTTTGTACTTTGTCGTATATTTCTAATCTAACTAAATAAGCGAATGAAAAAAATAAAAACAAACAGAAATCATAAAGAGCGAACCTTAAATAACGTCATCACTCTAAATCTGCTCCACCGGCCCCTTGACCCTGTTCACCACCATTGCTCCTGATCAACAACTTCTTAGAATTCACAGCCGTGTGATCACCACCATCTCCATCTTCTTCCTAGAACCCCACAAAGATGCATGGCTCTTTCCTATTATCCTTCCCGGAGGCCCACAATTCGACCCAATGCTTCTCATAACCTACCCCATGGGCCTTCAAAAGCTCTTTCCAATTTCTCATTAATATATAGGATTGAGAAGTACCCCAAAACTTGAAAATAAGCAGCCACATCTCTCCCTTCTCATCTATGAACATGATCTCCGTTAGTCCTAAAGCCGACTTCACTTTGTCTCTCTCATCTTCTTCTAAGAAAGGTAATATCTTTTGTTGACGGCGGACTTGTTGATCAAGAGCCGACTATAGTGGTCCTTGGCATCCGTGCTAGTCAATTTCTTTTTAAAAACTAGTTGTGGAGTGTTGGTTGTGGAGTAGGGAAGGCAAATCCTCAACCATTCATGGGGCATTGGTGTTGAGTCATCTGTGGCTATAGCAGGCCTAATCGACGGTGCGGGATTACGCTTGCCCTCTATCTTCTTCTTCTTCTCCATCAGACTCCTTCTATCATTCTCGTCCACTATGGCAGGCATTTTGAAGGGTGTGAGATTACGTTCGCCTGCCATCTCTGTCTTCTTCTCCATTAGACTTCTTTTATCCCTTCATCCTCATCCACCATTAAAGGCATTTTGAAGGGTGTGAGATTAAGTTCCCTGAGCATCTCTCTTTTCTGCTTCTTCATCACAAGACGGCTTTTATCAATCTCTTCCACCATGGCAGGCCTTTTGAAGGGTGGGAGAATAAAGTAGCCGAGCAACTCTCTCTTCTTGGAAAGGACAAGTAATTAGCTTGATGGCAGTTATAACCAAAAAAATAGAACTTCAGAAAATGATAGGGGCTAACTTTAGGCGATGTCTACTTATAGTGGCCAGCCGTGGCCATTACTTAGGCTGTTGGGGGTGGGCTTGGATCGAGCCTGGGTCGGACTTTGGGCTTTGCTGTTTGTTATTATTTTAAAAAAACAAATTGTCAATTTTTTTTTCATTGAATATACTAGAAAAATATTTCGAAAGGTGGAAAGGAAAATGCTAAGACTAGGGCTATCAACAGGTTCGGCCGATCCGAGCCCTGACCAGACCCAACGATATATTACCGGGTCAGAGGACAAATAAAGTTGACCCATCAGGTTGGGTCAGGCTTGAGACATCGGACCCGACATTCGGGTCTGGTCCGGTCAGGCCAAAATTGGGTCAGGGCTGGTTGACCCAAACCGATATTATATATATATATATATATATATATATATATATATATATATATATATATAGAAAATAGGAGTTTCTACCAAGTCTGATTACGTTTTCGAGTCGGGCGTCCAGCTGGGTCTAGTTTTCTGGTCGGGTCGGGTCAAGTCAGGCATATGCTATTTTTGCATTGGGTAGCCAAAAATTTGATTTTTTCTTAAACGAATGGGATAGTGGCTCTGACCAACATTTAAACACCAAAATGGTGTTTAAATGATCTTATACCATTAAGATTATACTTTTTATCTCACGCTGTTGAAATGTAATTTATCATTATGCCATGTGGTGCACATATGCGATCAATCGAAAGTGGCCAATTGGCTATATATCCATCATTGGAACATATCATTGGATCAAATATCGGCCAATATCGATACGTATCAGCAATATCGGTTTTTCAGCAAACTGATATGTATCGGCGTCGATGCATATCAAGTATCCAACTCGGTATTGGTATCGACCAATACCTGTATTTTACTTTTCTTTTCTCTTTTTAAAAATGATCCAATCTGTATCGGTGTCGATACCGATAGTGATGTTGTTACCTTGGAATATATCACAGCCCAAAAAATATGCCTGTAAGTGGATGTGAACCATGCTATTGATAAACTTTAATATCAGCCACTAAAGTAAAAGCAACGGTTGATATTATTGTCAACAAATTAGATGGTTTAAATCCTCCTAAATCATTCTTTTTGAGACTTTTGCACTTCAATCCATGATCTACCACTTTAACGGTATAGATCACCCCACATCTTAAACCATTCATGGTGTGAGATCACTTGAACACCGTTTTGGTGTTTAAATGATGGTAAGGACAATCGGGTCCAAATCGAATAAGAAGCAAGTGATCAACAAAGAGTTGCTATGAGATGATGAACGTTGAAATATGAGTGTTCCCAAAGTGCATAAACTCAATCTATTTTTAATACAGATTTAATTTAAATAATCTTTAAAAAAAAATACATAAAAATAAAATTTTGGCCGGCAACCCGGGCTAGCCCTAGTCTGGCCCGGCATAGAGCAAACTATATGACAGCTCTTGGTGGCCTAGGGTCAAATGAGATTGACCCATTCCATCCGTAATCCGACACATTTACGGCCATAAATTTAAACGGCAGTCATTAATTTTGGATGGCATTTTACACAATTTTGAATAAGAGAGCATTTTTCCGGCTAATTTTTTACCCCATGGTTCTTTAGATTGTGGTACATCCATCAAAAAACAGTTACGATGATTCCATTGCCACATGTCTCAAAAAGCCACCCCAAGAGACCAATATCTATACGATTAAGTGTGTATACGGGTGTCTCTTAAGTTTTCTTTGATGATGTAATATGGTTTATTCTTTTATTCCCATAAGCCACAGGTGCACTTCAGTCTCCAAATTAAAAAGGGTTCTCAACGCCTTAGGTCGACCTAATGTCCTGTCGGAAAATTACAAATGGTGGACAGTTTTTTATAGACAATTTTACACAGAGAGAGAGATGAAAATCGGAGGAGGCTGATGAGGTAGAGCCTTCTTAATGGCCTTACAAAATAATTTCCAAGATTTTAGCTAATCGGATAAGTGGTGTTCTTCCTCACGTCATTTCTCCTTTTCAATCCGCTTTCCTCAAAGAGCTTGGTTGTTGCAAATGAATGCATACAGTCTCCACAACTCTAAAAAGCAGGGTTTGATTCTCAAAGTTGATTTAGAAAAGGCTTATGATAATGTTGGCTGGGATTTTCTCCTCTATATGTTAAAGAGAATGGGCTTCGGTGAGAGATGAATCCGATGGATCAAGGGGTGTATTTCTTCTGTGTGGATGTCACTGCTGACAGGTCTATAGAAGGTTTGTTTCCTATGGAGAGGGGTCCTCGTCAAGGAGATTCATTATCTCCATTTCTCTTCTTGTTGATGGTTGAGAGTCTCAGCCCTTATCCAGAGGGCGGTTAGTATTGGAGTGTTCAGAGGTTTCAAGCCAGCCGGAGAGGAGCTGGAAATCTCTCATCTTCAATACGCTGATGACACTGTCATCTTCGTCAATGGAGGTGTAGATGAGCTAATCAAAGTTAAGAAAATCTTTTATTTTTTCAGGTGATCTCGAATCTGAAAGTGAACTAGCAAAAATCAAGCTTAATAGGTGTTTCGATACCTCAGGAGTCGATTGCTGATCTTTCTTCTTTGATAAGTTGCAAAACCGGTTCGCCCCTTCCTTTATCTCGGTCTTCCGGTTGGTACCTCTTCTCCCAATAAAATTTTTTGGCTCCGCATTATCGAAAGAAGGGAAAAAAGGCTTGAGGGTTGGAAAGGGGAATTTTTCTCCTTCGCTGCTCGTCTGACTCTGATCAAATTGACGCTCACTGCGCTCTTGGTGTTCCTCATGTCCTTATTTCAGCGTCCTGTTTGGGTTAGGAATAAGCTTGAACAGCTGCAAAGGGATTTTTTATGGAAGGGTTGGATGATAAGGGGGAGTTGCATTTGGCGGACTGGCATCTTCTGTGCAAAGTCAAAGAAGAAGGGGGAATGGGGGTTCTGAACCTCAAGGATTTTGACAATGCTTTGCTCTCCAAGTGGCTATGGAGAGCCTCCAACGAACCTAACAGTCTTTGGCGTTTGGTTATAGCTGCTAAATATGGGTTCGGAGTCTCTCTTTGGGAGATTAAAGAGGTGAGCGGCAGATCTGAATCGGGCATCTAGAAGGCTATCTCCAACCAATATCACCTCTTCCATCTTGGTGCTTACATTTCTATAGGTGATGGTGCAAGGACCTCCTTTTGGTTTGATGTGGATTGGAAAGGAACGTTTTGTTGCTCGTTTTAAATCAATTCATGATCTGGCTACTCACAAGAACATCACAGTTTCAGGATTTCACAGGAGGAATTTCATGGAAGCTGGAGATGTCCTGCAGATTATATGATCACGAGAGATTAAGGATATTTTAGATCTTTTGGACGTTCTCCACAATATGTCTTTTATCTCAAACTCTCCAGACCGTCTAGCCTGGAGGTTGGACAAAAGCTCCAATTTTTCTGTCAGATCAATGTATATAGGCTGCTGGCCTTGGTAGTTTCTCCGGAGCTGCCTTGGCTCTGAATTTGGAAAACTCGTGCGCCTATTAGAATCACGTCATTTATATGGCTTGTGGTTTCGGATAAAGTCCTAATAGTGGAGAACATGCAGCATAGAGGTTTTCAATTGGCCAATAGATGAGCTCTTTGTTGTAAGGCGGAAGAAAGAAATCATCTGTTTATTCATTACCCTAATTAGACCGTGATGTGGAAGTGTGGAACTATCTCTTTAGCTGGCTAAATCTTAGTTGGGTTATGCTTGCTTCTATGAGCTCTTTCGTTGGTTCTTGGGCTACAAGTGGGTCCTCTAAAAGATAAACATTGTTTTAAGTTAATTATTTTTGCTGCTATCTAGCTGCTGTGGAAGGAAATAAATAATCGGTCTTCGAAGCTAAAGGAAAACCGGCTTTTTAGCTGGCTGATAACAGGTGTTAAAGTCGATTGATCAAGGTGTTAAAGTCAATCAATCAATTCTGGGCATATTCAATTTTGTTGTTTTGAATGCTTGGCAATTTTAGAAGATTTTTTGGGGCAAGTTTCCTAATGTGTTTTGCAGCCTATTAGCAGAAGGTTTTCTCTAGGATTCTTGTATTGCTTTGAGAGAGTTTTCAAGAGAGAAAATTGTGATGATACTTTGAGAGACAAGGTATTAAAGAATAGCTTGGGGATTGAAGATCAGATTGAAGTCGTTCTTGTGTTGGAATCATTACTATATTCCGACAGATCTCTTCTCTGTTCTTTGAAGGACTGAGTCCATTTTTTTACAGGGGATTGACTATAGAACATTGCGTTTGATCTTAATTAAGTTTGTACTAGAGAGAAGAGAGAGTGTGCGCGTTGTAAACGTTCATAAATAATGCATATACTTTCGTTGGCGTAGCCCTCGATTGGGTGAATCACGTAAATCTTTGTGTTGTGTGTAATTGTTCTTTTGTATCTTCTTATTTTTCTATATTTATCGCAATCGGGAGTTCGGTAGAGTGGGTAGAATTCCTAACAATATTAAGGTCAAGATCATTCAATGGGCTAAAAGTATTGGTTTTCTTAGTTCATATTCTATCCAGGACGGTCTGAGGGATTGGGGGTAGCTTCCCGTTTGCAGCCCTAGGTCACATGTATATTTGTAACATTTAGCATTGTCAATGGGCCTTGTTAGGTTGCGACATCGTGGTATCGGCCTTGTTAGCTCGATATAGGCCTTCTTAGCTTGCAGCCCTAGAGATTATTCAAATTTTAAAATACACCAAAAAGACAGTCCCTTAGCACATGCAACACCCGCACATTATAGGCATTACCATAAGAAATAGGCCACGATGAGGCAAAAAGGGTTTTTTTTTTTGTCTTTTTTTTTAGAGGACAAAAAGTGTTTCTGGCTGGATGAACATAGTGGGCAACTCTGCGAAAATAACCCTTCCTTTAATGTCAATGGTGTGACTGTGTGAAAGTCGTTAATTCCTTCCATCTAGATCTAGTGGTTTTTAAATTGTTGAACCTCTTATAATGTTAAGCTCGTCCTTCCTTTCAAAAGTTGACAAACTCTTGGCTACCCAACCATCGGAGACCATGTAGGCATTTTTATATAATTCAACCAGAAGAGAAAAATAATGAAAATAATGACTAATTAACAAGAAAAAATAGTGTGCGAAAATTTTAAAATCTGTAATCTAGAAACTACCAAATAAAAATCCTTACCATTATATAAAAGCATGAATGATATCCTCCTATTTTTGTCAATTTTAGTGTTTCCACTTTAGGAACATAATACCCTTAAGCTAGTCTATCTACCCTCATGTCATTCTTTATGTATCCATATATTTTCTAATTTTCTATAACTACACTTTTAATTGAAGTAGAAATCTTCGATATATCTTTTATTTCATAAATATCTCTTAAAATCACTTCATTGTTTTATTTAATATCTCCTAAGATCTCTCTTGCTTAAAATTAGACCTTTAAGTGAGAAAAAATAGCCTAAGAATCCAAAATCATAAATATCTCCTAAAATCACTCAACCATTTTAATAAATTTGTAGGCTTGAACAGATGTACGCGTCAATTTTTAAAGGGTAGCATAAAACTTTTTCAGCTCACGATGCAAGCTAAAATCTTGAAAGGATTTATAATATTTGCAACCCTTAAAACTTCATATTCTTTATCTAAAGTCGGGTTTTCCGTGTTAAATTGCTTTAATAGTTTTTTATTTGACGATCAGATGGAAACTTTCTTATTTTATATAGCACACTTCCCAAAAAGTGGCCCTAACTTCATATCTTTGTGTGACGTGTGTCACTTGACTCTTTAGTCAATTCTTTTGGATTTATGTCACTTGGAATAAAAAAATGACCGTCTGATAGTATGACCATCGACTGAAGATCCTGTATGAAAAATTGGGATGAAAAAGATCTCCATCATGCCAGTAAAATATCAATCAATTGTTGATGCTTAAAAGATCATGTGGAAAAGATTAAGCCATCAGACTTGAAAAAATCATGATCTAAAGACCATCTAAGCCATTAGATTTGAAACCCATGATCAGAAGATCCAATGTTGAACAAAGTGGCAAGAAACACGATCTTTATCGTATGATCCAGTGCAGTCAAAGTCAATTATTTGATTCAACAGTTGACTAGATTAAATCATATGATAGAAATTGTGTTTTATGCCAATCTTTTTCACCAAAGATCTTTAGATTTAACCTTCGAATCAAACAACTTAGATGGTGTTTTCACATTGCACAGATCCTAAAAATTAATTATAAATCCCGTTTGAGAGTGATTTTGTGTCATGTTATTTTTGAGTCAATTTTTCAAGATATGCATCACATGGAATTCAAACTTGACTGTTTGATGGTATACCCATTATCTCAAGATCAATCGTGTGGAAGATTACGATAAAAAACCACACTTTTTAGGGTACCTCATTTACAAGGTGAGATTCTTCCTTCTCAACCCTGGTTTTACATGCTTAGACCTTTGACTGCTTTGAATCAGATGATGGAGATTTTTTTTTGTTCTAATCCTTGACACAACATATCTTGAGGTCATGATCCTTTTATTATATGGTCGGATTTTGATTTCACATGGCACAACTCCCAGAAGTGATCCGAGAAACATGTTTGATATACACTCATGATCACGTTCATTCTTTTGGATTGTGCCATGTGAAATCAAAATCTGACCGTTTGATGGTAGGCCCATGATCTCATGATCTATCGTGTCGAAGATTTAGCTAAAAAGGAATCTCTACCATATGATTCAAAGGGGTCAATTGTTTAAGGATATAAAAACCAGGGTTGAGAAGGAAGAATCTTGGATTGTAAATGCAAGGATCCTTTTTTCAACCCAACTCAAATCATACCATATCTCACATAGATACACTCTATCTCGACCATCTCGAACGAGATGCCCAAGATTGTTGAGATCGCGTATATCTCGACCAGATATGGTGTGATTTGAGGCCCCTAACTATTCACACTTGAATCTCGTACCGCCGGAGCCCATGACGTCCTCGTCTCGTCCATGATTTCAAACCATGATTCCAATAGAGCATGCAAGGTATAGCACACCAAGCTCAGGTGGAGCTCCATGTACCATCTAACACAGGTTGCATGCATCTTTATCAAAATAAAATAAAAACATTGAATACCAAATCCTAAAATTAAAAGTCAAATTTTCACTGTCATCCAATGGTCCAAATTTTAGCCTAAAAAAATATACAATGGAGATGAGATTTTAAAATCATTTTTCTTTTTTAAAATGATTCAAACAACGCTACCTTGCTCCACATAGCTAAATATATTTTTAGATGCTACATCAAGCCCCGTGTGGACCTCGGTGTTTGGTGAAGGTTAAAATAATAATAATAATAATAATAATAATAAATCACATGATGGATCCAACTTTACTGAGAGATATTAAGAATTAGGGATTCATATTCCCTAACCCATAAGCTCAAACAATTTGAGATGTATACTGAAATATAGAAATACGATGCAACCTCTACTCCTTACACAAATCTGTAAATAAGATCTGTGAGATCATAATAGGACATACAATTTGAGTAACCTCCTGTCTTCCAACTTCCAAGTGATTTCTAAGATAAGATTAAAAGAACAGCAATTTTTGACCAATGCATCCCTAGGTGGGTGGCTACTAACTCAGGATATTTGGCTAATTATAATGAAATCATACAGTCAATAAGCACCAAATGATGAGGAGATTTTAGTCTACAGTAAGTGCAATTATTATAACAAACAGCAACTGATTCCTGCCAAAACCTCGGACTCCCAAATTTTAGCAACTTATACTTCTGAGCAGATCCGATTTTTCAGTCCCCTCGGTTGGTTTCCAGATAATATGCTCGATTTTACAACAGAAGCTCTTGTAGAACTGCACAATTCAGTTGGCATCCACAAGTAAGATACGGCAAACCGGTAACCCATCAGGTACATAATACGCAGAACCATTTATAAATGGCGTGGTGAACTTTTGTCCTTACGTCAGACAGATAAAATCCTTAGTTATATTTTTCTCCATGCCTTATGTAACTGTGTAATTTATACAAACTTAATGTACTTTTAACATATATACAACATATTTTCATACATCATATTTGTATCAACTAATATTTTCTTTAACAATATATCTTTCAATATTATAACCAAAAAGAAATAGCAGCATGTATGGTGTTGCAGAATTGGCTTGTTGACACCTCATGTCCAAAGAATCAATGTTATATAACCGATCAGCCCAAATAATATGGCTGATAGGCAGTAAATACCGTAAAACACTGCATGTCATATGCTAATGACTACACAATTTTTTTATTTTTTATTTTGATAACTTGGGTGTCTGGGCCTCTTAGAGCGCCCGACTAATCCCAGGGGCACATGTGCGCTCCAAGTTAGCACGTGTTGGGTCTGCATGGGATTTATATCCCCCTAGAGTGGCCTCAAGGGTGTGGGGGGGGGGGGGGAGGAGAGAATTCGAACTCAGGTCTCCCACTTCCTGAGGCGGGTACCCTGCCATCACGCCAAACCCCATGAGGTTTGACTACAGCAATTTCCTTAGCTGATCTTCTTGATGAACACCAAGTAAAATGGCAGAAATTTTAGTTAGACGAAACACCAATATATATATATATATATAAGCCCGTAAAACTGCAAGCTGACCTTGTGATATTCAAGAGTATCTCCTGTGGCCTTCCTAACGTCCACCATGAAAACAGATGGTGCAACTTCAAAAACCTGTCAAGGAAATAATTTATCTTTCAAGTGAGTCTTATCTTGGGCAGACAAGCTTCTCAACTAACAAAAAATGAGTGAGTCCTAGGCAGAAGCTACCTCTAGGACAACAGCAAACTGTCCAATCTTTTTGGCGGATATTCCTTCGAGCCTCATCTGGATAAGAATGATGTAAGGGATCAAACATCACCCAGTTAAGAATAAAGTGATTAAGCTTAGAGTATGAAACAAGAAACAGTATTATCAATCCACTCAACAATATCTTAAATAAGTAAAATATCTGGTGTGGATAGTCGTGAGATGAAATTAACTGAAGTGGAACATCCATTAGGTACTGAATCAAGGAAAGATTTACAATGTTGAGCATAATATTCACCAACAACCTCATACCCAATCCTTCATAAGTTTACAGTGGATTCTGAAAAGGCAAAAGAGAGTTTCTAGAACTTCCACCTCATTCTAAAGAAATCATTTAACTTATATGTTGTATATCATATGGTATCTGTCAAAAAGAAGTCGACCAAAAGGATTTCCAAATAACAGCATTGAAGCTCTAGATGTAAGGATATTTCACCTTTGTGGTACATTATTAGTATAGGGCCCTGCACATCAGAAAGTTCTCGAACTTCTTTGATGATGTTTTGAACTGTTTCGTTGGCTAACTTCAATTTTTAGGAAGAGAAGGCCCAATCTGCCAGAGTTTTACGAGATACTTGGCTCATATTCCATCTTGTAGAACACAAGCTGCATTATATGGAAAACCCTACGTATGATGCCCAAGGAAAAAACAACAGCTGAGCGCATAGCGCAACAAGTTTTTGCAGGCAGGACTTTCAAATCCATGAACCTCGTGCAGAGCATCTCGAAGGAAGATGAGCAATTGGAACGGAATAACAAAGATTTTGTTCATTTACCACCAATCCACAACAATACCTTTGTTACCATAACGGATGACACAGGTTTCAGTGGCATAACTGCAAACAAAGGTATATGATAGGATGGGATGAACAATTGTGATTGCTCTTGTTTCCTTTTAAACATCAGGATTTTACCTTTACAGAAATTCCTCTAGAAGCTTCCAAAAAATAGCCAATATTTCCCACATAATATTTTTTTCCCTAATTTCTTAAATCCCTCCTAAATATAGGGGGATATTATATTATAAATGATGATGCATGTTAACTTTTACTTCATACCATTGAAGCCCATGGGCTTATTCCTCCTCTAGCCCATGCTGGACTGAGTTTCTTTTTGTGTTTTCAAGCACATTTCTAGCAACCACCCAAACACTAATCTTCAAACATGCTGGCCCAATTTTAATCCTAGAAACCCTTTTTTCCACTGTGTAACCTCGCATGCTCTACACCATATCTACACGTTTGAACGTTTTGGGTTCTTCAAAGAATGTTGAGCTTTTATGCAGTGTGTTTAATGTTCACATGGATGCATGGGTTTACGTACAGTTCACAGGTATCATATGCAAGGTTTTTGCATGTTCACAGGGCTCTTGGCTTATATTTACGGTTCACAGCAATGTATAAGGTTTTCGAATGCATGGCTCTAGAAAGAAGCAGACCCCAAGCAAAAGGGACTTTAGAAACACAAATACTTTTTTCCTTGCCACCCTGTTTTTTAAGGTAGCGACAATAAAATATTGCTGCCATTTAAAAGGGGCAAAAAAAAACACAGGCCAAATGGCCTGGGTTGGAAGGGGGAAATGAAAGAAAAATATAATTCCATGGGGTTATATGTCAGGTTTAGAATCTCGGCTCAGTACCAGTATATACCGTAAATACTGGCCGGCATATACTGGTAATTCCAAGTTTATAAAAGAAAAAGAAAAAAAGTAACAATAACTTATATATATATATACTGGTAGATCTTGGAATGCCTGAAAATATCGACCAGTATTTCCGGTAGTACTGAGAGCTTTCCAAAATACATGGTGCTCGGATATACACTGCCCCCAGCTCAGACCAACACCGTTATATACCAGACACTATTTCCGAGATTTTGAATCATACTTACACGCGAAGTAAAAGTTAAGGAAACCATGATATCCCCCTTTTTTCCTAGGGATTTCAGAAGTCTCCCTTTTTCTTTGTCGGTAACCAAAACTTCTATTGAATAAAAATAGAACACAATACAGCTCAAATGGTTAACAATTGTTACAATCGGACCCAGCAACTTGGGATTATGCCTAGAGACTCCATTATTCAAGTGGAAGTCAGATTGAACGGCTAACGAGCATTTTTCAATCCTTTATTTACAAGAGAATCCAGCATACAAGGCTCTCGACGTGAGTGAATAATAGGAGTGAGAGGGAGACAATTAGATTGAATGCTTCCTCCATGAAACTTGCAAGAGATGGAAACACTTTTCCTTACACCATTTCAACGTCCTAAATATTTTGAAAACTCTTAAAAAGAGTTATATTTTCACACTGGCTTCGACAGCAACCCAAAATAAATGGTGCAAAACGACAGCGTTGTTGTTGTTGATGATGGTGATGATATTCCAAAAGAAAAATAGCTTGGAAGCTCTACTGCCTGATAACCTTTATTACCTAATACCTTTCAGGAAAGTATTAGTTATGGAAATTATCTAAGGCCTCGTTTGGGAGCCAGATTTCACTCAGAATCTGAGTTGAAACTCAGAAAGTAGCAAGAATGAGGGATTTTCTGAGCCTTTCTTGCGTTTGAGAGTTGTCATTGAGAACTGGGATTTTGAGGCATTTCCGAGTGAAAGGGGGCGTCTCTTCGTCCGAGCAAATTGCTCGGATTAGCTCAGATTCTGAGCTCAGATTTGTGGCGGTTGCTTATACTTCACTTAAGTATATACACCTGATTAGAATTAAAAAAAAAGGATTGCTGCTACAATTGCTTCTTTGGATTGCTGCTGCACCAAAAGCCAAAAAAAATAATGCAAATCAAACATTCAACCTACAATAGCTTCTTTGAGTTGCTGCTACAATAGCTTCTTTGAATTGCTGCTACACCAAATGACGGGGATGCCGATATCGTAGACATCGGATATGGACCTTTTCGCGTGTACCGACGCCGAAAGAAGCGGAATAGAAGTCAGATCTAAGTGAAAGACGAAATTTTGGCGAATTGGAGGAACCTGACTATTTCTGGAGTGACATATATACATAATTCGATCGATCGAATGTCCAGGTCGATCAATCGCATCCCAGGTCGATTGATCGCATTCCTGCAGGTCGGTCAATCACATTCCAGGTCGATCGATCGCATTCCAGCGGCAAATTTTGAAATATGTTTTTTCTTCTTCTATCAATCGAGTTTCACTTTCGATCGATCGAAATCGCGCAATTCATTTTCGGGTTTTCTTTTCTAATTTCGAACTTAACTTTTAGGGGCATACATGTCTTTCATTAATGTTTGTTTTAGGGTTTTCTTTTATTGTAAGACCTCCTATATAAGGTCCTTAAGAAAAACATTGTAGTCAGTTGATGAATATGAATGAAAAGTTTTTGCTTGTGTGCTTGAGATGAGCCTCTACGAAGAGTGAATCTTCTTCCCGAGAAGGGTTTGGTGTGAAGCCAAGGGTGTGAAGCCCATAACATCTATCTTCTACCTATATCTCTTCTATTTCTTATTTTCTCTGCTTGTGTCGATCCCACAACCCTAAATCAGCCATCATCCTTTTGAAAATCCCATAAACCATAGAAGAACTTGAGATCCCACAATTGAATCGTGAGCGCCCTAATCTGAAAATCTGGAGTTTTATCTCTAGGATCGATCCACGCTGCAACCTAACAGATCTAACGCTCGGACTGAACCCTGCTCAAATCATACGCGATCCTCCTATGGAATACTACGAAGGCCTAAGGTATTCGCTATGTTTTCAAATTTATTGCTTAACTTAATTCAATTTAATTTCAGCAAGCAATTAATCATCGCATTCACGTAGTTTAGGGTGTTGTCCTGCTTCAGTTTTGGTATCAAAGACCTAGGTTCTAGGTTAGGGCATACTGTGTGACATTGCATTCATTGCACTTTAATTTTAATTGCAAATTATTTCTGTTTTGGCCCAAGTGTGCACATCACGTGTTTGTCAAAAGTCCCCTTCATTGTCAGTTCATTTTGCATTCCATACTAGAACCCGTCAATTAGTGAACCGTATCACTATGGACATGAGTGGGATTGTCGAGGCTCTTAACGGCATGAGGGCTGATCTAAAATCGATCAATGATCAAATGACTGCCTTGGAGACAGCCCAAAGGACTCTCGAAACATCCAATGAGAGGTTGTTAGACCGAGTCAATCGGTTAGACGAGGGTGATGAGTACTTCGAACCACCCCGTGAGCGTAATGGTCCACGTTTCGAATGAAATGGCTACCAACATAATCGGAATCGGAACTATAGGTTTGATCATCATGGAGATGACTACGACCCGGAAGGGAGACTCCTAAAAAATGTCCGAGTTGAGTTCCCGACTATCGATGGACGACTAGACCCTCAGGTCTTCCTCGATTGGTTATCCGATATGGACCAACACTTCGAGTGGTTTGACATGAGCGATGAAAGATGTGTTAGACTTGCTAAAATGAACCTCATAGGCCAAGCTCGACTCTTTTGGGTCAACGTTGAACGCATCAGAACGAATACGGGTTGTACTCCCATTACCCATTGGGAGGACATGAAGGAACGACTTACAGAGAAGTATGTTCCTTCTTCATACTACCATCGTCTCCTTGACCAATGGCAAAATCTGCGCCAAGGTAGTATGCCCGTATCGGATTACATTGGCAAATTTGAAGAGTTCATGATAAGAGCCAAGGTATTCGAAGACCCTCAAGTCACTCTATCCAGATTTCGCACCAGATTGAGACTTGACTTGCAAAAAGAGTTAGTCTCCCACCCTGTGGAGACTCTCGCCGAGTGTTACACCGTCGTTCAAAACCTTGAACGATATTTAAAAATGACAGTGACTAGGCGATCTGATTTTCACCCCGGTCAATTAGTATCCTGAAGTGAAATCTAGTCTTTGGGAACACTTTGAACCCACATCTATCAATGTGAGGTTTGACAAAGGTAAGGGTGTAGCCAGAGAATCTTCGAAAAGTGGGTCTCATGTTAAGTGTTATAAATGTCAAGGGTTGGGACACTTTGCCGCCCAATGCCCTACGAGAGACCCACAACGGAATCTCTTTATCGACAGAGAAGGAGAAAAAAGTGAAGAAGTTTATGAGGAGGTCTTTGAGCCGAATGTCACACCTAGTGACGAGAAAGGTGATGACATGAGTCGCGCTCTAGTTGTGAGGCGTGCCTTTGCACAACCTCAACGGGATGAAAAGGAGGATTGGCGAAGGGAGAATATTTTCCACACCTTTGCTACATGTGGGACAAAGAGTTGTAGGGTAATCGTAGATAGCGGAAGCTGCACCAGTGTGGTGTCAGAACATACCGTCACCTGCTTAGGGCTTCCACATGAAGCCCACCCTAGACCTTACAAAGTTGCATGGGTTGACTCCTCATCCATTTCCGTATCTCAGAGGTGTCGTGTACCGATACAGTTGGGTTCATATTCAGACACCTTGTAGTACGATGTGGTGCCGATGCTACATTATCTTAGGGAGGCCATGGCTCTATGATTTGAACGTGACCATTTTTGTTCGATCTAACATTTACACGTTCAATTACAAGGGCAAGAAAATCACTCTTAACCCTTTGGCTCTCAAAGCACCATCGATCAATAGAGTTGAGAAGAAGGGAGGCCAATCCAAGGCCATCAATATTGTGAGCCCTTCAGAGTTCGAGAGGGCATTGTTAGATGAGAGTGTCATGTATGTCGTTGTCACTGTTGAGAGTACTTCTGAGTCAGTCTATGAGTACCCCAAGGAGGTAGAGCCCATCTTGAATGAATTTGCGGATGTCTTCCCCGAAGACTTACCTAATGAGCTCCCTCCCATGCGTGACATTCAACATGCAATTGACTTAGTTCCCGGATCTACATTACTGAACCTGCCCCACTACAGGTTGAATCCGGTTGAGCACGCCGAGTTGACTCGGCAAGTCAGTGAGCTCCTTCAAAAGGGGTTCATACAAGAGAGTCTGAGCCCGTGTGTCGTACCTGCTTTACTCACGCCTAAGAAAGATGGTACATGACGCATGTGTGTGGATAGCCGTGCGATTAATAAGATCACTGTTAAATATCGGTTTCCCATACCGCGGCTTGATGACATGTTAGACATGATGGTTGGAGCCACTATCTTTTCTAAGATAGACCTTAAAAGTGGTTACCATCAAGTTCGAATTCGTCCAGGCAATGAATGGAAAACCGCCTTCAAGACCAAAGACGGTCTTTATGAGTGGATGGCCATGCCTTTTGGGCTTTCCAATGTCCCGAGCACATTTATGAGGCTTATGACCCAAGTGTTGAGGTCATTCTTTGGCAAATTCCTTGTCGTATACTTTAATGACATCTTAATTTACAGCCCAAACAAGGATCAACACATTGTCCACTTAAGGTTGGTTTGCGAAACCTTGAGGGGAGAAAGGTTATACGCGAATCTTAAGAAGTGCACCTTCATGCAACACTCTGTAGTATTCTTGAGATTCATTGTCTCGGTAGACGGGCTGGTTGCAGACCCTGCGAAGGTTAAGGCCATTGTGGAGTGGCCCTAACCTCAGAATATTAATGAAGTTCGTAGCTTCCACGGTTTGGCCACGTTTTATCGTCGCTTCATTCGGAACTTTAGCACCATCATGGCTCCCATTACCGATTGCATGAGAAAAGGGGAGTTCCTGTGGAGCAAAGCCGTGACGAGGGCCTTTGCCGAGATAAAAGAGAATGGTTACTGCACCCGTCACGCGTCTACCAGACTTTTCTAAGGTCTTTGAAGTAGCATGTGATGCGTCGGGTGTACGCATAGGCGGAGTGCTGAGCCAAGAAGGTCACCCTGTGGCCTATTTTAGTGAGAAACTCAATGAGGCGAAGCAGAAATACTCTACCTATAACAAGGAGTTTTATGCGATCGTCCGATCTTTATGGTATTGGAAACATTACCTGAGACCGCAGGAATTTGTGTTGTTTTCTGACCACGAGGCCTTACGTTTCCTTGCTTCTCAGAAAAAGTTGAACCCGAGGCACACGAAGTAGGTCGAGTACCTTCAAGGGTTCACATTTGTCTTGAAGCATAAGGCTGGTGCCGAGAACAAGGCTGCTGATGCGCTTAGTCATCGAGTGGCGACTTTGCAGTCTATGAGCACTGAGGTCGTCGGATTTGAACAGTTGAAGCAAGATTATCCTGATTGCCCATATTTTGGGACAGAATACACTGCTTTCCTTGAAAATTCGAACAACATTAACTCCGAATATACCCTGCTGGATGGGTATTTGTTCAAAGGGAATCGTTTATGCATCCCTCGTACTTCATTGCGGGACTTCCTCATCTGGGAGTTACATGCCGGAGGGGTTGCCGAACATTTTTGGCGCGATAAAACCAGTGCGCTCGTTGAGGATAGGTTCTATTGGCCTAGCCTTGTGAGAGATGTTTCTAGGGTCGTAAAATAATGTCGTACATGCCAAGTTGCGAAGCATATCAAACAGAATACCGGCTTGTACACCCCTTTACCCGTGCCGCACACCCCGTGGCAAGACGTCTCTATGGATTTTGTGCTTGGACTTCCAAAGACCCAACGGAAGCACGATTCTATTTTTGTGGTAGTGGACCGCTTTTCCAAGATTGCCCACTTCATACCATGCTCCAAAACCTTCGATGCGGCTCACATAGCCAAATTATTTTTCAGGAAGGTTGTGCGTCTACATGGTTTACCCTAGACAATTGTGTCGGATCGAGATGTGAAATTTACCAGTTATTTCTAAAAAACTTTATGGCACATGATGGGTACCATGCTCCAATTTTCTTCGGCTTATCATCCTCAAACAGATGGCCAAACGGAGTCCACCAATAGGAGCTTAGGTAATCTTCTCCGTTGTCATGTTGGTGATCACCCTAGGACTTGGGATTCTATTTTATCTCTAGCCGAGTTTGCATACAACAATTCAGTCAATAGGTCCCTAGGCATGAGTCCTTTTGAGGTTTTCCTTGGTCATAGGCCTAGAACACCCAGTGATCTTATTCCCATGCCTGCATCCCATCGAGTCTCCGAATCAGCCGATTCATTTGCACAACATATACATGAATTGCATGCCGAAATTAGAAAGAGAATTAATGCAAGCAATGAACAGTATAAAATATTTGCGGATGCGCACAGGCGTTTCAAGGAATTCCAGGTTGGAGATTACGTCATGGTTCGGGTTAGGCCTGAACGGTTCCCATTGGGAGCCGCAAAAAAACTTCAAGCCCGTGGCGCTGGACCTTTTAGAATTGTGGCAAGGAGCGACCCTAATGCATATGTTCTCGAGCTTCCATCGGATATAGGGGTCAGCTCTACATTCAATGTGGAGGACCTGGTTCCTTCTTTGGCCCTAGCCCCACCCCCTCACAACCCCCTCCAAGCAGCCCCGAGCCCGAATACCAACCCCACCCTACAACCCCTACCCTTCCCTTTCCCATGCAAGCAGCGCAGAAATGAGATCGAAGGGATATTAGATGATTTGGTGATATCCACCCATGGGGGTGGAATTCAAAAGTACTTGGTCAAGTGGTTGGGAAAGCCGGACTCCGAAAACTCATGGTTAGCTGAAGACGAAGTGCGACGTTTGGACCCCGACATGCTCGAGCGCTATCACGACGCCGCTTCATCAGTGATGAAGCCTTTTCGGCCCCGGAGAATTGACGGGGACGCCAACATCGTAGACATCGGTTATGGACCTTTTCGTAAGTACCGACGCCGGAAGAAGCGGAATGAAAGTTAGATCTAAGTGAAAGACGAAATTTTGGCGATTTGGAGGAACCTGACTATTTCTAGAGTGACATATATACATAATTCAATCGATCAAATTTTATATTCGATCGATCGAATGTCCAGGTCGATCGATCGCATTCCTGCAGGTCGATCGATCGCATTCCAACGGCAAATTTTGAAATATGTTTTTTCTTCTTCGATCGATTGAAATCGCGCAGTTCATTTTCGGGTTTTCTTTTCTAATTTCAAACTTAACTTTTAGGGGCATACATGTCTTTTATTAATGTTTATTTTAGGGTTTTCTTTTATTGTAAGACCTCCGATATAAGGTCCTTAAGAAAAACATTGTAGTTAGTTGATGAATACGAATGAAAAGCTTTTGCTTGTGTGCTTGAGATGAGCCTCTACGAAGAGTGAATCTTCTTCCTGAGAAGTTGGTGTGAAGCCAAGAGTGTGAAGCCCACAACATCTATCTTCTACCTATATCTCTATCTATTTCTTATTTTCTCTGCTTGTGTCAATCCCACAACCCTAAATCAGCCATCATCCTTTTGAAAATCCCATAAACCATAGAAGAACTTGAGATCTCACAATTGAATTGTGAGCGCCCTAATATGGAAATCTGGAGTTCTATCTCTAGGATCTATCCGCGCTGCAACCTAACGGATCTAATGCCCAAACTAGACCCTACTCAAATCATACGCGATCCTCCCATGGAATACTATGAAAGCCTAAGGTATTTGCTATGTTTTCAAATTTATTGTTTAACTTAATTCAATTTAATTTCAGCAAGCAATTAATCATCACATTCACGTAGTTTAGGGTGTTGTCTTGCGTCACCAAACTACAATGGTTTCTTTGAATTGCTGCAACACCAAAAGCAAAAAAAAATAAAAATGAAGAAGACGTCTTCTTCTTCTGGTACTCTCTTTTAATAAAAAAAAGAAGAGTCTTCTTCCTCATTGTTCTCTGCAAATTGCAGATTTTAAAAAAAAAATGAAGAGAAAAGGTGGGCCCTTCTGGCTGACGGTATGCTGCCGGACGTTATCGGCTGGTCACTGGACCGGACCGCCAAACTCCATGCTTGGTGGCTGGACGTAGAGATGTTTTGAATCTCCGGTGTACTTGCCGCTGTGATCGATCCGTGTTCATCGCATATAACTTCCTAGAACTTCACGCTGATTTGGCTGCCGCATTGGCCACCTTGGACGTGCAGGATCTTGCACATGGTGATCAGACGATTGAGAGGAGGTGGTGGAGATGAAAAATGGTGGTTTTGTGGTTGGGTTTTGTTGTGGCGAGATATGAGAGGGGAAAGTGGGTTTTTTGGGGGTTTTATATTAAGGTCATGAGAATGATGACTTTTATAGGGTAGTACGGAGGACTATGGAAGTAGGATGGTGCGGCGTTTATATTTACAATTTAGATGTGTTTTCTTGATGATCCTCACCGTTTAATCGAGTTAAAATCTCTTGGATGTATAGGTAACTGACCAGTTAACCTTGACGTCTGAGAGGGTCAAAGTCATTGTGCTAAATAGTTCAACAAGGGGCGTGTTCACAGATTTTTGAGCAGCGAAATTAGGTCAAGAGCTGTTAGGGTAACTGACTAGTTCCAAATCTAAATGAAGGCCACGTTCGGGAGCCACACATGCCAAGTGTCTTAATAGCTTATGATGGAGGAGCAACGTGGAAAGCATGCATCTTGCGGTTGCAAGATGCCACACATTATTTGTCACGTGTTGTTTTAGAAGTCCACATAGCAACACATGCCACGTGTCTTAATCCCTGATTTTTCGAAAATTCACCTGATCACAAAAATTGGATTATTCCCGAATAATTCTTGAATTTTTTCAAAAAATTGTGACAAACTAATAGAAATAAATATTTATTAATTTTTTTTTTATAATTTTAAATCTTTTTTTTTTATAATTTAAAATTTTTTCTCACGATTTTTCCTCTGAATATCTCCCCGAACTTCTCAGATTTGCCGGATTTTAACGAATTAAAACCTCGCCGAACTATTGCCAAACCCCGATTTGGTGACTATGTTGGGTATTAGTGGCCCATTTTAAAAGTAATGACCATTAAATCAGATTCAGAAAGACTCCGTCAAATATGTTCCGCCCCGTCTCGATTGGTTGCCCATAAATTTTGAGAGAAATCCGAGTATGGCACATAAACCGATGATTAGATTATGTTTCTACGGTCATAGCATAACCACTGATTGAATCGATTTTGAGGATTTTCTAAGAGGAACTTAAAAACAAAGGATTATGAGTTTTATAAGAATCTGTCAGGAATTTGAGTAACTTAAGAACGCATAAGGGAAAAATCAGGAATCTGAGTCTGCTACAAATCTGTCAGGAACTTGAGTGTCCAAGAATCTGAGCTTTTCTGGGAAAAACCAGGAAACGCCTGAACGAGCCCTAAGGGATCAGTTTCTATGCATAACATGAAATGCATAATATATAAACAGTGCTTTGAAAGAAAATTTTAATATTTATTATTACAAGCATCGCGTAACAACTACTAGCAATCAAACAAACAATAAAAGGACAACGATTCCCGACAAAAGAGTTCGATGGCAGATAATTTAACAAACCATGTTTGCCCATATACACACTCCAAAAGTCTCAAATGGGTTTCTTGACAAAAAAAAATCCCCATACGACATGTATCCAATGAGAATATTATAATGTAAAATCATGTCAGTTTCAGAGTTGGAAATTTTCAGTGTGTTATAAAATGATAGATAAACGATTGGATAAAAGTTTGAAAGGATTACCTTGTAGTTATGGGAATGGACCTTGAGATGCATGGATTGTGCAACAGCTTCAATGGTTGATGTAATGATTTTTGCTGGTTGGCATGAGATGAAACGAGTTTGGCGTTTTACATAATCCTTCAAAAGAAAATAGAGTAAAATTTTACTAGTTCATTTCTCCATAGGAAGGGGAAAAAATAGTCAGGTGAGCCAAGCACAAGAGGAGGAGATGCACCAATTCCTGGCAGGTAAATAATATTAAAGCAATTCAAATAGAACCACCACTCAAGACAGCATATTACAATTTTGGACACAGATGATCAAGAAGGGAGTTGCAGTCCCTACAAGAGGTTAGAGGCTTAGCAGGCCAAAACTTCAAAAGATGGTAGTTTGTTATTTTGAGATGTCTCCAGAAGTGATAGATTAAGTTGCACCATGGCATGCTGTTAAGTTTGCAGATGACATAATTATCCTCAGAAATATTTAAATTTTTATATCAATTTATCAACTGTGATGTCATAACATTTATATGACTCTAACAATTAAATGGATCCCAAAACCATCAAACATATGCAGACAAATTCTCCAGCCTATCATCTTATTAAGTTAACCCTAAGAGATGAAATCAGAAATTTGAAGAAGAAAATATTGAACAAATGAATTTTCTTGCACTTCCAATCTGTATATATTTTCTATCTGATAGTTCACTTTGAGCATGGACAAAAAAAGTGGAAAAAGTTGTATGTAATTCACCCACACAGATTAATGAATAAGAATGGATATAATTATCCAAGATTTGAAACATCTTGATTGGCAAGCATAGCATAACTAAAAAATCCAAGACTCCCAAATTTTACAGCCTCCAAATTTAAATTTTATTGTCATCCCCCTGAAACGCCAAAATCCTCCTCATAAAATCCAAACCCACTCAAGGCATTCCCAACTGTAAAGTGGGCATCCACTAACCATAAAGTACCATATACATCTAGTTTGATTGTATATGCTGTAAAAAGATAGTTTGCCATTAAGAAAGAAAATGAATATGGCAGGAGTCAAGAGTTTAGGACTATATCACTGCAGAAGAATTGGAATCTGTCTGGCTTTACCTGTCGTCTATCAAATAATGCTGAAAGATTCAGCCCTTGAGATAGTGTAATCATTTCAAAAGCATTCATTATCATAGGACCCTCATCATGGTCATCCATCTGCTCAGATACATATTGATCCTGCAAGATTCCATAGCACTATCAAATATGAACAACAGAGAAAAACTGAAGCATGTAATATACATATGCCAGAAAAAACTTCAGTTAAGTACTTGCATTATGATTGTGCTGCAAATAGGATGACCTGGCCTGATGAGCTTTCAGGGCCCAGAACAATGTGGTCTGGGATTGGGCCAGGAGGGCCAGGTGTGGTAAAGCTATCTTGTTCATGACCTCGGGCCCGGCTGCAATTTGTTTTTATGATTACAAATCATGATTGGACCAAACCCTTTTTGGCCCATGACAGGTCCAGGCCAGACTCGGGCATGTAACTTGCGGAATGGGCTCAGTCAGGTGAGCTAGGTTTGGCCCAAACTTGGGCAGTTTCTGTGCATAGTACGAAATGTAGAAGCTAAGGAACCATTTCTAGAATGAGTAATGAGCAAGGAAAATACTCATGGAACTCAAAAGTACAATAAGAAGGATCAAAATTAACTTTCATATCAGACACCACAAACGTCTTAATTTCTACATGAGGCACACTACAACAACGACTAGGGAATTACAGACGACCAACCTCAATGTCATTGAAAACAGAACGAACATCATCCAAATTAACTTGTTCGTCTTCGCTATGTTTAACAGCCACATAGCTTTTCCGGAACCATGTGTTGCTTTTAATTTCCTTAATCTGTATACGCTGCAAAAATGCCGAAAAAATTATGGAAAAAGGGAGTCAAAGATCAATGCGAGCATGTAGAGCCAATCTTGGTAAAAATCAATGATAAACATTATTGATGGACATAGGCATGGTTTCAGTGATGATTTAAACGATTCAATCCGCATGCACAAAGCCACAAATTATGCAAGCATTGTTTACTGCAGCACCTTCAACTACTGTTGCTTATAATTGCAGTCTCAGAGACAATATATATTAAAAAAATTACACTATCACCTAATCTTCTCCACCATCTAGAATTAAAAACGTGATACAATAAAGAATCCATTGTTGGGAACGGAACTCAAACACAACAATTATCAGTGTTCATATTTGTCTGGGTCTGTGGATGCTATTACATTGGTCATCATCAGTGTCCATACAAGTAAATTAGTTATTTTGCCCTTTGTTCTTATTTTATTGGTCATTAGGCCTAACATAAATGTATAGTTGATGATAACTAGTAATTTCGCAATCATTGTCTATCTAAAATGGACGACCAAAACAGTAGAATTTAAGGCAAGATAGATGACAGTGGTTGTCTAAATGTACCTATTTCGGTCCAGTAGTTCCTTTCTTTTCCTACTAGATAGGGTCTTCAGTTCTGAATGTATTTCGCCCTGTGTTTGCGATATATTTTCCATCTTCTTCATCTTGTGCCTTTTGTTGCCTCATTTTGTGTACAATCTAACAAATACACGCCTTGCGTTAAATCCCATCATGTTCAAGAACTTAGCATGTTCATCATTTGAAGCCAAAGTACCTTGACATCCATTGGTAATTGCATTACCAACTATGTTGACGTTAGGTACCACAGTATAACTAACGTATGCCGAAGTTCATTGGCCTCCTCCTGCATTAGCTGCAAGGGCCTAACCTTGGGTCTCTGGGGAAACCTGGTCAGATACCCTCGGAACCTTGTTTGATCTTCTCTTCAACATGCTCGACCACATCTGCAAGAAGTTAGGTATCAAACTATATATTATTGTTAATGAAGTCTTATCCCTCTGGGAACGTGCAATCATCTGCGAATGTCTTCGCATTGTCATCCATTGTGTTCAGTGTGGTGAGACTGAGCACAAATTTTTCAAAGCTTTCTTCTCTCTTCTTGACAGCCTCCTGGGCTCCTATTGTTATGGGGCTGCCAGTTCTATCGGCCTTGTTGAAGTTGCGGGTTGTGTTAGCGCTTGCAACATCGTAGGTTGTACTTCTATCACATTATGATCTGATTCTACAACCATCAGTTCTCATTTGAAGAAATCGTCTACCGACTCGACTTGCTTAGGAGTACGGCCATACAAGATTGGCACATCCCTATGGTTACTGGTTAGTTCTCTCCAGTTTGCTGATGAAAATATTGTTCTGTACTTTGATAAACAGCAGAGGTGAGCAGTCACTGACAAGTTGAGGCACAACCTTGACTCATTCGTTAGTAATAGAGTTCTCGCGAACCAATTGTAGCTAAATGGCATAAGTCACAAGGCCAATTCGCATCACTGAGAAAGCCATATGATGAAATTTTGTTTGAAGATTCCTGCGCACAAACTCGAATCCGGCCTTTGGCCATAAAAATAATGAGATAGAGCTTGGTCATACCCAAATATGTTTGCAACTCGTTGGGGTTGTATCTCTCATGACGTTGGGGTTGTATCTCTCATGACAATACATGTTCAACCAGTTGACTCATTCGTGTATTGAAAATAGTGACCACCGGGAGTAAAGGACACAGAAAGAAGTTGATTAGAACTTCCCCACACATATGCCCATGAAGACTAGTTCTATGCAGCATTTTTTCTTGATTTGACCTCATGCCACCTGAAGAGATAGTATGGTTCAAGCGATACTTGTTTGGGCAGAGGACCATCTCACAGGTAAAAATATTCATAGTACAAATACTGGAAAAGGTCAATTCACCAATATAAAGGAATATGATTCGTACTCACCTCCCACTCCAGAATATGGTTGTACAACATTGTTAGTTCGTCGTGACAATTTGCCAAAATGATGCTCATTTCCCATAGAAGATTTGAGCAATATACTAAAGATGCCCTTTCACGACCTGGTTGCACGATGCTAGTATGACAACACCAGTAGCCAGGATGTACGTCATAAAACCGAGTAGCATCATGCCTCTGATAGTTGAGGTCTGAGAAATGTTGTATTTGAGCCCCATGTCAATGCTAACTATCTTGTCCACTTCGATCTGTATTTCTGTATTTACATCTATTGCAAAGTACTATAGACCTTATTTCCGGCATCTGTGGGATGGCATACCACGGTTACCTGGATGCTGATGGGTGCACATGCTTTCATTGGTTGGACCCGAATCACTTTTGATGGGACTATTTCTACCAGGGAGACCATAACCGCCATAAGGAGCTTTAATCTTTCTAGTACTGTTGACTCAAAATTTTCAAACTTATGGACAGAAGGATGTTCTTCTTCTATCTCCTTTTAAATTTCAAAGCTAAGATGAAGTAAATTAATGAAAGGAATTAACAAAGTGTTGACTAAGAAATTTTGGAATCGGAAACTCCTTTCACTTAATCTAAAAAATTAGATAGAATAAATTAATAGAAGGAATAAGGAAAAGAGACTTTATTTATAGTCTTTCATTTTAACAAACCTACTCTAAATAGGACTTAAAGTCCTAATATACTTAGACATCTAAGAGCCTAAATATTGTAATTAGGCACCTAGGTGCCTAGATGTCATAATTAGGCATCTAGGTGCCTAGATATCTTAATTAAACGTGATTAGGCACCCACGTGCCTAAAAATCATACTTAGGCACGTAAGTACCTAGATAATCATAATTAACCACCTAGGTGCTTAGATATCCTAATTAGGCACCTAGGTGCCTAGATTTCATACTTAGGCACCAAGGTGCCTAAATAATCGGAATTAGGCACCTAGATGCCTAGATAACATAATTAGGCACCTTGGTGCCTGATTATGCCTAATTAAGATTATCTAGGCACCTAGGTGCCTAGATAATCGTAATTAGGCACCTATGTGCCTAGATATCATACTTAGGCACCTAGGTGCCTAGATAATCGTAATTAGACACCTATGCGTCCAGATATCGTAATCAGGCACCGAGGTGGCTAGAGAATATACTTAAGCACCTAAGTGCCTAGATAATCGAAATTAGGCACCTAAGTACCTAGAGAATATATTTAGGCACCTAAGTACCTAAATAATCATAATTAGGCACCGAGGTGCCTAGAGAATATACTTAGGCCCCTAAGTGCCTAGATATTAAAATTAGGCACTTATTTATCCAGATAATATACTTAGGCACCTACGTGCCTAGATATCATACATAGCCACCTAGGTGCCTAGATAATTGTAATTAAGCACCTAGGTGCCTAGATAACAGAATTAGGCACTTAGGTGCTTAGATAATTGTAATTAGGCGCCTATGTGCCTAAATATCATACTTAGGCACCTAGGTGCTTAGATATCATACTTACGCACTTAGGTGCCTAAATAATCGTAATTAAGCACCGAGTTGCCTAGAGAATATACTTAGGCACCTAGGTGCCTAGATAACATAATTAAGCACCTAGGTACTTAGATATCATACTTAGGCACCTACGTGCCTGAATAATCGTAATTAGGCACTGAGGTGCCTAGAGAATATACTTAGGCACCTATGTGCCTAAATAATCGGAATTAGGCACGTAGGTGCCTAGATAATCGTAATTAGGCACCTAGATGCCTAGATATTATACTTAGGCACCTAGGTGCCTAAACAATCGAAATTAGGCACCTAGGTACCTAGATAACATAATTAGGCACCTAGGTGCCTAGATATCATACTCAGGCACCTAGGTGCCTAGATAATTGTAATTAGACCCCTAAGTACCTAGATAATAGTAATTAAGCACCAAGGTGCCTAGAATATACTTAGGCACCTAGCTGCCTAGATAACATAATTAGGCACCTAGGTGTCTAAATAATCGGAATTAGGCACCTAGGTGCCTAGTTAACATAATTAGATACCTAGGTGGCTAAATAATAGTAATTAAGCACCTAGGTGCCTATATATCATACTTAGGCACCTAAATAATCGGAATTAGGCACTTAGGTACCTAGATAACATAATTAGGCACGTAGGTGCCTAGATAATCATAATTAGGCACCGAGGTGCCTAGAGAATATACTTACGCCCTTAGGTGCCTAAATATCATACTTAGGCACCTACGTGCCTTAATAATCAGAATTAGGCACCTAGGTGCTTAGATAATTGTAATTAGATACCTAGGTGCTTAGATAATAAACTTAGGCACCTAGATATCGCAGTTAGGCACCTAGGTGCTTAGATATCATAATTAGGCACCTAGGTGCTTAAATATCGTACTTAGGCACCTAGGTGGTTATGAGAAAAGACTTGCGTACACGAGAATAATCTTTTCTCAATCCGCATGAAGGCAAAAACTTACGCATCTCTCATAACCCTTCATTTAATGAAAACCTTATGGGAATCGTAGGATCATAACTTCTATAACTGCTATCACAAATCTATAAATAGCAAATCTGTCCTCATTAACGGAGATCCGAAAATTCTTATAGGAAACCTCTGTCGAAAATATCTGCGATTTTTCTTACAAAAGACTTGTGTATCTCCGAGATTCTGTCTATTCTTTTCTTTTTTTTTTCTTTTTTTTTTTTTAAAGTTAATGGGAGGAATAAGTCGAGGTTGAGACACTTAGGATAAGGGCTACGGCCCTTACCTAAAAGTGATACGCTTAGGCTAAGAGCTACGGCTCTTACCTAAGTAGGATTTATGGTTATAATTTGGGATTATGCGTTACGACTCGTACCCAATTTCCTATGTACTTAGAAATAGTTAAGCCATATGGGTACGACCCTAGGCATAACTCCTAATACACTCGAATTGCAACCACAAATTTGATATTCATACGGGTTGCAATCACTAACCCAAAGAATGATTTCAGATTATGACACGTGAAATATTCATGTACGACAACTCATAACCATGAGATTTACCGGATATGAATTATGTCCCGAAATTAGAGTTTCCCTCGCGGTTCGGATTATCACTCTTTCAAACGTAGGGTTTGGACCTTAACCTCGAGATTGGAAATTCTTTTACGGTGGATTGTTTGACTTTTGATCAAACAATCACAATACGTGATAGTAAGAAGATCCAACGGTGGATTTGTTACATATTGACCAGATCTTGTGATTCTAGTCAAATCTAACGGTGGACTCGTCGACTTTTGATCAAACGATCATAATGCGAGATCATAACGAGATTCAATGGTGGATTTATTACATCTTGATCAGATCTTGTGAATCTGGTCAAATCTAATAGTGGAGTCGTTGACTTTTGATCAAACGATCATAATGCGAGATCATAGCGAGATTCAACGGTGAATTTATTACATCTTGATCAGATCTTGTGATTCTGATCAAATCTAACGGTGGACTCGTTGATTTTTGGTCAAACGATCATTATGCGAGATCATAACGAGATCTAATGATGAATTTATTACATATTGATCAGATCTTGTGATTCTAGTCAAATCTAACGGTGGACTCGTTGGCTTTTGGCTAAATGATCATAATAAAAGATTGTAACAAGATCCAACGGTGGATTTATTGCATGTTGACCAGATCTTGTGATTCTGATTAAATCTAACAGTGGAATTGTTGACTTTTGGTCAAACAATCATAATGCTAGATCGTAACGAGATCCAACGGTGGATTTATTATATATTGACCAGATCTTATGATTCTGGTTAAATCTAACGGTGGAATCGTTGACTTTTTATCAAACAATCATAATACTGGATTGTAACGAGATCCAACGATGGATTTATTACATATTGACCAGATCTCATGAATTTGATCAGATCCAATGGTGGACTTATTGACTTTTGGTCTAATAACCATTATACAAGATCTTAATGAGATCTAACGGTGGATTTATTACATAATGACCAAATCTTATGATCTTGGTCAAATCCAACGGTGGAGTCGTTAACTTTTGGTCAAGCAATCATAATCAAAGATCGTAACAAGATCCAATGGTAAATTTACCACGTATTGATTAAATCTTAGGACATTGGTTAAGTCCAATGATAAAATCATTATAAAAGATAATCTATGACCGTCAAATTTTAAGGAATTTGGCGATATCTAACTCATGATTAGATACTCCTCTGATAACTAGTTAGTAGGAGGATGGATTTGGTATTTGAATTCATCTTTAAGACCAGAGAACAAGAATTTGTTCTAAGATTCATCCACGAGGTTCTTGCTCCAGTAATGACTCGTGTTTGCCAATCAGATGGAACCGGCTTTTGGAGGAGGGGTTCTCCCATCCGTCGTCCTTTATTTCATATTTCTCAAATCTCCAATAAAGATGGTATACTATGCATCTATCTCGTGACGGATTGAAGATGCTGATAAAGACTAAGACTTAGAATTTAATTTATTTATTTCAGAGATGTAATTATATTATTTTTTATTTAGTAGCTTTTAATCAGAAGTATTCAATTTTGATGTAATAAACGGGGAATTGATTGCGATACTCGAAAGTGTAAGGTCCGCCATTTTAATAAAACCCTCTCCTAGCGAGGGAAAATTTGTTATGATTGATTTGTGTTAGATTTATATTCTACGCAAATTTGTTGTCTACAAATTTCTGGCACGCCCAGTGGGGCCCACTTCTCTCATCTTTAAGCTACTTAATGAAACATATTCTCTGAAATAATTTATAGGTATAATAAATTATAAAAAAAAAAACTTTGGTTATTCTGTGAAGTTTTATTTTGATGGCTGGTTATTCCATGCAGATATTCACCGAATTTACTCCATCAATGGCGTTTGAAAAGAATGTTGCTCCCTCGTTTTTATCAGGAGTTCGCCGTGTGATGCGGGCTCGACCTCAGACTGAAGAAGCCATACTCCGCCGATCAACCTGTCTTATGGCACAAGCCAATCTAGAAGAAAAATATGCTCAACAAGAAGAACTAAATCCTCCCAAGTCCTTCACTAGTACTGGCAACCCACTTTACGTGGACTCGGACTCTATGTTTTCTGAAGATGAGTTCCTTGAGGTTCGATCGCAATCAGCCTCAGTGAGCCCGCCAGGAACTCCAAGGTCTAATCAGTCCTATCCGATGAATCCCCCTCGATCACCTGAGGTGGCCAACTTGATTGCATCACATAACTGGATCATTACTTCATCTCCCATCACCCCTCGTTCCTCGAGCTCCCCTCAATCCAATCCCGATGGATCATCCGTCAAAATAGTGGCTCCAGACATCCCTACGGTACTTCCAGTGATGGTGCTGACAACAGAAGAAAGTGCCAACATCCTTGAGCAACTTGAACAGATGCGTCAGACAATCGTAGCTCATGATGCGCAGATAACTGTACTGATTGAGAGAGAAGAATCGAAGAGAGACTGAAGAAAATATATCCCTCAACAAGGTTCAGAGCCTGCTTTCCGAGAATCTTAAAGGTTTTCGGAAAGTGTCAGATAGTTCCCAGACATATCGCAAGCAGTATCCCCCGGAAATTGACGAAGTCCCGTTTCCACCCGAGTATAGACAACCAAAGTTCTCTCAGTACAGCGGTAGTGGTGATCCACACGAGCACTTGGCCCATTTCCACTCAGCCTGTGGTGACACCTCGAAAAATGACGCTTTGCTTTTGCGACAATTTGTGCAGACTCTTAAGGGAGCTACATTTACATGGTACACAAAGCTTCCACTTGAGTCAATATCGACTTGGAAAGAGATGGAAGAGGCATTCTTAAAGAGATTCCTTAGTACTCAGAGATCCGTAGGGGTTGCTGAGTTGTTACAATTGAAGCAACGACCAAATGAAAAGATTGTTGATTACATTACGCGGTGGAGAAACCTCAGCATCCATTGCAAGCATATGTTCAAAGAAGAAGAAGCAGTACAAACATGCCTGGCTGGCATGAGGCAAGAATTAGCAGTCCCTTACTATGGACATTCCATGAGTTTCGAAGGTCTCGCTACACGAACTTTAGAACTCGAAAGTTTTATCGGTTTAAACCCAAGGGGAAACCGAAAGGATCCTCCTAGAGGAACAGAACGAAGGATAGAAACATCTACATCTTATCTTGCCACGATAGCAATCAGCACCAGAGATTGTAATCAATTCGCTGTAACCAAGCGGATAGAAGGATCTGGAAACAATTGATCAAACAAAGCAGGTGGAGTTAGTAGTAGTTTTGCACCCCCTCAGAGATCAAACTGGTCTAAGGGCTAATCTTTGAAAGAAAAGAAAGATTAAAAGTATTCATTTAAGAATGAAGACGTCGAAGGTATCTCCGATGATGTTATTGAAGGTGGAATTATACAGCTGCCAGAATCCTGCTGACCTGAAGAGCAAAATAAGATAGACGATCCACTCTACTGTAAATATCACCGTGTGCTAGGGCACACGTTGAAAGAATGTTTCATATTTAAAGACAAGGTTCAGAGTCTTCTTGATTCTTGAGACATTACTTTTACTCCAGAATCTCCTAAACAAGACTGATGGCACAACCTCGGCAAATATGATTACCTTCAGGGGTTTTCCGTCCGTTCCTATCCTTGAAAAAAAACCGAACTCTGCACTTCTTGAACTTTATGAGTTCATTCCATCCTGCAAGGACTCTGATTCATCATTATCTGAAGATGAAGTAGGCCCCGCCCACTATGTTAGTCGGCGCAGAAGAGAGAATGGAAACAGAGGGATGTTGTTTGGAATAAAAAGGTGTTAATCGAAAGTGAAACAACTTGTTTCTTGAAAGAACTGATGCAGAAGAATGGCTAACCTGATTATCAACATCTTGTTACTGGAGGCACATCAGGATGGATTGACGATGATACCCGGAAATGGAGGAAAACACCACCACCACCGCGTCCATCAGGTTCAGCTCCTTTACAAGATGCATCGACGCCTCGTCCATTGGGTGCAATTCCTTTACAAGATGATCCATGGGAAAGGGCACTAGCCTATAATAGGCGGCAAGCACAGATACAACAAGCAGAAATCAAAGCCTCTTGGAAAAAGAAAACCTCTCTTCCGGAATGGGACTGGGGCTGTGACACCAAGTCCTTTATAGAATAAGCTTAAGGTAAACGACGCGAGTTTAACTGGCACGAGTCATACATGGCAAATTCTCCTGATTTCGATGAGGGAAGTTGGCATGTAGTACCTAAGAAGAAGAGAACGCCCAAAGTCGAAATTCCGTTAGAAGCATCTGCAGATTTAAAGAAATTTGTGGAGAAAGTAAAAAGAGAAGTAAAAACGATCCCTTCAAATTATACTACACTCCAAATGCTGAAGGATCGTAGAGAACGAGAAAAAGGAAACAAGGTTCAACCGGAACCTATGAAACCACTGAAGAGAGTACAAAAGATGAAACTTGAACCGATGATAATTTCTTTTTCATCGTCATCATCTGAAGTGGAAATGGAGGAATTAAAGACGCTCACGTTGGGAGACTACATACCTCTCGAATGTTCTGAAATGATTGGGGGCCAACAAGAACCAGATGTTGTCGATAGCAATGACAAAGCCCAAAAGAAGGAATCAAAACCCCAGATTGATATTAACAAGAGTCAGATTAAAGATATTCGCGTGAAGGAGGTCATCAAATGCTCGTCTTCACCAAATACTTCTGAGGACAATTCATCTGACAATGAAGGTTGGTATAAAGTGGTTATTCCACAGAAAAAAGAGCAATTTGAAACTAACAATGTTGCTTCTTGCAACATGATCCAGATTGAAGAGGTAGATGCTATAGAGCAGCGTACCGATCGCCCAGTTATACCTTATCGACGTAAGTCAAAGAATCATCCTGTTTCGTCTACAGAAACTGTATCTCCACCATGGGTGCAGAAGTTGCCGACAAGACAACCAAGCAAGGAGAAGCGTCGTCATTCGACAAAAACTCCGAGAATACCGATAAAGGGAAAGAAAAAGAAAATTCTAATGTAAATTATGATGTACTTTCTCATTTAAAGAAAGTACCTGCTTTGCTTTCGGGGTATGATGCGCTTTGTTTGTCTAGTAGCTTAAGGAAAACGCTAATAAAAACTCTCTAGCCTGGACAAGTCCATTAAGGAGGTTTGCCAGGTAGAGACTGGCTTGGAAGACTTAGTTTGTACAATCACATTTTCTGATAATGATCTCGAAACTAAACTTAAATCACACAATAAACCCCTCTTTATATCGGGTCTACTTGAAGATGTTCACATTGCGAGACTCATGATTGATGGGGGGTCTGCTGTAAATTTGCTACCATTATATGTATTACGTAAAGTGGGACGAACTGTTAAAGACCTCTCACCCAGTACCCTCATGATTCAAGGTTTCAATCAAAATAAACAAGGAACCCTAGGATCTATTCACTTACGATTAGATATCGAAGAACTTTCCTCTAATACTCAGTTCCATGTGATTGATGCTAATACATCATATAATGCATTGTTGGGAAGACCTTGGTTACATCAATGTGGGTTTGTTCCATCCACACTTCATCAATGTTTTAAATATTTTCATAATGGCGAACAAAAACGGGTAGCAGCTGATCCACAACCCTTCCACCCAGATGAAGCTCATTTTGCCGATGCAAAATTATATGAAATATCTACTTTATCTACACGCACTAGCGACTTCGAGCTATTAGATGAATATTCACCATTATTCGAGTCCTCGCCACCCAGACAAAATTCACAAGAGGAAAGTTCTAAAACTCCTGTTAAGGAGATTATCCCTTTTTAAAAAAATCTATCTAAAAAGAATTCAGTTTCCTTTAGAACCCCGAAAGAGGTCAACATACCCTCCATTTCAGCTCCTTATTCCCAGCCTCGGAGAAGAATCATTCTCAACAAGAAAACAATCCCTTGAAAAGCCGGCTCTCGTATCAGAATTGTTAAAAATTAATCCCAAAACCTGAAACCTAATTCCCCTCTACTGGCCTCTTTCACCAAGCCATTCACCAAAGTTGATTCGCTACCCATCCAACCAGATTATAGGGATTCGAAAGAACCTCTTCAATTTAAGCGATACAGTAAAAAGACAGTGAATATGATGAAAAAGATGGGATATGATCTCTCGAAAGTAGGTCTAAAAGATGGAGTAGGGATGATTGCACCTTTTGATGCAATCCCATCTCGTGCACAGAAACAGGTAGCCTATAACGATGGATATTTACATCCATTGAAAGGTGGTCTCGGGCACAGACCTATAGTGATTCCTGCAAAACATCTCGGATCCTATGTGATCTCTATCACGGAAAAACCTATCCCAGCCTCAGAAGAACCTATTCCAGCTCTATATCAGTTTGAAGAAGGAATACAAACCACTGTTGACGACCTACAAGAAGTCAACTTGGGAACTCTTGAAGATCCTCGAATTACCTAGGTGAGTGTCGCACTCTCTACAGAGGAAATGGTGACTTATACCGATTTTCTAAAGAAGAATCGAGATGTGTTTGCATGGACATATCATGATATGTCAGGATTAGATGTCAAAATTGCCACTCACAAATTGGTCGTCAATCCTGACATCAAACCCGTTAAACAAGCTCAAAGACGATTTCATCCAGATGTAGCCATAAAGGTAGAAGCAGAAATCGACAAGTTAGTCAATGTCGACTTTATCCGTGAAGTCAAATATCTGCCATGGGTTGCTAACGTAGTTCCGGTCAAGAAGAAGAATGATCAGATTAGGGTATGTGTTGATTTCAGAGATCTCAATGCAGCATATCCCAAGGATGAATTCCCTTTGCCTATTTCATAACTCTTGATCGATTCTATTGTCGGTTGTGAAGCCATGTCCTTCATGGATGGATACTCTGGACACAACAAGATACGAATGACACCTGGAGATGAAGAACTAATAGCTTTTCGAACCCTAAGGGGTATCTTTTGCTATAAAGTCATGCCATTTGGACTAAAAAATGTTGGAGCTACTTATCAACGTGCAATGACAAAAATATTCAAGGAATTGCTACACGAAACAGTCGAATGCTATGTAGATGATCTTGTAGTAAAATCAAAGAATAGAGGTGATCATTTGGCCCACCTATATCAAGTATTTTGTAAACTCCGAAAGTACAACTTAAAAAATGAATCCACTAAAATGTGCTTTCGGAGTCACTTCAGGGAAGTTTCTCTAATTCGTTGTTCGACATAGAGGCATACAAGTTGATCCTGCGAAAACCAAGGTCATCTTAGAGATGCCACCTCCAAGAACATTCGTGAATTAAAGGGACTACAGGAACGACTTGCTTATATCCGTCGCTTCATATCAAATCTTTTAGGACGATGTCAACCATTCTCCCATCTGATGAAGAAAGGGGTTCCATTCAAATGGAATAAAGATTGTCAAAAGGCTTTTGATAGTTTGAAAGAATATTTATCTCATCCGCCAGTCCTAACTGCTCTAAGTAAAGGGAAACATTTAATCCTATATATAGCAGTCATAGATAACTCGCTTGGGGCTTTGTTAGCTCAGGAGAATGAAGACGATAAGGAAAACGCCCTGTATTACCTCAGTCGAATGTTCATAGGAGCTGAAGGAAATTACTCACCTATTGAAAAGAGTTGTTTAGCTCTTGTCTTCGCTTCGCAAAAGCTACGACATTACTTGCTAGACCATCCAATCTGTTTGATAAGTAAAGCAGATCCATTAAAATTTCTCATGACAAAACCAGTGTTGTCAGGAAGACTTGCTAAATGGTCTCTACTCTTGTCTGAGTTCGACATAACTTTTGTACATCAAAAAGCCGTAAAAGGACAGGCCTTAGCCGATTTCTTAGCCGCTCATCCGATCCCGGGGAATTCACCATTATCCGAAGACCTACCAGATGAAGAAGTATATTATGCTGAAATAGCACAAAGATGGAAATTATATTTCGATGGGGCTTCACAAGCAGCAGGAGCAGGTGCTGGAATCGTGCTTGTTACATAAAGTAATGGGTTACTCCCGTATTCTTTCACATTAACAGAATCTCTGTCTAATAATGCTGTCGAAGATGAGGCGTTAATCATTGGTTTAGAATTAGCCTTAGACATGGCCATTTACACCCTTGATGTATATGGAGATTCCCAACTCGTCATATAACAATTAGAAGGATCTTAGGCAGTTAGAAAGACAGAGTTAATACCATATCATCAAAAGATCCAGGAACTCCTTCCACAGTTCGAGAATATACGAATTATGCATGTCCCGCGAAGTCAAAATAACCAAGCTGACACCCTTGCAAAACTTGTAGCATCTTTGGCTTGTAAAAATGAGGAAGTTGTCGAAGTAAGAGTCGCAGAAAAAAGGGTCTTACCTTCCATCATGAGGAGATATCAAATCGAGCAAGCAAACTCGGTCAATGTTATATCCGCTTTTGAAGTTGAGAACTAGATTGGAGGCAAGAACTTATAGAATACCTTCAACATGGAAGACTGCCTTACGAAGCATGCCACAAGGCTGAAGTTTGTCAAGGGCGAGTCGATTTATATACTTCAACGATACTCTATATAGGAGATCGTTCAATAATATCCTATTAAGATGTCTTTCAACTGAAGAAGCTCAACAAGCCATGCAAGAAGTACATGTCGGCATTTGTGGGGCACATCAATCAGGCTCTAAGCTACATACCCGATTGAAACACTTAGGTTATTATTGGCCGACCATGGTGAATGATTGTATAGATTTCGCTAAAAGATGTCGGGTTTGCCAGATCCACGCTGATTTCATTCACCGTCCACCAGAACCCTTGCACCCTACAATCACGTCATGGTCGTTTGAGGAATGGGGTATGGACATCATCGGTCCAATATACCCCCCGTCATCTGTTGGACATAAGTTCATACTAGCTGCAACCGATTATTTTTCTAAATGGGTAGAAGCAATAGCACTCAGAGAGGTTAAAGCCAACACAGTTGCAGACTTCATACGTACACATCATTTACCGGTACGGGATTCCTTCTCGTACCATTAATGATAATGGCCAGTGGCGGAACTAGGATTCTCATCTAGGCATAGCGCAAAATGAGTTAGAGATAAATTTTGTACAATGAATATAAATTTAAACTAATTTATATTATAAAATATAATTTTCATTAAAATTATATAAAAAAAAAAAGAAATTTTTGACAATGAGACATTGACAATTGTATATCATTCATCTACAAAAAAAATCAAACTTTGAATCTATTGCCAACTGTAAAGAAAATGTCTTTTAAGGCAATTGTCCTTGACGATTCGTCATCTTCTAAAAGTAATTAGCAATTGTATCATTATCGAGGCTATCAAATATATTTTTCTCAATGTATGTAATCAAGCAGTCACTCATCAATCCATCTCCCATTTTATTACGAAGCCTATTCTTCAAAATATGCATAACAGAAAATACTCTCTCAACAGTAGCAATGGCGATTGGAAGAACTAGTGTCAGAGTTATGACCAAATAAACCAAATCATACACGTGTTTTTTTGTCTCTACCAGCTTCTTTGCAATGTCACTAATACCCTTCAAATCAAAAAACTTTTCGTTTGAGCGCATGTCCATTACAAACGTCTTAAGTTGACCTCTAAGAACCAACCGATCTACTTTTGAAAATTCAAGTGGATAAAATTGTACGAGGCGCATTAACTTTTGCTCGTCAAAAGCTAAAAATGATTTTGGAGGATTGAAGCAAGCCATACAAAGTAGCAATTCAGTGTTTACTTCAGTAAAACGGTGATTAAGCTCTTGAAGTTGCATATCAATGACAGTATAGAAGAACTCAACCCGATAGTGGTGTAGATTTGTGATTTCTTCAGCCCTACGACATGGTCGTCCATGCACTATAAACCATAGTAGTCAAGGCGACGCCATAGCTAATGGCATCGTAGATCGCCATATATGACCCAATGGCGAGAGTTTGACAAATGGCGACGCTATGGCGTCACCATAGCTATATGGCGCCATAGCGTCGCCATATACGCTATTTATAAAAAGTTATATAAGTTATCATTTATATTATAAGATAAGTCATAGTACTTATATAGTTATATTATAAGTTATAAGATATAACTTATAAGTTATTTAACTTACAAAATAACTTATAAAACTCATATAACTTATAAGTTACTTAACTTATAAGTTATTTAACTTATAAAATAACTTATAAAACTCATATAAAAAGGTTGGGAGTTGGGACTTAGGGCTATTAGAGATCTCTTGCTCTCCATCTCTCGCTCTCCCTCTTTGCTCCGTCTCTCGTCTCTCGATCTCCTTGCTTCGCCAAGACGCCAACAAAGAAGCTTCGCTTCAAAGAATGACTTCACCAAGCTGACAAAGACTTCACCAACAATGCTTGACACCTTCACAGCATGGCTTGACCGCTCAGTCTCTCGTCTCTCGATCTCCCTGGTACACCATTTTTTTTTTTTTTAATTTTTTTTTTTTTAATTTTAATTTTTTTTCTGTTTTGTTATAATTTTTTTTCTATTTTTCTTCTCTTTTTTTCTCTTTTTTTCTCTGTTTTTTTGTTTCTGTTTTTTTTTCTAGTTTTCTTTTTTTTTCCTCTATTTTTTCTAGTTTTTTTATGTTTTTTTGTTCTCTGTTTTTTATTTTTTTATGTTTTTTTCTCTGATTTTCTTTTTTTTTTCCTCTATTTTTTCTAGTTTTTTTCCTGTTTTTTTGTTCTCTATTTTTTTCCTATTTTTTTATTCCATTTTTTGAATATGACTGACTATATATTCATTTTTACTTTCATATTTGTTTTACTATAAAAATCATACGCTATAGAAATATATATTTTCTTAAATTTTTCTTATGCTCAGCCTTCCAATTCTAAGGGAAATGAAAGAGAATGTTTAGGATATTAAAATAATAATGATTAATAAATATAAAATCTTTTCAAAATAGTAAAAAAATTAGAAAAAATAAATAATAGTGATTAATAAATATAAATAAAAAGTTATAAATAAATAAATAAAAATAACAAATAACCTCGCTATGGCCTATGGCGACTTCCACATGGCTATTCAACTGGCCAGCCTCTTCACATATACTTCTCATTCATATTTGAAACAATAATACTTTGCTCATTACAGAATATAGAAACCTAAATGAGGATAGAATCCCATTTATTATCCCTAATTTCTTGTAATCTTCGTTTTGTTAATTCAACCAAATGCATGGCATTCAAAATGTCCTGATCTTTTCATTGCAATGCCTTTGATAGATCACAAGTGACTAACAAAATCTCCTTCATTATATGTAGAGTGAATGCAAAGTCAAAAGTGTACATGGTATCCAATAGAGAACTTGCTTTAGCTCTTTGTTGTATAAGCTCACCATCTTCATCGATAAACTCAAGTACTTTAATCACGGCGGGATACATGACAATTAAGTTTAGCAAGGTATCTAAATGTGTGCTCCAATGTATTTCACTCGCCCTTTTAAGACTGGTTTCGTGATTACGACCTTTTCCAGTCAAGGTTTTGCGACTCTCAAGTGCTTTCTTCACATTTTCAGCTTGTTTTTCTTGAAGATCCTTTCGTTTGCGTGAGCCATCAACCATATTCACTATAAGAGCGACCAATTCGAAAAAGGTTGCAACTGGTTTGTGATTTTGTGCAACAGTAACAATTGTTAACTGAAGTTGATGTGCAAAACAATGGATATAAAATGCAGATTCATTTTCTTTCAAAAAAAGTGCTTTGAGTCCATTGAATTCACCTTGTATTGTTACTTGCGCCATCATATCCTTGACAGCGTATTCTTGTAATACTCAAGTTATGCTTGGAAAGTAGTTCTTCAATTCCTTTCTTAAGTGATATAGCAGAGGTTTCAAGAACATGTACAAATCCTTCGACACGCTCAACTACAAAACCTTGCTTATCTGCATATCGTATCGCAACAACCATCTGCTCTTTGATGGATATATCACGAGACTCATCAACTAACAGTTAGAAGAAAGCGTCTCCAAGATCATCGACGATCACTCTTATAGTATGAATTGCACATACTTGAACAATCTCTTTCTGAATCTTATGTGATGTTAACTGTAAATTTTCGGGAGCATTGCTCAACACAACTCTCTTAATCTCTTCGCTATGAATGGAAAGAAAATCCAACAGTTGACGAAAGTTTCCTTTATTTATTGAATCCTCTGATTCATCATGACCACGAAAAGCCAACTCTTGACGAAAGAGAAATCGTATATAATCAATCGATGCATACAAACAAGCTTTGTAATCTAATTTTTCTTGTTCAGTATGCTTCTCGAAAACAGTCTCTATGTGTTGCATCTGATTTAAAAGATTTTCACACATCACATAAGCTTGATGATGAGCACTATTAGGTCCTCCAACATGAGTGTTTAATCTCTCTTTTCTCTTCCAACTTCTAAAGCCTTCACTAACAAATTGCTCACCATCCCCTTGTCCAACATGAGTGTTTAATCTATCTTTTCTCTTTTCCCTATCCGATTTAAATAGATAGCAACACAAGCAATATGCAGCATCTTTCTCTATGCTATATTCTAACCAACCACTGAAGTCGTCAAACCACTCGGGATTAAACCGAAGAAACCCATTTGAAAAGTTCGTTCGAGGAAAATTATGTCCTTTGAGTTGAAAAGGACCCTTCTGTAAATAAGCTTTTCTTATATGTTCTGGTACATTAGGATGGTAACTTGAAATCTTAGGACGCACACCTGGATCTGCTAGAAGATTTGTCAAGTCAACATCTATATTCGTTTGCACTGGTGCACACGTAGTTCCGCCACTTTCAGCATTTCTGCATTGTGCGTGAGGTTGTATTCCATCACAAACTTCACTTTCTCTCGCAGAAGGCGACACTTGTTCAGATGTTCTCTCTCGATGAAGGCGACGCTAGTTCAGATGCTTTCTTAAAATATTTGTGCATTACTGGGTCAATAAATAAAATATGCAAATCAGTCCTTCATATCCTCATTGTATATGACAAATCTATAGTTCAAGCCTCAACTTACCTCAAAATATCAAATTTGTCTCTTTAGAGCTTTAAGTTTAGGGATTTCTGAATTAGGGAATTAGGATTTAGGACTTAGGCATGCAAGGTTGAGAAAGGGCTTTCGAAATTAGGGGATTTTAACTTTTGACGTAAAGGGGCCAACTCTCCTGACAATGGTGTAAGCACTAAAATAGTGTTTAAATGATCTTACCCCATCAATGGTTTAAGATGTAGGTGATCCGAACCATTAGGCATTTAACACGTGAAATCTAGGTCCTAGGATCTTAGAGACATCCAGACATCTAAAATACTTCCTATATTATTGCAACTCAAAGACAAAAACGAAACTAAACCAAAAAATTGGTGCACTTTAACTTTAACCATTGAAAAAAGGAACAATGGTTTAAGATGTGGGTGATCCGTACCATCAAAGTGACAGATCATAGAATGAAGTGCAACATGCCTAAAAATGGTGTTTTATGGAGAAATTTAGACCATTGGATCTGTGGACTATGACGTTCACAGATCCGATGGTCAAAATGCAATTAGCACTTGCAAAAAGAAAGCAATAAAAAAAATTGGTCAAAATGCAATTAGCAATTGCACAATTAATGGATATAATCTCTAATATAAAAACAAAACCCTAATCAGATTCATTCAAGCCTATAACAAAACCCATATCATATTCATTCAAGCTTATAATAAAACCCATATCAAATTCATTCAAGCCTATAACAAAAAATAAAAAAATTTCAAACTTAATATCAGATTCATTCAACTGATTATAAATAACAATAAAAAATAAAAAAACTAAGCTGCACAATTCGTCAATTAAAATCAAACAAAAAAAGTAAAATTTTCAAACCCAGATCAGTTACACTCTTTTCAAACAAAACCCAGATTTTATCTTAAGCAGTTAAGCTCATTCATCTAAACAGGAGATAGCAAAGGAGAGCAAATGAATATCCTAATTAAAACAAAAAAATAAGTATTTACATGATCCAAATTGGGTCAAAAGCAATCGATTTAGCCCCATATAGTCAACAAGACAACAATCAACATTATAGAAAATTTCAAACTTAATATTGAATTATTTAAGAAAAATTTATATAAATAAATAATAATAAAGCAAAGGCACTGAATGAAAAAAAAAAAAAATTAATAATACTTAGGAAAAGAGAGAGGGATTACTGATTACTCACTTGCAAGTTGCAGCAACGGCTTGGAGATGGAGACTTGGAGAGTTGGAGATGGAGTCAGAGACTTGAAGTTGGAGTCGGAGACTTGGAGTCTTGCAATTGCAGAGGATACCTAATAGATGGAGTTAGAGTCTTGCAGAGGATGCCTATTGCCTAATAAACTTGGAGTTGGAGTTGGAGTTGGAGTCGGAGGACTGAACTTGGAGCGTTGGAGTTGCAAACTTGCAGTCTTACAAAGGAATAGAGAATGCCTAATCTACTGCTTGGTTTGGAGCAAGGAAGAAGACAAAGCAGAGAGAAAAGAGGGAAGGTGCAGGTTTAGAGAGAGAAAAGAGGGAGGGAGGGCGTAGGTTTAGGTTTAGAGAGGGCGTGGGTTTAGGTTTTGAGAGGGGCGTATTGGGGAAGCTAGCTACTTAGGTACTAAGTTTTTTTTTTTTTTTTTAAAGGAGTTTTGGGTTTTGAGTGAGGGCGCTCGCCCCCACTAGCGTGTGCGTAGTTGCGCCACTGATAATGGCACACCATTCAAAACTAAAGTGGTAAGCAAGTTTTGCGCTAAGTACCAAATAAAACAATGTTGTTCTATGATATACAACCCATCTGCAATTGGGTTAGCAGAAGCTTTTAACAAAACATTGGTCAAGTTGTTGAAAATTACAGTGGCAAAAAATAAACGTGACTGACATGAAAGATTGCAAGAAGCCTTACGGGCTTACAAAACGACTCATTGTACTCCTACACAGGCTACTCCATATGCATTAGTATTTGGAGGTGAAGCTTTATTACCCTAGGAGGTCCAGATTCCTTCTTTAGAGTACCATTAAGTCAATCTCACTAAGGAACAAAATGCCGCACTCAGGTTCTCAGAACTGGAAGCCTTGGATGAGCGTAGGCTCAAAGCTCAGCAAAGCTTGGAGGCATATCGTGCTCGCATGTCAAATTCATTCGAAAAGAAGGTGAAGCGTCGATCCCTTAAGAAAGGGAACCTGGTCCTTACTGTTCATCGCCCTATGATTGTTACCCGAAAAACTCCAAGGAAGTTTGAGCCTAAATGGGAGGGACCTTTTGTAATAGAAACTGTCTATTCAAACGGCGCTTATATATTGGTTGATGCAGAAGGAAATGAATCCCCTCCTATTAACGGTCGCTTTCTGAAGCGATACTATCCATGGTATGTTTATAAGTTGTCTCCTACTCGCATGAGGATAAACTGCATAAGGCTTGTACTTATGTACATTGTTAATGTAAACAATATGTTTATAAGTTGTCTCCTACTAGCATGAGGATAAATTGCGTAAGGAATGAAGCAATAAAAGTTGACTTCTTCAAAATTTGAATTTTATATATATATATATATATATATATATATATATATATATATATATTTGCATCAATTATTCAAAGAATGGAATGTGAAATCCAGCAAACCAAAGGAATTTGTAAAATAAACATGAATCTAATTTGTCAGATCTGCCCAGGTAGCCAAAGTAGATCTTTTAGATTTAATTTTGACCACCCGATCTATATCGAAATCGATGGTCAATAAAAAATCATCTTCATAATTTTTGTTGATTTTTAGAAAATATTTTTAAGGACGTTTCGATCTCTACAAACGTTCCAAAATCAATCAAATCTGCCTTAATAGCCAAAGCGGATCTTTCAGATTTAATTTTGACCGCCCGATCCACATCGAGATCGATGGTCAATAAAAAATCAACTTCATAATTTTTGTTGACTTTTAGAAAATATTTTTAAAAATGTTTTGATCTCTGTAAATGTTCCAAAATTGGTCAAATCGCGCGGGTAGCCAAAGTAGATATTTCAAATTTAATTTTGACCACCCGATCTATATCAATGGTCAATAGAAAATCAATTTCATAATTGTTTTCAACTTAGTAAGGTTCATAAATTTCAATCGGACCGCCTGAGAGATTTAGGAGATTCATCTTGATAGTCAGAGAGCGTCCTCGTAAGAATCGCAAATCCGATTTAGGAGATTCATTTTGACAATCAGAGAGCATCCTCGTAAGAATCGCAAATCCTATAACCATAAATCAATATACAGTCTTCCCGTAGGAAGTACAGTCTGATTAATCTCGAAATCCAAAATTTATCTCCTAAAATCTCTCAGATTGAAACAAGGTTATCCGATGGACCCCAAAATTCAAAATTTGATGATCGAATCTCCGTAGAGAATACGATCACTAGTCAGTAGTAAAATTCTCATAGGAAATATAAGTTTAGATCGATTTTTATCAAATTTTTTAATCTTTTTTTCATTTTTTAAGGACGTTTCGATTTCTGTAAATGCCTCAAGATCAGTCAGATCTGCCTAGGTAGCCAAAGCAGATCTTTCGAATTTAATTTTGACTACCCGATTTACATCGAGATCAATGGTCAGTGAAAAATCAACTTCATAATTTTTGTTTAATTTTAGAAAATATTTTTAAGGACGCGTTTGATATCATGGCATAAAATCGGTCGAATAAGTAGATCTTTCAAATTTAATTTTGACCACCCGATCTACATCGAGCTCAATGGTCAATAAAAAATCAACTTCATAATTTTTGTTGAATTTTAGAAAATATTTTTAAGGATGTTTCGATCTCTGTAAACGCCCTAAAATCAGTCAGATCTGCCCGAGTAGCCAACGTAGGGCTTTCGAATTTAATTTTGACCACCCGATCTACATCGAAATCGATGATCAAAAAAGAACAACTTCATAATTTTTGTTGATTTTTAGAAAAAAAATTTAAGGACGTTTCGATCTCTATAAACGTTCCAAAATCAGTCAAATCTGCCTAAGTAGCCAAAGCAGATCTTTCAGATTTAATTTTGACCACCCGATCCACATCGAGATCGATGGTCAATAAAAATCAACTTCATAATTTTTGTTGATTTTTAGAAAATATTTTTAAAGACGTTTTAATCTCTATAAATGTCCCAAAATTGGTCAGATCTGCCCAGGTAGCCAACGTAGATCTTGCCAATTTAATTTTGACCACCTAATCTATATTAAGATCAATGGTCAATAGAAAATCAATTTCATAATTGTTTTCAATTTATTAAGGTTCATAAATTTCAATCGGACCGTCTAAGAGATTTAGGAGATTTATCTTGATAGTCGGAGAGCGTCCTCGTAAGAATCGCAAATCCGATTTAGGAGATTCATCTTGACAATTGGAGAGCGTCCTCATAAGAATCACAAATCCTATAACTATAAATCAGTATACAATCTTCCCGTAGGAAGTACAGTCTGATTAATCTCGACATCCAAAATTTATCCCTTGAAATCTCTCAGATTGAAATAAGGTCATCCGATGGACCCCAAAATTCAAAATTCGATGATCGAATCTCCGTGGAGAATACGAGCACAAGTCAGATTTCGATGAACGAATCTCCGAAGAGAATACGATCACTAGTCAGTAGTAAAATTCTCATAGGAAATATAAACTTAGATCGATTTTTATCAATTTATTTTTATTTTATTTTCGTTTTTTTTTTTTAAATCAATAAAAATCGAGGAGGCACCTGTTGACTGAGAATTTTTGGAATCGAGAACTCCTTTCACTTAACCTCAAAAATTAGATAGAATAAATTAATAGAAGGAATAAGGAAAAAGGACTCTATTTATAGTCTTTCATTTTAACAAACCTACTCTGAATATGACTTAAAGTCCTAATATACTTAGACACCTAAGAGCCTAAATATTGTAATTAGGCACCTAGGTGCTTAGATATCATAATTAGGAATCTACGTGCCTAGATATCGTAATTAAACGTAATTAGGCACCCAGGTGCCTAGATAATCATAATTAGGCACCTAAGTGCCTAGATTTCATATTTAGGCACCTAGGTGCCTAAATAATCGGAATTAGGCACCTAGGTGCCTAAATATCATACTTAGACACCGAGGTGCCAAGATAATCGTAATTAGGCACCTAGGTGCCTAGATATCGTAATTAAAGGCACCGAGGTGACTAGAGAATATATTTAGGCACCTAGGTGCCTAGAGAATATACTTAGGCACCTAGGTGCCTAAATAATCAGAATTAGACACCTAGGTGCCTAGATAAAATAATTAGGCACCTAGGTGCCCAGATCATTGTAATTAGGCACCTAGGTGCCTAGATATCATACTTAGGCACTTAGGTGCCTAAATAATCGGAACTAGGCACCTAGGTGTCTAGATCATCGTAATTAGGCACCTAGGTACCTAGATATCATACTTAGGCACCTAGGTGCCTATATAATAGGAATTAGGCACCTAGGTGCCTAGATAATCATAATTAGGCACCGAGGTGCCTAGAGAATATACTTAGGCACCTAGGTGCCAAGACAATCGTAATTAGGCACCGAGGTGCCTAGAGAATATACTTAGGCACTTAGGTGCCTAAATAACATAATTAGGCACCTAGGTGCCTAGATAATCGTAATTAGGCACCTAAGTGCCTAGATATCATACTTAAGCACCTTAGTGCCTAGATAATAGTAATTAGACACTTAGGTGCCTAGATATCATACTTAGGCACCTAGGTGCCTAGATAATTGTAATTAGGTACCTAGGTGCCTAGAGAATATACTTAGGCACCTAGGTGCCTAAATAATCGGCATTAGGTACCTAGTGTGACTCGGGCTTGCAGCATGGCCATCAGGGTAGCCGCAGGGTCACTTAAGCCACTAGTGCGTCAGGCATTAGTAGGTTGAAGTTGGGGCATCATAGGCGCGTCACCAAGCCATGAGGGTTTCGTCGTAGATACTCCGAAAGCTTCAGTCGTGGACCACGAGGGCACGCGGCATGGTGACAGAATACAGTTGTGACACGGACGTATGGTGAAAGACGTGGGGCATCATGGGTGTATTGGTGTGGTAGAGGTGCGGTATGTCAAACCAATATGTTTGAGGTCATCCCGTTGTTTTGCCTATGTTGGAGTTTAACCCATATATATGGAGAAGTGATCTTATCAGCCACGTGACGTGTCGCTGGCCTAAGTGATCCCCTACGAAACACGTACGATAGCTTTGTGGGTTTGCGTTCGTACATCTGGGCCTCACAAAGGGTGTTGGGTCGCTCTAATCACGTCATGTGCTAGGGCCATCGTGTTGGTGGTTCTCAACCACCTCAACGGTGCGGACCCATCTCCGATGCAGGATTGCCCCTATATCTGTCGCTGCGTATCGCAATATTATTTGCATTCAGGAATCCGCATAGTTTCCAACCTAATGCGTTACTGTGCAGGTTTGAAACGTGAGTAGGTTGATCTAGTCCGGGAAGCTAGTTGCCGCACAGAGTATACGTCAAAAAGTGTAACTCCGTGACACCTAGGTGCCTAGATAATCGAAATTAGGCACCAAGGTGCCTAGAGAATATACTTAGGTACATAGGTGTCTAACTAACATAATTAGGCGCCTAGGTGCCTAGATATCATACTTAGGCACACAGGTGCCTAAATAATCGAAATTAGGCACCTAGGTGTCTAGATAGCATAATTAGGCACCTAGGTGCCTAGATAATTATAATTAGACGCCTAGGTGCCTAGATATCGCAGTTAGGCACCTAGGTGCCTAGATATCGTACTTAGACACCTACGTGCCTAGGTGGTTATGAGAAAAGACTTGCGTACGTCTTTTCTCAATCCGTGTGAAGGCAAAAACTTACGCATCTCTCACAACCCTTCATTTCATGAAAACCTTACGGGAATCGTAGAATCATAACTTCTATAACTGCTACCACAAATCTATAAATAGCAGATCCGTCCTTATTAACGGAGATCCGAAAATTCTTACAGGAAACCTCTGCCAAAAATATCTCCGACTTTTCTTACAAAAGACTTGGGTATCTCCGAGATTCTGTCCATTCATTTCTTTTTTTTTCTTTTTTTTTTAAAGTTGACAAGTCGAGGTTGAGACACTCAGAATAAGGGCTACGGCCCTTATCTAAAAGTGATACGCTTAGGTTAAGAGCTACAACTCTTACCTAAGTAGGATTTATAATTACAATTTGGGATTACGCGTTACAAATCGTACCCAATTTCCTGTGTACTTAGAAATAGTTAAGCCATGTGGGTACGACCCTGAGCATAACTCCTAGTAAACTCGGATTGCAACCATAGATTTGATATTCATACGGTTTGCAATCACAAACCCAAAGAATGATTTCATATTATGACACTCGAAATATTCATGTACGACAACTCATAATCATGAGATTTACCGGATCTGAATTATGTCCTGAAATTAGAGTTTCCCTCGCGGTTCGGATCATCACTCCCTCAAATATAGGGTTTGGACCTTAACCTAGAGATTGAAAATTCTTTTACGGTGGATTATTTGACTTTTGGTCAAACAATCACAATACGTGATAGTAAAAAGATCCAACGGTGGATTTGTTACATATTGACTAGATCTTGTGATTCTGGTCAAATCTAATGGTGGACTCGTTGACTTTTGGTAAAACGATTATAATGCGAGATCATAACGAGATCCAACGATGGATTTATTACATCTTGACCAGATCTTGTGATTCTGGTCAAATCCAACGGTGGACTCCTTGACTTTTGATCAAATGATCATAATGTGAGATCATAACGAGATCCAACGGTGAATTTATTACATCTTGACCAGATCTTGAGATTCTGGTCAAATTAACGGTGAACTCGTTGACTTTTGGTCAAACAATTATAATGCGAGATCATAACAAGATCCAATGATGAATTTATTGCATATTGACCAGATATTGTGATTCTAGTCAAATCTAACGGTGGGCTCATTGACTTTTGGTCAAACAATCATAATGCTAGATCGTAACGAGATCCAACGATGGACTTATTGCATATTGATCAGATCTTGTGATTCTGATTAAATCTAACGGTGGAATCATTGACTTTTGGTCAAACAATCATAATGCTAGATCGTAACGAGATCCAACAATGGATTTATTACATATTAACCAGATCTTATGAATTTGATCAGATCCAACGGTGGACTTGTTGACTTTTGGTCCAATTACCATAATACAAAATCGTAATAAGATCTAACGGTGAATTTATTATATATTGACCAAATCTTATGATTTTGGTCGAATCCAACGGTGGAGTCGTTAACTTTTAGTCAAGCAATCATAATCCAAGATCGTAAGAAGATCCAATGGTAAATTTATCACGTATTGATTAAATCTTAGGACATTGATTAAGTCCAATGGTAAAATCATTACAAAAGATAATCTATGACCGCCAAAATTTTAAGAAATTTGGTGATATCTAACTCATGATTAGATACTCCTTTGATAACCAGTTAGCAGGAGGATGGATTTGGTATTTGAATTCATCTTTGAGACCAGAGAACAAGAATTCGTTCTAAGATTCATCCACGAGGTTCTTGCTCCAGTAATGACTCGTGCTTGCCAATCAGATGGAACCGGCTTTTGGAGGAGGGGTTCTCCCATCCGTCATCCCTTATTTCATATTTCTCAAATCTCCAATGAAGATAGCATACTATGCATCTATCTCGTGATGGATTGAAGATGTCGATGAAGACTAAAATTTAAATTTAGTTTGGTTATTTCAGAGATGTAATTACGTTATTTTTTTTGTTTAGTAGCTTTTAATCAGAGGTATTCAATTTTGATGTAATTAACGGGGAATCGATTGCGATACCCGGAAGTGTAAGGTCCGCCATTTTAAATAAAACCCTCTCCTAGCAAGGGAAAATTTGTTATAATTGATTTGTGTTAGATTTATATCCTACCCAAATTTGTTGTTTACACAAAGGAAGCTTTATTTATAGGTTATTTATTTATTTATTATTATTTGAAATTTACTCTAATTAGGACATAAAGTCCAACTAAGTCAAAGATAGTTGAGACCCAGACATGGACCTTCTTATATGGGCCTTCTTCCCATTGCTCTCTCTCCCATTTAATGGCCCATGTAGGCCACTGCTCTCTCTCTCTCTCATTCAATGGCCCATGCAGGCCACTTTCATCTCTCATCTAATGGCCCGCGCATGCCATCCCTCTCTCCAATGACCCATGCAGGGTCACCTGCATGGGCCATCCTTGCTTTTTCTTTTCTACTCTTTTCCATCTCATTCTTTGCTCCTCTTTTCTCTCCTCATTTCTCTCTCAATGCTCTTTTTCTCCTTTCTTTTCTCCCTCGTCTTTTTCTCTTGAAATATGGCCCACGCAGGTCACCTACGTGGGTCATCTCACTTTTTTCATTTCATTTCTTTTTCTCCTTTTTTCTCTCAATGTCTGAGGTTGTGTATGGCATAGCTCCTTTTTTCTCCTTTTTGCTAGCATCCTACTACCTGCTTTAGCAAGTACCCCTTCTCTTTGATAACTCCATGCATAGCAAGATTTTATGCAAGATTTACCTATTCAACATTTCTACCCTCCTCTCTATCACTCCTTGCCAGAGCAAATTTTATTTGCTCTGGTAGGAAGTTAGTAGAGAGTAGGTAAATCCTCCTTTGCAGGGAGTTAGAAAAGAGAAAGGGAACCAACTAAAGCAGGTGAACTCTGTTGTGGCAGGGGCTAGCAGAGAGCTATGCCATACATATCCTGAGTCTCTTTCAAAATGGCCCATGTAGGCACCTGCGTGGGCCATCTTCCTCGAACATGAGTCTTCTCTTTTCTCCGCTTAAGTAAATAACCACATGCATAGGCCATTCTTCTCTCAATTCGCGTGAAGGCTAAGGCCCACGCAACCCTCACGACCCTTGATTTTTGTGAAAGTCTTGCAGAAATAGTAGGATTATAACTAACTGCAACCATTACCATAAGTCTATAAATAGCATATCCCTTCTCATAATTAGAGGATCCCAAAATTCTGAAGCGAGAGCCCTGTCGAAAACTTCTCCGACTTTGGTTCTCTTGCAAAAGACCTTAAGATATCTCCGAGATTCTTTCTGTTCCCTCTTCTTTTCTCTTTTGACTTCTATTTAGAGTGTACGGGAGAGATAAGTCCAGATTGGATTTCTGAATTCGGACGGTCTCCGATACAGGTACATCTAGGATAAGAGCTACGACCCTTACCTAAATGTGGTACGCTTAGGATAAGAGTTACGGCTCCTACCTAAGTATGATTTAAGGTTTGCAATTTGGGATTACGCTAACAGGGTGCAAACCCCTCGCTTAACTCTTAGTATGCTCGGATTACAACCACAAATCTGATACTCATATGAGTTGCTATCACGAATCTAAAGAATGATTTCGAACTTCGATACCTGAAATACTCATCTACAACGAGTCATAACCATCAAATTCGCTAGATTTAAATCATGCCTCGAAATTAGAGTTTCCCTCACGGTTTGGGTCATCACTCTCTCAAATGTAGGGTTTGGATCTCAACCTTAAGATCATAAATACTTTTACGATGGTAAAATTGATTTTCTTGCCTGCCCTAGCCATGCTCGCCCTGGCCGCCCCTGCGTGGGTTGTCCCTGCTTAGGCCATTGCTTATGCAGCCCTCGCGCGGATTAAATATTTTAACGGATTCGTTGACTTTTAGTCAAACAATCATAATATGATATCGTAACGAAATCTAACGGTGGATTTATTACATGTTGGCCAAAGCTTGTGTTTTTGGTCAAATCCAACAGTGGACTAGTTGGCTTTTGACCAAACGATCATAATACAAGATTGTAATGAGATCAAAGGATAGATTTATTACATGTTGACCAAATCTTGTGACTTTGGTCAAATCCAACGGTGGACTCGTTGACTTTTAATCAAACAATTATAATACGAGATAGTAATGAGATCCAAAGGTGGATTTATTGCATGTTGACCAAATCTCGTGATTTTGGTCAAATCCAATGGTGGACTCGTTGACTTTTGGTCAAGCAATCATAATACCAGATCGTAACGAGATCCAACGGTGGATTTATTATATGTTGATCAAATATTGTGATTTTGATCAAATCTACCGGTGAACTAGTTGACTTTTAGCCAAACGGTCATAATACGAGACCATAATAAGATCCAACGGTGGATTTACTATGTCTTGATCAAATATCATGGTTTTAGTCAAATCCAAGGGTGGATTCATTAACTTTACTCGAAATGGTCGTATTATAAGATCATTACATGATCTAATAGTAAAATATCATAAAATAACCTATGAAGATCAAATCCTAAGGAATTTGATGATATCCAACCTGTGATTAGATACCCCATAAGTAAAAGTGTTAATTCTTTGGGTGACCAGACATCAGAAAATGGATCCGGTGTTTGAATTCGTCTTCCAGATAAGTGAGCATAAATTTATTATGAGACTTATCCACGAACTCCTCATGCTCATATTTGACCATGCCTATCAATCGGATGAGTCTAACTTCCGGAGAAGGGGCTCTCGTCTCCGACATCCTTTATTTCACATCACCCGAGCCTCTAACGAAGAGAGCATATTGTGCGTCCATCTCGTACCTTGAAGACGAAAATATTAATGAAAATTAGACTTAGAATTTATTTTATTTATTTCATAGATGTAATTACTTTACTTTTCTTTAGTAACTTTTAATCAGAGGTATTCGATTTTGACGTAATTAAAGGGAAATCAATTGCGATACCCGAAAGTGTAAAGTCTACCATTTTCAATAAACCAGTGATTGCTCACTTGTCGCAGAGATTGTGTTGTTAGAGGTTGAAAAGCAATGTTGGTTCGCGAAAGAAACCAATTTGTGAAAATATGTGAACCGCGAAGAAAAGTTGCGAACGTTGATGATGACCTAGATAAATATTGTGAGATGGCTCAAGCGTTAGCTGATTGGGTCATTATTACGGTATAAACATGATGTAATGGTTGCGTCGTGAGATCAATGTAGACCCTAATAAATTGTGCTGGTAGATGTTGCTAAATATTTGCTGAAAAGTATTGGACTCCAAAAAATTAATTAGTTCGAAAGAGGTTACTTCATTGAGTGACTTCAATGTTTATTCTTGTTTAGTGTTGTCATAAGCAATCGCTTATGCCATCTTAAGCCACAAAATCGTATAAGTCATCCTCGCTTATGCGATTTTGACATTATGCGATCGCATACTTCATATGTGATCGCATAATGCTCCAACGATCATATTTATGACCGTTGGAGCACTTAAATAATTTTTTTTTTCCTTTTTGAGGTCCCATTGTCTCTATAAAAGGGTGAGTTGGGTCCTCTACTCCTTACACTACTATTTTGGCTTAAATTTCCTCTCTAATCTCCATTCTTTACTCCCAATCTCCCCTTATCTTTCCTATCTAGTTTTTTTTTAATTTTATGCTTTATAATCCTCTTTCTTAGTGTATGAAATTGTTGTAAACTTGTAATTAATTCTATTATTAGTAGTGTTAGTGTTACAAAGCCTCAAAGGGAAAGATCAAGGATCAAGATTCAAGATTGAAGAGTTAAGCAACCTTTTAGTTCTACTGTTCTAGTCTTCTATCAATCAAGTGACCCGGATCAAGCAAGCAAGCCTTTTGGGAGGTTTAAGTTTTATTATTTTTGTTTCAAAAAATTTTAATCTCTAAGTCTCTTTTCCTAGTTCGGTAGTTCCTAATTTCTATCACCATTCACCAATTAATTATGTCTACATCTCCAACCCCAGATCCTCTAAGACCTAAATTGAATGATCCGGGTTGGAAATATGGAAGGAATAAAAGTCCTACCAAGAAAGAAACCATAGTTTGTACCTTATGTGATTATGAGAGCACGGGTGGCATAGGCCGTCATAAACAACATTTTGCTCATGGAGCCGGATCAAATGCTAGGGCTTGAAGAAAAGCTACTCCAAAAATCAGAAAGGAAATAATGGAGTATCTGGACAAACGTTCTAAGAAAAAACATGATCAAGAAGTTGTTTTAGAAGGTTATATGGAACGTGGTCATGATAATGATGAAGAAGATGATAAATCTACACCATCAACGGCCCAAAGTAGACGACCTCCACAACCAGCATCGAAAAAAGCACGTGGTCGTGGTACACTAGAAAGGTGGTGTCGACCACATCCCAAGGATGTGATTAATTAAAGGGAGGGTAAAGGACCCACCCAAACAACACTAGAGAACCGATTTAAGGGTAAGGATAGACCCACCACAATCCAATGTGGCTAAGTGGTTCTATCAAACCGGCATTGCTTTCAATATTGTTAAGTTAAAGAGCTTCAAAGTGATGATTGAAGCTCTTGGGCGATTTGGGCCCGGACTTAAACCCCCTTCCTACCATGAAATCCGAGAAACATGCCTCAAAGAAGTGAGAGTGACTAACAATATATTAGCCGAATACAAGGATGCATGGAAAATATATAGTTGCACATTGATGGCCGATGGATGGACGGAGAGAACCGTCGTACATTGATCAACTTCTTGGCAAATTGTCCTCTACCGGAACTATGTTCCTAAAATCAGTACATGCATCTGCGCATTCTCACACGGCCGAATATTTACTTACACTTTTGGATAAGACCATCGAGAAAATAGGATCCGAAAACGTTGTCCAAGTTTTCGCGGAAGAAAGAAGAATCGAAAATCCCTTTTTCAAACTCTCAAAAGTCGTGCGAAATGAAAAGAAAGAATTCGCGGCCTTTATATATTGCAAAAAATTGCTCGAGCGATTTCCAAATTCGCTTGAGCGAAAATCGATTTACACTAAGCCGCTTGAAAAATCGCTAGAGCGAATTCCACTAGAAAGTTTTGGCCTGGGAAAATCGCTCAAGCGAGTTTCTTCTATGCTGTCTAGAAGGCTTTTCTGAAGGATTCACTCGAGTGATTTTCTAAGTTCGCTCAAGCGAATTTGTCAGGTGGCCATTTTTGAATGAACAGTCCATTGACTATTCAGAGGCTTTTAAATCCTCTTTCCTTCCATCCTGCACCTGCAATTAAACCCTTTATTATCACATTTTAACCACCACTGAGTTCACAATCAGCCATAGCAGGTGTTCATGCCCTTCTACTTCAAAGAATGCGCAAAACAATAGGAGGCAATTTATTACGTCCCGTCGTGACCCGATTTGCAACTGTGTTTTTAACTTTACAAAGCTTGTATGCGAAAAAAAAAGAGTTTAGAAGTTTTGTAACATCGGCCCATTGGAACAATGGATCTTGGTCAAAGAAAGCCGAAGGTAAACATGTTGCACAAACATTGCTCCAAAACCAATTTTGGACTAGTGTTGCACAAACCCTACGTGACTCCCAACCAATTGTAGAGGTGTTATGATTGGTGGATGGTGATGAGAAACCACAAATGGGATATATATATATATAGTTTTATGGAGGACGCCAAAGAAAAAATAAAATCTAATAATCAATTCAAGTCAAGATTTTATTAACCCGTGTTGCATATAATCAAAAAGAGGTGGGGAAGTCAAATGACATCACTATATTTGGTCGCCTTCATTCTTAATCCAATGGTGTACTTTGCACACCCGGATCGAGATGAAGCGGATGTCACTCACATGGTTGGTTTTCCTGATTGCTTAGAAAGGATGGTCCCTGATAGAGGTGAACAAGATCGAATAAGTCATCAATTGGACCATTACAAAAAGACGAAAGGATTTTTTGGAAGGGACATAGTTATCCGACATAGAATAACAAAAATTCCAACTATAAACTTTAAAAGTTTATAAAGTTCAAACTAATTAATGTATTTCTACTCTAGTAGTTCTAATAATTCTCTTTAATCTACAGCCAACTGGTGGGTAGCTTACGAGGTAGATCTGATAACAAAGGATCCCATTTTGAAAAAATTGGCCATTAGGATACTTGGCCTTGTGCCACTTCCGGATGTGAGCGGAATTGGAGTTCTTTTGAGATGGTAATTGAAGTCTTAAACTCAATCCATTAATATTTAATTAAATTATAATATTTTTGATAGTTCCATACTTCTATTTCTAACGGTCCTTGTGTTTAACAGATTCACACAAAGAAGAGGAACCGACTTGAGCAAAAGAAGCTCAATGACTTGGTGTTCATGCAATACAATAAAAAATTGCGTGAACGATTCCTTGAAAGGCGAGAGAAATCAAGGTTCTATGATCCCATTTGTGTGGATGATATGATTGATGACCATCCGTGGATGGTTGGTTCTCCAAATGAGACTATATTCTATGGGGGGAAGATTTGACATGGGCGCAAGTTGAAGAAGCGACTCTTGGTTCGACATCCACTAATAGGAGGAGGCGAACTGTTGGTGGAGGTAGTAGCAGCCAAGGCATGCATATTGATGATGAAGATGAAATAATAGAAGAGGATAGAGAACCAGATGATATAGATTCCATACTAGTGAGATCGGATGATGACGAAACAAAGGAAGAAGGATATGATTCCGATGATGACGGCAATGCTAGTGATGATGGTGGTAATGATGGAGATGTACCACAATGGGTTAGAGATGGATGTGTAGAGTATCAAAACTGAAGTTACAATTTTGAATATTAGTATGTAAAACTTCTTTTTTAAATGCAAGAATGTCTATTTTTCCTTTCTAGAGACTTGAATACTTGTTGTTAACTTGCTTTTTCTTTTTTTCTTTTTTCCTTTTTTTTTATGTCATGGCTTAAGCGAAATGCAGTCAAATAGCTAAGCATGGCTTAAGCGATTTGACAACATTGTTCTTGTTACTCCCTTATTACGCACCCTAGGGGCTCGAAGTGTGAGATAACGAGAGGGGGACTAATTGCATGTTGTCAAATGTGAGCAAAGATTGTCATCGAGAGAGATAATCAACATATTCTTAAAACCATGAAGATGTGTAAGCCCCCTTCTCAAAACCACTAAGAGAGGAAAAGTCACCTTTTCCAAATTTTATACGTTAGGGGAAAAAGGCTTTTACCATTGAACCTGGTAAAAATTTCTTTACACTCTATGGTGGAAGAGGTCAGAGATGGGTGCCTAGTTCTTTGCAGCTAGGCAGCTTTTGCACAAGCTGCCTCTAGGTGTCAGAACCCATGACTATTTTCAAAAACTTAACGTGACAGCATAAGCTATGCAGTGGTGGGTTTTGGAAACTCTGGATATAATATGTAATCCTTTATTCTAATTAATGAGAATAACAGTAAATTTTCCCCTTAATCATTCGTAATTGACAATTTCTCCAAGATTATTCCATTCATTAGCTCAAAATCCCTTTTAGAAGTTGTAATGAACAATTGGACCAACTTGAGAGTATCTACTTCCCAATTATTTTAATCAAGTTCCATAATGATTTTGATAATACAAAACTTGGGTGGCAGATGGTACCACCATTCAAAGCCCTCTTCTCTTAGATATTAATCTTTTTTTGGGGTGGGTGTGTGGTGGTGATTGTGGTGGAGTGTGTTGAGCTGCAGGCCCTCAACGATCCAATATTATCAACCTTCTAGTTGAGCTACAAGCCCAACCCTCTTAGATATTAAATGTAATACCACAGTTGCCAAATACCCATGCATAAGAAGATTCAAGGAGGAAAATCTTTATCCAACAAATGCATTCATACATCAAAAGAAGCATATAATATAAGGTCAAAACAAGGAGCAGTAATACTGACAGTTTGAGGATTTGGGTCAAGTATTCTATCTACAAGTGACTTGGCTCCAGGAGAAAACCAAGACGGGCAGCAAAATTCAGCTGCATTGATCTGCAAAAGAACCAGATATATCATTTAGACAAAATATCTAGACCAAGATAAAACAAACTGTTGTATGCATAAAGACACCCTAGTCTTCTGCTTATGGCTTGTTAAGTGACATGACATAAACATAGTCCAATGAAGACCATAAATTTGACAGAGAATGCAAAATCTGTGAGGATGAGAAGAAATAATGAAACTAACCATGCCAAGTATGCTATTTGTATTCTCATACCAAAATATGTTTTACAGTTCAAGACTTTAAGCAGTGAGACATCACTCATAAATCCGTACAACATGATCTCGTATATAACGTTCATGTTAACATCATCTGGGATGCATATTTATTGCATATATGCAGTGTTGACATCAGAAAAAGAAATAAACTGACCTTTATTCTCCAGTTTGGGGAGGATGATGGAAGTACAAACTAGAATTAACTCCTAGACCTTTTGTACATCTATTTTACATGTTGTGATTCATCCAACACGGCTCTCTTAGTGTGGGATACCATGTTGATATGTGTTGACATATAAACATGATTCTACCTAGCATTTTTAACACGCTTTTGGAAAATGTCAACTGAGTTGTGCAACGAGAGAGAGAGAGAGAGAGTTACACACTTTTGGAAAACGTCAACTGAGTTGTGTGCGTGTGAGAGAGAGACCCATCATTCTCTTCCTTTTCTCTCCAAACTCATTCAACATACAACTTTTAGGTTATATTCAATGGTTAGATCACCAAATTTTGATGAATTTCCATAAACAAGTTGAAATCATGAGAAATTCCATTACTGAATTCAAACGGCATATCTTCATTTTCTGCTAGACACCAAAATTGGTAAAAGGTTTTTATGGTTTTAAGGTGATCGGAATCCCCAAAACTATCCTATCTTCAGTAAATTTATTTAAAAGAAATAAAATTAAAAATTATGAATAAAAAAAATCTGTTTCTTAGAATTCAAGACACCCTTAAATTTTTCAATAAAAAATTAAGAATTAAAGAAAAAACTGTTTCTTAAATTTCAAAGAAATTTAAAAAAAAATCCCTTTACCATATTATGATATGACTAATAGTCTTGATTAAATAATAAATACACACATGTGATGCATGCATACACATAATTCATATTTGTGTCGACAATCAGCACTCATACACATGTCCAGAACACATAGACCAGACCATGTGAAATATTGATAGCTCTATGGTAGACCCGAATCTATCCAATTTCTGAAAGAATTCAAAAGAACGTTACCTTCCTGCACAAGGTTGGAAGATCAGTTTCATCGAACGGAAGGTACCCGGCCATTAAGACATAAAGGATCACACCACACGACCAGACATCTGCTGCAGAACCATCATAACCCTGGTGGCTGAGTACCTAAAAGGAGAGTGACTTGGTTTAAGAGCTGAGATATAGCAGGAAGTCAGGAACCTAAAACATTCAAACAACGACGATAAGAAAACTGTATGCATAAGAGGTATTGATTACCAACCATATAGTCACTTTACTACAAAAAGAAAAATAGAGTATTTTGCATCTTTTATTGATCAAACCGACAACAAATTAGGTGAAGAATGATCCTGACCCTGTGACACAGTGTTCCGTGTGTGTGCATTATAGTGCAGCCAATAAAAAATTTGCTTATACAATACACTAGAAAGGCGTGAATCTAAAACATCATCATCATCACCTTGTCTTATCTCTTTGAGCGGTTGGATTCATGTCTTATTTCTCCACTCAATTCTGTTCAGGGCTAAACTCTGTCTATCATGTCATTTAACAATACTTTTTTTCAATTTTTATTGATCTTCCTCTGCTACTCCTCCTTGGTGCTTCCATCATTCCAATCCTTCGTACAGGGGCTACTTTAGGTCTGAATTGGACATATGCCCAAACCATCTCAAGAGCCACTCGTGAACGTCTTCTTATGTACTTGTTCCTAGTTTTATCTTTTCCTGTTATTCCATGCATCCTCTATGGAACTTTCTCCGCATGAACTTCTCTTCTAGTCGCTTCTTTGTAACTCAACACACTGCACTACACAATTAGCACCACGCCATCTGCAAACAAAATACACCAGGGGGTCTTATCTTGTATTTCTATTGTCACTACACTCATAACCAACACAAACAAATAAAACTCAAAAGTAGACCCTTGATGAAAACCAATTCTGGAACTCCGTTATCTCTCCATGCGAGTTTTTACACTGGTTATTATCCCTTCATCGACATTTCGAATATCTTAATATATTTATTTGGAATGCATTTCCTCCTAGGTATCCACTAGATTATCTCTCTCCATACCCTATCATAGTCCTTGTCCAAATCAATGAAAACTATGTGCAAACTTTTTGCCTCTCTCTAAACTTTTTCATCAGTTACCTCAATAAGAAAATGGCCTCATTTTCCTATTTTCATTCAACAAAATAAAATCTAATAACATGTGTTTCCAAAAACAGGAACTTCCAGAGTTCTCAGGAAAAGAGAGAAACTCATATAAGGCTACTTTTTCTTGAAGATCTCAACTAACCAGGCTCATCTTATCAGTTGTGCACAAGATTATTGTGTTAATACATTTTTGTTAGTGGTAGATTTATTTTATCCATTAGTATTGTCGTAGGCCTATTACCCTGCAGGCTATCTTAGTCCTTTAAACCAACACTATCGGTATATGACGCACATCCTCATGTTGAACAGACATTCTTATTTCTACCTGAATTTGGGATTTTCCATTTTAAGGAAGCAGAATTAACAACAAGCGACATATTGAAAACATCTAATACAAAATTTTACCCACTGAGAATGTGCACTCAATTTGCGCAAAAAAATAGGATTCAAAATACTAAATATGGTGCAAAGGATGAAACAACTGAAGCTCTCTAGAGCATTGAAGCGGAAAGGGGTATAGACTCTTTGCTTATAATTGTCATCCACATACCCTAATGCAAATAGGGTTACCTATGCAAATGAAATAAAAAGGGAATCAAACAACAATATTTTATTATTAGATGGCTAGGATATTCTAAAAGATTATGTCTTGGGTGAACAAGATGCTGCCTTCTGATTGAGATATTTTGTTTAAAAGACTGCATCTCTCTATATAAACAAAAAATCAAGCACAAGGATGACTTAGAACTGATGTGGCACAAAACCCACAAATACAAAATATAATTAAACAAAAGTATAATAATATTCCTTGGAAAGTGCTGAATTTGTAACCCCAACACTCACCTCAAACTCAGCATAACTTGTAAAATTCAATATTCAAGTCATTAGGAGTTCTATGGATGATTCGAGAAACAATCATGACTATGCAAACTTTACAAATAGATCTCCCCCTAGAACAACTAGGATTCAATGTCACAAAAGCGACATATGCCAAAACATGACTTGAATTATGATGAGCAAAAGCCCACACCATACAAGAACGGAAACCTTGGATGCCCAAATAAATTATTAGAGGAGAAGCGGAAGTTGGATCAGGCATACCATCGAATAATTTGTAGGCACCATGCAATTTGATCATGATCTGTGAATAAGAGCTAACCTGCTCTAGGTTGGACACACAATAAAACACCTAAAGCAAAACCATGTAGAAAATGTTGCCTGTCAAAAAGGACTATAGTACACTTACACAAGGAAATCATCACCATCAAGAGCATCACCTAGTCCCATGACCATCTATTCGGGTTGTCGGCTTTGCAAGTCTTATTTCTCCACTGAATTCCAGTCAATGCTGAACTCTTTTTTGTGCCACAATCCTTCATGTTGTTTGTGATACTTCTCTCCAAGTCTTAATTGATCATCCTCTTCCCCTCCTTCCTTGTACTTTTATCATTTCAATCCTTCGTACAAGGGGTGTTACAGATCTCCATCGAACATAAATAAATCATCTTAATCAACATTCTTTAATTTTCTCCTTTATTAAAGCATTCCTAAACTATCTCATGTATATACTTTCTATTTTAAAAACTATCTCCTATGTACTAGTTCCTAATTTATCCTTTCTTATTACCATTGTCAACTAGACATGTGGCCTAAGCGCCAAGTGTCAAGGTGTCATAGATGTTTGGCACACCAATTTCTAAAGATTCCAATACGGTTGCATGGCCTTAAAAAATAAAATAAAAATAAAATAAAATAATGAAACATATATAGTAGAAAAAATTGAAAGGAAATCTTAGAGAGCCAATTGAGATATGTAATGAAAAGATGGACAAACTATGTCATGAACATAAATAAAAGTACACTATATTATACAACTCATTTTTCAAGGACCCAAGCTTTTTATTTTATAAGTTACTAAACTTTTCACAAATTTTTTTATAAAACGACAGTTCATTTATCCTATCAAAACGAGGAACATTTTGATAGTATTATGTGGTATTTTCATACATGTCTAGAAGTATCATGCTACACTGAGGAGTGTCCAAGTGCCACCAAGTGTCAGCACTACAAAATTCTCAAAAGTAGAAGTGCCAGGTAACACTGCTTGTTACTCTTACTCCCTTCATCCGCCTTAGAATCTTGTCATGGAAGAGCGGCCAGCCTGACGGCAACTCCCATGTGGTGACCGAATGTTGCACGTCGCAGCTAGTGCAACTCCCCATCAGCTTTTATACCACCCATCTTGTGGTGGGAATTGTTTCTACACAACCTCCATGCAACTCCATGGTGCCTTTTTCCCATGACCAGCCAACTGAACGCATGTCAACATACCAATTGCACATGTCTGGCACCCTTGTCCCCCACTTGCCCTTATCCTGCTTCACTTCATGCCTCATGCACCAATCCCTCTCATAAAACATCTGCATACAGCACCGTCATGTCAACCCATGCAACATGTCTTGCAATATACAGAACCAAGGCCACCATGCGTGTGGCCCTACTCAACCAGCGCATGTATCACTCACTCTAGGCCTAGACCATTTGTCAAGCCATAAGCCAATCCAGCCACTCGTTGATGCAGGACGATACCCTAAGCTACGTAAATGTGATGATTGACTTTTGCCGAAATTAAATTGAATTAAATTAAACAATAAAACTCTCAAAATATAACGAATACCTCAGGTGTCATAGTATTCCATTGGAGGATCACATATAATTCGAGCAGGGTTCAGTCAGAGCGTTAGATCCGTTAGGTTGCAGCGCAGATCGATCCTAAAGATGGAACTCTAGATTTCCAAATTAAGGCGCTCATAGTGCAATGATGGAATCCTGGCTTTCTGACTATTTGGATATGACTGGGCTTAATAGTCTGACGGAGGCTACGGTTGTTGAATCAGATCGATTCAATGGTTTAGGGGAAAACTAGGTTTAGGATCTCAAAAGGATGATGGCTGATTTAGGGTTGTGGGATCAACACAAACAGAGAAGATAAAATAGATAGATAGAAGATAGATTTTGTGGGCTTCGCACCCTTGGCTTCACACCAAACCCTTCTCGGAAAGAAGGATCACTCTTCGAGAAAACTCTTCTCAAGTCTCAAAAGCAAACGCTCATTCATTCAATAATCAATAACTAATTACATTGTTTAACTAAAGGACCTTATATAGGAGTCCTTTCAAACGAAAATAAAACCCTAAAACAAATTCCAAAAGGACAAGTATGCCCCTAAAAGTTCAGTTCGAATTTTAGAAAAAAATAAAAAATTTAAGCTGCGTGATTTCGATCAATCGAAAGTGAAGTTCGATCGATCGAAATTGAAATTCGATCGATCGAAAGTGAAACTCGATCGATCGAATGGAAATTCAATCGATCAAGTATATAATTCAATCGATCGAATTATGTACTCCAGAACTATATAATTCCCTCCGAAGTTCGATCGATCGAAATTGGACTTCGATCGATCAAGAATTTCTATCGATCGAAATTTGCAGTATTTTCCCAACTCGTCAAATTTTGCAATGTCGTCTCTTTTCGCCTAGTTCTGATGTCCATTCCGCTTCTTCCGACGTCAGTACACGCGAAAAGGTCCATATCCGATGTCTACGATGTCGGCGTCCCCGTCAATTCTCCCCGACTCAAAATGTTTTATCACCAATGAAACACGCATGAAGTGAATCCTGGCACTCGGTGACGTATGAGCATCATCTCGGTCAATTGTAGAGGGACGTACCCGGTAAACCTCTCCTTAACGAGCCCAATAACCCGGCTCGCCAAGCCACTCTACCAAATACTTTTTAAGTTTCGCATCGATTCTCCCAAACCCGAAGGAATTCATCCCCGATGAAGTGTGATCGCGATATCGACGGGGAATACGGGAACTCAAGCGACGAACTCTCTCATGATTGGCCCATGCACTCTCGGTAGTCGACTTGCCAACCCTCTGCATCTCATAGACCAGAAATTTTCGGTCGCAGGTGAATACCACAAGATTATCCCAAATTTTCTCAATTATATCTTTCCTCTGCCTGCTTTGATAAGGAAGGGGTATTGGTTGCAAAGTTGGGATGGGGTTGTAACTAGGGATTGTTTGGAACGGGTTGCAAGGAGGTAGGGTTGAGCTCAAAGAAGGAACTAAGTTCTCCACATTGAACGTAGAGCTGACCCCTACATCCGGTGGAAGCTCGAGAACATATGCATTAGGCCCGCCCTTTGCCACAATTCTAAAAGGTCCAGTGCCGCGGGCCTAGAGAGCCTTTACGACTCCCGATGGGAATCGTTCAGGCCTAACCCGAACCATCACATAATCATTCAATTGAAATTCCATAAAAGCCTTGGGTAACTGCATCGATATTTTGAGAGTTTCATTGCTTAAATTAATTTTAAACTTAATTTCGGCATGCAATGCGGAATGCAACTCAAAAGATGACTCACAATAAGACTTGGAATGTATATCAGTATGCAACTTGAGACTATGATGTGTATGCGTGTCTATGGACTCGATACTCTCATGTACATGCGACACTAACGACTCACGTGTAGTGGCATGTATCCACACTGGTGACTCATGTGCAGTGGACTCGACCAACACTAGTGACTTATGTGTGATCGAATCAAGGGACACTAATGACTCATGGGTAAGTGACTTGATTGGTTCGTGTGTGCTCGGTTCGACAAACTTTAAAGATTCAAGTGCACACGACTCTACCACCAATAAGGACTCATGAACAACTGGCTCTACGGGCTCTAACAAATAGTGCGTAGGTGACTCAGTCAAATCGTGTGTGGGTGACTCAACAGTACTACTCACAAGGAAATCAGAAGCGCTTTTGACACAAACTAGACTCTCTTCAGCTTCTTCGATCTCCTCTTCACTCATCACGGTCCTAGGGTCATACACTTCCTCTTCTACTTTCATATTTTCTGGCTCCTTAAGACTTTCCCTTTTAATCAATAAATTTGGAGTAGGAAGTTTTATGGAGCATTGGTAAGCAAAGGGCCGGAACCCTTGACACTTAAGACAATCAGGACACTTATTTGTCTTGGTTCTCAAACTCCTTAGAAGGTGACGATGTGTCAAAGGAACATACTTTTCAATAAGTGTCACCTTCATATCCTCCCATGTGGAGATGGGGTTAATCTAACGAAAGTCAATACGGTATTCTATATGAATCCAAAAAAATTTGGCATTACCCTTAAACTTTGTTGTTACTAGCCTAATTTTGTACTCATCTGGTACGCTATACCAATCAAAGTACTCTTCCACACTAGACAACCATTCCACGAAGGTTCTGGGGTTTAGCCATCCCTCAAAACATGGAACTTTATCCCGAATAGATTTTAGAAACTTTTCGGCGGGATCGTATTCGGGTTCACGCTGATGAGGGTATCCCCTAACTCTAGTCTCATCACGATTTTGAGACTTTGCTAAGAGTTTGGTTGGGAGCGGCTTCCTTGTTCAATCAATACCCTCTCATGACGTGTAAGGAAGTCTCTCATGACGTGCAAGGAAGTCATGGTGGCGTGTAAGTGACTCATACATGATGCTTGTCACAAACACAACTCAGACACAATTCTATGGACCACACAACAGTTGAGGAATTTTAATAAACACATGACGTGCACACAAATGGAGGCACAAATGACATGACATCAAAGACATCGAAATGACATATACATGTGACTCAAAATGAACGTCTTTTGTCGAACACAAGACGTGCGCAATGATGAATACAAATGACATAAGATTCCATTAAATTAAAATGACATACACATATGAACCAACAATAAATGGGGACTTTTATCAAACACTAGATGTGCACAAATAGAAATTTAAAGAAGATGCAATGAAAATTAAAATGCTATGGAATTAAATGTCACACCAATATGCCCTAACCTAGAACCTAGTGCTCTGATACCAAAACTGACGCAGGACGATACCCTAAGCTACGTGAATGCGATGATTGACTTTTGCCGAAATTAAATTGAATTAAATTAAACAATAAAACTCTCAAAATATAACGAATACCTGAGGTGTCATAATATTCCATTGGAGGATCACGTATAATTTGAGCAGGGTTCAGTTCGGGCGTTAGATCAGTTAGGTTGCAGCGCAAATCGATCCTAGAGATGGAACTCTAGATGGCTTTCTGACTATTTCGATATGGTTGGGCTTAATAGTCTGATGGAGGCTACAGTTGTTGAATCATATCAATTCAATGGTTTAAGGGAAAACTAGGTTTAGGATCTCAAAAGGATGATGGCTGATTTAGGGTTGTGGGATCAACACAAGCAGAGAAGATAAAATAGATAGATAGAAGAGAGATTTTGTAGACTTCGCACCCTTGGCTTCACACCAAACCCTTCTCGAAAAGAAGAATCACTCTTCGAGGAAACTCATCTCAAGTCTCAAAAGCAAACGCTCATTCATTCAATAATCAATAACTAATTACATTGTTTAACTTAAGGACCTTATATAGGAGTCCTTTCAAACGAAAATAAAACCCTAAAACAAATTCCAAAAGGACAAGTATGCCCCTAAAAGTTCAGTTTGAATTTCAGAAAAAAAAATAAAAAATTTAAGCTGCGCGATTTCGATCGATTGAAAGTGAAGTTCGATCGATCGAAATTGAAATTCGATCGATCGAAAGTGAAACTCGATCGATCGAAAAAACATATTTCAAAAGTTGCCACTGGAATTCGATCGATCGAACTGAAACTCGATCGATTGAATGGAAATTCGATCGATCGAATTATATACTCCAAAACTATATAATTCCCTCCGAAGTTCGATCGATCGAAATTGGACTTTGATCGATCGAGAATTTCGATCAATCGAATATATATTTCGATCGATCGAAATTTGCAGTATTTTCCCAACTCGCCAAATTTTGCAATTTCGTCTCTTTTCGCCTAGTTCTGATGTCCATTCCGCTTCTTCCGACGTCGGTACATGCGAAAAGGTCCATATCCGATGTCAGCGTCCCCGTCACTCATGCCAGCTCTATGTCAAGCCAACGTACACCATTGTATCCCACGTAGCCCACAAGTGTGTTTCACTAACCTGTCACAACTATATCTCATGTTCATCTTAGCTACATTGCAATCAAGCATCAAATTTAGTCAACTTTCTGAGGGCCACCAGTCGCCCAAAGCCATGCACGCTAAATTAACCTACTTGTACTCATATGCACTGTCGCACATAGCGTCCGCAACGTCTGAACCTCCAGTATGATATAATATAGTGCCCTCCAAGCACCATCTTAGGCCCAAAAATAAGGCCCTAGGAGATCATCGAACCCTCCAGCATGTTGAGGTCAGTCATTTGTGTAGCATCCGTTGTGGCTCCCCTACACATATAGGGTTGAAAAGTCATTCTTGAAAAGTAGAGGCCTATTGGTTTGACATAATCCTCATGTGTGCCACCAATGGGTCCCCTACACATATAGGGTTGAAAAGTCATGCATGCAAGGTCCTCGTCTTCACCCCACATATGTTTCACACAACCTATCTCCGAGGCCTCGCCCCTCATCACACGCCATTGCAAGCACAAAAAAGGCACTCTGTGACATCATCTCCCACTCAATTTGTACACGCCCCATTGACACCATAAACATGCGTCAATCCGTCGATTACTCTCGCCTTGGTCTTCATCTCATGCAATGATTCTCGCCACCTGACCCATCCATAGTCACCCAATACACTTCCATATTAGTACCTCATACAAACAAACAATATATCGATCCTTTACATTATATCATATCAGCTATCTATCACCATGTTTTGCATCAAGCACCTATGCCCTTAATGCTCCCATCGTTAGCTCTCAAATGTAATAATCACAATGCAGCACCCATACACCTTAATATTTCCAAGCCTTCGCCTTGAGCCTGCCCCAAGCTACCTTTTTGGTCCAACCATGAAGTACAGATCATTTGTCACACCATGCATTGCTATAATCCCTTGTGATGCTCACGTCCTCACCCATAGCATGCCTTGCTCCATGTGATTCTTCAACAAAATTCATCTTTTGCAACACCTTAGTAGCTCAGGCATTTACCCTTGTGTGCATCAAGCCGTCAATTTGGTTTTCTGCCTCACATGGATCGACCTTACTCTTCTATCGTGCAGCCTAATGGCTCCCTTTCATCACAGCCAACAAACTCAGCACATGGTAACACACCTACCACACGTGTCCAACAACTTCATGCACAGCTTGGCCTGCTCGAGATTTAATCTTTACTTCATGCAGCAGTCCCTCACATACACAGTGGCACTTGTCATGCCATCTTATTCCAACATGCCTTGCCACATACCGAAGCAAGCCCACCATGTGTGCCCCCGCCCCCCTGCCTTAAGCAGCACACATCTCCTTGATCATGCGCCTAGACCCTTTTCAAGTCACAACCCATCAAACCCCTCATGTACACCTTTACATCAAGCCCACATACACCATTGTGTTCCACGGAGTTTGGAAGTGTGTCTCACTGACTTGCCACAAGTGCCTCCAATGTTCATCTTAGTGGCACCACAATGGAGCCCGAAATCTATCCCACACATCAGCTTCCCAAGGAGTCACTCATCGCCCCAAGCTAAGCAAGCTTAACCGAACTAGTCCCTCCTATATGCGGTGTTGCGCATAGAGTCCATGATATCTGAACCTTTCCAGTATGACATGACGCAATGCCCTCCAAGCATGATCCTAGGCACAGACTTAAGGAACTAGGAAACCATCGACATACCCTCAAGCACGCCGAGGGCTGTTATGTGTGTAGTAGCCCTTGTGGTGGCTCCTCTATACATGATTAAAAAGCTAATTCTCGGAACGCAGGGAGAGAACCTAAAACATATTCGTTTGACATAATCCCACCATATGCCACCAATCGACCCACGTCTGGGCTCCACGAATCCCTCGCATGCCCAAGTTGAGGCCCCAAATCAACCACATGACTCACCAGGTAGCCATTGAGTTACAGACTTACAGTGCCACCATGTCACTTGACCACTTAGCCACTTAGTCAACCCACCACCTAGCCTAGTCTCCCTCTTTTGCCCCATATGTGTCACGCAACCAAAGACCTTGTGCCTCCTTGCTAGCTCAAACCATGAGCTATTGTGCACTTAGCAGAATCAGCTCAGGAGAATTTTTATCTCAACTAGATAAACTTTAACTTCTAGTTTCATTTTTGTAGCACAACACTCTACACCATAGAATAATGCAGATTTTATCGTTGTTTTGAAAAAATATTCCTTCAGTCGAAGAGGCAGTTGTTGATCACAACACCACTTGCTATCTCTGCTACACCCACTATACATTGATCATGTTTGAGATTTCCTCCTTGGAAACACCATCAGCTTATACCGTAGAACCCAAATACTAGATCTATTGTAACAGCAAACGATCTTCTCTTTTTACCAAATCATACTCCAGGCTGTTCTATTCACTAAACTTGCACTCCATGTATTTATCTTTGTTCTAATAAATTTTAAACCCTTTGATTATAAGGCATTTCTCCAAAGTTTCAACTTACTATTTATTTGCTTCCTTATCAAGCCAACACACATCATCTGCAAACAGCACTTGTATGGCTATTGCTAATTCATCGATAACCAAAGTAAATGAATACGGATTCAAAGAAAACTCAAGGCAAACCAACTCTGACAATGGACTCAGATATCTCTCCAGACTTAATTTTACACTAGTAATTATTCCTTCATTCATATCTTGAATACTCTCAATATATTCATTCTAGAAGAGATTCGCTACTTATGTCCACCAAATTATCTGTCTCATCACCCTATCATAGGCATTCTCCAAGTCAATATAATCATACGTAATTCTGTACTTCTCTCTCTAAACTTTTCCATAAGTTATTTCAACAAGGCAATGGCTTCAGTTGTTGATTTTCTTAGCATGAATCAAGAAATAGTTCTAAAAAATATTTGATTTCTGTCTTAGACATCGCTTTACTACTCTCTCCTAAATTTTCATAGTTTGACTCATTAGCTTAATTCCTCAATAATTAGCACAATTTTAGCAATCCACTTTATGTGTATAAAAAGGGAAGATGATGCTCTTTTCCATTCTTCAGGCATTTTTTTTATTTTTAATATCTGGTTGAACAATTTGGTAAACTAAAAAAGCTTCATCTTCCCCTTCATAGTTGCGAATGCTTTTCGACATCTATAGGTGTCACATCAGTTCCCAATGATTTTCCTTTTCTTCATAGTTGCTAACATGTGTTAAAACACCGATTTGCCGGTATGTATCGTCGAGCTCTGATACCGGTACGGAGCGGATGATACGTACCGGTTCCGGACAATACATTGGAATGAATCATCCGGTACATTCCAAAATTGTATGAGAAGCACCGGTGCGGTACTTTGAATGTACCGTACCAGTGACCTCCGATACCAGTACATATTGTCCGGTGCGTACCAGTATCGGACGATATTTTGACCCATGGTTGCTAAGGGTAATTTCACTTCTGCTTTGGATAATCTGTTAATCATACCGTGATTTAGTTCTCCTTCTTTCTCTACTTCTCTCGCATATTTTGTATCTAACTAGTTTTTAAAATATATTTCCATCTATACTTCATCTTGTCTTCATGAAAACTCTTTGAGCTACATTCCAAATGCACCTAACCTGGTCAAGATCTCTAGTTTCTAATGCACCTACACAAGGAAATGTGATTTCTAATTTCTAATGTGTAAAGATCCGATTGAACGGAAATACACAGAAACATACCAAATGAAACCAAAACAAAAGAAAATAAAACAAGATCTGACCCACCACTTTAATACCATGTAAATAAGATAAAAAGGAGGTATCTATGTAGCTATCGCATTACTAAATGGCCAGGGCACTCAAAAAGATTAGAGTTCTTAGGTGCACAAGACAATACATTCTTACTATTCTAAAATTAAAGATCCCATCTTATTCTAGAGGAGCAGACAAGCACAAAATACCACAACAAATCTAGGACTAAACACTCACACACAAAATATCACTGAAAATAGACAGTGAGAAAAATAGCAAAGATATTGAGTTCACACATATGAAACAGATCATATCTGAAGGTTGCCGGCCGAGATTGATAAGTTTATACAAAATGACTGCATCAGAAAATTGTGAACTGATGTTTTCTGTTGTTGTTTGACAAGAGGAAGAGAACACTAAAAGTTGTTCTGCCAAAGGTGGAAAAATCTATTCAAGAAAACAATCTTGGGAACTGATTGTTCCAATCTTGAGAACTGACTGTTCCAATCTTAGGAATAAATTGGATAAGATGATCTTACTCCAGATTTTGCGATCATGAAGATACTGGAATGTTCAATGGTGCTACCAAAAAATACAGACAATCAGGTTCTCTCTCCAATCCAAATAGACATCATTCAATTTAAGCCAATATCTTATGACTTAATCAAAGACAGAAAAGGCCCAATCATCAAGATTTTGAATGCAGTACCTCCGCAATGTGCTAAACTGAAAAGTCGGGATGATCATCAGTTTTTTTAGCACAGTTGCACCTTTTCGCCAGCCACCTATTTGGGTCCTATTTAACATTGGATAGAGACTTTGATATTACATGCAATATGGCCGAATTTTGGTTTTCTTTGCAATGTATCAAGTGAAGAAATCATAGCAAAGATTCAATTCTTTTCTTGGATCATCCATACTCTACATTCCATGCATTAAAGCATCATATTTTTTGCTTTTGTCAGGCTTTTTCTGGCTTGTATCAATTCATGGAGCGGAGTGGGAAGAAGAGTAGGAGAGGAAATGGACTGGCGAAACAGTCCGTTTTCAGCCTATTTCAGGGTTAGAAGATGTGAATTCACTCAGAGGGAGGGAGCTGGGCTCCAAAGCTGAAACCGACGCCTAACAGGCAACTCAGGCTTTATAGGTATCAAAATAACTGGAAAAGGTCATGCCACCCAACAACATTCCATTTCTAGAATCTCAAACAATGCATCTAACCTTCCTTGCCTCATCACATAGTTGAGATCTAACCTTCCTTGCCTCGTCACAAAGTTGAGAAACAGAATCGTTGAGAGAAGAACCTAGAACAAGACGAATAAGAGTATATCTCACAATGCAGGTAATCTGACAAAGAAGGTCATGGAGATTTACAAAACATGACAGCGGCATACAAATTCAAGCAACATGAGGCACATAACCTGGTAAGAGCTTCAATGATCATCAGTACAAGAATATATTTTTATATGAAGGTTGACAATATTGCAACATCAAAGTCACAGGTTCGAGCCCACCGTATCTATAAAAAAAAATAAGAATTAATTTTTAACGATCCACTTTTGTTAAAACTTCATATATGCTTGTGCCTGTGAATGCCATGATGTATAATCAAAAAGAAAAAATAGGCACTTGGCTGCATAGCACAGGGTATTCATCTCTGCATGATGTTTGTATTAAGTGTGCTCACCAAGTAAAAAATAATTGCTGTTATGTTAATATTGATTGTCTTGCATTAGGTAATGGTACTTGGACATTATCGATCAAAACCAAATAAAAGAACACTTAAAAGTACATCTAAATTATGCAATACGGAAGATACAAAATAATGTTTCACAAGATTAAGAATTTCCTTAAATTTTTGAAAGCCTCTTCTGATCAAATTTTTAACTGCTTTTGATGTGGGCAAGTATTAAAAACCCTTAATTCTCAACCACAAATCCTCAGCTAAGGTATTTTATATAACAACTAATAAAAGGCCATTACCCAGTAATGATCCTGTATGTACGGGTTGCTAGGGGGGGACGGGATACAGATCTAACCTCTGGCTTTTTACACCCAAAGTGGCTGCTCTCCAGAGTCGAGCCCGCATCTACACACTTGACAGCCCAATCCTTTTACCATTGCACCAAGCAATGGCCCCTATTTTATATAAAAAGTACAAATGTGAAATTTTTATTCACGTAAGTATCATGTTAAGTAAGATAAATAGCATCTCGTCAAAGAAACAGAATCTGAAAGACGTGATAAGCAGACACATGTACAAGCATAATAAAGTAACAACAGATATATAGTAATTGGTAGTGCAAATAATCAAGAAATATCGAGAATATATTAGATTAAGAAACCATGATAATAAAATATTTTCAAAAGGATAAAAGAGGTTAGGTACAGTTTCTTGACATAATAATTTTGAGCCGGCTGTATATTTTCCAAACTTTTTCCTTAAAACAGAAATTATTTCTTATTCCTTATGCAATATCTCTGGATTATTATTTTATTATATTTGTACTATTTAAGTTATACCTATGACACAGATAACATATGCTAATACATTTAACTGTATATTAAAATTGTTTTAGTAGGATGTGACATAATTTGTCTGACAGAAAACTTTTAAAATTAAGTGTTTTGCTTCCTTGACTGCTGTACACCATGTACCCAAACAAAGTGAAACAAACTTGATCAAGGAGAAGAAAAACTCAAATGTACAGTGATGGAACGACATCATATCAATTTTCTGTAGCAAGGTCATGCTTAACAAGCATGTACCTCAGGTGGAACAAAATTTAGTGTTCCACATGCCAAGTTTCGTAAAGATTTTGAGTCCCTTGGAATGCAACTCCCTTATGAGGTGGAAGATAGACAGATTCCACTTCATAGGTACCTTTCACGTCACATGAAGGCTCATTAAGAACACATACCAAGCCAAGAAAGGAGTGCTCCACTCCAAAAGAGAAGCAACTGAAAGAGCAGGTCAAATGAAAAAATTCTGGAACTTTTACAATTAAGTGTCTTGTTACTTTGACTACTACACACCATGTACCCGATCAAAGTGAAACTAACTTTGATCAAGGAGAAGAAAAACTCAAATGTGCAGTGATGGAATGACATCATATGAAGTTTGCAGTAGCAACTGTCATGCTAAAAGAGCATATACCTCAGGTGCAACATAATTTGGTGTTCCACATGTTGTATGAAGAAGTCCGACTCCCTGCACACATGGATGGAACAATAGAAAAAACATAGGAGATTCATCATTAAAGCAAAACTAACTGAAGAGGCTTCAAAACCTAGAGTAAGGCAATCATACATACTTGCTGGGGCAAGGCACTGAGACCAAAATCTGATATTTTCAAGTTTCCATGAGAGTCGAGAAGAAGATTTTCAGGCTATAATTAATATAGAAATTCACAAGTAAGACAAGAAGATAACATGGTATGGCCCAGGAAATAGCTGAGGAAGTCAAACATCGAATGGCAGCACACCTTCAAATCTCTGTGGTAGACACCCTTACTATGACAGTAATCAACTGCATCAATTAGTTGTTGAAAATATCGCCTGCATGTATTTTCTTGAAGCCTTCCTTGGTGAACCTGCATTTCTCAGAGTGGTAAATATGAATTTTGACATAAGAAAACATAAAAGTATGTCTAAGGATATGAAAAGGCTGGAAAAAGGACACCAGTTGAACCAAAAGGAAAGTAAAAGGTAACAAAAGAAATATAGTTATTCAACCAGTTTCTACAGGTATATAGATGTCTGAACAAAAGAGCTGTAAGTATCAACACGAATTCTAGATATATAGCCTGAAAACATGGACATAAGCTGAGGGAAACCCCGTCTCCTCTTTCTATGAAAAAAAGAAACCCAAACCCTAGTACAGTTCTAAAATTCCTTGATCACCCTAACTAAACCCTTAACTTTAAATAAAAGGAAGGAACATGTATAGATAAAGAGCTCAATATGCATTGCGTGCTCCTTCCACACAAGTGACACCAACAACAACTTTTTCCCTATAATTATTCTTGTTATCAATTTGTCTCATCCTCCTTGGATTGGAGAGAACTCACCCTAAGTTTGACAGATTGTAGGCTTTGTGTAGATCCTTGTCAAGCTATTGTAAATCAGTTTTCACGAGCTTGCTATGAATGGCTTGTCCTTCCAATAAACGAATATTAGCTATACAAACCACGTCGCATTGTAATTCTCATGTCCAAAATCTAGTACAGTTCTTCCTTTCGCTGTTTGAAAATTGTTGGGTACACTCATCAACACTTCTAGAGTCCTGCCCTGAGTGCATTAAAAATTCAGAACTTCCAAGAGGCATAATTTGTCACGGTTATTGATTTTACTATTCTAAAGTTCATTTCCAATATTTCTTTGCAACCTTTGACGGCTATTTCTAGAGATTTTGCAAAATAAGGTTGGTTACAGTATACCCTAAAGTTCATGTAGTGTATAATGATGAATTATAAATCTTCTTGGTATCTTAAGAATGAAATACATTTCTTTTTTCTTTTACTTATAAAATGATGTATGATGAAGATAAAAATAGTTTTGGTGTTCTAATAGGTTCTGTTCCTGAAAGAATATTAGTCACTAAGGTACCTTTTTAGGTTATCCCAACAGAATTACTTTCTTCTTTACTGTTTTATCTTTTGCAGATTTTTTTTCTGTCGCATGCATTGCCCTTTTTTCCAGTAGGTATTATTAGGTATCAAATTGGAATCAATTCACCCCAGAGATTATAAGTTGTAAATTTGTAATGGCAGAGAGCCAATAGAGATGCATATGATCAGATACATGAGTTGCAAAAGAAGATAAATCTGCTGGGTTGGCTTGTGGAGCATCAAGGAAAGCCCACTTCAGAAGTGATTGCAGTAATAACAAATCGCAACTTATAATCTCCAATCTGTAGAGATTCCACTTTGATACCTAAGGAAGCCTATAATTATTTATTGATTATACGAATATATACATAAATTAATGTTAGAAACATCTTAATTTAATTCTAATTTTTCTATGAATTTCAATATTTTTTCTTAAAAAAATATTATTAAACATAAAATTGAACCCTTTGATATCGGCAGATACGTAACGGTACCAACGATATGTATCAGTGTGTAGAGGGAAGCCAACACAGCATCACACTCCAATATCGAGTTTTGAAACCTTGCCAATCAGTTCCCATTCTTTTCCTCTGCTCTCATTTCTCATCTTTCTCCACAATGCTCAACTACATCAATGCATTATAACGTCATCTATTTTTTCCATCAAATCCAATCAAAAGCCAAGTTCCATGGATGATAAGGCCACTAAATTTCATAAAAAAAGAACCTTTGATAGAATTCAGTGGCCAAAAGGTATTTTATTTTTTACAAACTGTCTCATCATTTCCATCCCCTTTTATCCCATGGAACCCAGTCACGCTGACCCCTATGAATGTTCAAGCCCCAAAATTTTATGACACTTTGCTGCTGATACGATTCAGTGGCTAAAAGGTGCTACTTTCTTCTATTCTTTGATTTGAGTCTCCTATCCTGCATCCCTTTTTAGCTCACTGAATCTAGTCAAAAGCTTACCCCCCACGGATATCCAGGCTTCCAAAAAACAATGAAAATATTTTTGCCTCAACCTCATACTTAGAAAATTGGAGAGATGGTGGATGTGGTGACAGAGAGAACCAAAAATGCCAAAAACTGCATATACCACAGAGGACAAGTATTGAGCATGATAAAGGCATACAAGAAAGGAAATAAGATCCATAGGCCAGAGTTACTTGCTTTGTCACAAACTTATCCTCATTGGTAGCGTTGTTAAAAACTAGCTGAGACAAATCAACTTGGCGGGATTTCGACCTGACTTGGTTGGAAAATTTTAGCAACTTCGGCTGCTCGAGTAACTTGAGCAACTCGCCAAGTAGACTGGAAAACTCAGCCAAGTTGCTAACCCTTGATAAGTTTCTCAAGTTAAGTACTTATCATAGTTTTCTTTTTTTATGAGTAAGCTGGGCTTGAGCCTGCGAACTTGAGGTTGCACTATTATCAACTTTCCATTGTGCTCGAGGCCCAAGCCAAACTTACGTTACTTTTTGTGGGGCATTTCACAAAATATTAATGGAATTTTTGGGAAATTCCCTTACATGAATATATAACCTTTATAAAAACAATAATAATAACATATTTCATTCCTAAGTCCTGACCTAAGAATCCTAACATTCTAAATGAGGAAGAGGAGTGTTTGCATGTATGTATGTATGTGTGTATCAATATTCTTGATTCGCCGTGATCATGATTCATGGTGAATCTCATTTGAATGAATGAATGTGTGTGTGTTTCTGTGTATATATCATCCTACTTGTAAAAACAAAATTGAAAGTCAACTTTTTTCGACTCTTGATTTTTTCCTCCAACATATGATAAGTCTAAAAAGCCTCACAATAATGGATTCTATGTATCCCTTTCATAAACATGCGCCCACTGTTATGCATGAACCATCAGCATTGTAAATTCCCCTCATTGAATAATTCATGAATATGGCATGCCACGTGTACAAAAAAGGTGGCACACGGGCACCAATGGTGAGGCACAGTCCAGTCCACCTAATACCAGCTCAATATATACATCATAAATTCACCTCATCCACGTAATATGATTATGGATTGCACCGTGCTAGGTACGTTCAGATCCAGCTTAGAAAATAATACTTGGTATTGGTTCCAGCAACAACCCAACATTATTTAGATAAAGCTTCAGTTCAATATATATTGTCATATCTTTGCAAACATATTAATTGATCTAGACAGTCCAAAATTTTGACCACCTCTCAGATGGGCTATAACTTGAAAATCAAGTTCGATGAGACAATTGAAAGAAAAAACCTAAATAGTCATACACCATCTAGATATAGGAGATTGATCTGATGGCTAGAAACTTCCAATCTTTGGGACCTCTTGACCAGGGTCCCCCATCAGGAACTGACGAAGAGAGTGGATGGTCAGCATCAATTTCTGCCAAGACGTAGCCAAATGATACTTATTAAATAGGGGCCACTTTTTAAAACTTCAACAAATGACGAGGGTTGAATATGGAAAGAGATGTTCACAATTCACAAAGAATGAAACCAAGTTCATAACAAACAATTTCTCCTTTCATTGGTTGGATTAGATTGCACATGATTTCAATTAATCGGGCGCCATTACTCATTAGTTGACCCCTCATCTGGACCTGCAAAAAAAATAAGTGATTCGATTCGACTCAAAACCCTTTTTTTATACAAGGTTTGATTCATTCAAAACCAGCCTGTCCACCAGGTCTATAGGCTCTTAAAGTAGATGCATCCTACTCAAAACTACAGATATGCACGGATCTATGGGCTCTTAAACAATAGATGCATCTGTAATGATGTTTACTATTCTTCCAAGTTCCAACCCTAAAGCATCTTAAGCCTTACCCACCGTTGGTAAGAAAAAAGAGATGCCACTTGGCTTTCAGAGTGTTAGTTACTATAATACTTTGTGCTTGCTTTATGTCAATGTTAAAAAAAAGTTTGTTTTGACATCATGTTACTTTGTGTCAATATGCAGCCCACATGTAGTGAAGGAGGTCATGAAACCCTGCTCAAATGGCCAACAGCACCACCAGTTCACGCCTGAGCACATAACCAAACATGAAAAACGACATAACTTCCACCACGATCCAAATCACATTCATAGGTTTAGGGAAAGAAAACTGATCTAAAACCTAGCTATCTCACCCCAGATCAACAACACATAGTCTAGAGGCTTAGAAAAACGTGAAACAACTCGTCTACGAGGGTTTCTTTAGATTCAACAAAAGACCAATTAACCTTTAATCAAAGGAAAACACTTACAGTGTGCAGGTAAAACCGATCCAAGCATGGTCAAATTCGACTCCTCTTGGTGCCCCATTCCTTGAGATCCGTGAAAATGAGGATTCAAGAGATATCCCCATAAAGAGCTTCGAAACTCAAATCTAGGCACCAAAACCACTAAGCTGTTGAATTAAAGTTGCTCCACTCTCCAAGATGATCAAAACTAGTTTTTATCTATTTGAGGTTAACTCTTTGACCATGATTGCAATGCTACTGATTTCGCAAACGTTGACTCGTTGATCGTTGAAGAAAAGAAAAAAAAAACTATTTAGACCAGTTTGACTTTGGTCAAACTTTTGACATTTGAAACGTGAGCTTTGACCCACATATTTTAATTGGGCGAATGCACCCAAACATGGCTGTAACCCAAATTCAAAATAATAATAATAATAATAACAAAGTGCAAAATTATATATGTAATAGGATGCATCTAGCAAAAGGGTAAGGTTTGGGTGCAAGACGCATACACACCCATAGTGTGTACAAGCTCCCCATGAAAGAGGACATTCTCCCTAAGTACATAGAGGTATCCACTTAATACTTCATAGTTTAGGCGAGTGCTCAACACAATAACCCAACCCCTTTTCCCAATACTTCACACCAACCTAAAAGAAATCCTTCTTTATTCGGTGGCCTATATTAGGAAGCCCAACCAGGTCTCTTACCCTTCCTCCCTCACATATACCCCAACCAACCCATCCTTCTAATTTAGGAAGAGCCAATATTAAATTGCCTCATAGACACCTCCTTACGTGGGCAAGAATTAGAGTCCAACTAGGACTCTTGCCTTATAAAGATCGACGAACTACCATATTTGGCAAACCCTCTCTCGAAACCCATATACACATATTTCAAAATAAATCTAAATCATGTTGGGTTGTCTATTAATTAGGCGCCTCATCAACTGGTAAGTGATATAATTCATTGGACTCTTGCCGGTACCACACCTCTGTACACGAGCGACACACATCCAAATTGCCTAAAATCACTCATTCTTCTCTATAATCTCTAAGTACATCCAATTATCTAGCTTTCTTCCCTCATATAGCCTCCCTAGTCCACGCATACAAGAAGACTCCCTCCATTGAAGCCCGCAGCCCAAGCAGCCACCAAATCCCATATCTTTTCCAACCTCTCTCTCCCTCTCAAGTTTTCATCCTCATCGCAAGCTTATCTTTCTCTCTCTAAGATCTCTTGCAAGGTCTTTCTCTCTCACCTGAAATCTCTATCTCTCATATTTGGAGCGACGACGGTAAGTGATTAAACACACTCAATGTATTTTAAATTCAAAAAGTAAATTGCCCAATATTTTCTCATATTGATTTCTCGATCAATACACAAATCTCTCTCTTTATGATATATTTCTTGTTCGTGTATTAGAGAAGAAGAAATCGGGCGCATAATTCGTGAAATTTTAGAACGACTCACATTGCTACGATCATCGATAAATATCACATTGTCTCAATTCTCCTTACGACGTTAGGACCCGAGGTAGGGGAATTTCAATGCAAAATTACGTTTTAGACTTCAAATCATAGGCTTTAATGATGTATTCGAACTAGATCTATGACTATTAGAATTAAATTTGAACTGTTTAAATCGGATGGTATCTAAATATTAGAATTAGTGAAAATAACTTGCATTAATTATTGAATTTTTTAATATTATACCTTTTGAATTGCAACGAAATATTTGGAACATTTTTGAATGATATATAATTTGCATTGAATTATAATCATTAAACCTTTGAACATCGACCCTTTGAATTTGAATCTGGATTAGAATGAGAATTATTTTATAAATCATTAAACCTATGTATTAGAACTTTGCATGTGATTTAAAGAGATTAATTTGAACTGAATCCTGTGCTTCGGCATTTTTGAACCGTTTCGACGGCCCATTGAACCGCATAAGCATCCCTCACAACGCAAGGGCTTGAGCACTTAGAAAATTGTTCATTGAATGACGATGGTTAGGAGGGGATTCCCATCGGTAATTGGAGACTCTAGTGCTATATTTGCGCTAGTGATATTTAAGTTATAAAATTTTTAAGTCATCATAAATTAAGAAGACTGCATCAAAAATTTGATAATGAAACGATTTAATGAATACTCACATGAAACCTAAGAATCGATGCTATCGAATATCATATGGAACTAGAAGTCAGAATATGTGCTTTTGAACCCATGATATTTTCCAAATTCTGTTTTTCGTCATTTAATTGCGTTTGAATTTATCATCGAACTATGCATTAATCAGATAAGATGTAATTTGGCCTTGAACTTTTTCTACTGAGCTTAGATGGTTAGCTCACCCCAACATTGAGTCACAGGTACAGAAGTGGTTCCAAATATCGATTTAGAAGATCCCAACTTTGTATCGGAAGAAGAAGCAGATCTTCCACCTGAGAAGTTTTATCCTTAGATACTTTTGGAGACTTAGACTTGGTATAGATTAGATGAACTTTTTGAGATAATTAAGATTATTTTTATATGTTATGTGGCACTATTTGTGTGACGAACGGCTGTCACCAGTGGTTTTACTTTTAATTTTTGCACTTTTGTTATGGGCATTAATGCAAATTGATTTAGTTATGGATATTTATGCATTCAATTTATTTATAATAGTTTGCTCTCTAATCGATACCAAAGAATTTCTGTAATTAGATTATAAATTGTGATCTAGCGATTCGGAATTTTCACGTGTTTCGGGTCGTTACAATGATGATGTCAGCATGACGTCATCACATTGTAGGATGATGTCAGTGCAAGAGACAATTTTCGAGGATCTTTTCTCTGATACTAAGTGAAATCTAATGGTGTGCTTAGGGTTAGGAGAAAGAAGAAAAAGAGAGAGTATGAATTACGGATGTGACAGTATTGGCCTCACAGCACCACATAATTAGCTTATATATGAAATATAATATCCCACGACTATCCGAACATGGATAAGGGAGAAAACAACAAATAGGGTTACTTAACTATGACACAACCAATATTGACTTGTAACACAACTATCTTATTACATGCACTCTAACAAGTTATAACTCTCTCAAGAAAAAGGTGACAGCTAAGGAAAATATTACCCTATGCAGACTAGGGATGCAAGTTCGGTGTATCGAACCGAACCGAACCTGAATTTTTCAGTTTTCAGTTTGGTACACCCCAAACCGAAACCGAACCGAAACCCATTTAGTTCGGTTCGGTTCGGTACTTTTTTTTCTCTAAAACCAAAACCGATTCGGTTCGGTTCGGTTCGGTTCAATGTAGGCATTTTACCTACTTTTTTATTTTTTTTAAATATTTTTTTCATTTTTTTCGGTTTTTTCTTGGTTTTTTTCGGTTTACTCAACTTACCCCTCGGTTTTCAGTTTCAAGCCACCCACACAGAAAACCGAACCGATTTCAGTTCAGTTCGGTTTCATTTGGTTTTCGGTGCGGTTCGGGAGGCTCGGTTTTCGGGTCGGTTTCGGTGTTCGGTTCAAAGCTTGCATCCCTAATGCAGACCAAAAATCAAACTCATTGACATTGTCACCAAACCCCATGTTAGAAATGGACCTCATCGTATTCTTCATGAGCTGGGCATGATAGATGCATATGCTCCAGCCTGAGGGGGAAAGCTGAGTGTTGCATAGTAAGGGTAATTTGTAAAAGCATGCTTCTATGGCAGACATGTAATTTTCCCAAAATATAGTGTATTCCTTTTGTAAACCTATAACTATAAGTGAGTATAAAAGAAAGCCCTATGCTAGGTAGAATAATAAAATCTTCTAGTTAAAATTAAGTATTCTCATTACCTTTAAAATACCTAAACTTCTAATAAATAAAAATCTTTAAAACTATTTGATTCAGAATTTCTAAATAATTTTTTTGACAAGTGCCTTAACTTGAGCACCTTGTTATAATGAATCAGCCACACTATGAAAGCAGTCACCTTGAGATGATTACACCAAATCTCCAGAGAAGCTACAAATTTGAACAACAACAACATCATCATCATCATAGCCTTATCCCATCTATTTGGGGTGCGCTTTGCAAGTCCTATTTCTCCACTAGTTTATGATTAGCGCTAAGTTTTCTGTAACTTCGCAATCCTTCATATCTCCTCTCATGGCTTCCATCCAGGTCTTCATTGGTCTTTCTCTTCTCCTACGTCCTTGTGTTTGTAGCGTCTCAACCCTTTCTATAGGGTCTGCTTCTAACCACCGATGAACATGTCCAAACCACCTCAAACGACACTCAGTAATTTTTTTCCCTTTATAGTTGTCACTCTCAAATTTTCTCCTATGTACTCATTTCGTATTTTATCCTTTCTTGTTACTCCACACATCCATCTCAGCATAGTCGTCTCGGCACTACAAAGTTGAACAAAGATAACTAAAAATCATGGATGATTTGAACCGAAAGTTACGTCTTCAACATGAATCTTTTTTCAAAGCAAGGAAAGGAAAAAAAACCACACACACAAATTAAGATATAACTATAGTAATATGAAAATGCAATGATATAATAAAGGCAAAAGTAGATCAAGATACAGAAAATTTTATTCTCATACACGCAGATAGAAAATGGTACTGCTATCATGTTTGTATTACTATGAGTGTCTGCTATCATGTGTGCACTAGCTTATTTAACCCGGTGCACTCATGGCTCAGAAAGTTATGTTATGCGCAATGCAATGTGGATGTGTAACAAAATCATGTATGGATGCATTTTGCCAATAAGAAAAGCATTAACAAATTCCAAAAGAAATATATGTCCATACTCCATATAGATATAGTTTACATATTGATACATATTTATATGAGGTGTGGAACTATGCGTTTGAGTGCAACCTGGGACGTTGCACTTGAACTAGTTGGGTGGACATCCGTTTAAAAAAAATAAACATTAAAAACAATAGGAGCTCGAGTCATGGGCTTATGTCCCATGACTCGAGTGAGAGAGAGAGAAAGAGGCTTGGGACACTATCCTCGAAGGTAGCGTTTGCACACTATCTTTGAGCCAGTTAGGTGCCACGTGGCAGCCAAGCCGAGGATTGAGTGACACGACAACATGCCCAAAAGTAAATCAGGCATCGTCTAAAAAAGAGGTAATTTTTCACCGTTGAAATCTGGGTCAAAGGTGCAAAATTTCAATGCACCATGTTTGGGAAGTGAACCACAAACTTTGATCTATGATTTGAAGGGCAAAAATCTAAAAAAGAAAAGTTCTAAGAACCTAGGGGACTGGCTGAGCCGTTAGAGGATGTGGTGTAACTCGTGAATGAGTGCCACATGGCACATGATCTAGAACTCGAAGGAGGGTGAAAACGCTACCTTCAGGGATATCGTCCCTTATATATATATATATATATATATATATATATATGGAAAATGTGGATAAGCATTCGAGTACAAGGCGGTGGCTGTGCACTCAAAAGCTAGATCGCGTGCCACGTGGCACGTGATCGCAAGTTACACCCATGCTCTAAGGGTTCACCCAGTCCCCCTTGGGTTTTAGAAGGAAAAAGGAGTTAATTTTTTAACTCTTTCGCCCTTCAAATTATGGGTCAAAGTTTTCCATCCACCATCTAAACCTGGTGCATTGAAATTATGCGCCTTTGACCAACTTTTCAACGGTAGATAATACCCTTTTAATTATTTTCTATGGTACCTAATAAACCTTGAAAACCGTCGTGGCCCCCGTCCCTTCATTGGGTGCCATATGGCGGCCAACTGGTTTGAATGCATTGGTTATCCATACGTTCAAAAGTATATCCTCAGGCCTATATATATATATATATATATATATATATATATATAAACCATTAAAGTTATCAAATTTGCTCAAACTTCCACAACTGTGAACTAACTTAGCAAACTAATTAACCTATTTTGGCTATATTTCTATTACTGTTACTAGAAGAGTAGCAGACTGCAAACCATTAGGTAAAGAAAAAGTGAATATACAGTTCTTCATGATTGTCGAGTCAACAAGCACTTCAGAAATAAGAAAATTTTAAAGAAAATAAATTGCTTTTACTCTTTATGGGAAAAATATAAAGAAGAAACAGGATGAGAATTAGGTAGCTGATATCACGGGTTGAGAAAGGTAGAATTCTAGACCTTCAAACACGATTATAAGATATGTTGCTCAAATTTGAAGCAGCATCAATTTTGGAGATTCCCGTACCCAAAATATTTGTGTACGCTAAATGCTAACGTTAGAGGATGTCAGTGAAATGCAAGCTTAAAATCCCTCAACAACCTCCTAGCAAATTACACTACACACGGCATACCATAACTCAGTGGACAAACTCTCTCCTGATAGCTTCCAATTGAGTATAATATAACAATACATATTAATTATGATGTGCCGCGACCCTGGTTTGCAACATTCCTCATGACGGTATTTAGCAAGAAACAGATATTACTACAGAAAATTCAAAGAAAGATTCCCACGTATATGATATAAATAATAGAAGATGTCACTCCCCTAGTCAGTCACAAGAGTCTCAGAAGTCTTACTATCTTATCAAATAGTTCTCCTCCTGTGACGAACTCTAAAATGATGTATATCTTTGCCTTGCTGGCCAAAACCTATAAGATACTGCCAGCAATCAATAACAGTACCAAAGAATAGTGATTGGTAGTATAAGAGTCATGTCGACAAATTGAAATAATATGAAGCATACATCAACCATACCTCATGCAACCTGACTATGTTAGGATGCCTCACAATCTTCATTATTGATATTTCTCTCTTAATCTGTAAAGCCAGCTGGTGAAGTGAATAAGTTCGCCCGATTGAATCCCAGAAAACAATAAGTCCAGCTTGTGAAGTCAACTACATCCCTTCCTAGAAACTTTCTGCTTGAATCAATTCAATTTATACAATATATAATCTTCTCAAAAGAAGAATCGAACTATGCATATCTAAAGTCACTCCCAAATCAGGCTTCTTAAACACAATACTATAAATGTGAAATGCAATGGCATTGTCACAAATAGATAAATTTACTAAAGTGAAAGCGCAAACTATTACCATGAAAACACTTTGATTAACCCAAAATGAATAGTTATGCAATGTAATAAGTTTTGACATGCATTTTTTGAATAAGGCATAATTGGCTAACTACCGATGACTAATTTGTGTCCTATTTGACTCTGGTGTAGGTACCAATAGGATTTGACTATAAGTAGGATCATGTCACTCTCACAAACCATTAGCCAAAATATATATCTGCATAAAATGGAAATTTTCTTGAGCAAGATCTGCCCTCTTGAATAATCAAACTACATATGTGTATGTAAGGCACATAATATGGTGGACGCTAAGGAGGAAATGCAATCTGACCAAGCATATTGAGATTGCCTAAGACATGTATGAAGGGGCAATAACAAGTGTCAGGTGTAGGTCACTGTAGAGAGAGTTGAGTTCCAATTGAAGCTGGGTTGCATTTTAAGTCCTTATTTATGGGCATTGGAGGAGCCATTGCTTGGTGCAATGATAAAAGGACTGGGCTGTCAAGTGGGAAGACGCGGATTCAAGTCTGTAAAGCATGCACTTTGTGTGACTAAAAAGCAGAAGGTTAGATCTGCATCCCATCCACCCTTCCCAGCACCCCATACGTAGGGGACCAGCACTGGTACTGGCCTTTATTTATTTATTTGCATTGGTATTAGATAAATTGTTAGCAGAAATACAGGACAAGATTCATGGTGTACGTTGTTTGTTAATGATGTGGCATTAATTGGAAGGATAAGAAAGCAAGTATATGATAAGTTATAACAATGGAGAACTTCATGGAGTGCGAGTTTACCAAACCTGAGAGGAAGGATGATGATTTGGTCAAAATAGAAAATCATTCAGTGCTACAATGCAACAGATTACAGTACGTAGGCTCTACTTGAGGATATCTCGGTAAAGATCGGTAAGGGTGGATGAAGTGAAGACAGGGTAAGTGGTCTGGTGTGTTGTGTAATCAACAAGTGCTACCAAGATTGGCGGTGTGCTTTTATAAGATGTCCATAAGACCTGTAGAGTATTGTGCAGAGATAGTGAACTGCTGGCTATCCAATCATCCATGTGCAGAGGCTTGGAGAATGTCTCTACTGCTCTACATGTTGAATTGCTGGCTATCCTCCATGGAGTTGAACTTGCTCGTGACACCAGCATCCAATAAATTATTGTGGAGAGTGATTCTCTAAATGCAGTCAATATGATCAACGGGCTCACTGATGACCTGTCATGTCTAACTCTGGTTGTCAAGGATATAAAAAGTGAGTTAGCAAATTTTCCCAATGCTACGTGTTCTCATGTGGATAGGGAAGCGAATGGACTAGCACATTCCTCGCAAGCTTAGGTAGAAAATCTGGTGATTTTTCTGTTTGGATGGAGGAGCTTCCTCCCTCTATTTCTCTGATGTAATTTCCCTTTTTTTAATGAATTACTTTCCATAAAATAAAAAAAAGTAAGTTTTATGTACTTCTTAAATATTTTCAATTTGCGAGTTTTGTTCTTTCTGAAAAATCCTTGCATTCCAACTTAGTAACTATCGAGGACAATGGTTACGATCGAGAAGTCAAACAACAAAAATTAGCAGTAATACCAATATTGCAAGAGAGAAGCTATAGACAAATATTTATTTAAAAATAAAAACAACTCCAAAGGAAACATATTCGCACCCATGAGATTATCTTTCGGCACCCCAGTTTTCACAATATAAAAGGAAAAAGTACAAAAATAGACCCAAAAAATAGTAGTAATAATAAGAATCGTTATTTTCAAGAAATTATCAGGGAAACGCATAATCATCAGTTCATATTGGCAGTTAAACACCGATAATGATCGTGAGGATTATATATTTACATGTTTAGTTCCTACAATTGTAGATCGTGATGTACATTTGTTAGTCTACATGGTTGTACACCCGAGAGTTCCTATTGAAATGTAGTAGTTTTTTTTTTTTTTTGATACGACCATTTAGGCCGAGACAGCCTCGAGAACCGAGGAGCAGGCACGCATACACATATGACAGTTGGGGAGCAGCGTGAGGGAGCACCAACTACAGTGGTGAGGGTTAACTAACAGAACCCAACCCACACCTTGTAAAGACAAGGGTGGGAAACAGCTTGGAGGACGAGTATCGAACCCACGACCTCCTCCCTCACAATGGAGGGGGGTTATAGTTAATGGGTTAAGTGGTGGTGTGATGGGTAAGTTATGTGTAGTGGGCAGTTAATTATTAATCTATAAATACATGTGGCGTAATCAATTTATTGGGAATTGAAAGGGAAAGATAGTTTAGAGTTCGATTCACTCACAAATTGCTAATAAGGTCCGCTACCCTCAAACTGGTTTTCTGTAATCTATTTCTCTTTTTATTTGTTTGTTCTTCATAAAATCGGTCATAGGATTACGATCGTATGGTTACAATTATCACTTTGCATCGGTTCATCGTTGTAGTTGAATACTGCTAATACCAGTACCAATTTAGCATAAAATTAGAAACACTGCTAATAATTTAGAGGAAAGAAACAAGTAAAACACCTGATCCACCATCTTGTGCTTGAGTATTGTGCTTTTGGCGAGAACTTTCATGGCCACGCTCTCTTCAGTCTCCGTGTTCTGCGCAAATTTCACCTTTGCGAACGTCCCCTCGCCAATGGTTCGGCCAACCTCATACTTTCCGACCTTCTTCATGATCGTTTTCAATATCTCTTCTCGCTCATCTCCATTGCAGTTCCAAATTCCCAGGCCATTGCGGATCAGAAAGTTTAAGAAAAAAAGAGCAGATGGAGAAGATCGCCAAAGGAAACCCTAGAAAGATGGAAATTTAAGAATCAGTGGATCAGTGGGGGTAATCGGAAGCGAGTAGAAATCAAATGATGGTTACAAGGGATTAATCACCTGGAAATCTGAAGATTTGATCGGAAAGGTGTCGAAATTTTGATTGATTCGAAGCCGGAGAAATCAGAACAACAAAGCTCGGCGATCGCGAATATGGGTTGCGTTTTCCACGTAGTAGAGGTCACAGGAGAAGAAATAAACCGTTGGGTATTCCCGTACTAGAGTTGACACGTTTTTGCTTATTTACGTTCTCGATTTCTTCTTCTCCTTTCTAATATTCTATATATACACGTGGGCAAATAGGTTCTCTCTTTCAACTCATCCCCAGATTTTGAGATCTTTTCGGTTCTGGTCTCAGACAAAATAGATCTAGAAACCATGTTCACTGTCAGATTTTGATTCCTTAAAAAAGCAGACATCTCAGAAAGTACGGATGCAACCGAGCCAAGCTGGGCTGGAGCATGGCCAGGTCTAGTTTGGCTCGTTGCTCTTGGAGCCTAAAATTTCCAAGCCCTAACTCAACTCTACTTGGCCGAGCTCGGGTAGCTTCAAGCCAAGGAAGTTTTGTTGTAATTTTTTTTCGCTAATTTTTTAAAAAATAAAATAAATCTTATGTCTTTATTTTTATTTTATTAATCTTTTAGTCTTCTAAGCTAAAACATTATCTAATAGATGTGTACTTTGTTGATCACTCAAGCATACAAATAAGAGAATAAAGAACAAAGAACCAAAAAATATATTAATTACTCATGGCTGAAATCTCAGCTACACATGTATATTTATATATGGGACCAATAATTCAATTTCTAATAAAATAAAATTTCTAAGCTAGACTCCTATTCAAATTAGACTTCCTATACTCTTATTTCCAACGAGTCATTGGCCCATCCCCTCCGGTGCTTATGTAGAGAGTTGGCGATGACTCTCAACACTCCCCTTCAATGTCAAGTCTCTACTGATGACGCCAAGATTCTTCCTGAACTTTGAGAATTTTGCTGCGGGCAATCCCTTTGTAAATATGTCTACAATTTACTCCTCTGTTTTTATTGGAATAAGATTAATGGCCCGTTGAAGCACTTTTTCTCGGATAAAGTGATGATGAACTTCAACGTGTTTGGTTCGGGCATGAAATACCGAATTTTCTGCCAATTGTATAGTACTGCTACTATCACAATATACTCCAACTGAATAATCTGTTGGTTAGTGTAAGTCCTTCAGTAGTTGCATCAACCACGTACTTTCCTGTGTTGCCATAGCCGTTGCACGATATTCAACTTTTATAGTTGACAAATACATAGTGGGTTGTCTTTTACTATACCATGAGACTGCTCCTGACCCAAGTCTAAACACAAATCCTGTGGTTGATCTTTGAGTAGAAAGATCACCTGCATAATCTGCATCACAATGCCCGAATACTTCACAATCAACTCCTTCTTGATACAATATGTCATAATCAACTGTCCCTTTTATATACTTGAGTATACGTCGCACAATATCAAGATGTGATTTTCTTGGATTTTGCATAAAACGACTCGCGACCCCAACTGCTTGAGTTATATCTAGTCGGGTGAGGATAAGATAAATCAGGCTACCCACTAATTGCCTATACATACACATATCTTCAAGTTATCATTTATCCACGTTAGTCTTCGCATTACCTTCTAGTGGGGTGCTAGTTGTTTTGCAATTAATCATCCCAAACCAACTTAACAAATCAGTTGAATACTTTTGTTGACACAAAAATATTCCAAATTCACTTTTATCAAGTTCGAGACCAAGAAAGTGTCGAAGTTCACTAAGTTCTTTCATCTGAAATCGAGTTCCAAGATTCATTCGAACTCTTGCAATTACTTCCTCACGATCTCCAGTGACAATCAGGTCATCAACATAGACTAGTACTATTGATATTCTTTGAGCTTCATACTTCACAAACAAGCTCGAGTCCGACGGAGCTAGAGAATACTCGCTTGTGACTAAAAACTCGGCGATCTTTCCATACCACGCCCTTGGCGCCTGTTTTAGTTTGTATAGCGCATTTCACAATTTGCATACATGGTGAGGGTGGGACAAACTTTCAAATCCCCTTGGCTGCTCCATAAAAAATTTTCTATCTATCTCACTATGCAAAAATGCACTTTTCACATCGAGCTGCTATAATTTCCATCCTTTGCTAGCTGCAAGTGCGATGCAGACCCCGAATAGAAGTTACCTTAGCTACTGGGCTAAAGGTCTCATCACAGTCGACACCATACTATTGTGAGAACCCACGAGCAACCAAACGCACTTTGTACCTTTCCACAGAACCATCTGCCCGAGTCTTAACTTTGTAGACCCACTTACATGAAATGGGTTTAACACCATCTGGCTTGGGTACTAGATCCCAAGTTTCATTCTGCTTCAAGGCTTTAATTTCTTCAATCATGGCTTCCGTCCATTCATGAAGTCCTTCCGCTTGATCAAAAGTGGCTGGTTCTTTGAGTGCTAACTCTTTTGAATTCGAAACTTGAGCAATTGCAGTATTTCCTTCCCTTGTAGTGGAATTAAAATACTTTGGATTTGGTTTTGGCACTCGTGACGATCTTCTTAGAATTGGGCTTTGATTTCCCTGTTCGAAATCTTCAATCTGGGATGGGCGATCTTCTTCAGTGACGATTGATTGATGAACACCAGTTTTTCAGGGACTAATAAATTTCTGGTTGTTTCCTTCGATTTCACCCTTAGCTGACTCAAACTCCTTCGAGCTTGGTGATACCCGTGATTCGGTTATTTCTTCAAGTTCTTTTTCAAATTGGTGACTCACCGGTAGTTCTACTTGATCTGATGCCCACCATGATTATGCTTCATCAAATACCACATTTCGAGATATATGGACCCGATCAGTAGTTGGGTCGATAAACCTCCAACCTTTTCCTTTCCGAATCATATCCACAGAAAATACACCGAATAGCCTTCTTATCGAACTTGCTGCAAAGATGATCAGGTACAAACACATAGCAAATAGAACCAAAAATACGAAAGTGACTTACCGTAGGCTTCATTCCATATAGCTTTTGAGACGGTGATTGCCAATCGAGGTTTGGTTGTGGTAGGCGATTGATGACATAGTTTGAAGTCATCATGCACTCAGCCCAAAACCGAGCCGGAAGATGCTTTGAGTGTAGCAAACTTCGACACGTTTCTGCTAGGTGTCTATTTTTTCTTTCCGACATGCCATTCTGTTGCGGTGTGTAGGGACATGTTAGTTGTCTCTTAATGAAATGTTTTTCTAAATACTCTTTGAACCCATTCAATGTATACTCTCCCCCATTATCTGTTCTCAGATATTTCAGTTGATATTTAAGTTCTTTTTCCACCTTCGTGTGAAATTCTTTAAACTTTTCAAGAACTTCTGATTTTCTGTTAAGAAGAAAACCCAAACATATCGAGAGAAGTCATCAATAAAGATTAGCATATACCTTTTTCCTCCAATCGATGTGTCCCTCACGGGACCAAACACATCTGAATGCACAAGTTCAAGAGGCCTTAGTGCTTGGAATTTTGACTCAGAGAAAGGAAGCTGATGTCCTTTCCCATACTGACATCCTGCACACACAACATCATCTCTCACATCTAAATTTGGAAGACCTTTCAGCATGTTTTTCTTCATCATCACCTTTAGCTTGAAATATCCAATGTGTGCAAGTCTCGCATGCCACAAATTAGATGTCTCACTCTTGCGAGTTTTCTCGACATACGCTGATTCGGCTAACATCACATAGACTGACTCAACCTGTTTTCCCAGCATTGTTGGTGTGCCCTTTATTTGTAGGTTCTTGTAAATCTTCACATCATTGGGCCCAAATAGCACAAAAATTTTAGAGCTCGCCAACTATGAGACTGACATCTAATTTTTTTTCATCATAGGGACATGCAATACCTCTTGAAGTAGAGTTGAATCCTCACTTCCCTTAGGGGTACACATAGCATTGCCTACGTGAGTGATTGAAAGCTTTGCATTATTTGCGGTCACAACTACACACTAACCTTTGTACTCTTTCTTTGAAAGAAATTTTGTTTCATCACCTGTCATATGATTTGAACAACTTGAATCTACTATCCAATCGTTGGCATAGTTGATTCTTTCCTTTATATCTAACGCCGTAGATGTCAGACCATGAATGTTTAATTTTGTTTCGGGTATCAAGGCCTGTGTTTCAATTGTGGATATATAGGCAACCCACTCTTCCTCCACGCTTTCAACTTTTTCTGGCTGTTTTTCCGAGGTGGTAGAGTTTCCTTCGGCTCTCTTCTTTGGTGCGTAGCAATTTCTTGCAAAATGCCCCAGTTTTCCACAATTGTAGCAAAGCTTCTTTTTCGAATCTTGTGTTTGATTTGGGCTTTCCTCATTCTGTTCCAAATGGGTGCTTGATTGTCGACTAGGATTCGAGCTCTTTTGCTTTTGAGTATTGGATTTTTTCTTGTGGCCGGTGAAGAGGGCTTCCTCTTTCTCCTTGGTTGCATGACCAGCCATTTCCATGGCTAGACTCTCTTGGGTCGCTAGTAGACTTTCAAGCTCCAAAATATTTGGTCGAGTTGGTCAACCACGGATTGCTGTCATGAACCCTTGATATTCTGCTTTAAGACCTCGAATGATGATTCGCCTCATTCGAGCAACTGGAATCTTTGATTCCCCGTCTAGCTGAGAAATTTCATGACAAATCCTTTTGATTTTCATGAAATATTGAGAAATCATCAGGTTCCCTTGAGATATGGAACTAATTTCATTTTCTAGCATCTGTAGCCGAGCCTTGTTCATCCTTGAGAACAGCGTAGACAAGGTATCCCAAGCTTCTTTGGGAGACTTGGTCTCTCGAATGTGTTCTAATAGGTCCTTTTGAATAGTGGCCTTCAACACAAACAGAGCCTTTCCAGCCTTGATCTTCCACTTCCTTGCTTCTTCAGCATTCTGAGGTGCAACAACTTGTTCACCAAATACAATCTCCCAAAGATCTTGGCCTTGGAGATATGATTCCAGACATGATCTCCAATACTCATAATCAGTATTGTTCAGTTTCTCAATATTGTTGACAGAATTGGTAGTTTCCATTGGCTTAAATCGTGGAACAATGGATGCAGCGATGAGATCTTCAGACTTCTCTCGCAATCTCTATAGATTTAACGGTAGAGCCAAAAAAAAAACGCACGAGTCCCAGACTTGTGGCTCTGATACCACTTGTTGATCACTCAAGCATACAAACCAGAGAATAAAGAACAGAGAACCAAAAAATATATTAATTACTCAGGGCTAAAATCTCAGCTACACATGTATATTTATATATGAGACTAATAATTCAATTTCTAATAAAATAAAATTCTTGAACTAGACTCCTATTCAAATTAGACTTCCTAGACTCCTACTTCAAAAGACTCCTATTCAATTAGACTTCCTAGACTCCTACTTCCAACGAGTCACTGGCCCATCCCCTCCAGTACTTATGTAGAGAGTTGGCGATGACACTCAACATACTTGAGTTGAATTTCTCTTCTGTTTATTTCAATGAGTTTTTTTTTTCCGATATGTTAGAGCATCGTTATACCTATTAAAGGATCATTAAGATTATAAGGTGAAAAGGTCAAATGATTATAATATATTTATTTTACATATAAAAAATATTGTATATAATTTTAATTGAGCCGAGAGAGTTTCAAATAAAAAGCTAAGCTTGGCTCGGCCTTGAAGTCGAGCTTAAGAGAGTAAAAGATCTCATTTTTTTTGCCAAGCCCAATCGAGTTGTTGAGCTAGCTCGGCTCTATTGTAGCCCTACCGGAAAGTGAGAACCACGCTCATGGTCGTGTTCATGTACCGAAAAGTGAGAACCACACTCATGGTCATGTTTTGTGATATGTGCCTTGTCTAATAAAAATATCCTAGAAAGTGAGAATCATGCTAATGATCATGTTCATTTTTTATGATCAGTTCCACGTGGAATAAAAATCTCTAGCCGTCTCATGGTAGGCCATGATCTGGAGATGTATCGAAAAACTATTTCCAACGTCTAATTCAAAGTTGTTAATAGTTTAAGCACGTGACACCCAAGCTAAGATGGAAGAATCTTGGGTTGTAGATAAAGGTAGCCCTCCTTATTAATTATAATTAATTTAACAGTCGCAAAAATAGTTGAATACTTAAATATTTTCGATTAATTCATTATTTTTCAATCAATATTAACTTAAAAAAAAGTTCATTATTTTTTTCAAACATACCGAATATTTTGAAATTTCATCCTTATCGAATATTATGGCATGACTTGCTAACATTGCCTACAAAGCTATAAATCATATAAAATGTTCCTCTCTTTTGAAATTGTCCTTGTATTTGACATTATATATTACCTTATCCTCTCACTATCTATTCAATACTGCCTTATCCTCTCACTATCTATTCAATACTGTCTTCTTGAGACAACAGACGAGACCTTTCATCTTTGTTTTAACTTAAGAGAAGCGGCAGGGGAGTAGAGGTGTGTGACAATCCATATTCTCTTATCCGAACCCATTAATATGAGTGGATGGATGGCTACATCGAACGTCACCATCAGTTCGTGTGATTTTTTCTTAGGCAGAGTTCGATGGTCATTCCCAATGTCAAATACAAGGGCAATTTCAAAAGAGAAGAACATTTTATAAGCAGATACAACTTTCGCGTTAGAGGCGCATAGTTTCGCTTTACTACCAGAACCAACCGATAAAGCCTAAGCGACCCTAAGGATAGCAAAAAGTCCAAATTACCCCATTTCTTTAACGCACAAAAACATCATCTTCTTCCTCATTTTAATCTGGTACAGTTTTTAAAAGTCAGAGGTGGCGAAGGTGACTGCGTCTTCTCCTCAATCCAAACTATTCCGATCTGCTATTTGGATCGACCCAGATACACCTTTTTCATTAGAGACTGTAGCAGATTAGAATGAGGAAGAAGAAGATACACCTATATAATTTAAAATTTTAAATATTTACATTTTTCTATATTTACGCGATATAAAACGAGATCTATGCCGTCAGATTTGAAGACTACAATATAAAATCGATAATTCTAAAGATAGATATGAGAAAAAGGCGATATCGACTCTGTACACAGTCGGTACCGATCATTTTAAGAGTCGCCATCGATTATATTAAAAAAATAATAATAAATTATGTAATCGATGACGATGAAAGTCGATGGCGACTGATGCGAATAAATCATCGATTACATAAAAAAAAAAAAAATTTAAATTTAAAATTTTATTTTTTTTAATTTTATGTAATCGATGGCGATGTCGATGATGACGACTACAGTCTTTGAGTCGTCATCGATTACATAAAAAAAAAAATTAAATTAAAAATTAAAAATTAAATTTTTTTTTTTTTTTATGTAATCGATGACGATTCTGTACCGAGTCGATGACGACTCTGTACTGAGTCGTCATCGATTACATAAAAAAAAAAATTAAATTAAAAATTAAAAATTAAAATTTTTTTTTTTTATGTAATCGATGACGATTCTGTACCGAGTCGATGACGACTCTGTACTGAGTCGTCATCGATTACATAAAAAAAATAATAAATAAATAAAATTAAAATTTTTTTCAATTTTTTTTAATTTTTTTTTTATGTAATCGATGACGACTCTGTACAGAATCGTCATCGATTACATAATTTTTATTTATTATTATTATTTTTTTATTTTTTATATAATCGATGGCGACTCTGTATATAGTCGATGACGACTCTGTACAGAGTTGATGACAACTCTTAAAATGATCGGTACCGACTATGTACAGAGTCGATATCGACTCTGTACAGAGTCGATATCGCATTTTTCTCATATCTATCTTTGAAACTATCGATTTTATATTGTCGCCTTCAAATCAGACGGTGTATTTGGGTCGATCCAAATAGCACCTCAGAATAGTTTGGATCGGAATAAATCCCGTTTCACATCGCGTAAACATAGAAAAATGCAAATATTTAAAATTTTAAATTATATAGGTGTATCATCTTCTTCCTTATTTTAATCTGCTACAGTCTCTGACGAAAAAGGTGTATCTGGGTCGATCCAAATAGCAGATCGGAATAGTTTTGATTGAGGAGAAGATGCCGTCACCTTTGCCATCTCTGACTTTTAAAAACTGTACTAGACTAAAATGAGGAAGAAGATGATGTTTTTTTGCGTTAAAGAAAGGGGGTAATTTGGGTATTTTGCTAACCTAAGGGTCGGCTAGGCTTGGAGCTGGTTGATTTGGGTAAAGGTGAAACTATAGGGCTTCTGACGTAAAAGGCGTATCTGACAGGGCCGATCAGGTAAATTTCCCTTTTATAAGACTTATAGCTTTATAGGCAATGTCAGCAAGTCTTGTCACAATAATTCGACAAGGATGAAATTTCAAAATATTCGCTATGTTTGAAAAAAATAATGAACTTTTTTGAAGTTACTATTGATTGAAAAATAATAAATTAATTGCAAATATTTAAGTATTCATCTTAGGAGCAAAAGATCTCATTTTTTTCTTAGGCAGAGTTCAATAATTGCCCTCTTGCTTTCCTCCCTCTTGCTTCATATGCTTCTCCTGCTTTCCCGTCGTACTTTATATCCTTTTGTTTGACTTGCTATTTTTAACAATGTCATTGCTTCACGTGGTTTTGATATAGTACTCGACACCCCATGCTTGATGGAGAAATAGTTATGTGCCTTATTCTCCCTTCTTCGTTTGATGTGCGTATTCATGGTAGAGCCAAGATAGTAGAATGCCCCTTCCACCTCACGCCACCTAATTTTTTTTGAAAAATGGTCCAAAGACAAAAGCGAAAAAAAATTGGTATGATAAAATCATCATACAATAATTTACGTTCACAAACTAATAGTCCTGATTGTTCGATCTTGTGAAATTTGAACAATTGTGTACCGTCATGAAAAATCTTTTCGCATGAAAAATCTTATCGCGATCACAAGATTTTGCACCCCAAAATAGAATTTCCCAGCCATTACGAAAAAATTATATCACTCATAAAGTTTTGCATGTCAAAATGGATTTGCCAATCATTATAAAAAAATTATTATAAAATAAATTCAATTAAAAAAAAAAATTATTATAAAATTTTATTTGCTATGTAATTTTACTATTTATAGGTATGCATTTAGCCATAAGGTTTTGCCCACTATCTTGGGATTTTTTTCCATCAGGCATATATGCATTATTTTATTTGATATCCATGACATTGTAGTCATTATCTCACGATTTTTTTCCATTATGCTTAATAGTATATAGTTATTATCATTTATCAAGTCATGAAAGTTTTATATGCTATCAAGCGGCTCGTCATCATCAAGATGCTTAAATGATTAACCATGAGATCTTCCCCGATATCTTAGAGGTTTTGTCCATTATATTATAACATTTTCGTTCATAAATATTTTCACTCCAAATGTAAATCAAATGAACTATTATTAAAAAAAAATTGTCACAATAATATTATAATGTTTATGTAGATTTTTCGATCATTACAATGCACTATTTTCTATGATTGTACGAACATATACATTATTATGGAACAAATCTTTATATATACATTATTATAGAATACGTTTTTTAGGTTCTTATCAAAAAATAAAATAAAACTTTTAGGCTGTGAAAAATTATACACTAAAAGCAGATTTAAGCGGACATGAAAAATACATGATGAAGTATCTTAGAAAATTTTGACTTAAGCATCCTCAAGTCATGTCAAGCTACAATGCTTGATCACAACCTTCAATTATATCCTTTAACAAAAATGATTAATAGGTAACATAAGGTATGATGCACTGTTATTTCACTCTTTTCAATCATCCGAGATACGGTACTGTATATCAATGTGCATATTTAGCGCATCAACTCTATATTCATTCGGTCCAACTTTGAACATATTTTCACAAAGTAGGCAGAGGTTCGTTGGTTATGCCAAACTTCAAGTTTTTATGAAATATTTTATTCAAATGACCTAAAATAATAATTTAATTATTATTTTTAATTATATGATGAAACAAACTCTAATACCTCCAAATATAAGAATATAACTTGAGATGAATTTTTATATCATACTTAACATTATCAACATCTTAACCAATCATTTAGCTATGAGATTTTCACGCTCTCATAATTTTTCTCTTATCATGCTAATAAGTAATAATAAAGAAACCTCAAGAGATTAGGCGAGCTGGCCAGGTACCTGCTTTCAAAAGCAGGAGATTTGAGTTTGAATCCCCTCCCCTCTTGAGGCCATCCTAGGGATTTATATCATGTGCTGAATTTGAGGTGTGCATGTGCCCCTGGGATTAGACGGGTGCTCTAAGAGTCCTGGATACCCAGGTTATCAAAAAAAAAAAAACAGTAATAACAATGATCATATAGCCAAATCAAACTAAAATTCTGCGATTGTAGTTGAAGTTAGTTTTCAATAGGTAAACTTTCACTTTTCTATGGGTTCTACTTTTTCACACATCTAAAATGACATGTGTGTCTGGCAATCAAGTTATCATTAATTATTGCCTACAAACTTAAGTGATATTTTACAGCTTTTAATCTACGTTACAATAGTCTAATTTGTTAGAGCGATAAATATCTTAGGCAAATTAATCTTCAATCAAGATTTAGGCATACCTTATTTGAGAGAATATTCGTCGATAAAATTAGAGAAGCCGCCTCCGTGAAATTCTTTGAGGACAATTCTACCTCGCTTCTATCTCTCTTTATATGATGGGCACAATTGCATTGAGTGGAGATGAAGAGGGGGCGTTGTCCTCTTTTATAGCATGTCCTTGAATCCTAACCCATCAAGGATTCAAGGGAGAGGTGTATCACTAGAAGATAGGGATTGGCTTACCACAAACCAATCAAGTTGAAACCAACTCCTTAAGTTGCGTGGAGTGGAATCATGTTACAAGGAAAACTCAAAGTCTTTAGTCAATCATATTTTAATTAAAATAGGAAAAGGGTAAAGTTATTGTGTGGGTCACAAATATCCAACAATCTCTCACTTGAACCATACAATAATTTTAATAATATATATATATATATATATATATATATATATATTATTTTTTGATAAAACAAAAGAAAACAAAAGAAACGTCATGATTGACTTAGTTCCAAAAAAAAACGGATGGTTATCCTTTAAAGTTTTGTAAAAATATTGACTTTCAAGATTTCGATGTAATACGCATTCTCTCAAGTTCAATAACAATCTTAATGTCGGATCATGAATGCCAATAATGTATCATTTCTTCAAATGTCATTATGACAGTTTCATGGTCAAGACACTAATATCATCAATAAACTGGAGAGCTCATTGTGGTTTTAGTGATATCAGGAAATATACACTTTAATGCAACTTCTTGTATATATCTCCTCATTCGTCCTGCTTCATATCCTAAGGTATGTTGTCCTGATATATTATGGCATACGCCATGTGAAAATCATCACCCACCTATCAGGACAAAAGCTATACAAAATGTGGTGCCTAATCACGATAGCTCAAGCAACCTTATTTGAGCACTTGTGCTCCCAGACAATAACATTACATATGCACAAATCATAATAATAATGATAATGGTACTAAAATAAAAGCATCAATAAAATGAAGCATAATATATATGCAATAAATGTATCATAAAAGAAAATAAGACATTATGGAAATAGAAGCTCCCACTCAAATAAAGTCCTCAAAAGACTCTAACATTTTCAATCTGGTCACCTCAATTTAAATGAATATACTAATCATTAGTGAATTTGATATTGTCCTTTATTTTTAACTCCCACTAAATATCGCATCTTCAAGAAAATTGATATAACAAATTTCAACGATTGTAATTATTTACTAGAGAACCATATTCAACACTAATAGAATCCAAAGTAATAGTCAAAATTTACCTAGAGGAGTAAAACTATAAATAGCTCTAATAAGTGTAACATTAGCAATAAAATTTGTCCTCAATAAATAGAATTTATCCAGAATTCCTCCTCATTGCCAAAGGATAGCTTTTCATTCAACCTGGGGCTCCTCCTGCTGATTAGCCCCTCCTTGCTGCTTCCGCTGATTAGCCCCTCCTTATTGTTTTTTCTTCATAATATTTTTTCATAAGTAACAATCTTTCTTGATATAACCTTTCTTCTTACAGAAGTGGCAATCATCATCATTGTCAGTCTTTACAATATTCAAATTGGAGTCTTCATTTGTTCTCTTACCATTGTGGTAGTTTTACTTCTGACCATTTTTCTTAAAATTCTTCTTATGAGTTGGCTTATAAGACAGATTATAGGAATGATTGTGGCCAAAATTAGCAAATTAGACTTTATTTTCACGAAGCCTCTCTTCTTCGATTACGCACATGGAGATCAATTGATTCAAGTCTCATTTATCCTTCTAAGCGTTGTAATTCACTTTAAAGGTATCAAATTGCTTAGGAAAAAAAGCAACAGCTAGATGCACTACGACATCTTCTTCGATTGTAATTCTTTGTTTTTTAAGTTTCATAGCCAACATGGATATTTTAAGAATAAATTCTCGCACACTCCCATTTCCATCATATCGCATATTGACCAATTGCACTAAGTAGCCATACTGTAGGGACTTTACTGTTCCAACGAACTGGTATTGGATGATCTTCAACAATTCTTTGGCTGTTTTGGTAGTTTAAATACCACCTCTAATGGGTTCAGTAATAGAAGCGCGTATGATCATCATTCTCATACGATTTGCCTTATCCCAACGGGTATATTGGGCCTTTTGAATTTCAGTACCGTTGGACAATAAAGTTGGCTTGTCCTCTAAGAGAACAAAGTCATAGTCCATATATCCAAGGGTCAAATCAAGACCCATCCGCCAAGAGTTATAGTTAGTGCCATTAAGTTTTTCAATATTGGTTATCTTTTGATGTAAAATTGATCCGTCCATAGCTGATATGAAAAGGAATAACTATCAGCACATTGTTCAATTAGAACTTTATAAAATAAAAATTCATACCCGGGGTCAAGGTTGAATTAATCATAGTGTAAACAAGAATGTGCAAAGGAACATTCACTCTAAGGGACAGACTTCACTCATTGTCTCAACATCCCCTTTGGGCAGAAGCTTTGACTTATCGTAAGTCTCCCTAAGTTGTGTTTAGGAAAACACATAGACTTAGTCAGATGTATTTTCTGTTTGATTGAAGCTATCCATCAGCTTACGCCAGAAGTGTCGCTCCTCTCTCACCTAGACACATATGACTATTCTACTCATTCTATCTACATGAATTTTCTAAATCAGCTTTGGCCAGAAATAGTAGTTCACATAGACAAATGCACATGCAATCTTAATGAAATAAGATTTCAAAATTTAAGGATAACGTGTCCTCCATAGATCGGTCACCTTTGGGCAGACTACAAATCTACTTTGGCTACGCATCCCGAAATGATTGCTTTACCGTTCGATTTAGACTCCTTTATAGATAGAACTAAAAATTCTTAGGCATTCTATCATGTCATTAGTTCAATATTTCATACCCTAAATACATTCATATACCAAGTTTAGGGAAAAATAGAGTCATAAAGTGAAGATGCACATGCAATAATTATAAACAATGACATGATAGTTTAAGAGTATTCATACAAAATATTCAAAAGGGTTCAGAAAATTATTTGTAGAATAAGAAAAATTTATGACCTTTAAGTGGCATTTTCAAGTCTAAAAAAGTGTTAAAATGTCTCATAAACCAGTCCAAAGTGTAGATCTCGTCGCGTAGATTAAAATCGATAGGTCATATGCGCGAAATAGAGTTGCATATCTCAAGATATCGCGTTTTAAAGTTTGAGTCGAAAAGGGTTTGATCTGGTCGCAGAAACAAGTTCTGAGTTTTAAAGCTTTATTTGCAGCCGACGGAAGCAGTGCAGTATAGGGGATGCAAACAAAAACTGAATAGAAGTGGTTTGGGTCGTGGGTCAGTACACGGGTCATGGGCCAGAGTCATTGGGCGGAAGCAGACCCGATTCAGGTGGGTCTAGTACGGGCCCGAGGTGGGCCGGATTACTCGGGTCAGGTGGGCCGGCACGGACCCGACTCGCTCCGAGAACCCTAAACCTAACCCCCTTTTACTGTTCATCTTCCTCAAAATTTATTTATTTATTTTTTGTTCGGCTTGGCGGTCTGTGGTCTAATCGACCCCTGGGATGTCGGCCGGTGCCAGTCCGGTGGTCGGAAGGTGCCCGACGGCGCCAGTCCATCGGCCAAAAGGATTGTAAAATCTGTTTTTTTTTGAAATTGTCAACTGTAAGCAACATACCCTGCCCATTCTCGGTCACCGGACATTCGTGTCTGTCGATCGGCCTCGGCCGTCAGCATTGATCCGTTTGACGGATGGTCTTGCGACAGACCGACGGTCGGTCTAAAGTATACAAAAGATTGTTTTTTTTTTTTTTTTTTTTTCTTCTACTATCAGAAACTTGAATGGATGTCTGGTCAATTCCTTGTTTGATACCTCTAGTTTCTGTAGTACTAATATTCAGAAATCTTACTGTGCTGAAATCTCCCAAACCATCTCCAACTCAATCAAGACTTGGGGCTTGCGTTTAAGGAGGAGAGGAGGGGATTGTAGGTTGGACTTTTAGGGCAAAAACTTGATCAAATTTACCGATCAGAAAAGAAAACAACACCCATCAAATTTTAACTCCTTCAAGGCGAGAACTAAAATCTCAATATTGGACTGTGCTGATTCCGAGATGTATCGTCTCAAAAATCACTGATACAATAGAAAAAAAAAAACTATTGCAAATTATTTGTATCGAAAGATACCCAGGACGATAATCATATCTTAGGTGGCTCCAATCGAGATGTATCACTCGAGTCTTTTTGGTCGAGCATCTCGGTGCCGGACCGTCGGCCAACAATTTATAAATTTTTTTTTTTTTTTTTTGATTGAAAATAAATAAGCCTTAAACCGGGCTCTGATACCAATTGTTAGAGCGATAAATATTTTAGGCAAATTAATTTTCAATCAAGATTTAAGCATACCTCATTTGAGAGAATATTCGCCGATAAAATTAGAGAAGCTTCCTCCGTGAAATTCTTTGAGGACAATTCTACCTCGCTTCTATCTCCCTCTATATGATGGGCACGATTGCATTGAGTAGAGATGAAGAGGGGACGTTGTCCTCTTTTATAGCATGTCCTTGAATCTTAACCTATCAAGGATTTAAGGGAGAGATGTATCACTAGAAGATAGGGATTGATTTACCACAAACCAATCAAGTTGAAACCAACTCCTTAAAAGTTGCGTGGAGTGGAATCACGTTATAAGAAAAATCAAAGTCTTTAGTCAATCATATTTTAATTAAAATAGGAAAAGGATAAAATTATTGTGTGGATCACAAATACCCAACATAATTTTGTTCAATTCATGATATTAGTTGTCAATATATCATATAAAATATATTAGCCAAAAGTTAACCTATAAAAAACTAAAAGCTTAAGTTAAAACTTCGGGCGTTCAATCACTAAATATTTGTGTATAGCGCATGCGATTATAAAGGATGATCTTACTTACTAATTCTAACAAGTCCGCCTAACTTTCAAGAATCCCATTAGCGCGTATATCGGAGTTTTTATTCTTCCAATATTGTGAAAATAGCTAGCAATTATTATGTACAAATATATAGATTGTACATAAAATCTTATATATAAATGAAATTATTTCTATGCGCTTAACTTGATTCAAGTAAGATGATTAAAAAAAAATTGAACTCTACTACTAAGGCTTTACTAAGTTTATTATTAAGCCTTAGAAATGTTAGTATTTAGGTGTACATGACAAATACCTAGGCTTTTTGCCTCATCTCTATCTTTCATGTTTGCATGACATTAGTGAGAGCGTAGAGATGGTTCGTAAATTTTTGGCATTTAGTGTGATCAGTGCTATATATAACTATTAGTTATATACAAGGAAATCATATAAACTTATGGTATTTATTTTAACCACCTCTGCATCTGTAGCTCTGCTAATTAGGCTGTGTTTGGGTTAGTTCTTTTGAGGCAAATAGCAGTTCTTTGACTTTTTGACTTTAGCGAAAAATTATTTTTATATTTGGTAACACAGCTTCTCACCTCATTTGCTCTGATAGGGAGCTATTTTAAGTGATAAAACTGTTCTATGCTTGCTCTATTCCAAAGTAGAATTTATCTTCTCTGACAGAGGACAGGCAAGAAGCTTGTCACGAGGTCGCACTTCCGCAACCTCAGTCTCGTGCGGCACCTAACGCACGCTTCGCTAGGTCAGCCTACTTATGATACCAACTGTCACGGGAGCGTCCTTCGACGCGCTTTCAACCCGCGCGGTGCTTCACTACCGCGTGCAACGAAGCCAACTCATCTGCACATCAGCTCTGATACCACCCGTCTAGAGGACGAGAACTCTCCCAATGTGGTTACCTCTGTTTCACGGCCTATCACCCAGCTCATCGTGCCCCTTACGACACGCTAATTGCACCACTGCGCTAAACTTGGCCTGCTCAAGCTTCACCATGTGCATTGTACTAGTACCTCGCTCGCCTGCCGAATCAAGCCCACAGCCTTGTGCCTCGCACTCGCGTGCCCAACTGAGTCCCACGCAGCTTACCTTCGTGTGCGTTCCGAATTACTAGCACACGTTCATCCTTAGCCCACATGCTGTCGAGCTCAACTGAGTCTCACGCAGCGCCCTTGTGTTATCAAGCGAGGTTGCCCAGCCGTATGCACCGCGACGCGTAGTTCGGGGCCATACTTCAACCTCCCTTGGGTGCCACACGGCATCGCTGCGTCGACGTCCTAGGTCCACCCTTTCAGACCTAGGAGACACTTGCGCCCCCTCTGGCAACGCAAGGTCCCGTGTGCGGAGGAATAGCTCTCTAGCTCCCTTCCCCTATATAAGAGTAAAACAGTCATTCAGCCAGAATGACAAGAGAACCTTAACCCCTTGGTTTGACATACCGTAACACCTCTTGCATCGCTAGCCCACCTTGGCTATGTCGCAACCGTGACGCTCCGCATCCTACCCTCATGCGACCGTGTCGCGTCCTCGCAGCGCGACCACGTTGACAGGCCCACTTGGCCCCATGTCGCATGCCCTCCTGGCACCACATGTCGTGCCACCGCCGCACCATCTTTGCTTCAGTTATTGTACGACACAGTACATACGCTCTTATAAGAGCTAACCCAAACACAACCTAAGATAAAGGGAAAGCCATCATAAGCCACGATTAAGACAATCGCCTTGGCACCATCGTCTCTCTACGACGATTATGGCAATTAGTCACAGTTATACCTATGAGGCAAGAAATGAAAGCTTATGATTGGAGTAAAAGATCTACTATTCAATTTTCTTCATGGAGAACAACTACCGGTGATAGCAATGATAACAACAAGAGACCTTTCTATCATCCTTCACCTTAATTGCAAACTATATGCATATAAATGGTGCACTTGTGATGGTATATGATCGTATCCATTATCACCATTGATTTCTCTAAGACCTTGTTTGATAACATAGAAATATAATTTCATAAGCGGAAATGAAATTTAGTTTCAAATTTTTGTTTGATAGCTATGTAAGGAGATGGAAATGAAATTAAGTCGGGTTCGTATGAAAATTGAATTTCCATACACCAAATCACTTTAGGATGAAACCATTTCAACCTTTTAAGTGGCAAAAATTAAGTTTCCTACTAACAAAACAATAATTTTTGTCATTGCAAATCTAAAGTTACTTGTAAAAAATCTAAAAACAAAAAAAATTATCTTTTGACTATTAAAAAGTAACTTCAATTTCTATAACCATCATACCAGCACGATCACTATGACCACCACATTATCTACAATATACTCTTTTCAAGTAATATTTGACTTTGGTCAAAGTTTAATTTTTAATCAAACTTTAACTGGATTTATAAGCTATATAAAGTTTTGACTTTTGATCAAATTTTGACTACTGAAACATAATAAGTTGTAAGTTAGTAATATATTATCAAACTTTTAGGGGTCAAAGGTTGACTTTAAGGTCAAATTTTGACTTTTAATTAAAATTTTATTTTTTATTAAACTTTAACTCTTATAATTTGATGGCGAAAAAAAGATATTGCCGTGTTGATGTATCATATGATACAAGATTCTCAATTATATTAGTCAATAGTTTGACCTTTAGTCAAAATTTGAGTTTTAGTCAAACTTTGACTTTTATACAAAATTTATTTTTAGTTAAACTCGAAACCTGCTTATAGATAGAGTCTATCACTACATAAATTTATATCGTATCAGCAAATTTTTGTCAAAGTTTGATTTTCTATAAAATATTATAAATTTTGATTAGTGAAATATTATAATTAAAAATATCAATCATCATTTTAATTTATAACTTGAAAATATATTGCCTCATTTTTATTTGTCAAAGTTTGACTTTTATTCAAATTTTGACTTTAGTCAACATTTGAGAAGTGTATCTTGATAGTAGATAGTGATTATTACTATTATTATTTGTATTTTGGTAATGTAAATTTTTTATCAGTCGAAGTTTGATATTTGGTCAAACTTTGACTTTATAACACAATTTAATTTTTTCAAACTTTTGTAGCCCCAATGAAATTATTGTTTTTTTAATTTATTACTTTGTTATACATTATCAAATTTTATTTTACTTTTTTTGACTTTTGGTCAAAGTTTGACTTTTAAAAAAGTTGATATTTAGTAAAAAATTTTACTAGTGTAACCTAGCGATCGATACGAATACTATTATATTAATTTGTAAGTTGGCGGTAGATTGCCGAATTTTTTATTGCTCAAAATTTTTAAAATTGATCAAAGTTTGACTTTTAAAAAAAATTAAATTTTCTTTCAACATGTAACTTTATAGTACATATTAATATTTACTATACAACTCTGTACTTTAGTGTTAAAATTTATTATTAATTAAAGTTTTATGTTTGATCAAAGTTTGACTTTAATTAAAAGTGGATATTTGATTAAATTTTGACTAGTGTAACCTAACGATGTATACAAATACTGTTATGTTAATTTGCAATTCGACTATTGTAATTTGTTGGTACACTGCAAATTTTCTCTTGGTCAAAGTTGAAATTTTGGTCAAGATTTGACTTTTGTAAAACTTTAATTTCATTTCAACGTGCGAACTTACATTAGATACTAGCATTTACAACTTCGCTGTTTAGTTTTACATATTTTTATTCAGCAAAATTTTAAGTTTGATCAACACGAAGTGATAAGTAAGGTATTTTCCTAAATAAATTTTTTTCTTTTTTTCTCACTAAGTATTTATTCAAACTAACTTTTACTTTCATAAAAGTAGAAAATATATAATCCAAACTTAAAAACTCATTTTCAAAATTCATTTTTAAATATACTAATTAAACAAGAGAAATCAATTTCTAATAAAAATCATTTCTTAAACACATTAATCAAACAGTGGAAAATTCATTTCTAGAGGAAATCATTTCCCAAGAAATCAACTAAGAAATTGACTTCATTTCCTCTTTGGAGTTTCATTGCTATCAAACAGCGCCAAAGTGATTTTGACTTACTTAAAAAATCATATTACAATAAAATTTAGACACTGCACAAAACAATAAGGTGTCAATGTGAGGATCAGTATCTAGTCCTTGGAGGATTGATACGTATCGATCGATACATATCCACTTAGATTAAAAATAATAATAATAAATAAAAAGAGAGCCGTATTAGCTGATACCCATTCCAGATCGACCGACACCCAATATGTATCGGCCGATACGGAGACTGATATTGAGGCAGTTACCGATACAATATCAGGGCCGATAAATATCAGTTGGCCAGAAATGCGAGTACATATCGGTATCAGCTGATACTTGATATCTTAGTAACAATACATCTTCATTCAGTAGGATTCCATCGGAAATCAAAGGCCGGCATGATGATAGCTGTGGTCATATCCTTTTATATACATAAAGCTTTATATTAAATAAAGCAACTAAACCTTACTTATCTCTTATAAAAGTAAAACACACCTCACCTTTAGAGCTTATTTTAGCGATTGCTTTACAACTTATTTTAGTGATCGAGTTTCACGTATTGAGAAATATTCACTCTCTCTTTTTCTTTCATTTTTTAAATGCTTTTCTTTTCTTTCTTTAAAATATACTAAAACGATAATTATTCTTATTATTTTTTTCTTAAAATAGAATAAGACCCATAAAACAATGGCCATAAAAGTATGTAGTGTTTGAGTTAGTTCTTATAAGAGCAGAAGGAGTTCTTTGCCTGCCCTCTGTCAGAGCAGATAAATTTTGCTTTGGAATAGAACAGATATAGAACAATTTTATCACTTAAAACAGCTTTCTGTCAGAGCAAATGAGGTGAGAAACTATGTTACCAAATATATAAGTAGTTTTCCGCCAGAGCCAAAAAGTCAAAGAGCTGCTCTTTGCCTCAAAAGAGCTAACCCAAACACATTCGCATAGCAAAAATTTAAAAATGAAATGAAAAAAGGTAAACAACTTACCATAACCCAAATTTCCAAGTTGCAATCCTGCCCTCATGCAAAGTATCCTGGCCTTTAGCTCTCCTCGTGTAGGAGTCTCTCTCTGATTGCTATCAGTTTTACTAACTACTCTAAGTTCTCTCTGATTTCTCTATCCTTTAGCTCTCCTCGTGTTGGAGTACTGTTCGTCATAATGTTACTAATTTACTGCTTTCGTATCTTAACCATGGATCAAAATCTCGGCCGAAATTTTAAAATTTCGGCCGAGACGTCTCGGTTTCCGCCTGAACCAAGGCGAAAACATGTAATTTATCTCCCCCCTTCCCTTCCGAAAAAATAAAATTATTGGTCTAAATTTGAAATTATCGACCGATAATTTGGAAAATCAAAGTTCAAATTATCAGCCGAGATCACACATTGGAGTTTGAAATTTTTGTAATAGTGTTTTAAACCCAATTTTTACAAAAAAAAACCCCAAGTTTTTTCCCTTTCTTTCTTCTTCTTCTCTCCTCCATTTCCCCCCCCCCCCCCTTTTTGTTTTCCTTGCTTGCTTCTTTAATCCTAGAAAAAAAAAATGGAGGAGAAGAAGAAGAAGAAGAAGAAGAAGAAGAAAGGAAAAAAGAAAAGAAAAGAAGGAGCTACCTGATAGTTGCCCTAGCCTCCGGAAATCATTTTTTTTTCTTTTTCCTTCCTTTCTTTCTTCTTCTTCTTCTTCTTCTCCTCTATTTTTTTTTTCCTGCGATGGGTTGCGATGGGTTGCAGAAGGTGCCTTTTTAATAAAATAAGAGTGCCTTTATATACACACCCACCGACTCTTTGAATTCACCCACTTTGAAACCCATTGACTGCTTTGAATCTGGCGATGTAGGTCGTTTCTCATCCCAATCTTTCACACGATGCATCTTGAGATCATGCTCTTTTTTATTTCACATGGTATTCATTCCAAAAAAGTAGCCTTAACATCAAATGAAACTCATCACACTCAAATAAGGTCACTTTTTGGGATGTGTACTACATGAAATAAAAAAACATATCGTCTGATGGCACACTCATGATCTCAAGATCCATTATGTGAAAGATTGGAATGAAAAACGATCTGCATCGTCGGATTCAAATCAGTCAATGGGTTTCAACGTGGGTGAACTCAAAGATTCGGTGGGCATAACACCATCAACGGTTTAAGATGTGGGTGATATGTGCCACAAGATTCAAGGGAATTATTTTGGGATCAGTGACATGCGGAATAAAAAATTGACCGTGATGGGTGTGTCATAATCTCAAGATCCATTGTGTGGAAGATCAAAGTGAAACACGATTTCCATCATCTGTTCCGAAGCAATCAATGGGTTTCAAGGGGTTGCACATATAGACACTTTCAGATATTGCGTTAGCGGTAATAGAGGTACCCATATATATAGAGGTACGCAATATTTCACACAGTTCTTGAGATCATAGCCCAACTAGCAGACGGTCAGATCTTGATTCCACGTGGCATACATCCCCAAAGTGACTTTGATCATAGGTGTATCATGAGAAGGGTTCTCGGGTGACTTTTGAAATTTATTCAATGTGGAATCAAAATCAGATCGTCTGATATGTTTTGCATGAGCTCAAGATCCATTATGGGATTGAAAATTAGCTTCACTAGTGTAAATATGTATTCTAACAATATTAAAGAATTAAAAAAAAATCAATAAAATAAAGTTCGACAAAGTTCAGTAAAATTTGAAGCATATTTTCAAAAAAATATGAAATTTACCGAAATTTTGACCAATTTATGATTTGGGTAATGAACGAAACCAAAATCGAAACCGAGATTTTGATCAACGATCTCAACCATAATGCTGACATCTCTGAGCTCAATCGCACTAATGTAGTTCTCATTCCAAAAGTTAAAAATCCACATGTATGAATGAGTTTAGACCAATCAGATTGTGCAATGTCTCCTATAAACTTATTGCTAAAGTGTTGACCAACCAGTTGAAAGTGGTCCTCCCCAATATTGTATCTAGGCAATAGAGTGCTTTTGTACTTGGGCGGTTAATTACTGATAACATTTTTACCACTTTTTTTTTTTTTAGATGAAATTTTATCCTTTTTATTTGAAATGGAACGATTACAGAGTAGAGGGCTACAATAGTGGTAGTTACAATAACTAATATTAAAATACATTGAATGACATCTAAGACCTATCTAACACCAACACGGAATTCGGGGGCCTTTAAAGTAAGGTAAAAATTTAAGAATCCACCACCATCCTGAAGATTCGTCGGTAATCAACACCGAAGATCTATTCGAAGAGACGCCACCTCCATCGGCAAACTCACGATCCACAAAAACTCCCACCACGTTGAAAATGGGGGCAAATATCGACCAAAAGCTTCACACATCGCTTCAATTGAAATTTTTAAACAATGTCACATGATGTAGAAATAGTGTATGTGTTCGTGCAACAACGAAGTCATCAAAACGTCTGTAAAGTAACCAAAACCCGTGACCAAAATCGTTTCAGAAATAAGTATGAATTGCAAAAAAGCCTTTATAGAGTCGATCTCCTCAAAAAAGAAAACTCTCACCAATGAGAGGATAAAATTCCTATATTCTACCCCTAAATTAAGGAAAAAATAAGGAGAGAAACATGGAGAGCCAAAGCCTCTAAGAAAAAGACGATCCCTAAAGTATCGATTTATTGAAAGCATAAAAAATTTAGATGAAAAGGGATTAAATCTCCCATTCCCATAAAACTTTTTTTCCCGACTCTCAACTTCTTGGTTTTTTTCTCTACTTTTGAAACTGCCTAAGGCCGAGACGGTCTCGAGAACTGAAGAGCAGACATGCATATACATATGACAATTGGGAAGCAGCGTGCGAGAGCACCAACTACAATGGTGAGGGTTAACTAACAGAACCCAACCCACACCTTGTAAAGACAAAGTAGGAATCAACATGAAGGACGAGTATCGAACCTACGACCTCCTCCCTCACAAAGGAGGGAGGTTACCATATGGGCTAACGCCACTTTGGTATAGTCTCCTTTACATGGAATGCTTGAAAGTTAAACCGTTTTCTACGAAATCGCTTCTGGGCAAAAAAAAAAACAAAAGAACGTGAAATCGACAATTACTTTCAGCGGGAATGTTGGTCCGACTCAACGTAACAATGTATTTCAAATCTTAAATATGAAGGAAGGGAAAAGAAAATTTTAAAAATACTTGGGACTCTCTACGGAAATTGGAAGATCTCAGAAGAAAGTATTCCAAAGCATCCAGTATAGAATCTTGACAGAAACACCAAGGATGGAAGGAAAAGCTTATTTTCGTGGGTAAATAGATCTTGATCAAATTAGTGGGCCAAGCTATACCTAACTATGCAATGAGTGGTTTTAAATTTCTACCTAATTTCATTCAGGAATGATCGTGGTTAATTGGCAGAGTTTGGTGGGGGAAGCAAAACCTAGATAGAGGTGTTCACTGGCTGTCTTGGGAGAAGATCTGCCTCATCAAAGGGTGAAAGGGGGACTCAACTTTTAAAATCTGCCTCATGTTAACCTTGCGCTACTAGCAAAGCAGGGATGAGATTGATCACAAATCCGAGCTCTTTTATAGCCCGATTGTTCAAAGCAAAGTATCATCCTTGTTCAGATTTCATGAAGGCACCGAATCGGCAAAGCCCCCTCTTTCACTTGGCGTAGCATTATGGCTGCAAGGAGCATTCTAGCAAATGGTATGATATGGCATGTGGACCGGAGACGGTTCAAAAATTAAAATATGGGAAGACAAATAAGTGCCAGGGAAGGAAACTTTCAAGATTATGGCTGTGTATGGCATAGCTCTATGCTAGCCCCTGCCATAGCAGAGCGCACCTGTTTTAGTAGTTCCTATCCGCTTTGTTAATATCTTACTACCTGTTTTAGAAGGTACCCGTTCACCTTGATAACTCCTTGCATAGCAAGATTTTATGCAAGATTTACATGTTTAACAGATCTATCCTCCTCTCTACTCACTCTTTGTCATAGCATATTTTATTTGCTCTGGTGGAGAGTTAGTGGAGAGTAGAGAGGTTGCCGCTAGAGCAGGTAAATCCTCTTTTGCAGTTTGCAGTGAGAACCAATTAAAGCAAGTGAACTCTGGTGTGGCGGAGGCTACCAAAGGGTTATGCCATACACAGCCTATATTACCACTGAATACTACTGCGGGGGAATCTGTAGATGCTAATAATAGAACCTGGAAGGAAGGAGGACACCATCAGAAGCTGTTTCCTGAATGATGCTGCTGATGTGATTCTGAATAACCCTTTAGCAAGGGGTAATGATGGCAATAGGCAAGTATGGGCTTGCACTAAAAAGGGAGGTTTCTCAATTAAAAGCGCCTACTATGTTGCTCTAGGGTGTGATGATGCTGAATATAAAGTGAATTCAAGCGCGGAGAAGGTCGACCCAATATGGAAAAGTATATGGAATTGCAATATGCCCCACAAAATCTGAGTGTTTGCTTGGAGAGCCGTGCACAGGATCCTACCGGTCAAACAGAAACTACACCGTAAAATCTGTGGTGTAGAGCCAACGTGTGATGTTTGTGGCAAGGAGGAGTCAATCATACATGCTTTGAAGGAATGCGACTTGGCCTCAAGATTCTGGTTTCTCACTAATTTTGGCGCACATATCTTCCTCATTAAATCGGCCTATTTCAAAGGCTGGGCGAAAGACTGCATTGATGCATTTGGTGAGCAATCTCTGAATCTTTTCTTCGTTTATGCAATGGAGTTATGGAACTTAAGGAACAAAATATGCAAGGGTGAGAAACCGGACAATGTGTGTGCAGTGGTCCGAGGAGCGGATAACATGGTTAGCGAATTTATACAAGCAAACAACAACTCAAATGCACCAGCTAGAGAGGATAGAAGCAATGCACACTGGATGAAGCCAAATTATGGAAATACTGATGGAGCCTGAAAAAAAATGACAGAAAGCGGGAGTTGGGGCTATATTCAGAGATTCAGAGGGTGGCAGCTATGTCTGGTAAGGCGGATCTGATTACAAGCGCCGAGCATTATGAAGCTTTTGCCCTGTTATCCGATGTTAAATTAGCAAGGGATATTGGGATCAGATCTGTAATTTTGTAAGCCAATTCTAGAAACCTCATTGCCACCATTAATGATAAGGACTTATCTTTGCTTGGGGGATTAACTGGTGAAATTAAGGAGGTAGCTAAGGATTTTAGCACTACCCAATTCTTGCATTGTTTTAGAGAGGTGAACCAGGTTGCCCATGAACTTGCCAAGTTCGGTTTATTATCATGACTGGTTGGAAGATATTCCCTAGAAATTCAGGCTGCGTAGCAGAGTTCACTTGCTTTAGCAGTTCCCATCCTCTTTGCTAACATCCTGTTACCTGCTTTAGCAGGTAACCCTTCTCCTAGTTAACTCCTTGCATAGCAATATTTACCTATTTAGTAGTTCTACTCTCCTCTATACTTACTCCTTGTCAAAGCATATTTTATTTGCTCTGGTAGGGAGTTAGTATAGAGGGAGGTTGCTGATAGAGCAAGTAAATCCTCCTTTACAGAGAGTTAGAAAAGAGAATGGGAACCAACTAAAATAGGTGAACTCTGTTGTGGCGGGGCTACCTGAAAGCTATGTCATACGCAACCTCAATGACCTTGTTATTTCTAATTTGTTATGAATGAAATTACTATATTCCCATCAACAAAAAGAACAAGTAAATTACTTATCTCCGTTTTCCTTCTTTATTATCTCAATAACACAGTGTGTGCTTGATTGATGTTGCAATGAATCATGGGCAGGACACATTCTAAGTAAAAACAAGATAGGCCCCCACAATGTTGATCATGATATTGAACCCAATCGACAATCTATTATGCTGGCCCTATCGTGTTTAAATCTCTCTAAAATACTATTTCTTGTTGTTGCACTTCAATCTATGATCTATCACTTTGACGGTATGGATAACTAACATTTAAATCATTGATGGTCTAAGATCATTTAATGTCACGACCCAGAATCCTAGTTGATCTGAAGGACTTAGAATTTCGTGTTATGACACCGCACACTTGTTAAGGCGATAAGCGGACATATATATCTTATATAAAACGGGGCTCCCAAAAATCGTGAATTAAATTTTCTTCTACATTAAAAATTTCCTCTATTAAGTTTATATTGAATTTGGAGTCCACGATACTAAACGACCATAAATAAAAGTACGATCAACTACTATAAAGTCTTTCCAAATATTTAATATATACCTAATGTCGTCTAACTGGTCCTCCATGTCATCACCCTCATATACCTCATAGTCTATCATCGCATCAAGTCTACCGACAGTGTAGTCCATATCTTCACCTGCAGTTGTTAGTTTTTGGGAGGGGGGTGAGTTTACTCAGTCACGTAAACTCAGTGGGTTGCACAACTGATTCACTACAATCTACCCGGGTGATCGTGGGTGCAACCTTGTGAGTGGAAGTGAATCCTTTACAAGTTCATATAAACAACATAATAATTATTCTCATAAATATTTCATAACTATAAAGCTATAAAAATGAAAGAACATAGTATATTTCAATGCGTATGATGCTTCTAATGCTTATTACTTTTCTTACTTGCCTTGTCAACTTAACTTACGTGCCATATCGAAAGTCTTATTATTACTCCATACGCTTACACAACGTATTCCGTATCTTACTTATCTTGTTTAAATGATTTGTGCTACGATCGCTGCTCGAGCCTATCACGCGAGGCCCATGTGTAAATAACCACCTAACCTCTATATCATAACATAAACCATCATCCAGCCCGATGATGTTGCGCCCATAGTAACCATAATATCTCCTTAGTTAGAGACAAAGCTATCATAGTGTCCTTAAGACCTATCTTGACTGCAGACGTTAAATCTTGCGGTGGCACGCAAGACATGGCACGGATAGAAACTTAATTCATATTTAGCTGACCTTCACATCGTATCTTAACATATCATAATATTAATTGGTTCTGAGCTTAGGTTTCGCCCCGATTTTATATTTGTGTAGGCTTAAGTCTCCACTTTCTTAATATCTCGTAGCTTAACATATTCATATTCCATATTTTCTTAAACTTAATAAGAATGAGCCACAGTGCGATAGGCTTCACAAATCATGCTTTCCAAGGGACGGATTCCTTAGTAACCTAGATGTACTTCGTGTGGCATCTCATACTACCATAGAAGGATTACATCCGTACATGAACACCTACATTCCAAGTTTCACATGACCGTAAAAGAAACTCCAGCGTGATGAAGGCTTAAAAGTCATGTAACATATTTGATTCCTTTTTCTTAACATACATATACCCTAACGTATTTTTAACTGATGAATGTCACACAAAGTAAATGAAACATATGATAAGAAAGCATCTAACCATAAAGAAAACTAATATTACTCATAATTCGAAATGTCTCACTCATCATTAAGAGAGAGAAGAAGGCGACCAAAAAATAACGAAGGTATGTGAGTACCAGAAAGCGTATTACAAGGTAATGTTAGACTAGTCTCATCAGATAGATCTTGTCGATCTGATGAAAACAGACTGGTCGTTTGTGAAGTTTAGCTAAATATTGACTCCCATATGATTTAAACAAGTTTTGATCATCGGATCCTTGTTGCACGATTTTTGGGGTACGTACACCTTCATAGCGTGGGTAGAAGATAGTTGTCCTAAGCTTAGAAGGTGAGTTGAGCCTATTTAGAAGGTTTGGGTCCGCGATTTTACAAAACGCGTGTCTGACTACTTTGGGTATACTAGCCCACTAAGGGTCCATAGACTAGACGGGCCCACTAGGCCCATGGACCTTTCTGATGTTGGGGGTCTTAGCTGATTCAATTTTCATCAAGGCTTATACGATATTTAAGGTGCATCTTAAGGATTTGAATAAATCGGATATGAGACATCGGGTTTGATAACCATATGGTGTCATAGAAAAAGTAGGTTTTGATCACTGGCCTGATTCGACCCAAAACTTGAGATCTAAAAGGGTCAATTCAGACCCTAGACTAAGGTGCCACAAGTATAGAGTGCAGAAATTTTGGTGATTATGTGTACGACTTTAAGTGGTGCAAAGACGTGATGTGTCTGTTTAAATCAAATTTGATCATCTATTCAACAGACGAACATATGATCTATATTTCAATCTATGGGCTTTGGCCCGTAGGTCTGTGATTTGCTAAAATTAATGGGTCATACAAGACCTTTAGCTAAAGTATAGGCAGATTTACATAAATAAATGTAGGAAATATTCTATGTGTAAATAAATCTATTCACATGTTTGGGATACTAAAATTTATAAAAATAAAGACATGTGAATCAATGTGAACCGTTAGATGTATAAAGCATATAATTTTATGGGAAGTCCACGATTTGACCGAGATCAGAAACTGGTCGGATTCTCGAGATTTAAATGGTCAAACGAAGACCTCCAATTGAGTGCACAGTCAAACACAGAACGGGGCAGCAACCCATCCTTGGCATGGGCTTTCTTTGTGCCCGATTTATAGTCCTCGGGATCTATTTTGCCGACACATTTGTGTGCCATATGGAAAGGTATAGTGTACTATAGTTCTCGGTCGATGGGTTCAACTATAGGGTCAACCCTTTGACCATAACTGTCTTGTGAAGCCACACAAAACCTAAGAAATTTCAGTTTTTCTAAATTCATCATATTCATTACATATAAAAAAAAGTGTAAATGTGTAGATTTGGATGGATAGAAAGGCACCCACATAGTATGAGGATCGGTTGGATTGGCAGGATCCAACTTTAGCGTCTAACCTTGTTCAATGATCGCACATGTGTCCGAGTTGGCTCACTTTGACGGGCTTAATTGCCGAAGAGTGGTGCTCGATTTTGGAGTGTATATGCAGTACTTCTTTATTGTTAGTAGTGAGAGCGGCTAGTGTTCGAAGTTGTCTCTCGTCTAAGGCGCGGGAAGAGAAGGGTCTAATGGTGATGACATAGTGGGGGGTTGCCATGCTTGCTTCCCTTGAGGGAGCAAACCATCCGAGTAACCAATGAAATCAAGAAACAACACCGACTCCATTCCCGCTGCCTGAAAACTGACAAGATCTCTAATCGGGTTGCATAAAAAAAATTTCATCTTTGACCACGTTAGCACAAAAATCATTTAGTTGGGCAGCCCATGTCTCCAGCATATAGAAGAAGTTAACCTTAAACTCGTGAGGATTCAGCTTGTCAGGATAACCATAACCAATAAGATCAAATGAATAACCCTTATGTGATTTTGCAAGAAAATGAAGGTTTTTCCTCAAATGATCACAGTTTTTTCCAAAACCATATGAGCCAAAACTAATGCAAAAACTGACAAGACCTCTAATCCAGTTGCATAAAATAAATTTCATCTTTGACCACGTCAGCACAAAAATCATTTAGTTGGGCAGCCCATGTCTCCCGTGTATAGAAGGAGTTAACCTTAAACTCGTGAGGATTCGGCTTGTCAGGATAACCATAACCAATAAGATCAAATGAATAATCCTTATGTGATTTTGCAAGAAAAGGAAGGTTTTTTCTCCAATGATCACAATTTTTTTCAAAACCATGAACCAAAACTAATGCAAGGCCACTATTTTCAGCAAACTGATAGTGACTATATACCCGTGCGAACTCCGAGGTCCGGGCTGTCTGTGGTGGAAATTGGATTGGAGAGGCTCTTCTGATCTAACTTGGATTTGTTGAAGAAGCTACTACCGTAGAGCTATTAAATAGATACACACTAGAATTAAATTGTGAAAGGAGGGTAATTTTCGGTGTTTTGTTGAAATTGACTACTGATGGTGTGGTTATTCCCATCTTGCCCGTCGAAAATTTTGCAAGGAGGGAGGAGATGGAGTTTGGAGAACGTGAAGGAGATGAGAGAGAGAGAGAGTCCCTTTTTCTTTTTCGTTTGAAGTATATATATACTAAGAGAGGGAGAGAGGGACAATAGAGCACAATAGATGTCAAGGGTGGTTACTGTTGTGATTGGGCTACCAAGGTACACAGAAGAGAGAGAGAGAGAGGGAGAGAGAGAGGAGAGAGAGGGAAATAGCTAATAGGGTTTGTTGTCGTGTGGTGCTTCAACAGAGAGAGAATGAGGAAGAGACGTTTGAGTGGCTGCTGGCTCCATATTGCAATGAGAAGAAAAGAGCCCTATTATAATTTTATAATGAGAGGAGTGCTCGATTGGGCAAGTCTCTAAATAAAAGCAAGAGTCGAGAGGGACTTTAATTGCTTTAAAAAAAAATAGGGAGGTTTCCAACTTTCTTTCTATAAAGTGGGTTTGTTTTGGGTGTTGGCACTATTAGGGAAAGAGTGTGAGTGAGTGAGAGAGATGTGTGACTGACTGTGGGGTATTGGCTGCTTGTAAAGAAAGAGTCCTAAAAGGACTTGTATTCTTTTCATAATTAGGCACACAAGGTGGGTTAAAGTGTAGAGCACCCTGATGAGTAGTGAAATATGATGATATTTCACTCCTAAATACTTATATTTAGCTATCCGATGAAGACTATCTGATGAGAATTACTAGATTTAAAGTGTTGAAGGTAAATACAATCCAAGTGCATAAAACAGTCCAATAATTCTGAAAATAATATCAAAACATTGCAACTTTGGGTCATCGAGAACTTAGTGCGACTTGCAGCTCAATTTGGACTTTCAAGACATCAGAATTATGAAATTGCTTTCTGTCATCTTTCCAACGCCATAAGAATCATATCAATCCGAGTTCGGAGTAGAAAGATATGACCGAAATACCGATGCAGTGTTTGATGCAAAAGTGGGCGAGAGTTCACGAAAATCTGGAGAGGTCAATTAATCGACCCTGCACTCGATTAATCGAGGAAAGCGATAGAGTCTGACACAAAAAACATTGTTTGGTTGTAGAATTAAAGGGAAGGTCGATTAATCGACCCTTTACTCGATTAATCGAGTAAAGTAATTCCATTTAAAACGGAACTGACTCCTATTGCAAATCTTTTAGGAGGGTCGATGCATCGATCCTATAGGGTCGATTAATCGACCCTGACTTTTCTAGCTAGGAAAGCTATGCGACTGGGAGAGTATTTAAAGCCAAAGATAACACTCGAAAAAGGAGAGTTAGATTAGAGATTAGAGATTAGATTTTTATTTTTCATAGCTACACGTAGAGGTAGAAATTTTTTAATTCTTTTTGAGAGCTTTACTCCTTTAACCTTTATAGCTTTCCTTTCTTCAATTTTATTATTTTTGTTCAGTTGATTCTTACTTTAAATTAAAAGATTAGTAAAGAAGATTGTTAATTTCGTTTCTGAAGATCATCGTACTTGTGGATCAAAAAATTTCTATTGAAGGTTGAGATATTTGTAATTAATTAAATTGATATTATTTTTCATTCCTTATTTATTTATGTCATTTAATTATAGCATGTGTGGCTAATTTCTTATGGATGGGGATCTAATGATTCCCATCCGAGGGATGCACTTTTAATAATATGAATCTAGGATTAAAATATGAGATTTTGTTTTATGATTGTTATGTTGTCACGAACGGATGAAATCCCAGCCACTAACTGGAATCGAGTGTGCCGAGTCATGCCCTTGATCTCAGATCTATGGTGGTATTCTTGTTGGAATTTTTACCCACTTTGGAAATGATTTTTATTTGAAATCTGAGATCAAGTGTGTCAAGCCATGCCCTTGATCCCAGATCTATATATAGAAATCATCTCTGAAATTAAGTCATGATTGCAGGGATGCAACGTGGAACCTATCCAGGTTTTGACCATTTATCTTTCATAAAAGATATTTTTCTTCAATAGTATATCTTATAGTTTAATTCTTAGATTTGTATTACGGGAAGAACAAATCAAAGATGGGAGGATTTAGCATCTTTATCTTTACCTTTATTTTTGAATAATCAATTAAACTTTAGTTTGTAGTCAGTAATTGTTATCTTATAAAACTACCTAAATCATAATATTGATAGGGCACTGTTGACTCTTAGTAAATTTCTTGAATTGCTGTCTCATCTTTGTAAATCTTCCAAAATAGTTCTCGTGAGAACAATCTCGTACTCCGTACCCACTATATACAATCTAATTCGTGCGCTTACGAGTAAAACATCACAATTAAAAATCACACCACACCCTTATTGAGCTTGGTGCTCCACCCCATCTATGACCACACAAACTGATTTTCAAAACTCGGGTAACTCAAATTGCCCCATTAAAGCATTAGAAGAACTCAATCGCCTCACCTGTCAAATCACCTGGCCCCATTTGACAACTCTTTCCCAACAAACACTTTTCAAGTGGTGTAGAGAGGAGCGTCACATGCTACTTCTCAAATTTTCCTTCTCAAAAAGGTTTATCACATTGTTGAAAAGAGTTAGCCTATAATGAGCGTCCCCCATCATGAGTCGCAATTGCAGTCCACATGATCACTGCATGACTGCAATGGGCGGCCATGCATTGAAAGTCCGTGCAAGTCATGAAGTGACAAAGACGTGTGGATTACCATGTCCAGTCCGATGGGTGGACACCCATTCTAGATTAACTCTTGTTGAAAGTCTTGTTGTATTGTACATCAAAATCTTTTTTAGAGAAGAGTCGCCTAGGTGGATGCTTCTAGAGTTTTTTGTTGGTGCAAATAGAAGTATTATTTCATCACCCAATCCACGTCTGTGTTGTGTTGTACACCAAAATCTCTTTTAGAGAAGAGTTGCCAAACAGTCGCCTAGGTGGATGCTTCTACAGTTTTTTGTTGGTGCAAATAGAAGTATTATTTTATCCCCCAATCTCCCTTCCCCCCGCCCCTTTCCTCTCTAAAGCGAAGCCACACGACAGAATATTCGACGCCCAAAACAAAAAATTAACTGAAAATGCGTTCTTCTCTACCGCCCATAACCCACTCAGCTTTCAACTCCCGCTTTCTTCTTTCTCCCATATATCTGAGATTTCCCTCATCTCGGCATCAAAACTCTAGACTTTCTTCTCCCTTTCATCCTCACCGTACGTTTTTAGGGTTTCCGACGAGATCACTCACGTGGTCAGGTCGTGGTCACGTGACGAATTCCGGCCCTCCACCCCCGGAGCCCGAGAGACCTATCGGAAAAGACCCGCTCCCACCTTCAGGTTTGGTTTTCATTTAATTTTGATATAGAGATATTAAGTCTATCGTCAAACTCGTAATCAATTCTGTTTTTATATTTTAGGAAATTTCTGTTTTGTAAATTACTGCACTATTTATAGGAGATTTTGTAAATTTGAGCCCTTTCAGATCTGTTAATTTTACATGCTCTGTTCACCCTTTTATCACTCATAAGTATGATTGTATGATGTGTCAATTTGGATAATGTGTATGGTAAGATCAATATAAGCGATGAAATTTTTTGCCCATGTAGTATTGGCACGTGCCGGGCGGCAAAGTCTATGAAGACGATGATTCCATTTAATATGGTATAACTTAGAAAAGTAGTATTTTTTTTTCCAAGTTGTTAAAGTTTTAAGCATAAAATTTTAGATTTGGGCATTGTACATAACCGATTTTTAGATGTGTTAAAGGATGAATATGTTTAGATTTTACGAGTCATGGAATGCCTTAGAACAGAGGTGCTTTTGAATGAGTAAAACATGACATCTTTTTCAACCCTCATAGTTCATATCTAGAGTTAATTGAACTCTACATGTAATTGTTGTTACAATCATTTGACTACTCTCGCTGAAATAGCGATGAACATCCAATAGTCTGGTAAGGCGCGTTGACTCATGTACACCAGTGATTGAGGGATACTGGATCTAGGAAGTCATCAATTTAGCCACTTAAACATTTTTTGGCTTAGAGACACTCTTTTCAATGAGCCACATACGGATCTTCTTGTCAGCTCCAGCATATTATATATTACCACAATATGACTTGTGTAAAAGGCGGCACCTAATTCCATCAATTTTTTAGAGATCAGGAAGCTTTTAATTATCAGGTGGAGATGGTTTTCATGGACAGTGGACAACTTTTTTTGATAAGTCGAATCTGGGAACCTGGATATTCTCATCAGCTCCATGATTTGTGGTTATGTGATGTGTGGGGCACCTAATTCCATCATATTTTGAGAGATCAGGAAGCCTGTAATTATCAAGCATAGATGGTTTTCACTTTTCAGGGATAGTGCACAAGTCTTGAAACTGAGAGTAGCATAATGGATGTAACCTTCTAAGAAGGTAATTTGATGAAAAGAGGTTTGGATTTGAATTGCAGATCTTGGACGGGCAGGAGTTGGCCTGCTGAGTTTTTCTAATTAGTTGGAATGGAGGGGTTGGGGGGTTTGAGCTGCATCCTTGTTGAGCTGTGCATGGGCAAACCATCACCTTAAATTGGTGGTTGGCATTGATGAGGGTGATGGATATGGAATCAGAGTTGGAGGGTGGAACTTCATGATTTTGATGGATAATTGTTGTACAATGTGAATGCGTTTGTACTTCGAAGCAACCTACAAAATTAATTCGTTTTGATGAGTGTGAATCAGGATGGCTTATTTCTGCGATCAAATTAACAAGAAAAGCATAGTTCTTGGAGTGGATAAAATATGAATTAATGGAGTGCCACCTACATTAATAAATAAAGAGTTGGTATTAGGACAATGCTCCAGTCAATCTCCCTTCGTCCAATCTGAGGGTATCCACCTGTTTAGGTGAGTTGAATAAAGCCAGCTACGATGGAGGACCAAAATTCCTTATATTGAAATCTCCATTCTGCCACACCTCTGATAGAGCACATCTGAATTGATCGACATAAGTCGCAATTGCAGAGCACAACCACAAAGCCAGAGTCTCTGGGAATCCTTGCCGATCTGTCTGTTGCAGCTCCCTTACAGCTGACTGACAAAGAGTCGGCCACTCTCACTTAATCAGTTGCATTATTCACCTTTTTGAATTTTTTTCCTCACAAGTGCCATCTTCTCTTTAAATCACTTAACTGTTCCTTATACAAATCCAAACAAGAGTGTTCATGCTTAGGGAACCAAACCTACCCTTCTTTTTTAACAGAGCAGTTTGGCCTATAGCAAACATTCCTGAAAGCAAAGTTCCAAGTTAGGCATTTAGGGCATCTCCAGTCTCCTTTTTTAATGGCTGGGCATTTTCCTGGCTTAGGTTTCTTGGCAGCTTGGAATCTACTAGCAATCTCTTTCTCCAACTTTGCCTCTACCCTTCAGAAGTTCATGCTAAGATTTCCATGAGCAATTGGAGGCCTATACCTTTGGTTTGAGTTCCTTCCTCGATCTCCGCTTTGAGATCTGCATCAATCTCTGCTGCGAGGCAATAATTGATCTTTGTTGTGATCCTTGCTTTGATCTTTCCTTCAATCTCTGCTGCTAGCCCTGCTTCGATCTTTTCTTCGATTGATGCTCCAGTTCCTGCTACAATCTCTGCTATGTTCGCTCTTGCTTTCACTCCTACTGTCTCGCTATTGGATTGAGAACCCCTGGTTGATCTCTGCTGCTGTGATCCTTTGATTTTGTTTCCTTCGATTTCTACTGTGAGCCCCGTGTCGATCTCTTCTCTGGTCGATGCTTCAATTCTTGCTACAATCTCTGCTATGATCACTCCTTTATTGAAGATGCAATGTGAGCCAGTGTATGTGTACCCTCACCTCCAACTGCAATGAGGCTAAAATGTCACAATGATTTTTTTAAGGCATCAAACTGCAACAAAACTTGGAATTTTAGGGGGAAAAATAGTAGTTTGCCTGCACCCATAATTAAGAAAAAACTCAGTCTTTTGAATTTACGAAAATTTTCAGAAAATTGCCTACAGAAAAACCACTGATTTGTGTGCTCATAGAAAACTCTTCACCTCTCGAGGCTTGACTAGTGTTGAAGGAGATTGAGCTGACCACCATTGACAGTGCTCGGGTTGGGTACCAATACCAAGTTGCAACTTATAAATAAAATCCTCACCAGCACAGTTTTCATGCCACATGGTGCACATTTTTCACCAGTTCAATTTGTCCAAGTACTGCAGAACATCATATTAAGTGACTGTAGCCTCAAATGTGTGCCTATCAGAGGATTTCAAGTTTTAAATCATTCATCCTAGCATATTAATATGGACTCCTGTTCATATCTAATGTAGGGTGTATATTGAAGTGCTCAGATTGAATGGTACAAAACATTCGATGGGACATGTTTTTTGGGTCGAGTTTAGTTCATATGATGTCCTGCTACTTGGACGAATTGGATTGGTTAAAAGTGTGTCGTGCGGCACGGTATGACCTTAAACTATGATAGAAATCGAGGTTCAAAAGTCAGCGATGTTTTGTTGGTGTTCTACCTTTGCTTTGGAAAGTTTGCTTGCGATTGAGATATGGGGATATTTTCTAATGTGGTTTGGGGTCAGCAGCTGTATGAGAGAGACATGCAATGATTCTTTCAGGATGGCCGTAGAACCAATTCGATTGGAATGTGAGAATCATTTTGAATGCATTGCCAATGGTAATACTCTGGGAAATCTGGAAAGAAAGAAACAAACGGATCTATGAAACAAAGTACAAGACTCTCAAAGCTGTAAAAAATGCGATTGCCGAAGTCCTATGTTGGTGGTGTATTTCAGGATCTCCTGGAGAGGCAGTTGGTGGCTGATATCCTGTTGGAATTTGAACATATCAGACCTCTTTTTTTTCATTTTTGATAGGTAAGATGGGCTTGAACCTGCGACCTTGAGGTTGCAATAGTCAACCTTCCTTTGTGCTACAGGCCCAAGCCGGGAACAAATCAGACCTCCCTAGAACATCTACTCTCTCTAGCCTGACTGCTCAACGAGGTTTGTTTTTGTATTTTTATTTTGTTTTCCGTCTCTATTTTTTTTAGGCCTCTCTTTTTCTCAACGAGGCTTGTTTTTGTATTTTTATTTTGTTTTCCCTGTCTCTATTTTTTTTTAGGCCTCTCTTTTTTTGCAGGCAAAGTATTTCGCTGGGCGCTCTCTGATCTGCTGTAATCTCATTTTGTGGTTTTAATGTGATAAAAAAGAAGATTGTAAGGCGAACTTTATGTACGCAAATGATATTAACAACCGATCCAAGCAATTTATTGTTCTTGGAGTGAATAAAATATAGCTGTATGTAAGGCTATGTTTATCCGTGCAGATGAGTTTTAACTGCAAAGCCAGAATTTATGCAGTCTGATTTCAAATTATTTTTTTAGATCTGTGAAGATGGAATTTAACTGTGAAGTCAGAATTTATGCACATTCTAATTCCACATTACTTTTTCATCAATTTCTTCCTATTCTACTTGTAGCTAAGGAATGCTTCATTCTCAATCTACATATATACCTCTGAGCATTATGATTTATGACTAGGATATATGCGAGGTGGTTTCATTGGCTGTCAATACCCTGCCAACAGGCAGCTCTATATCAGAGATACTAGAACCTTGAGTCTTAATTCACACAACTGCAGTTGTATTTTGGAAGAAAGAGACCAAGGCCACAAAATTTAACCTATTCAAGATATAGTACCCTCACTGGAGATGCTAGTTGTAGGCTTGTGGCCATCCACCCAAAGGTCACGGAGTCACCGCATAGTGTTTTGAAATGGTTGATAGAGAAGAACCATAGAGGTTTTTCAACAATATACTCTGTTTTAATGAGTAGCCGACTTTAGAGATTTAGATCTGTGCTTTGATTACAAGTTGTGAAGGTGCAAGGCTTCCATTGCACTAGCTAAAAACTGGACTGGTTAATTTCCAAAAGAGTTTGGGAGTATCTTGGTAACAAAATTTTAAGGATAGACTTTAAAGCTAAGAACCGAATTCCCTCGACTTGGGCTTGGTAAAAATAGTCCATGTATCACAATATCAGTGAAAAGATATTTGTGATTGTAAATATTATGAAGATTTTCGGTTGAGGAGCAAAGCTTGAGCTATACAGATAGGTTTTATCTACATGGAACTTCTATAATTTTCTTGAAAGTCTGATGATATCAAGTACTTCGTCCATACATTCTTTATTTGATATCTTCATGAATTATTTTTTGTTTAACAGCTCTTTTTGAGAGCTGCGAAATGGGACTATTTTGGATGTTAAAAACATTGTATTATGATGAGAGAGAGGATACAATTTACAGAGTTAGTTGCATGATCATGGTAGACTTTCTGAGTACTTAATTTTGGGTTTTAGATTAGTCTGGAGTCTAGACTATCTGTGCAGAAATGTTGTAGTGTGCTTCTGTTATTATTGATGTTTGTGTAGATATTACTAATATACATGGCATCCTATTGTAAGTCGTTCCCCCCCCAGGCCCCCACCCAACCCCACCCAAACTTTTCCCTAATTCAAAGCTTCCCCTAATCCTCTTACACCAAAGTTAATTTGGGGACAGATGAATATTTCTGCATGTAGTTATTCCCTTTCTTTTTGTGTGGGCCTCTACAATTCCAATCTTAGGCAACCCCCCCCCCCCCCCCCCTTCTCAAAAAAAAGAAAAAACATATGCACACTCTACTGTAGCTGTTTTGTTTTTGTTATCAGTTTTTTTATTTACTTTTGCACCAATAATATACCAATTGGTTCAAGCGAACTCAATATAGTAGTAACATAGCTACCATAGACAAAATGCAAACTAGGTATCCATGAGAGCATCCATAGCTAAATGAGTTGGTATAGTGTTAACTGACCCGTTCACTGTCATTGTTAACGGGTCAAACTCGTCCTGCTAAAATGATCAAACCTGTACTTCCACTGATTTGGATGCTCATAAACAGTCTGTGTACTTCCCCAAGGTTTATTTAGCATAAGGAGATTGACCCATTCACACTTGAGATGAACAGGTCGGTTACCCTATACCAACTCTTGCTATAAATATACTTAAGGCAAACATCATCAGATAAATAAAGGAGAAAACTTGTCATGTCAAATTCAAGTGCACTTTTCTAGTTGAGGACTTTCATGAACTGAAGTAGGGACGGAGAGCTATTAAATTGGCCAAGGTCGATGTGAAGTTATTAATGGAGCTTCATTAAGCTTAATTCTTGTGTCAGGGATGCCATTATCTCGATGTTCTTTTTTTACTTGTTCACTACCACCGTACTAGTAGAACTACTAGGACTTGTTAGATCTATATATGAAACAATCAATGGCTTACGCTTCACACACAACTTTAGACTGTTAAATCCAAGAGAAGGGTTTGGTAGCTCGGCTAAAGTACTAATTGACTGCAACACTTCTGAAGTAGCTTTGACATATTGCATGAGAGCTACTTGTCATGAAAAAATAAATGCGTGATTATTCTCTTTTTCTGTCTCTTCGTATGGAGAAGCATGTCCAAATTGTTTCTCACCGGCCTTTGTGTCATTTTTCTGGGAACAGATCTAGGAACAACTTTCTACAGGATACAAGATAGAATGCAGATATTCTTTGCCGTTCTTTTCTGGATGTCCTTATTTTTCTGGAGTAGTGTCTGGGACGGGAGGGACAACGACGGCAGACCAACCAAGCGGTCTCGATTTAGAAGGTGACCTCTCAGCAGATTAGTGTAAATAGATCTACAGGGAGCATCAGAATATACATGGAAAAAGTACCTTTCATTTTATATATATATGGAAAATGATCATATTACTCTGAGTCCTATATATATAAAATTCTGTAATTTTGTTGCATCAGTCTCATAAGATTCCAGAATCAAGATGGTTTATTTATTTCCATATTAGTATTCAAAATGCAAAATCATGTGTTCATATATCAATTATGAAATTTCTGATCAGATGATGAATGGTGTTGTTTTCTATTGTGGTATGTAAAAAGTGTATGGCAGCAATATTTTCCTAAGGGAGCTACAACTTGCATACAAGATTTGTGCCGTTGCATATAGTTTAAAAGAAAGACTTGGTATTTTTGGACCTGTGCCACATGGAACACAATTTAAGCGTCTGATTTGATGGCGATGATGTAGAGATCTCTGATGCCAAATATTGGCACTATCTCTATCATCTGATTAAATGCTTCACTGTGTTGACTCATATCAGACGGCTTAGTTGGTATTTTACCTGGCACAGGTCCCAAAATATTAACTCTTTCCCTTTGAATTATGTGCAACGGAACGAATCTCATGTGCAATAAGTAGTTGTCCCCTTTTCCTAAGGGAAGGTCACAGCCCACCTATTTAGTGAGAGCAGCCAGTTAATGAAAGCGCATGCTAGTGCCAACCAGCCACCACACGGCCGAATACCATTATGTGGGTGCTTTCAATAAAAAGGTGGGCACAAATAAGGTTGCAGTTATAATTTAGAAGGGTCCATTATACCCTTTGTTATCGAACAATTTGTTTGTCTTGAATAGGGCTGTGCAGAAACCGACCCGAACCGACCAAACCGACGGAAACCGACCCGAATTTCGGTTCGGTTTCGATTTCGAAAAATAGAAATCGATAGTTATTGGTTCGGTTTCGGTTTTAACGTTAAAAAATCGAAACCGAACCGATAAGAAACCGATAGTGGTGCTACCCGGCTACATAAGTGCATAGTGCATTCAAAACTTAGGTTGCAAACAAAGAAGTCTGTTTTTCCCCTTTGAAATCTTATATTCTCATGTGTTTTTATGTTGTTGGAAGAACCATTTAAGTTATAGGCTTTGGGGAGTGGTAATGGGTTTAAAGGATGTGTATTTATGGGGTTTTAAGACCCCATTTTGTTTAATTGTGATTTCTGTATAGTGTATTTGAATTTGTGATTTTGGGTTTTCTTAGGACTCTCCCTTTGTAGTTTGTATTTGTGTTGATTTGGGTTTTGGGGTTTTGCATTTGGGGCTTTGGTTTCCTGAATTGTTCTCTAATGATATGTTTGTCATTTTTTATTTAAAATAAATTTATATAGAAAATACCCATCGATCTGGACTGTCATAATTAGTGCATTAATTTTTTAGAAATGTTCTTAGCCATTTGATCAATCACCTACTTTTGGATGGTTAATAGCGAATCAGCGATATAGGCAACAACCTACAGAGTCTTCAGCGATCTAACTCTTATGAATTGACAATGACTTCCTAATAAAATAAAAATGAAAATTGATGTTTAGAAACCGAAAACCGATCGAATCGATAATCGATTCGGTTTCGGTTTTGAACCTTATCGGTTCGGTTTCGGTTTCATAGAATAGAAACCGATAGTTATCGGTTCGGTTTCAATTTTACCCCAAAACCGACCCAAACCGACCCGATAACACCCCTAGTCTTGAAGGTGGGATAAGCACTTTGGTTATATTTCAACTTCCTCAAAACCTTAATTTATTGAAGTTTTTATGTTTTAATATTCCTTTCTTTTACTTAAAGGACCCTCTATTCTCGCCCACTTATTTATTGAAAGTGAGCACTAGTGCCCACTATACGGCGGGACATTATTGAGTGGGTTCTTTCGGTAAACAGATGGGCACGAATAGAGGTTCCCTTAAATTGGAGATTTTCTTAACATCTCAAATTTTATTTAGGATTTTTGAGTGATTAGGACCTCACAATCCGAAATTAGTGACTTGGATGTGAGAAGTATTTTATGATGAAACCTTCCCTCTCTCTTAAAAATATAGATGACCACATTGTTTTTTTTGGCAATCATTAATCTCAACAGAAAAGTACGACTTCTTTTTAACTAGGTAACCTCACCAGTGTGCGATAGTAAATGGTGTAAGAGCCCCATCAAAATTCTATTTTATGTCAACCTCCGCGAAATCGCAATGACCATATGTAGATGGAACTGTCAAGGGCTTGGGAATTCAAAGATAATTTGAAGCCTTCGTCAACTTTTGATGACAAAGCTCCTTCCATCTCGCAATGATCATATGTGGGTGGAACTGTCAAGGGCTTGGGAACTCAGAGATAATTTAAAGCCTTCGTCAACTTTTGACGACAAAAGCTCCTTCCATCCTTTTCCCATGTGAGACTTTGTTAGTTTCATCAAGGATGGATTCTATTAAAACCTAACTCGGCTTTCATGGAGGCTTTTATGTAAATTCCAAAGGTCGATCTGGGAGACTAGCACTGCTATGGAAAGAGGATGTTTCTTTGGACATACAATTCTTTTCCTCTCATATGGATTGTACAGTTAGCAATGAAGAAGACGGTATAAGGTGGAGATTCACAGGTATCTATAGGGAACCAGATAGCAACTCTAGGCACAAAACTTGGATCCTTCTTAATATTTACAGCAACTTGTGATGGGGCCAATACTTTGGGTAGCACTAGGAAGGCATGGGGGCCTTGAAGCTGGTTGATTGACTAGCAGGAAGGCATGCAGGCCTTAGAGCTAGATGTGTGACGCACGAACGCGGAGGCGTGATAGCCTTGCTTTGCGTGCGTGTTCTCATATATGTGGGTAGATGGCGACTCGAGTTAGGTGGTGTGCTACTGTGGTGACTAGACGCGCATGGGTGTGGATAGCTGACTTGAAGGTGTTGGTGTTGCATGAGTCTTATGTGCCATGGGCAATATGTCAAACCAATACGTTTGAAATTCTCCTGCTATTTGGCTTGAGGTGGTGTTTAAACCATATGTATGGGAGGAGAGTTGTGGAGCTACTCCAATACACACGGGGCCTTGTGACACTAGAGGGTGCATATTGATCTCCTAGGCCTGAAAGGGTGGGCCTAGGACGTTGCTTCGGCAATGTCGTGTGTCATCTAAGGTGAGGTTGTCATGTGTCCGAGCTATGCGTCGCGGTGCATATGAGTTGGCTATGAGGGAGGCACTCGAGGGCTACGTGGGACACTGTGGTGCACGTTAGTTGAGGGCCGAATGCTGATGCATGTTGGTCGCGTGAGCCACATACAATAGTGGGCTTGGTTCAATATGACGGCGAGATATATTGGAATGAGATGGAATGAGGAGCTGTATGCTACTGTCGCGGGCGAGGTACTAGTGTTAGACACAAGGTGAAGCTTGAGCAGGCCAAGCAAGGCACGAAGGTCCTGGCATGCATCTTGTAAGGGGCAGATGCGTTGATATGGTAAGCCTTGGTGAGAAGGGTTAGGCTGGCCTCATTGTAGTGGCAGTGAGACGCCGCACGAGTGTGATAGCCGGTATTGGGTTGTGCTCCTGTGACAAACTGCTCACTGCCATGGCTAGTTGTGAGAGACTTCAATGAGATTCTGTTTCAACATGAGAAGAGGGGGATGAGGAACAGGAGTTGGGCACAGATTGATAAATTCCACGCATGTATAGAAAACTGTCATCTGGGTGACTTGGGCTACAACAGACCAAAATTTACTTTGAACAATGGCCGTAAGGGAGCTGATTTTATGGAGTAATGATTGGACAGAGCTTTGAGCAACTCACAGTGGAAAAATACCTTCCCTATAAAGTGGTGAATCAGGTGATTATCAATCTTCATCAGCTACATGTCGGATTATTTAGCTGTAATTATCAATCTTCACGCTTATTTTGGTGATAAAATACATGTCCATCTAGATTTGAGGCTATGTGGCTAAGAGAAGAAGGCTTTATGGAGCTAGTAGAGCAGCAATGGGCATTATATCAACCGTCTTCTTTAGACCCAGTGAATAGCTACTCGGAAAAAGCAACACAGATGATGAACTTCTGCAGAACTGGAACAAATCTAATTTTGGCAATGTGGAGAAGTTAAAAGAGAAAATGAAGAGTCTTCATCAGCTACATTCTTCATAACGCTCAGCGGGAGAAATTAAAAAGCAAATTGGGAGATCAATGAATTGATCAAGAGGAAGGAGGCAGAGATTTGACTGAGAGATGGAGATAGAAACACGACATATTTTCACTCTAGAGCATCGGCAAAGAGGAAGCGGAATTTCATTGGGGGCCTCTTTGATAAGAACGAGGTGTGACGGATCAGATTCAAAGTGTCATTGAGACTAACAACTCTTCACCGATTTCGGAGATCATGGGAAGCTTTCAACCGAGGGTGCAGTGGAGCAGAACCAGGCCCTCACCGAACAATTCACTACATTTGGGGTTCAAAAAGCTTTGGCACAAATGCATCCACTCAATTTCTCCAGGACCCGATGGTATGCCTACGATCTTTTTTCAAAAATTTTGGGATTCCATAAAAAAAATGATGTATTGCATATAGTCCTTGATTTTTTAAATGGATCAGCTGATATATTTGCAATCAATCACACCAATATCGTCCTTATCCTGAAATGCAAAAGCCCAAAACACATGAAAGACTTCCGACCCATAAGCCTACATAAATTTCAAACTCATTTCTAAGGTTTTGGCTAATAGGTTGAAAATTGTCTTACCATCCATAATCTCTCCTAACCAATGTGCTTTTAGCCCCGATAGGCTTATCACCGATAACATCCTCATAGCCTATGAAATTAGTCTTCTTCCATAACAAAAGAGAGGCCAGAATGGTTATTGTGCTTGAAAGCTTGACGTCAGTAAAGCGTTTGATAGGGTAGATTTGAATTTCTTTCAACAAAGCATGCTTAGTTTGGGTTTTGAGGAGAAGTGGGTTTCCCTCATTATGAAATGTGATACTTTTGGCATCATACTCATTTTTGTTCAATGGCGGCATTTGTGGAAATCTAATCCCTACTAGAGGGATTCGGCAAGGTAATCCTATATCAGCCTACTTGTTTATTCTATGCACGGAGATGTTTTCATTTATGTGTTCTAAAGCTGTGATTGATAGGCAAATCTCAGGCGTTAAAATCTGCAATAGTGCCCCAAAAATCATTCGTCTACTTTTTGCAGACGACAACTTGTTTTATTTCAAAGAAAATATTGATGAATGTAAAGCGATGATTAGTACGCTTAAAGGATACGAGGAGGCTTCTGACCAACTAATCAACTTGGAAAAATCTTCGATGACATTTAGTGCAAATGTCAAAAGGGAATTTGGGGCATCAAATTCAACAGCTATTTTGCATCAAAGGCGCACACCCCTATGAAAAGTATCTTGGGCTGCTTTCTTTCATCAATAGATCTAAGAACCAACGGCTCAGATTTATCAAAAGAAGAATTTGGGGCAAGCTACAAAATTGGAAAGACAAGCTTTTATCGAAAGCTGACAAGGAAACTCTCATCAAAGCGGTAGCACAGGCGATACCAACATATGCGATGAGCTGCTTTCATTTACCGGTGGGGATCATTAACGATATCACATCTTCAATCTCAAGGTTTTGGTGTTAAAAAATCATAATCAGAAAGGAGTTCATTGGCTGGCCTGGTGGAAATTGTGTAAAGCCAAAGCTTACGGTGGTTTAGGCTTTAGGAATATGATGGCGTTCAACAAGGCGATGTTATCAGAACAAGGGTAGAGACTTGTCACAAATCCTACCTCTCTTGATGCCCAAATCCTAAAAGCCAAATATTACGGCAATTCATGCTTCATAGAGGTTAAAATTGGGGACCATCCGTTTTCACTTGGAGAAGCATCTGGGGCACTAAATATATTTTGCATCAAGGCCTCATCAAAAGGATAGGGAATGATGAGAATACTAAGATTTGGGGTGAGAAGTTGCTCCCATGGGAAACCATACATGAAGTTACCACTCCCAGAACCATCCAATAAATTTCCTTGGTTAAAGACTTCAGTGGAATGAAGTGTTTATTAGGTCCCTTTTCAATGTCGAGGATTCTGAAACAATTCTCCACATCCCACTGCCCACCCAATCCAGAGAAGATTCCATTGCTTGGACTCTCACCAACAATGGAAGCTTTAATGTCGGAAGTGCCTGCCATCTAACCCAACTGAGTACTAAGTCCGATCAATATGCAGGCGGTATCAAGCTCTCCCAATGAAGACGGGGGATGGAAGAGGATTTGGAAATGCAACATTCCTAAGAAAGTTAAGAATTTTGCTTGGAGGGCGTGTAAGGACATTTTGCCGGTGAGACATAATCTCACCAAAAAATCTATCATTGATTACGCAATTTGTGAAGTGTGTGGAGATGCTCCTGGATCGGGCATTCATGCATTGAAGGAATGCACAAATGCGATGAGGTTGTGGTATGGCTCACTATTAGGACTAAGAACTGATGCATTCCTGGCCTGTAATTTTGTTGACTGGCTGTCGCAAATTTTGAATGAGGAGGAGATTTTTGATATGGTCATATTGGTCGCCGGGGGCATCTGGAACAGCCGAAGCAGCATACTTTGTGGCGGTCAACGTCGAGGATTTGTTTTGCACCAAGCATGGTGTTAGTGCTTCACATTGGAACGTAACGTAATTAAAAGAGCTCTATTTAAGATTAGGGTATGTACAAGACTTTTTCACTTTTCTTCTTTTAAGAAAAACTCTAGCCGCCTTTTTTTCTCCTTCTCAAAAATCCCAGCCGTCACAATTCTTTCTCCACCCACTTTTCTCTAAAACAAAACATCTTAATCTTTCCCAAAAACTATTACGTGTTCTTTCACGAGAATCACCGTGATTTTTCTCCCGCCGTTAAGATCGAGGAGGAAGAAGAAGGCAAAATCCTTGGACAGGCCATCACGTGGATGCCGATTTCTATCGCTCTAATCGCCGTCAATCTGTCGATCATGCTTCAAGAGGTAGGTACTCGTCCATCTATCTCGTCCTTTTCAGATCCCATTACATAGGGTGCAATTGGTCGCGTACCGATGAGTTAAATAAATCAAACTCGTGTATATTTTGTATAAAAAAAGTAATTTTAGAAAAAGAAATAATTCAGCCGCTCGTAGATAGTTATTTATGTTTGAATATTTTAATTATATTTTTAGTTCTTTTGCAGAACCCGAATCCTTCCTGTTTTGCTTTTACTCGTATTATTTTAATTATAGTAAAATTGGAAACCCAAATAACATTAGTATATAACGCCGCTCACTGGGTTCCACGGTACATAGTCATCGTGTACTTAAAAGACCCATGGTTGCCGCTCAGTACAATCGCTGTAGCTTCATTGACGCTTTAAAGATATTACTTATACTTTTGATTATGTGGGTTAAAATATAATAAAGTATAATTGATGCAGCCTCAACACATTATATAAGACGTTTTGCTTTTTTTTTATTATTATTATATTTGCATCTCATAAGACTTGATGATTATGACGTTTTGTTTTATTCATTATAATTGCATCTTATAAGACGTTTTGTTTTCTTTTTGGGTATGTTTGGTTCATTGTAATTGGTTCCTTATAAAAATCACTTTACCTGTAAAATGATGCTGATTGGATTACATGTAATTTTACTTTTTCTCATGTAAAATTCATGTTTGTTTCACTATAAAATTTTGGTGTAAAGTTTACTTTTTGTAAAAAATAGAGCCTTTGGGGTTTGCTTTTTACTTTTGCAAGTAATATTTCAATATTACAAGCCATCACCCTTGTAAGTCAAAAAAATTACAGGTAATTTTTGTGGCACAATCCACGAAAAATTACGATGAAACAAACGACTTTTGGTGTAAAAAATAGAGTTGTTGGGGTGATATTACAAGCTTTATATGTAATATCCCCCTTTTACATTGAAACGAACGTACCCTTTATATTTGCATCTCTGATTTTTTTATTTGGTGCAGCTATATATATATATATATATATATATATATATATATATATATATATATATAATGAAATATTTGAATATTATATAAGTGCCTTTATTACTTTGAATTTGATTTATAAAAATACATTATATTTTGCAAATCATTGTCAGAGAATAAGCTACCTGCCTGTGGTACGGTGTGATGAAACTCTTGATAGTCTTCATTGTAAATTATACATTGTATTGAGATTTGATAGTGTGTTGCCTGATGTAAACTTATAAAAATAATACACTATAAGAATACCATTGAACAAAGATCTAATTGAAAACAAAAATGAGCCCTAAATAAAGGTGTTACACACATAAGTTTTGACACATTATTATTCCACCATTGGATATAGACTGATGCCTAACACTATAAGGTACCAAAATAATAAAGTGATATCATGTAGCACACAATCTTTTCTCAAATGTCAACTAACTCTCCCACCAGAGCCCATCGGTATAGCAATACCATTGAATTTTGAAAATGTAAAATGACATCAGATGCCCTTGCTCACTGCCTACCGAAACTTTGTAAATAATTCTATTTTAAAATAAATGGCAATTAAGAAATTGTTAAGAATTCTTTACTCCTTTTATAAATAAATATCTCCATTAATGTGAGTCAAGATTCAGTCAAGCATCTTATTTATAATTATCACCTTTATATTATAATCTCTACCTGTATATTGTTCTATAATAAAAACACATATACATTATTATTTTAATATATAATTAATATATAAGCCACTTTCAATTATAATATATACTTAATAATATATTATATAATGAAGGATGCCTAATTTTTTTCTATTTATATATTCTACACAAACAAAGGTATTTGAGTACCTTATTAATTTAATAACATAACAAAGGCACACAAAACCTTGTTTCAAATCCCTTACCATGTTGCATCCACCGATCGACACTTTAACATCGATCTATTGATTCTATACAGAAACGAACCACTGTACTCTAAATTATTTTAAATTCAACCAATTGATACCAAAAATCGATTGATCAATCTGTACCTTAATTAAATAGTTTATATAACATAATTAAGACCGATTGATTGATTTCAACACTAATAAATCGATTCTCGTCCAAACAGACGACCTTAATTACACTATAAAGTTTACCTTTACATGATCAAAACTTAGTGCGCATTAATCACTTACACTTTCTTGATCGATGGTTGTGATGCACTTAATTTTTAAAATAATAATATTTTATTTACACACATAATAATAATGAATATGTATATATATATATATATATATATATATAAATGCCACTTTTATCGCTTCAACGCGACCACTTCGATAACACGAAGTGTTAGAAATTTAATTCCTCGTGAAAATCGAACTCTGACCTTCAAGTTTTCGAAATCACATTTATAACCCTACTCTATAGTTATATTGGTTTTATGTAAATAAATTATATGTATAAACCTAATAAAATCTGGTATAAATCTTTATGTAAGTGTAATAGCTTTGTACTTCTATTTTGAGCACGTTATACGAGTTAAGAATATGTTAAGTCATATATACGCGAGAGTGTATGAGATCATGCCTACGCTTGGGCATGATGATTGCTGAGATGGTATTGAAGCGAGGAATATATCATATTTATGTCTTACAACTCATGGTGGTATGAGACATCATAACAAATGGGGTGAGTGTGAATTCAATGTAACCTCGTATATGGGGCATATAGGGTGACCCTATCACCCTCGACTTCTAATATGATAGGATAAGATATGGGTTAAGGTACGAGGTTAGGTCATAAAAGTATGATAAGATATGAGTCAGTAAGATAAGATATGTTATGAGTATGATAATAAGACACCGCTGTGTAGGCCAGCAAAAGATTAAGAACTTAAAGTTTATGTATGTGTCGTTCCTTGCGTAATCACCGTAAGGGCAATAACGTCTTTCAGTCAAGACGGGTCTCTAGGAGACAGTACAATATGAGTATGAGTCACGCGCTGCCCTTGTGACTGGATAGGGTGTATGATATGATATGGAGGGCGTTATGATATGGTGGTATGATACTATGGTAACTCTCACATGGTAGCTCAGCGACTCTGGCACAAGTCGTTTAGAATTTTATGAGTATGTTAGTTACGCTCATGCGATGTACAGATATATGTGCGAGAATAATAAGGCATGGTATATTATGAGGTATGATATGATATGATATGAGATATGATAAGATACGTTAAGATGTGAGTGTCTAGATCATGGTCATGTATTTATAATATGATATAAGTTCTACGATATTCAAATGATGTCGTCTTTCTCTTGCTATATTTTTTAGATATTATGTTTATCACTTACATGATGCACCCACAATGCACCTGAGTAGTATGGGATAGATTGGTGGTGTATCCCACTGAGTTTATGTGACTGAGTAAACTCAACACACAATAATCTAACAGCTGCAGGTGACTATACTGATAGTGTGGACGTGGGTTTCTCTGATCTGATTGGTGCTGAGAACGTCAACCCAATGGATGTTGATTATCAGAAGCCTTTGGAGGGTGACGTTGCCGGTTATCAGGAGGGCTACAGTGTTGATTTTGATTCGACCGTCGGATACTAATTTTGTAGACTCGGTATTGGATTTTGTCTTATGTTATTATTATTGACTCTATGATTTCATTTTACCGGATTTATCTCCGACTTGACTTACATGTTATTTGTGGATTTATAATATTCTATTGCATTTTATCAGATTTATTCAGCATTTATGATTGCTTTATATTCCACCGTTATATGTTGGCTTTCATGGATTTCGTGGAACCGAATATGCTCGAAAACTCTGATGATGTGTATGTCCGCTTAGCATATCTAGGATATGTGCGGGTAATAACTCGGAATTCTAGGCCCTCGGGATGGGATAGAATTTCAGGTCGTGACAGAGTGGTATCAGAGCCTAGACTTTACTTTCTGTTAGACGTTGGGAACTTAAAATATTACGAGTTCTAAATCTTTGAATTTTAAAATAGGATTACGATGGCTCCGCGAAGGAATGGTGATGGATATATGACTTTCTCCTGGGCCTGACCCCCACACTTCTTCGAACAGTTGGATCCTGATACCGTTGATGATTGGATCACACAGATAAAGAAGATTTTCAAAGTCTCTACTCCTGCGAAAAATGAGAAAATACCTTGGGCTACGATGTGTCTGCAAGGTGATGCCCAAAATTGGTGGAGTCAGCAAAGAGATTGGAAAACAGACAAGAAGAAGAACAGTGGACTTGCCAACAGTTCAGAGAAGTATTCTATAGCAAGTACTTCACCAATGCGACGAAGACTAAGAAAAAGAGCGAGTTCTTAGCACTACAACAAGAAACCCTATCCGTGACTGAGTACGAGGCGAAGTTCGATTGAGTATATCGGTAGCTGATGAAGCCTAGAAGTGTTACTATTTTCAGAAAGGGCTTAATCCCATTATCAGGAGTAAGATCGCTGCGATAAAATTTTTAACCTATGTAGAGCTTGTAGAATGGGCTCATATTCAGGAGCTGGAAAATGAAGAACTGCACACTCAGCATGTAGCTCGTCAGGCGGCACAAAGGGGTAAACTGTCTCGAGAAGGCTCTTCGTCCTTTACTCCAAGAGCACCTCCTTCTCCACCTGCATCGGTACAAAGACAGCAGCGTTTCTCACCATACCCTCAGACTCGCCCAATCCAGAGAGCCGCTCTCGCCTCCAATTATTAAAGATTTACACCATCGTCAAGATATACTCATCCAGGGATGACTACAGTCCAATATGCTCAGAGAGGTGTTGTATCTACGACATACCCTAGGAATGCCCGAGCTCAATATCAGAAGACAACAACTCCTACGAGTACCTTTCCCCAAGGCCCCTACGTTCCATATGAAACATGTGCCAAGTGCAGTAAGAGGCACAAGCCGGGTGAATGGTTACTACATACAAGTGTGTGTTTTCGATGCAAGAAGTCGGGACACTTTGTTTGAGATTGCCTAGAGCGAGACCCTGCCATGGACATTCTTCAGAGAGGTCAGCAGCAGCAGCTGCATCAGCCTCGAGCGCAGGGTTGAGTTTTCGCCATGTCACATCAGGACGCCTTGGCTACCGATGATGTCGTCCAGGGTATGAACTATACCTTGTCTACTTTCTTAAAATTTATTTCCTTTCGATTGCAATTATAGTTTGTTTTCTGTAAGATTTTGTTTTATTATTTTCTTGAGAATATTTTGACATATATAACTTAGACCACATATGAACCCATGTGTAATTCAGGAACTATGAAAGTTTCTAGACCTACCGATTCGTCCTATTGTCACGCTTAGGTGTTGGTTGATTCCGGATCAACCTATTCATTGATTACACCGAGTTTCATTCCTGAAATCGGAGCTAAGCCCGTACCTTTAGATAATGCACTTTCGATTTCTACACCATTAGGAGACATGATGGTGGCGTCTAAAGTTTGCAAGGCTATGGTCTTAAAAATTGGAATGCATGAGTTACCCACAGATCTTGTGGTACTCGGATTTCAAGACTTTGATATAATCCTCGGCATGGATTGGCTGGCGGCTTACCATGCCTCAGTTGATTGCTTTTCTAAGGTAGTCATATTCCGACCGATTGGGAGCCCCTCATTCAAATTTCGTAGTATTAAAAAGGGAGGAGCAGCCCTACTCGCTACACTCGACGGTGAACGTGATGAGAAAGAGGACCCCTCAGTTATTCCTATCGTTGGAGAATTCGGTGATGTTTTCTTGGAAGAATTGTCTGGACTTCCACCTGACCGAGAAGTAGAATTCAAAATTGATCTCGCGCCTGGTACCCTACCGATTGTAAAAGTTACGTACCGAATGGCACCAACAAAACTGAAAGTGTTAGAGATTCAGTTGTGAGAGTTGTCTGATAAGGGATTTATCCATCGTAGGGAGACACCATGGAGAACACTGGTCTTATTTGTAAAGAAGAAAAATGGCTCAATGAGACTTTATATCTACTACCGACAGCTGAATAATGTCACCGTGAAAAATCGATACCCTCTTTCTTGTATCGATGACTTATTTGATCAACTATAGGGTGCTACTTATTTTTCAAAGATAGACCTCAGATCTGGATATCATCAGTTGAAAGTCAGAGCAGAAGATGTTTCGAAGACTGCTTTTGGGACAAGGCATGGACACTACGAGTTCCTTGTTATGCCTTTTTGGCCTCACAAATGCGTCTGTCGTGTTCATGGATCTGATGAACCGCGTATTCAGAGAGTTTTTCGATAAATTCGTCGTTGTGTTTATCGATGTCCTTATTTATTCTCGCACAAAAGAAGCTCATGAGGACCACCTTCGTATCGTGCTACAGACTCTCTGTGAGCACAAATTATATGTGAAATTGAGTATGTGAGTTTTGGCTTGAGAAAGTATCTTTCTTGGGTCACGTGATTTCTGCCGAAGGGATTTCTGTAGATCCATCGAAAGTTGAAGCTGTTACGAATTGGCAAACACCAAAGAATGTCACTGAAGTGAGGAGTTTCCTCGGCTTATCGGGATATTACCTTAAATTTGTTGAAGGGTTCTCTCGTTTAGCACTACTGCTCACTATGTTGACCCATAAGAACAACAAGTTTGTGTGGACCGATCAGTGTGAGCAGAATTTCAATTTATTGAAGCAAATGCTCACGACAGCTCCCACATTACCTTCTGAACCTGGTGATTATGAAATTTACACGAATGCTTTGCGCTAGGGACTTGGATGTCTATTGGAGCAATGTAAGAGATCCATTGCCTACTGCTTCAGATAGTTGAAGTCGCATGAGAAGAATTATCTGGTTCATGATCTCGAGTTGGCCGCAGTCATCTTTGCACTTAAGATTTGGCGGCACTATTTATACGGTGAGACCTTTAAAATCTTTACGGATCACAAGAGTCTTGAATATCTATTTTCTCATAAAGAACTAAACTTAAGACAACGGCGTTGGATGGAGTATATAAAGAACTATGATTATTCTATTAATTACCATTCGGGTAAGGCAAACGTGGTTCCTGACGCTCTAAGTCAGAAATCCTCTGGGCTGCTAGCACGTCTAAAAGCTTGAAAGTCGCTCGATGAGATTGTCCAACTGGATGTGCGACTTGACAAAATTAGTGAAGGAGCTTACCTAGCCAGTATGATGGTCAAGTTTACTTTCGTTGACCGTATTAGAACCGAGTAGCCCTTAGATCCCGAAGTTTCGAAGATTAAGGGATAGTTAGCTGAAGGCCCTAAACCCGACTTTTCTATGCGCATTGATAAGACCCTCCTTTTTCGAGATAGATTGTATGTCCTTAATGTTGCAATCTTGCGGAATGAGATTCTCGAGGAGGCTCACAAGTTTGGATATTCGGTACACCCAGGCAGCACGAAGATGCATCGGAATATTCGAAATTATTATTGGTGGCCGAATATGAAGAGAGAGATTGCCGAATATGTCTCTAGGTGTCTGGTATGTCAGCAGGTCAAGGTCGAACATCAAAAGCAAGTCGGTCTTTTGCAACCTTTACCGATTCCCAAGTGGAAGTGGGAGAACATTTCTATGGATTTCATAGTTAGACTCCCGAGGACTTCAAAGAAGCACAACGCCATTTGGGTTATTGTAGATTGATTGACCAAGTCGGCGCACTTCCTACCGTTCAAAAACACCGATAGCGGAGATAAACTTGTTGAGACGTATCTGAAAGAAATTTTCAAGCTCCACGAGGTCCCTGTGAGCATTGTGTCGGACAGAGACACGAAATTCACCTCGGAGCATTGGAGAAAGTTTCAGGAAGCAATGGGTATGAGACTAGATTTCAGCATAGCCTTCCATCCAGAAACCAACGGTCAAACCGAAATAGTTAATTAGATCATTGAGGACATGCTTCAAGCTTGCATGTTAGATTTTCAAGGAAATTGGGATGATCACCTTCCTTTGATTGAGTTTTCCTATAATAATAACTTTCAGGCAAGCATCGAGATGTCGCCTTTTGAAGCTCTCTATGGCCGAAGTTCTAGGATGCCTCTTTGTTGGGACGAGGTTCGTGAAAGAAAAATATTGGGGTCAGAACTCGTAGAAACCACGACCGAAAAGGTTGGAGTTATCTGTCAAAGATTGAAAGAAGCTCAGGTCTGTCAGAAAGCTTATGCCGATAGTAGAAGACGCCTGATAGAATTTGAAGTTGATGATTTAGTCTTCATCCGTGTGTCACCGACTAAGGGAATCATGCGTTTTGGAATGCGGGGAAAAGTAAGCCCGAGATTTGTGGGACCTTTCGTTATCACAGATCGCATCGACGAGGTGGCCTACCGAATTGCACTTCCGAAGCACTTCGCCGGAATACATAATGTGTTTCACATCTCCATGTTGTGAAAATACATGCCCGATCCATCTCATGTCCTTGATATCGAGCCGACTGAAGTTAGAGATGATCTTACCATCATAGAGAAGCCAGGTCGTATCGTAGATCGGAAGGAGCAGCTCTTCAAGGGTAAGTCCATATGCTTCGTCAAGGTACAATGGCAGTATCATTCACCGAAAGAAGCTACTTGGGAACTAGAAGCCGAGACTTTGGAGAAATATCCGGAGCTCATCACTACAGGTACGTAATTTTTTAGAATAAAAATATTACAAGGGGGGGAGAATGTAACGACCCTAAATTTTTTTAAAATTAAATTTATGGTGTTAGATTTGTTTTACACCAAGTATGGTGTTAGTGTTCCACATTGGAACCTAACCTAATTAAAATAGCTCTATTTAAGATTAGGATACATACAAGACTTTTTCACTTTTCTTCTTTTAAGAAAAACCCTAGCCGCCTCCTTTTCTCCTTCTCAAAAACCCTAGCCGTCACAACTCTTTTTCCACCCACTTTTCTCTAAAATAAAACATTTTAATCTTTCTAAAAAACTATTGCGTGTTTTTTCACGAGAACCGCCATGATTTTTCTCCCGCCGTCAAGATCGAGGAGGAAGAAGAAGGCTAAATCATGGACAGGCCATCACGTGGACGCCGATTTCTATCGCTCTAATCATCGTCGATTTATCGATCACGCTTCAAAAGGTGGGTACCCATCTATCTCGTCCTTCTCAGATCCCGTCACGTAGTGTACGATCAATCACGTACCGACGGGTTAAATACATCAAACCCGTGTATATTTTGTATAAAAAAAGTAATTTTAGAAAAATGAATAATTCAGTCCCTCGTAGATAGTTATTTATGTATGAATATTTTAATTATATTTTTAGTTCTTTTGCGGAACCCGAATCCTACCTATTTTGCTTGTACCCATATAATTTTAATTATAGTAAAATTGGGAACCCAAACAACATTAGTGTATATTGCCGCTCACTGGGTTCCATAGTACACAGTCATCGTGTACTTAAAAGACCCATGGTTGCCGCTTAGTACAATCGTTGTAGCTTCACTGACGCTTTAAAGATATTACTTATACTTTTGATTCTGTGGGTTAAAATATAATAAAGTATAATTGATGTAGCCTCAACACATTATATAAGACGTTTTGCTTTGTTTTATTATTATTATATTTGCATCTCATAAGACTTGATGATTATGACGTTTTGTTTTATTCATTATAATTGCATCTTATAAGACGTTTTGTTTTCTTTTTATATTTGCATCTCTAATTTTTTTATTTGGTGCAGCTATATATATATAATATAATATAATATAATAAAATATTTGAATATTATATAGGTGCCTCTATTACTTTGGATTTGATTTATAAAAATATATTATATTTTTCAAATTATTGTCAAAGAATAGCCTACCTACCTGTGGTACAGTGTGATGAAACTCTTGATAGTCTTCATTGTAAATTATACATTATATTGAGATTTGATAGTGTGTTGCCTTATGTAAACTTATAAAAATAATACACTATGATAATACCATTGAACCAAGATCTAATTGAAAACAAAAATGAGCCTTAAATTAAGGTGCCACACACATAGGTTTTGACACATTATTATTCCACCATTGGATATAGACTGATACCTAACACTATAAGGTACCAAAATAATAAAGTGATATCATGTAGTACACAATCTTTTCTCAAATGTCAACTAACTCCCCCACCAGAGCCCATCGGTATAGCAATACCATTGAATTTTGAAAATGTGAAATGACATCAGATGCCCTTGCTCACTGCCTACCGAAACTTTGTAAATAATTCTATTTTAAAATAAATGACAATTAAGAAATTGTTAAATTTTTTTTACTCCTTTTAGAAATAAATATCTCTATTAATGTGAGTCAAGATTCGGTCAAGCATCTTGTTTGTAATTATCACCTTTATATTATAATCTCTACCTATATATTATTCTATAATAGAAGTACATATACATTATTATTTAATATATAATTAATATATAAGCCTCTTTCAATTATAATATATACATAATAATATATTATATAATGAAGGATGCTTAATTTTTTTCTATTTATATATTCTACACAAACAAAGGTACTTGAGTACCTTATTAATTTAATAACATAACAAAGGCACACAAAACCTTGTTTCAAATCCCTTACCATATTGCATCCATCGATCGACACTTTAACATCGATCTATCGATTCTATATAGAAACGAACCACTATACTCTAAATTATTTTAAATTCAACCAATTTATATCAAAAATCCATCGATCAATCTGTACCTTAATTAAATAGTTTATATAACACAATTAAGACCGATTGATTGATTTCAACAATAATCAATCGATTCTCGTCCGAATAGACGACCTTAATTACACTATAAAGTTTACCTTTGTACGACCAAAACTTAGTGCACATTAATCACTTGCACTTTTTTGATCGATGGTCGTGATGCACTTAATTTTTAAAATAATAATATTTTATTTACACACTTAATAATAATGAATATGAATATATATGTATATATATATATCACTTTTATCGCTTCAACGCGACCACTTCGATAACACAGCATTAGAAATTTGATTTCTCAAAAAAATCAAACTCTGACCTTCAAGTTATCGAAATTACATTTATAACCCTACTATATAGTTATATTGGTTTTATATAAATAAATTATATGTATAAACCTAATAAAATCTGGTGTAAATATTTGTGTAAGTGTAATAGCTTTATACTTCTATTTTGAGCACGTTATACGAGTTAAGAATATGTTAAGTCATATGTACGCGAGAGTATATGAGATCATGCCTACGCTTTGGTGCAATGATTCGCTGAGATGGTATCAAAGTAGGGCTGTGTAGAAATCTACCCGAACCGACCAAACCGACCTGAATTTTGGTTCGATTTCGATTTTGGAACATATCGGTTCAGTTTTGATTTTGAAAAATAGAAACTGATAGTTATCGGTTCGGTTTCGGTTTTAATATTAAAAAATCGAAACCGAACCGATAAGAAACCGATAGTGGGGCTACATGGCTGCATAAGTGTATAGTGCATACAAAACTTAGGTTGCAAACAAATAAGTATGTTTTCCCCCTTTGAAATCTTATATTCTTATGTGTTTTTCTATTGGAAGAATCATTTAAGTTAAAGGCTTTGGGGAGTGGTAATGAGTTTAAAGGATGTGTATTTATGGGGATTTAAGACCCCATTTTGTTTAATTGTGATTTCTGTATAGTGTATTTGAATGTGTGATTTTGAGTTTTCTTAGGACTCTCTTTGTAGTTTGTATTTGTGTTGATTTGGGTTTTGGGGTTTTACATTTGGGATTTTGGTTTCCTGAATTTTTCTCATATATTTGTCATTTTTTATTTAAAATAAAATTATATAGAAAATACTCATTAATTTGGACTGTCCAATTAGTGCATTAATTTATGTGAAATATTTTAAGCCATCTGATCAATTACCTACTTTTGGATGGTTAATAGCGAATTAGCGATATAGGCAACAACCTACAGAGTGTTCAATGGTCTGACCCTTATGAATTGACAATGACTTCCTAATAAAAATAAATAAATAATTGAGGTTCAGAAATCGAAAATCGACCGAATCGATAACTATCGGTTCGATTTTAGTTTCATAAAAGTAAAACCGATAGTTATCGGTTCGATTTCGATTTTGCCCCAAAACAGACCCAAACCGACCCGATAACACCCTTATATCGAAGCGAGGAATATATCATATTCACATGTCTTATAACTCATGATGGTATGGGACATCATGACCAGTGGGGTGAGTACGAATTCAATATAACCTCGTATTCGGTGGCATATACGGTGACCCTATCACCCTCGAGTTCTAATATGATAGGATAAGATATGGGTTAAGGTACGAGGTTAGGTAATAAAAGTATGATAATAAGACACCGTTGTGTGGGCCAATAAAAGATTAACTTAAAGTCTCTGTACGTGTCGTTCCTTGCGTAGCCACCGTAAGGGCAACATTGTCTTTCAGTCAAGACGGGTCTCTAAAAGACAGTATGATATGAGTATGAGTCGCGCGCCGCCCCTGTGACTGGATGGGGGGTATGATATGATATGATATGGAAGACGTTATGATATGGTGGTATGATACTGTGGTGACCCTCACATGATAACTCGAGCAACGACTCTGACATATGTCGTTTAGGATTTTATGAGTATGTTAGTTACGCTAATGCGATGTACATACATATGTGCCAGAATAATAAGATATGGTATATTATGAGGTATGATATGAGATATGGTAAGGTACGTTAAAATATGAGTGTCTAGATCATGCCATGCATTTATGATATGATATAAGTTTTATGATATGCAAATAATGTTGTCTTTCTCTTGCTATATTTTTGAGATATTATGTTTATCACTCACGTGATGCACCCACAATGCACTTGAGTAGTATGAGGTGGATTGGTGGTATATCTCACTGAGTTTATGTGACTGAGTAAACTCACCCCACGATAATCTAACAGCTGCAGGTGACTATACTGACGGTGTAGACGTGGGTTTCTCTGATCCGATTGGTGCTGAGAACATCGACCCAGTGGACGTTGATTATCAAGAGCCTTTGGAGGGTGGCGTTGCCGGTTATCAGGAGGACAACAATGTTGATTTTAATCCGAGCGCCGGATACTGATTTTGTAGACTCGGTATTAGATTTTGTCTTATGTTATTATTATTGACTCTATGATTTCATTTTATCGAATTTGTTTCCGACTTGACTTACATGTTATTTGTGGATTTATGATATTTTATCGCATTTTATCATATTTATTCAGCATTTATGATTGTTTTATATTCCACCGTTATATATTGGCTTTCACGGATTTCGTGGAACCGAATATGCGTGAGAACTCTGATTATATGTATGTCCGCTTAGCATATCCGGGATATATGCGGGTCGTAACTCGGAATTCTATACCCTCGGGATAAGATAGAATTTCGAGTCATGAAAATTGATGACGCAGTTTTTTGAAGCGAATTCGAACAGATCCACATCATCTACAAGGATACAAACCCATGCTCAATGGCATAAACTGGATTCACCACAACACAAAATCAACACGGATGGAGCTTGGAAACCAACCTGGCCTTATGGGGGCATTGGTGTTATCATCAGAGACTCTAAGGATACATTTGATTGCCTTTTGAAACGCATTTCACAGTTATAATTGTAATGTTGACTGTGAGCGGTCATTTGATAGAGCAACATATAACGTGTTTTGATTGCCTTTTAGCTTACGATTATCGAAAAATGGATACGAGGAGCAACCCTCGTATCTCGTCGTTACACATCGACACGTGTAACGACGAGTTCCCTTATATGTGGCTCCCATCAAACATGCCCTAATGGAATGGTACAAGGACATTGGCCCGCAGTATCAAACACAACCCTAACCCACTCCATACTGAGCTCTCAACTATCTATGAAGGTGTCCACTGAGCTCTTCATATAGGTCTTCCACACATCGTAATAGAGAGCGACTCCCAACTAAGGGTCAAAGTTTCGGCTAAAATGACCAAAATTTTAGTCCAAATTTATATGGGATCCAAAATTTCGGCTAAATTTTTAGTTTTCAGCTGAAATTTTACCCGATATTTTAATCCTTGCTCCCAATAAGTTGTTCAACTGATCATCAATGCCTACAGTGACCACTCAAGAGTTTTCAATGCTAGCCAGAGACACCAACGATTTGTTCTCCCAGCCATATATAATATCTATTGATCTTACCCCACTAAAGGGATCAGATGTGTAATCCAAACCCATACGGAAGTACACAGATCGGAGGATTACATTATTCTGATAGGGCTTTAATCGTGCGGTTGTGTAGTCCAATGACGTAGTGTGCTTTGAACCGTCGGATTTTGCTTAGACAATACAACCACTTGTCTCGATATTAAAACACACATTCGCATCTATGATCTAAAAACATTGTATACAAAAATATGTAGTCGTCCTTTCAAAAAATTCGAAAAAAAGGATATGGTTTTCATATTTTAAACATATTACAAAAGGCTCGGATCGAACGATCACTAGTCAGGATGATCTATTTGATTTTCGTTGTCGATCAGCCGGATTGATATCAGTGGTCGATTGGTCTGAGAGTTTACTACCATTCAATGGTTGTCCGATTGGACAAAGTTAGATAGCTCAATCATGAATAATTCACAATTTTTTGAAGAAACGAATAATTTTGTAAATGTTCTCAACTTTTCAAAAAATTGTAAATTGTAAGAATTATTTGAGAACTTTGCGAATTATTCAAGAATTTTGCAAATTTTTCATAAATTTCCTCAATTTTTTTTTAATTTTCCACATTTTTAAATAATATAGTTTTATAATTTTTCTTTTTCTTTTTCTGAATTTTAACCCCTTTTTTCCGAATTAACGAATTTTCCCAGATTTTTTCCAAGCGGATTTACGTCGATTCCGACTTGGTCACTTTGGTAATGGCAGATGCCTTTGAGCAATTGAAGCCACTAGAGAATCTGTACGATCCAATGACTGACCGATCAATCTGTTGTAAAACCAATGGATCTAATGTGTGGCCCATCAACCACTAAAGACAGACCGATCACTATGATTTTAGTGGTTGATGGGATGTCGGAATTGTTGACCGATTTGTATTTTTATTGACCGATTAACCGAACTTTTTTACTGAGCTATAAATCCATCGGTCGATTTTTTGTAATGATCGGTCTCTCAAAGACCAATGAGTCTGACTTTACTGACAAATAAATCCATTGGCCTGACTTAGAAGATCCATCATTGTCTATATTGTTTTAGGGTATGACTATTTTCATCCGATTTCGGAATAAGGATTAGATAGTTCTTCATAGACAAAATTGAAGAATATTTTTTGTTCCAATCTTTCTAATGATAGATCTTAAGATCATGACGTACTTGGTCAGATGTTGATTCCACATACACACATTGCTAAAAGTGACCTAGATCATAAGCAAAGGAGTTGACCTTTGCTTTTAGGGACATGCTATGTGGAATCAACATATGACTGTCTAATAGGCACGTCATAATCTTAAGATCTATCGTAGGGAAGATTATTGGAACAAAAAACGTCTAATTCAAATCAATCAATGTTTCTCTACTCCCAAAACGGGTGAGAATCGTCATCCCATTTTTTCTTTACCGAAATTTCATTTTAAGGACTAATCGGTGAAATTTAGGGACAGTTGACCGATTGGTGACGTCTTCAACCGATCGGCCGCTAGTCACTGACCGATTGGCCAGGTTGAAGAAACAATGGACCACTTGCGATAGACTGATTAGTTGGATTTTTTAAGACCAATATTGTTTACTTTATTTCGACATTGAACCTTATTTAAATAGTCATGCATTATCATTTCATTTTGCAAATAAACCAAAGTCGCCCTACCAATACTTTATTTCGACAACAGTGTTGGATTTATTGATCCGATGAAGAGAGAGTAAAGAAGAGAGAGAGAGAGGAAGTAAAGAGAGTGTTGAGCAAGGAGTTATTGTGAGTGATTGGAAGGTGGATCCGAGCAATAAAAACCGATTCGACGCGAAGGATCCGTTGGAACAAAGCTGGAACCCTAGACTTTCCAACCACTAGATCTAATCAAATTGAGATTTGATTGAGGTAAATTTCTTGTGAATTAAATGTATAGTTTAAAGGGTTAGATTGTAGTCAAGAATAGTTAAAATCATAGGATAAAGGCTTAGAAAAGAAAGAAAATTTATTGGGAAAAGATTTGGAAGAACAGCCCGAAAGGGGGCTGAATCTGGCCAATTCGATTAATCGAAATTGGGTTTCGATTAATCGATTTTGGCCAAGAAGTTAAAAAATCAAAGGACCCGAATTCGATTAATCAATTTGAGTTTCGATTAATCGACTTTGGATTTTGATTAATCGATTTAGGTGTCGATTAATCAACTGGGAACCTCCAGTGGCTGGAGGAAAGTGATCTGGGGAAATCAACTAATCGAATTGGGATTTCGATTAATCGATTTGGGATCGATTAATCGATTTTGAGAATTCGATTACTCGAATTGAGAATCGAACTGAGTGAGTTGAGAATTTCGATTAATAGATTTGGGATCGATTAATCGATTGTGGATTTCGATTAATCGATCTTGAGAATCGATTAATCAATTTTGAATTTCGATTAATCGATTTTGGGAATCGATTAATCGAATCGAGTTCGATTAATCGACTGAGCTTGTTTTTGTTAATTTTTGAGTTTGACTTTGAGGTTCATGGAGGGTCTTGGACCTTCTTTATTACATCTTTAGTGATGTGTTGCATATGTTGTGTTGTACCATAGGTGGTACGTGTGAGCATGAGCACAAGGAGCCGCGTGGGACCTTGATGCATGAATTATCAGAGAGTTGAGGTAGGGAACACCTTGAACATGTATTTTAATTTGCAAGAGCATATATGTAGTAATGTAGAACTCAATTTAAAACTGTTTATTGCTTAAGGTTTTCGTGAAAAGGAAGTGTGTGTGTGTGACATCTATAAGAGTAATCATAATAAGCCATCCCCAGGGGATGAGGAAGTAAAGTAATAAGAGCATTAGGTGTGATGCAAGTGAATGGATACATCCCAGGGATATATCCAAGATCGAATAATGTCTGATAAGGCCTAACTGATATAAGATAGCACACTTACACGGTGAATAACTATATGTAAAGCACCTGATATTTTTATTATTTGAGGTTTGATAGGATACCCCACCGACGTGGCGGGATACCCACGACTGACTCGGCAGAATATCCGTGACCGATACGGCGGCTAATCCGTAGGCCAGTGCGGAGGCTTATCCGTACACAGTAAGGGCATCCCAGGGATGTTGTGCTATGTTGAAACCCCGCCACCGATCCCCAGGGGAAAGGGGCTTGGGTACTATTTGTATTCCCAGGGAATACGTTTAAAACTGTCTATATAGATGACGATGAAGGGTATCTCATCGGGGCTCGATGCTATATTGCTCGGGGATTACTTAAGTTGAAAGGTTAAGTTTTTGCTTTAGGCCTATTCAGTGTCATTCATGATTAATTAAAAGACATGAGTAAACTATCAGTAAAATATGATTATTTTCAATTGTTTTTCTCAGCAACTGCATAGACACATCATGAAATATATGTGAGTTTTAATTTATATGTTCACTGTGTTTATTCCCTATTGAGCTAGGATGTAGCTCACCCTTTAGATTATACGTCGCAGGTCCATTGTTAGCAGCTGTTGACGCTTCAGGGGACGTTGACCCTGGTGAGTCAGACCCAACACCTGGTGACGAGTTAGAGCCACCTCCAGAGGACTTCTTTTAGAGGACTCTGTTGTGCGCTTTGAGAGAGTTTTTGTGAGATTCTTATTTCAGCTTGGTATGTCAAGCCTTGTTTTGTAAACAATGTAATTAGTTGATGGGATTATTCTTTTGGGGCGAACCATCAGTGATGATCAGCTATCATCGATGGTTCGGATCGGTTCTCCATTCATGCAGGGGCATGAGGGTAGAACTATCTTTTGGTTATGCTAAGATGATATTATTTCTGCATTTATTTTATTGTTTCAGTTTATTATTGTTGCTTGATATACCAATGTTCCGTGCATAGCTAAGGGGCACGGTCAAGATGATCGTGCTGATGGCACGGGTTTCGGGGTGCCGAAATCCGGGCTGTCACATAAAAGCTATTGGACACACCCTTTCATGTTCCAATAAATCGGACAATAGTAGAAGAATTATGTGTCGACTGGATAGAGTACTTGTTAATGCTCATTGGATTAACTCTTATTCCAACAGTAGGGTCAATTATCTTCATGCTTTGAACTCGGATCATTCACCCATGATCGTTGAAGTCATCCAACTTGAAAGAAAGAAGACAATCTTTAAATATTTTCCCATTTGGGGAAAAGAGGATGACTTTAAGGAAGTTGTCAAATTGACATGGGAAAAAAATTTGATGGGAATCCAATGTTCAAAGTGACACAAAAGTTAAAGGAGGTCAAAACTGCAGTAAAAAAGTGGAACAATGAGAAGTATGGGAGGGTCCAGGACAAAACTAAAGAGGCAGAAGCTGAACTTAGGGAAGTTCAATCAGAAATTCAAAAAGAGCCTTTAAACAAGTTGTTGGCAAAGATGGAACATGATGCACTTGCTAAATACAATCAAGCTATGGAGAGTGAAGAAGATTTCATGAGAAGCAAAGCGAGGGTTCGATGGCTTAAAAATGGTGATAGAAACAATAGGTTTTTCCATGCTTCAATTTCTTCAAGGATCGCCAGAAACAACATTCATAGTATCAGGTTAGAAGATGGAACAATTGTTAACAATCATTTGATTGGTAATAATGTGGTCACATACTTCGAGGAGATCTTTCGACCACAATCTTCCCCAACATGCTTTGATCAGATTCCTTTCAAAAACAGGTTGGATAGAGAACAAGCGGAGATGCTCTCTAGTGTAATTTCTGATGATGAGATAAAAAATGCTATTTTCGAAGCCCCAAAGAGTAAATCTCTCGGACCAGATGGTTTCTCCTCTAAATTCTTCGTCAGTTTCTGGGATCTAATTGCTAAGGACATCATTGTCGCGGTAAGAAATTTTTTTCATAGCAACCGCATGCTTAAATCTTTTAATTCTACGCTTATAAAATTAATTCCTAAAGAACCAGGGGCTGATTCGTTAGATAAATATAGGCCGATAGCTTTATGTAATTTTTTATATAAAGCTATCATGAAAATATTATCTGATAGATTGGTACTAGTGGTTCCTTCTCTTGTTTCTTTAAATCAGTCTGTCTTTGTTAAAGGAAGGAGAATTAGTGAGAATGTTTTGTTGGCACACGAATTAGTCCACAGCTTCGATTCTAAAGTGGGCAAGAGAAGAGTTTGTGCTAAAATTGATCTAAAAATGGCCTATAATAAAATAAATTGGAATTTCATTATGAAAATTCTATATCTGCTTGGTTTTGATAGTAAATGGATGAGTTGGGTTTGGGAATATATCTCCACTCCTTCCTTTTCGGTCTTAATTAATGGATCTCTTTATGGTTTTTTCAAATTAAAATGTGGACTTCGGCAAGACGATCCCCTTTCTCCCTTTCTTTTTACTCTGGTTATGAAATCTTTCACTTGTATGTTGGATGAATGTATCTTAAAAGATGAAATCCGTACTTTTAGGGATACTAATTGTCCTCCTATTTCTCACCTCATTTTTGCGGACGACCTCTTACTTTTCTTTGATAACTCGGTGCATTCTGCAAGAGGAATTAAAAAATTGTTTGATGATTTTATCCATGTATCTGGCCTCCAAGTTAATCAACACAAAAGTAAAATATTCTTAAGTACCAATTGTCTGCATTCTAGTGTTATCTGTGATACCCTTAAATTCACTCAAGGTGTACTCCCTATCAAGTACTTGGGTCTTCCTCTCATTTCGAGTTCCCTCACCCATGCCCTTTGCATCCCCCTAATTGAAAAAATCATGCAAAGACTAGAAAGCTGGAAAAGTCGATTCTTATCATATGCGGGTAGATTAAAACTCATTAAATCTGTGCTTAATTTCTTTCATATCTATCGGTCTTCCACCTTTCTGATTCCTAGGAAAACCTTGAAAGTTATTGAAACCATTTTTTCAAAATTTCTTTGGAAGGGTCCTTCACTAGGAAGATTTATGCACCCGATTTCTTGGAATAAAATTTGTAAGCCTAAAAATGAAGGAGGTTTAGGTCTAAGGAGGCTTAAACTTTGGAATGATGCTGCTATTATGAAACTATTTTAGCTCTTGGTGAATAATCCTGCATCTATTTGGGTTAGTTGGGTCTTGGCCAGATATATTGGGACTAGTGATATATGGTCTTGTTGCATTGCTAAAGATCATTCATAGGCTTGGAAGGGGATAATGAAAATTAGGGATAATGCAGTAAAAAATATTACCTTCATCATAGGTAATGGAGAGAAAATTAGGTTCTGGAAAGATCCTTGGGTGTATGATCTTCCACTACTTAAAGTATGTGGTAGAAGAATGATGATTCAGTCAAATATATCAGAAGATGCACTTGTCAAAGATCTAATTGGAAATGAGACGTGGAATCTTCCTCCTCCTATGTTGAGGATGGAAAGAGCATGGCATAAGATCTCCTCCATTGTGCCTCAATGTCATATGGAAGACTCTATAATTTGGAAGGCAGGGCCTTCGGGTAAATTTTGTCTCAAATCAGCCTGGGAGGCCATTAGAACTCCGGGACTGCAAATAGAATGGGCAAATTTTTTTTGGCATAAAGACAATATCCCGAAGCATAGCTTTTGTGCTTGGCTTGGAATTTTAAACAAACTGCTCACAATTGAAAATCTTTCTAAAAGAGGATTGATTATCCCTTCACCGATGTGTCCTATGTTGGAAGGAAGGAGAAACCAATGAACACCTTTTCTTTAACTGCCAATATTCTTCTTGGATTTGAAGATCTCTTCTTCATAAGATGCAAATTAATAGAGATCATCTTCGAAACATTGAAGAAGAGTTATAGGATTTAAACAAGAGAGTGAAGAGTGATTTAGAGAGATCAATATTTATTAGGATTGGTTTCGCGACGGCAATATGGAACATTTGAAATGAAAGGAATGTAAGAATATTTGATGAGAAGGAACATCATAGGAAGAATATTCCCAAGAACATCATTGATCAGATTGGTATGCGTATGAATGGAAATATAGGTTTCAACCACTAATGTTAATTGAATTGGAATTGGGGGGTGATGGCGATGCCGAAGCTCCTTGATTCCTTATTCATTTTTTTATTTTCTGTACTCTTTAGTTTTTGTAACTTCCTTGTACATATTTTTTTTTTCTTAATAGTAGAGGAGAGGACCCCTCAACCTCAGAGCTAACTTATCGAAAAAAAAAAACCTATCCTCTCCCCCAGGGCGTTGAAAAATACGTGCATAGACCTAATCGCTTATGTTTCTGATTTGATCCTGATAGTTCAGTACCTTTGGGTAAGAGAATCATCATTCTCTCCTCTACACTTACGACTGTTCTACTCACCCAATTTACACGAAATTAATGAATCACCTTTGGGCAGAATCAATAACCCCATATAAATCAATGCACAATATGATTTTAATGAGATAAATTTTCAAAATTCAAGATACAACAACCTCTATAGAATAGTCACCTTTCGACAGATCTAATCCTACTTCAATTATAGTCTCTCGAATGACCACTTTAGCTGTCTTCCTTAATCCCATTGGAAAGACTTAGACTTGATATGTCTAGTCTCAAGAGTTTAACCAACTCATCGTAAAGTGTATGTTACATGTATGTGTGTAACATACAAATAATCGAGAGTGCCACAAAATAATATTTTAAATGAGCGATGTCAGAATTAGTCATAAATACATACACTCAGGCCATAAGATCAAACTCATGATCCAAAAGGCACATGTAGTACCAATATACTAGACATAGGGGCGGAACCACATACAGCTAAGTGCGGGCGAGCGCCCGCACTCAACGCCAAAAAAGACTTGTCTATTTTTATATTTTTATATATCCTATTAACACATTAGTTGGTCACCCTCCCTAAATAAAAAAGCAAAATCCTTTTAACATCTTAGCTGGGCTCCCTCTGTCCTCTCTCTCTCTCTCTCTCTCTCTCTCTCTCTTTTCTCTCTCTAAAACCCCCGTCGGTGTTGTTCTCTCTCTAATCTCTCTCTAAAACCCCCTACTCTGTTCTCTCTCTCTCTCTCTCTCTCTCTCTCTCTTCTCTCTCTAAAACCACGACAGGCAGCGCCCTCTCTCTCTTTTCTATATCTAAAACCGCTGGCTCTGTTCTCTCTCTAAAACCCCCAGCGGCGCTAATGCCCTCTCTCTCTTTTCTCTCTCTAAAACCCCCGACTCTGTTCTCTCCTAAACCAGTCGACATCCGCGTATCAACAGCAACGATGCAGTAATCGGAGCCGGCGATCACTACACAAGTTCTAAACAAGGAAACAATAACATAAACACTAAGAACAAGTAGAGATTCGTATACATAAACATCAAAAGAGGACAAAAAATATAAATTTGTGAGAGGGATCTGAAGATTTAGGCTGATAGAAACTCACTCTCCATTGTTGTCGTAAGGGGACCAGTTAGCTTGTTGCTTTTGACCCATTTATTGGTGATCCGACGTGTTGATCAAGAAGAGGGAGATATGGAACTTCGGAGAGAGAATGGAGTGTGGATTTTTTCTTTCTTCTTACTTTTGATTCATTTTATTGTTTGCGTTTCTTTTGTTGCAAGTTTAATAATAAGGATTTTTTTCTTATGTTTTTTCTTTTTTTCAGTTGTGAAGTGATAGCATGGTTGTTTGTACCATCATGTCATAGCGTTACCACCGTGCTAATGTAGTGGTGCTTGAGTGGAGTACGTACTAGGTGCTATAACCAGTCGGAGAAATTACCGAAATTTTCGTTAATTTCTTTGAAATTTTTGCAAAATGACCAAAATTTCGTTAAAAGTTTCGCTCGAACCCTTTTTCAACGAATATAAGAGAAGTTTGCTGAAAATTTTCACTATCACTTGCGCCCCGATTGGGTGAAAATCTTGGTTCCGCCACTGACACATCATTGGGTCACAAAAAAATAGTTTAGTCCATGATATACAATCATTAATTGTTGTCAATAATAAGTCCAAAGCATATGCCTCAACGAGTAGATTGAAATCGACTATTGATGAGTCAAAATTTGACTTAAAATGGGCTGATACACCCAAACCAATAAACCTTTTCAATGGGGCTAAATTGAGTCCTATTTAATAAGCTTAAACTCAAGTCCACTTTGAGCCTAGAGATGACTCAAACATCAAGAATGTTCAAAATCATTTATGTATCCACAAGCATAAGATGCAAAAGTTTATAAAATTTGCACAAATCTAAATTAAAGCCTTAAGTATGCTTATGAGAATTAATAAAATAATTTGACAAATAAGGGAGTTCAATCATATGAGCTCCAAGCAATGTCATAACCTTGCCCCACCAAAATCACAAAGTGCAGTGTCCAATAACTCACGGATTACCACAATTCTTACTCTAGGATCAATAAGATGGGACTAGATTACACCAACAAAATTGAATTAGAATCCAATCATATAAAATCATTTTATAAAAGTCTCATAAATTAATTAGCAAATATATATATTTTTTCTGCTAATTTTCAATCATGAAACGTAAAATAGAGTTAGCAAAATAAACAGGTACCGAACACATCATACACTTCACTAGCATATTAGTATTTTGTGCAATATTCATCATGAGAATAAACCTAATAAATACTACAATAATATGTATGTGCTTAGCAAAGAATCGTAAATACCTATTTATGTCAATATAATGGTCATATTTAGCAAGCATCATAATACCATATATATTCCCTTGTATTTTTATTTTGGGTTTTTTGCATATACCCCCCCTGAAATATGCCGATATTGCATCAAACCCCCTGAGTTATGGGTATTTATTCTGCAACCCTTACTTTTGTGTTTCTATTTCATATACCCCCCCTGCCATTAATTAGTCGTGAGTTTATGGATTGAAACAATTATTTTGCCCTTAATAAAATCAATATTCTAAAAATACCACCATTCTAAAAGGCCCTTCATTCATCTATATTTACAAGTCATGCCATTATAGTTTACCACCATTCTGAAAGGCCCTTCATTCACCTTTATTTACAAGTCATGTCACTATAGCTTACCACCATCATTCTAAAAGGAGTACCTTTAAATCCACCCACAAAATCTTTGAGTTTACCCACGTTGAAACACATCGACTGCATTGAATCAGACGATGGAGATTATTTTTCGTCCTAATATTTTATAAGGTCGATCTTTAGATCATGGGTGTACCATTAGACGGTCGGGATCAAGGATCATGGTAGTGCCCTCAACCTCTACCAAAAATCAGTGCATGTTCACTTGGATCTAGACCATAGATTTTATGCCTCTGGTCAGCAAAATATATGCAACAGTACATACAAAAGTAGTTGATGAACGGTTATGATGTCTAATACATGCAATTTCCAATATATGGTTCATAAAAGAAGTGGTCAATTGATTGGACTGTTGGGATCAAGGATCAAAATATCGGTTTAGTTTTTGGTTTCGAGCATGACCGAAACCAAAAATTTGAATGAAAATTTCGGCCATAATTTTAAATTTTAGCCGAAAAGTTTATTGCCATACATAATTTGATTGAAATTTCAGGGGTTGTTTTCATTTCGGTGAGGACCGAAATCGTGAAAGTTTGAAATACGATTGGGATGGTTCCGCTTGTACAATCATTGGAGATTAATAATGACATAAGCACAAGAAAGTTTCAACCCGTCGGGTCAACTCCATGGGTCAAAGTCAAACAACCGACCCGCCATAGGTTTGGGCTTGGGTTCAGATTTCCAAGTCCCAACCCATTAGGTCAGGTTGAAAATGCTAACTCATTTATTTCCAAGTTTCAATCAACCACTGAATTGTTTATTATTTAATTCCCAACAACATTACTCATATACCCAATAAAAAAAATCACCAAAATTTTAGATACCCAAAATTAAAAATCATCCCAAAATAATAATAATAACCTACCAAAACTTTTAGATGCCCAAAATTAAAAATCATTCCAAAATTTAGTTATTAATCTAAGAAAAATTTAAAAACATTCCAAATTTTGGTTATTAATCTAAAAACTTGTAGATTGAAGGTTTTCTTTACAAGAATAATTGCATGATTTGCCACAAATCCTCCATTGGTTGAGTATTCGTCCAAACGTTGACATGCTTTAATGGGGGAATCACCCATCTGATGAGTCTTGAATCTAATGGGTGAATGAAGAGCCTTTTAGAAGAGTACCTTTAAATCCACCCACCGAATCTTTGTATCCACTCACGTTGAAACACGCTGATTGAATTAAATCGAACGATGGAGATCATTTATCCTCCCAATCTTTCAGGAGATCGATCTTCAGATCATGGCTATACCCTCAGACGATCGATTTTTTATTTCACGTGGCACACATCTCAGAAAAGTGACTTTAACATCACGTGCACGCTTAAAATTGAGTTTAAGGTCACTTTTATGAGTGTGTACCACATGAAATAAAAAAATCAACCGTCTGATGGTACACCCATGATCTAAATATCGATCTTATGAAATATTGGGACGATTAACAATCTTCATCGTCTGATTCAATGCAGTCGATGTGTTTCAACATGGGTGAACTCAAAGATTTTGTGGGTGGATTTAAAGCTACTCCTTTTAGAATAGAGGTGATAAAGCTATAATGGCATGACTTGTAAATAAAGGTGAACGAAAGACCTTTTAAGAAAGGTGGTAAATTATAATGGCATGACTTGTAAATATAAATGAATGAAGGGCCTCTTAGAATAGTGGTATTTTTAAAATATTGGTTTCATTAAGAGCAAAATAGTCATTTTAATCCATAAACTCACAGCTAGTTAAAGGGCAAGGGAGTATATGAAATAGAAACACAAAAGTAAGAGTTGCAAAATAAATATCCATAACTCAGAGGGTTTGATGCAATATCGGCATATCTCATAAGGGTATACGCAAAAAACCTTTTTTTTTTTTTTTTTTTTAAAATCTCCCAAAACCTCTAAAAATGTTTATTAATAAAAGACCCAACTTTTCATAAATATAGGACCCAACTCTCTTTACCATCCTTTGAACACCAAAAATAACTTTTAAATAATTCTACGCTATTAATGGTTGAAGTCTTGAAGACATAAGTGATAAAAGTGCCGAGTCATTTGTTCCCGCCCTTCTTCCAGAGACGCTTTTGTCTATGGGTAAAGTCTAGAAGGGTTATTCCTGTCATTTTAAAATTCGAATAAACCATTTAACTACCTTTCCAAAACCCGGTTCTCCAATCCAGCCAGCACAAAACCGCTGAGACGCTTTTGTCTATGGGTAAAGTCTAGAAGGATTATTTCCGTCATTTTAAAATTCGAATAAACCATTTAACCACCTTTCCAAAACCCGGTTCTCCAATCCAGCCAGCACAAAACCGCTTCCTTTAAATTAGTCGCCCACAAAAAAATTAAAAAGGCTATAAAAAAAAGCCAGTACTTGTTCACGTTTTTCAAGTGATTGCACCGAATTTAAAAGAAAGACTTATAATTTTAACGATTTCTATTATGTGAAAACATCATCTAAATTATTTGCTTTGAAGGTCATAATTTAAAAATATCAAATGTAAAGGATTAAAATAAAATATAATTTTTATCAGTTGATTAATTGGAGTCAAAGGCTATTATATAATTTAATAGTTAGCTACAATAGATCATAAGACAAGTATCATGTTTTGTACCAATTTTATATACAAGAGATCTATTGATCATAAACTTCAAATCAGACAGCCCATATTGCATTTTTATATATCACATGTTCATAAAATACCAAATCTTTCTTTAAATTCGGTGCAATCACTTGAAAAATGTGTGCTAGTAATGACTCCCTAAAAAAAACCCACTCATCTCCTATATAGGATTTCCCTCAAGGACTTGGTGTGGGTTTTGATCCACCACTTCTTTAAGTTGACACATGAATCAAGATCAGCTTATCGTGAATACAAATGATAATCTTCTAACTTTTAAAGATCAATGATAAAGAGGTCTATCTAAGAATAGACAAAATTAATTGACTCGACGCTTTGATTAATCATACGACGATCAAACTTTGATACCAATTGTTGGATCTATTGATCCGACCACCCAAAATTAAAGCATATAATCAATCAAAATAATAAATCAACAACTCATAAATTAAACTATATGTGCGTACGTTATTGTAAAGAAGATGCCAAAAGACTTTTGGGAACGTCCATCTAAAATATCATTCATCAAAATATTCTAATAGGAATAAGAATTACATATAAATCAGAAAACTTTGAAGTTTCTTTTAATTTTTAATAATACCCTTTATTATTTAAAGTAACTACAACTCAGGATTTTATAAAATCTGTGTGAGTCACACAAAATAATAATTTTGAGATTTTAAAAAAATTCCAGCATGCTATTCTCAGCTTGCGAATATTGTTTTTAATTTCGAGGATGCAAAACCGCCAAGGGCCCAACCAGATCCAAAACCAAAGAAAATCGAATAATCCAACCTGAATCCAGGTCAAACTCGCAAATCACAATGGTCATATTAAAATATAGAAACGTTGGAGAGCAGCCTTACCTAAATTTCTTTGGTCTAGTGCTTAAACCCCAACCCTTTCTTATCGTATTCTAAGCTATGAGTTAGAATTAACTCATGCAGTCACCAAATTCATCAATTTGAAAAAATCGCGACTCCAGTTCTATGAATATATTAATTGAATTATTTGAGAATTTTTAAAAAATACTTGTGTTTATCATTCACAATTTTTGTAATAAATCGTTATTTTAAACATTTTTAAATTTCTTTAATACTTGTTAATCTTATTATTATTATAATTTTAGTTCTCTTAAATTTTCAAATTTGACGAATTTTTATGGATTTTAACCTTGTCAAATTATTGTCAAACCCCGCCTTAGCGACTGCTCATATATTATGGTGCATACTATTTTGGATGTCTTTCAAATATGAAGGTGCGGTCTATCTTTATTTTAATTAATTTATTTATTTTTTGAATATATTTTTAATTTATTTCAAAATTCTACCTGTACAGAAATTTGTTTGCATCATATTTGGTCCATTTATATTTCCCTACACTTTTAGATTTATTTTTATTTTTGTTTTTTACTCTTATTATTTTAATCTAAGATAAAATGGTAAATCCTATAATAATAATATTATTTTGGCGTTCTATAAAAAAAAAACAAAATAATATTATATAGCCTTCGCTGGATTGAATGATGCATAATTATTTTCTATTAAATATTACATATGCCTTCTTTATTACTGTCACTTCATGATAATTAATGTGATTTTCTTATATTATATATATTCTCATTTTCTATATTTCATTTCATGATAATTAAGGTAATTTTTTTATATTATATACATTCCTATTTTCTATGATTAGTTACAATTACCTTTAAATTAATATAGTAATCCTTTACTTTTCCTTTTAATCATTATACTATTATTTCCCTTGCTTTATATAAATAATTTTATAATCATGATGATATCACCATCTCAAATAACCATATTATTATTATTATTATTATAAACGGCAAATGCCCGGAAAGACTCTCAGACTTGGTTTCCTTTTTGTTTCACCGATTAATAGGTTCTGACTATTTATTTGCTAGAGTGTTATTTTTACAAGCAATTGTTATTTGGAACCCGAGTTATTGTAATATTATACTATATTATAAACCTTACTTTAACGTGTACGTGTGATCACTAAAAGCCAAACATAAGTGCAAAGGCGAAGTGGTAGGAAAAAGGGTACATGTGATCATTGATATGACTTTTAGATGACTCAAATACTCCACTCTTATATTATCTTTAATATAAATATGCATCAGCTGTATTATATTATTATATTATATATATATATATATAAGTTACTGATAAAATAATATTATATATAAGTTATATAAGCTACAGACAAGATATTATTATTATTATTATATAATATATAAACTAATAATAATGTAATAATTAATATAAAAGTTATATAAGCTAATAAACATTTGAGTACTATAATATAATAAATATATAATATAAAATTATTATATTAATATATATCAATTAAGTTATTGACACTTAAAAAATTACATTATAATTATTATATAACTTATTTTAAAAGCAGACAAAGGAAGTATTATTACTTTATTAAGTGTTTGTCCGATTGATTAATTTTGAGTCAAATCTGTTATATATATATATATTATTAAATTCAATCGATCGATTTTCGTTTGAACAAATGATGTTATTTATATATTTTTTTACACGATCAAAACTTAACGCACATTAATCAAGTGAACGTTTCGATTGATGATCGTAATCCACCCAATTTAAGAATTATTGCACCTTTTTAATTTGAGCATTTAATTATAGTATATTATATTTATCGCTTTATCGCTTCAACGCGATCATCTCGATAACTCGAAGTGTTAGAAATTCAATACCTCATGAAAATCGAATTCTAACCTTCAAGTTATGAAAAATACAATATTAACTCTCCTATGCTATATTTATATTATTTTTATGTAAATAAATATATATATAAACATAACGATAATTCGAATATAAACTTTTTTATACGTATTTACATTTTGATCATGATACGAGTTAAGGACATGTTAGGTCATATGACGAGAGTGTATGAGATCACCCTTACGCTTGGGCGTGGTGATTCACTGAGATTGTATCGAAGTGTAGAATACATCATATTCACAATATCCTATAACTCATAATGGTATGAGACATCATGACGAGTAGGGTGAGTACGAATTCAGTGTAACCTAGTATACGGTGGCATATACGGTAACCCGATCACCCCGAGTTCTAATAGAATATGATAAGGTATGAGTCGGTATGATAAAATATGAGTTAGTAAGATAAGGTATGTTAAAAGTATGATAATAAGATACCGCTGTGTAGGTCAGTAAAAGATTAAGAACTTAAATCTCTGTACGTGTTATTCCCTACGTAGCCACCGTAAGGGTAACGTCTTTCAGTCAAGACAGGTCACTGGGAGACATTATGAGTTATGAGTCGTCGACCGCCTCTGTAATTGGATGAGGTGTATGATATGATATGATATGAAATGTATTATGATATGGTGGTATGATACTATACTGACCCTCACATGGTAGCTCGAGCAGCGACTCTGACACAGGTCGTTTACAATTTTATAAATACGTTTGTTACGCTCATGCGATATACAGACGTATATGCGAGAATAATGAAAAAGAAACGATACAATATAATATGATATGAGATATTATAAGATACGTTTAGGATATGAACGTCTAGATCATGGTCTTACATTCATGATTATAAAATGAGTTTACGATATGCACTTGATTTTGTTATTTCCTTTTGATCTCTTTGAGATATTATTATTATCACTCACATGATGCACTAACAACGCACCTAAGTAGTATGGGGTGGATTGGTCGTATATCTCACTGATTTTACGTGACTGAGTAAATTCATCCCACGAAAATTTAACAGCTGCAGATGATTATCCCTACAAAGTTGACGCTGGTTATTCAGACCTCATTACGTTGATTTTGTTGACCACGAGGACGCAGAGTACTAAGAATCTTGGGAAGGCGACGTAGCTGGTTATCAGGAGGAGTATGGTGCTGATTTCGATCCAAGCGTCAACTATTGATATCTGTGAACTCGATTTTGAGTTGACTTTATATTTTACTATTGGCATTATAGTTTCTTTTATCGGATTTGTCTCCAACTGGGATTCTCATTTATTTCGTGAATTATTGGATTTTATCGTTTTCATTTCGACATTTAGAATTATTTTATATTTTATCTCTATATGTTGGTTTTCACTGATTTCGTGAAACCGAATATGCGCGAGAACTCTGATTATGTATATGTTCGCTTAGCGTACCTGGGATGCGTGCAAGTCATAACTCATAATTCTGTGCCCCCGAGATGGGGTAGAATTTCGAACCGTGACAGTCTCCCTCTCCTAACTCTCCGCACCTCTCAGCCTTTGTCTCCCTCTCATCTCTTCCCTTCGCACCGTGAGTCCATCTCTTCTCATCGCACCCTAAGTCGATGAAGATTACCTTAAGATCCATCATGGTAATATGTTAAAGGGGAAAAATAAATATGTTATTTCATTTAAAAAATATGCTTAAAACTTATAATTCATGTTTAACATACATAAGCATATGAAAGTCGCACTATAAAAAACAAGACTATTAGCGGCAGCCAAAAACTGCCGCTAATACCTTTGCCACTAATAATCTTAATAGTTTTTAATTAATAATGACAGTTTTTTGCTCTAAAAAACTGTCACTAATAGTCTATTTTTTTGTAGTATTAGCAGCATAGGATAGCATTTGACAATGTCATCACCCCCTAAACAGCCACGGATGCAAACCACAAAAACATAATTAGAAAGCCCAAGGAACAAAAACAGAACTAAAAAATTCCAAAAGCAAACTTAGAGAACAAGATGTTCAAACCAAGAATCCAAGGGAAGGAAAATTTGACAGACACAGAACTAATACAGAGCTAACATGAAACTACACTCTCCATCAAAGGCCCTTAACTTCAATACTACGGTCAGTGATGTTTTATTGATGTAAAAAATGAACTATGAATTGCAATTTCATCGTTTACCTTTGTTATTGAAGATTTGTGGTGGTTAAAAGGAATTTTTGATCTTCTAAAACTTTCGAGGGAAAGGTGAACTCTAGGAGCTATCGGGCAGCATTAGAAGAAGTCCCTGATTTAGTGGGGGCTTTTTCATTAGGAGCCATTACTTGCACTCGCTTTTCAAGTGATTGTACCGGATTGCACCGAATTTAAAAGACAGACTTGTAAGTTTAGCGATCTCTACTATGTAAAAACGCTATCTAAATCGTTTGATTTGAAGAACATGATTTAAAGATATCAATTGTAAAAGAGTAGAACAAAATATAATTTTCATCATTTGATTAAATGGAGTCAAAGGCTATTATATAATTCAATAGTTGACGACAATAGATCATATGACAAGTATTGTGTTTTGCTCCAATTTTATATACCAGAGATCTATTGATCATGAACTTCAAATCAGACGGCTCATGTTTCATTTTTACATATCACATGTCTCTAAAATACCAAGTCTTTCTTTAAATTCGGTGCAATCACTTGAAACACATGTGCAAGCAATGGCTCCCTTTTTCATTTGGGTGTGTATGCCTACAAGTAGCTTTGTAATTTTTCTTCTTATTATAATGAAACTACTCTTAACCTTGAATATATATATATATATATATATATATATATATATATATATATATGGCTCTCAATAGGGCCGGATTAGGGCTAGGCTAGGGTTTAATCCAGCCCTAACCTACTCGGGCGGGGTTCCCAAAATTTTTAACCCGGTCCAAACTCAGACTACAATGTCCCTTACGGGTCGGGCCGGGCTTGGGCATCTTTTCGGATTTTTTTTCGAATGTTTTTTCCTAATAAAAGTTGGTTGGGACTATTTTTTTTGGGCTATTTTTTCTAATAAAATTTGGTTGGGCTTGGACTATTTTTTTTAAATAAAAGTTTGAAGAAAGTTAAACTTTTAATTAAATAATTATATTAACATTATAGAGGCTCAGGTACGTACTTTTATTCAAATATTTCATTTTAATTTATCGATGGTTATAACGGACAACGATTAATCTCAGGGCATTTAAGTAAATTATATTTAATTAAAAGAAGTTTTTATATATATATATATATATCCAGGCCGGGTGTTGGAACTAAGGTTCAAAATTTCAGCCCAAATGTTTCGGTTTTGGTCCCCACCGACACCGAAATGAAAACTCTAATATTTGGATGTTATCAGCACTGTAGCAAGATTTCAGCCGAAATTCTTCGGTCCAAAATTTTGGTTTCGATCCCCACCGTAACCGAAACGAAATCCGAAATTTTGAACCTTAGTTGGAACACTCAACCCAAGTCGGCCTGGATTGATCCAGGTTGCAACATGTTTAGCCTAATCCGGATACCGAGACGGGTTTGCTTGCTAGAAAGCACCACTTTTATGATTCGGGTGCGGGCCAAAATCTGGCCTGGCCGGGCCCATTGAGAGTTGCCAAGATTACTATCAGGTCAATTGTTGAAATGTGTGATGGGCATCTCTTTGCTTTAAGGAAAGGCAAGGAGGTTGAATCAATGCATTAGATTCAATCATGGACTTATAAGATACCTGGACACAGATGGCCACTGACTTTTATCCACAGAAACTTTTCTATGGCTTACATTTGATTGCACTAAGAGAGCCTCTTTCAATCAATTCTTCCAAAACCTTTCAACGGTTGTACTGCCTCCTCTCATTGCTAACTCCCAAGAACAAAAAATCAAAGGAATTTGAAGTGGGCCATATAAGCATTTAGATATTACAGATTCCACTAGTTTTCTATTCCACTCCCTTGTTCTATAGAGATGGAGATGGTGTGGTGCTCCTTTGCCTGGTGGGGCGTTTAACAAGCCAGTCTTTGACATTTTATACCCTTCCCTTTTTCTTATTTGACTCACTGTTTATGCTTTTAGAAATTTTTCATCTTAAAAGGTCCCATAAACTATGGCTTTTTATGATCAAAACTTGAACCCGTGTCTTCACACATGATAGCTCGTCTTTTTCTTCATCTTGGCGAAAGAAATATTAAATATTTAAATTTTGTATGTTGGGTATTTATAGTTAGCACCTTAACCCATCTTTGAATTTCTATAAAAAATTAGGTTAGACTTCACCTACACATATCTTGAGATAATAAAAAACAAGTAATTTCTTAATAGAAGTGATATGTCTCCACTTTTTTTTCTTGATGAGTTAGGAAAGCTAGATAGCGCCATCCATTATTTTAGGAATAATGGGTGGATGAGCTATCACTATGGCCGACACGCCCACAGCAGCAAAAAAAAAAAAAAGGTAAACTATCATAGCTAAAAATAACCCATTTTTCTTTATTGTTCCATTCAAGGATCAAAATTTCGGCCTAAATTATCGGTTGCAGTCCCCACCGAAATGATAATTTCGGACCGAAATTTCGGTTATAAAATATATGAGATTGAAATTATCGGTCGAAATTTCAGCCGAAATTCAAATTTTCGGCTGAAATTTATGTCCAAAATTTCGGTTTTGGTCCCCTCCGAAATCAAAACAAAAATCGAAATTTTGATCACTGGTTCCATTTGAGAAAAAGGCTTCTCCGCTTTGAGAAAAAGGTTTCTCCGCCAAGGCTTTGAAATATCAACAATGATACGAAACCTTAGATACTTACTCCGAGAAGGGTATTGGACGTATGTTGGTCAACTGTCACGACCCGAAATTCTACCCCATCCCGAGGGCCTAGAATTCCGAGTTATAACTCGCACATATCCCGGATATGTTAAGCGGACATACACATAATCAGAGTTCTTGCGCATATTCAGTTCCACGAAATCCGTAAAAGCCAACATATAACGATGGAATATAAAGCAATCATAAATACTGAATAAATCTAATAAAATGCGATAGAATATCATAAGTCGATAAATAACATGTAAGTCAAGTCGGAGACAAATCCGATAAAATAAAATTATAGAGTCAATGATAATAACATAAGATAAAATCTAATACCAAGTCTACAAAATTAGTATCCGGCGCTTGGATCAAAATCAACATTGTAGTCCTCCTGATAACCAACAATGTCACCCTCCAAAGGCTCCTGGCAATCAACGTCCACTGGGTCGACGTTCTCAACACCAATCGGATAAGAGAAACCCATGTTCACACCATCAGTATAGTTACCTGCAGCTGTTAGATTATCGTGGGGTGAGTTTACTCAGTAAGATATACCACTAATCCACCCCATACTACTCAGGTGCATTGTGGGTGCATCACATGAGTGATAAACATAATATCTCAAAAATATAGAAAGAGAAAGGCAACATCATTTGCATATCGTAGAACTTATATCATATCTTAAATATATAGTCATGATATAGGCACTCACATTTTAACGTACTTTATCATATCTCATATCATATCATACTTCATAACATATCATATCTTATTATTCTCGCACATACGTCTGTACATCGCATGAGCATAACTAACATACTCATAAAATTTTAGACAATCTGTGCTAGAGTCGATGTTCGAGCTACCATGTGAGAGTCACCATAGTATCATACCACCATATCATAACACTCTCCATATCATATCATATCATACACCTCATTCAGTCATAAGGGCGACGCGCGATTCATACTCATATCATACTGTCTTCCAAAGACCCGTCTTGACTGAAAGACGTTATTGCTCTTACGATGACTACGCAAGGAACGAGACGTATAGAGACAAAGCAGTGTCTTATTATCATCCTCGTAACATATTTTATCTTACTAACTCATATCTTATCATACTTTTATGACCTGACCTCATACCTTAAATCATATTATATCCTATCATATTAGAACTCGAGGGAGATATGGTCACCGTATATGAGGTTATATTGAATTCGCACTCACCCTATTCATCATGATGTCCCATATCACCATGAGTTGTAAGGTATGTGAATACGATGTATTCTTCGCTTTGATACCATCTCAGCGAATCACTACGCCCAAGCATAGGTATGATCTCATACACTCTCGCATACATATGACTTACATATTCATAACTCATATAACGTGTTCAAAACAGAAGAATAAAGCTATTACACTTACACAAAAATTTATACCAGATTTTATTAAGTTTATACATATAATTTATTTACATAAAACCAATATAATTATAGAGTAAGATTATAAATGTGATTTCGATAACTTGAAGGTTAGAGTTCGATTTTCACGAGGTATCGAATTTCTAACACTTTATGTTATCGAAGTGGTCGCATTAAAGCGATAAAAGTGATATATATATATATATACATATTCATTATTATTAAGTGTGTAAATAAAATATTATTATCTTAAAATTAAGTGCATCACGACTATCGATCGAAAAAGTACAAGTGATTAATGTGCACTAAGTTTTGATCGTGTAAAGGTAAACTTTATAGTGTAATTAAGGTCGTCTGTTCGGACAAGAATCGATTGATTAGTGTTGAAATCAATCAATCGGTCTTAATTGTATTATATAAATCACGACTATCGATCGAAAAAGTACAAGTGATTAATGTGCACTAAGTTTTGATCGTGTAAAGGTAAACTTTATAATGTAATTAAGGTCGTCTGTTCGGACAAGAATCGATTGATTAGTGTTGAAATCAATCAATCGGTCTTAATTGTATTATATAAACTATTTAATTAAGGTACAGATTGATCGATTGATTTTTGATATTAATTGGTTGAATTTAAAACAATATAGAGTACAGTAGTTCGTTTCTATATAGAATCGATAGATCGATGTTAAAGTGTCGATCGGTGGATGCAACATGGTAAGGGATTTTGAAACAAGGTTTTGTGTGCATTTATTATGTTATTAAATTAATAAGGTACTCAAATACCTTTGTTTGTGTAGAATATATAAATAGAAAAAAATTAGGCATCCTTCATTTTATAAGATATTATTAAGTATATAATATAATTGAAGGAGACTTATATATTAATTATATATTAAAATAATAATGTATATGTGCTTTTATTATAGAATAATATACTAGTAAAGATTATAATGTAAAGGTGATAATTACAAGCAAGATGATTGATTGAATCTTGACTCACATTAATGGAGATATTAATTTTTAAAAGGAGTAAAGAATTCTTAATAATTTCTTAATTGCCATTTATTTTAAAATAGAATTATTTACAAAGTTTCGGTAGGCAGTGAGCAAGGGCATCAGATGTCATTTCACATTTTCAAAATTCAATGGTGTTGCTATACCGATGGGCTCTACTGGAGGAATTAGTTGATATTTGAGAAAAGATTGTATGCTACATGATATCACTTTATTATTTTGCTACCTTATAGTGTTAGGCATCAGTCTACATCCAATGGTGGAATAATAATGTGTCAAAAACTATGCGTGTGGCACCTTAATTTAGGGCTCATTTTTGTTTTCAATTAGATCTTGGTTCAATGGTATTATCATATTATATTATTTTTATAAGTTTACATGGGACAACACACAATCAAATATCAATAAAATGTATAATTTACAATAAAGACTATTAAGAGTTTCATCACACCGTAGGCTATTCTCTGACAATGATTTGCAAAATATAATATATTTTTATAAATCAAATCCAAAGTATATATATATATATATATATATATATATATATATATATATATATATATATATATATATATATTATGTAGATAGCTGCACCAAATAAAAAAATCAGAGATGCAAATATAAAAAGAAAACAAAACATCTTATAAGATGCAATTATAATGAATAAAACAAAACGTCATAGTCATCAAGTCTTATGAGATGCAATATAATAATAATAAAAAAAAGAAAAACATCTTATATAATGTGTTGAGGCTACATCAATTATACTTTATTATATTTTAACCCACATAATCAAAAGTTTAAGTAATATCTTTAAAGCATCAGTGAAGCTACAACAATTGTACTGAGCGACAACCATGGGTCTTTTAAGTACACGATGACTGTGTACCGTGGAACCCAGTGAGTGGCGTTATACACTAATGTTATTTGGGTTCCTAATTTTACTATAATTAAAATAATACGGGTAAAAGTAAAACAGGTAGGGTTTGGGTTTTGCAAAAGAACTAAAAATATAATTAAAATATTCAAACATAAATAACTATCTACGAGCGGCTGAATTATTCCCTTTTCTAAAATTACTTTTTTTATACAAAATATACACGGGTTTGATTTATTTAACCCGTCGGTACGCAATCGATCGTACCCTACGTGACGGGATTTGAGAAGGACCAGATAGATGGATGGGTACCCACCTCTTGAAGCGTGATCGACATATCAGCAGCGATTAGAGCGATAAAAATCGGCGTCCACGTGATGGTCCGTCTATGATTTCACCTTCTTTTTCCTCCTCGATCTTGATGACGGGAAAAAAACTACGGCGGTTATCGTGCAAGAACACGCAATAGTTTTTGAAAAAGATTATAAGATGTTTTGTTTTAGAGAAAAGTCGGTGGAGAAAGAGTTGTGACGGCTAGGATTTTTCAAAAGGAGAAAAGAATGAAACGGCTAGGGTTTTTCTTAAAAGAAGAAAAGTGAAAAAGTCTTTTATGGACCCTAATCTTAAATAGAGTTCTTTTAATTAGATTAAGTTTCAATGTGGAGCACTAACACCATACTTGATGCAAAACAAATCTAACACCACAAATTCAGTTTGAAAAAAATTTAGGGTCGTTACATCAACCTTCTCAACCACAAGAGACGGGTGTCTATCATTATTTCTTTCCTACAAGTGGAGTGTCAGGTGATACTTATGGTGGAGATGATTCGCATGGATCTTTCGCCTATGGATATGTTCAGTATGGTAGTTCTTATCATCAAGGAGAGCCACGTTATGAATATAATGACAACGAAATATTCTTGAGTTTTGGTTGAATGTAGTTGAGAATTGTTATTTTCTGTTATCTAATCTTTTAGTTTTGTGTAATTCTTGTTGACTTTTCTCAGAGCTTGTTGTATTATATTCATTAGTTTTTCATGGATTCTTCTTTAATTACAAGTTTTTTTTCTCGAAGCTTGTTGTAATATATTCATTAGTTTTTCACGGATTCTTCTTTGATTACAAGTTTTTGAGCTATCTAATGATATAAATAGTTGGTGTATGACACTGTGACTAGAAACATATACACGTTACATGGGAGTCATTCTTTTAAATTATTACAAAGACAAGTGAGAATGGTGGGTGAAAGAACTCGTCCGAATGAGTTAGGTTGTTAGTTGATTTCAATTGAGCCTCAAGAGGTTTTATGATTTCAAATTTCTTCTTTTTTTTCCGTGACTTTTCAAATATCTTTTGCAGTAAAATGACAGAACTTTTACTTATATATTTATTTTGATCTGACAACATTCTCGTGGAGCATGTGATTTCTGTTTCAACAGTTTATTAGATCTTTGACAGTGATTATTCAAAATATAGATATTCAACATTACTTTTACTATATCATAGGTTTCATCAGAAGGAAGAAATCAAAAGACACTTTTATTTTGTTTGCAATCATTACAGCCTGCACATTATTTCTGATCATTTACTGGCGCTCAAAGTGAAAAGGTTTGGTACAAAGGAATGAACGAAGAAAGAGATTGAGGTATTTTGTGGGGAATTTACTTAAAATAAGGAAGAACATATGAGATATTCAATCAATGGCTTGTTGAGAGCTATAATTGTATAAGAGTTTTTTTATCCTACTTCTATATACAAAATGTTTGATTTTGGCACGTAGATCTACTCCTTTCATTAAATTACAAGAGCCAATGGTTGGAATGTTTAATGTTTAATGTCATTGTGTTCATCCAATAGTTGGAATCTTTTAATCATTTTGAGTTTGGAATATGTTCAGATAAATGTTGGGCGAGAAGCTTTGCATTACCAAATGCTCTTTTTTCACAAACTGTTGCTTTCACTGATTTTTCTGATTTTAAATTAATTTTATATTTGACTTATTATTTTTTCATTTAGTTGAATGGATTTATTTTTTTTCTGCGTTGGGTGATCTATGATTAATACAATAGTTAAAATAGGTAGATTGACTACAATTAAAATAACAAAAATGAAAGTTGTGCAATTTAAAAAAAAAAAAAAATTTAAACGAAAGCAATGGTCCATAACAGTTGTTTTTTAGAGTAAATTAACAACGATTAATTGACATTGTTTTCATATACTATTGATTTAGGTCGTGATTTCTGAAGAAAAAATAATAATTTTTTTTCCGATAGGAACAATGGCTAAACACTGTTGTTATGTTGCAACGGACAAAAATAAAAACAACGGTCCATAACTATTGTTTATTGGAGTAAATTAACGACGGTTCATTGGCATTGTTTTCACATACCACTGATTTAGGTCGTGATTTCTGATGAAAAATAACTACTTTTTTTCGTTAGAAACAACCGCTATAAATCGTTGTTATTTTGCAATGGACATGAGCCGTTGTTTATCCGGTAAATAAACAACAATTTTTTGTCATAGTTTATGAAAATCACTATGCTATAAATAATGGCCGTTACCACGATTCATAATCGTTGTTTATGAAAATTACAACAGTTTTAGGCCGCTATTTTTTATTGATTTTCACATAGTGGGCTATTTAAGGAGACCATCGTCCCCTCTTTCTTTTAACCTATCTAGCTTATTTTCATATAAAGGTTAAACCTAGAGAAAATGAGAGGAAATGTGGGCTCAAATTCTTTGACAGAGATCACTAATGCATCAATCATAAAAGAAATCAAGATATGCTTGTTTTATATATTTTTCTATTTGATCGTGTGATTTGAGCCTAGCTAGATCCATATAAATTTTAAAATTGTAGACGCCTAGATTTGGTACCATTAAAGTCAACTGTTAGACTTGAGAGGCGTGAGACATTTAACAAGCTTAGTCTTTGGCATTTTCTACCATTTTATTTCGTTTATTTTACTTACTGATTAGTCTTTAAATTTTTCATCTTAAGAGGTCATATCAAGGATCAAAATTTTGGGTAGCATTTCGATTTCGAAAGGGACTGAAACCGAAATTTTGGACTGAAATTTCAGCTGAAATTTCGGTCGAAAATTTAAATCCCATACAAATCTGACCGAAATTTCGGTCCTAAATTATCATATCGGTGGGGACCGAAACCGATAATTTCGGCTGAAATTTTGATCCTTGGGTCATGTAATAGTCTCACATCGGATAAAGAAAAGTCCCGACTTTGGGTTATATGTGATTGCGGACACTACATGCATTATAAAAAATAAGACTATTAGCGGCACCCAAAAATTGCTGCTATTAATTAAAAAATGCCCCTAATACCCTTTTCGCTAATAGTCTAAAGAGCCTTTTTGATAATAGCAACAGTTTTTTGCTGCCAAAACCTGTTGTAAATAGTCTTAATTTTTGTTTCAGTGGCAGCCAAAAACTGCCGCTATTAGCAAAAAATTGCCGCTACTAGTCCTGTCGCTATTGAAACAACAAGTTTTTTTGTTAATAGCAGCAGTTTTTTGCTACAAAAAATTGCCGCTAATAGTCTTATATTTTGTAGTGTGATGTCATGATGCATTTTGGGTGAAGACTTATGCTCATGCCAGAAACAAAATCGAGGCAAAAACCTAAGCCCAGAACCAAATAATATTATGACATATAGATTTGAGTCGTCACAGAATGGTATCAGAATCAAGGACAGCTCTTCTATAAGGTGGGAGACTATAATATTCTCACATTGGATAGAGAATAATTCAGACCCTGGGTTATATATAATTGCGGACACTACATGTCATTACACATATTGGGTGGGTACTTAAGCCCATGTCAAAAACAAAATTGGGGCAAGAACTTAAGCCCATAATCAGACAATATTATGGCATGTGGGTCTGGGTTGTCCCAGGTCATTATTTAGTTCTAGTCCGTTATGTACGGGATTTTAGGAGGGGTGAACACAATACACATTTAACTTCTATTTTTTTCACGCACAAAGTGTTTGTTGTCCCCGTTTCTTCACTCATGACCAAGGGTCAAAATCTCGGGTATCCAATACGTATTGTCTGAGCTCTAAACTGATACGTATCGGACGATACGTATCGGAATAGCAACTTATCGGACGATACATTAAATGTACCGTCCTGACATTTGTAAGTAAAATGGACGATACTGTACATTAAATGTACCATATTGTCCTAGTCCAATACCAATACGATCCTCCGATGCGTATTGATATCAAACGAAATTTTGACCCATGCTCATGACAGCTCATATCTTTTCCTTCATCTTAGGGAAAGATGTATTGAACATTTTTGTTTTTTATGCTTTGTTTTATTTTATTTATTGCAAACGACCCACGAGAACCGTTGGTTTCAGTCATAGCAGGGTCTAGAAAGAAAGCCTTCCCATGCACATTGCATTAGGGCCAATGTACCAAGGTCTCTTAGCTAGGGACACTACGAAGAACAATGGTTGGTCTTAGATTATTGCACAGATCGTCGGGTTCAAAACTATAAAATACTGTGGTTTTAAATCAATTGCTCATCAATTTATGATCAATCACTTTGATGGTGTAGATTACTCACATCTTAAACTATTAATGGTATAAATTTAGTTTTACAATGACGGTCAGGAGAGTCGGGTCCTATAAAAAATGATACTATTAGGTGCCTGAACCACCATGGCTTGAAATCTCGCGTGAGACGGGATGTCTCAGGCAAGACCTCTTGCATCTCGACGGCCAGTGAGACGAAATTGAAGTGTGTTTTTCCCCTGGATGCAATATAAAAATTACTTCCTCTATATTCTAATTTATATATGTTGTTAGGCTAGTACAACATTGAAAGTGTACTAATATTTATCTTTGTATACATGATACTATTTTATTGTATCGTATCATGTCTTTATGATGATCTCGTGAACAGCTATCACGGTGTATCTAAATTTGTGCACTCTAATATTCGCTATTATTTATATTTTTTAACAGCTAACATTGAAGATCATTGATCTGACGATATGAAATTGATTTATAAGTGTGATTCTTTAACTCATATATGTTTCAACCATTCTTCACAGCCACTTGGACAGTTTAAATTAATCACAAATATTTGTCAAGTGACATAACAATGAAATATTTTTTTATGGTATAAGATTATTAAAATTATTTCATGCCATATCGCCATAACACGAGATTTCTTGGTATCGAGGCTGCCAAACAACTTAGAAATCCGAGATTTCTACCCATGACCGATGGCGCTCAGGTCAATCTCCCTCCACCAATTTAATTAGCACATGTATCATGTGCATATTTTATGATTCCGAACTCGAGAAAAATGTGAAAAGCATACGTTCACTTGCGAACTTGTGGTGCGTTTGGCCTTATAAATTTCAAAGTCTGCACATGTAGTATTCAAGGTGTCTTCCAAGCATGGACGACGGTCCGATAGTCTAAATTTAGGTTAGTGTATTAAAATTGGTATCGGTCTCAAGCAATACGAATTGGCCGATATGTATCTACCAATGCCAATATTTATCGGCCAATTTTATTTTAAAAATAAATAAATAAATAAATAAATAAAAGCCTCAATCAAAATCGAGACGTATTGACTGATACCCGATATGTATTGGCTGATATGGGCCCGTATCGGTTAATACGTATTAGCAATACCGATACAAAATGCCGATACGTATTGGTATCGGCCGATTTTACCTTGGGTGTGTTACTACCACAATATTTTATGTTACACCCACTTCATTTAAATAAAGGAAAGATTTGTTGATTGCTTTAAATCGGATGATGGAGATCGGTTTTTATCTCAATCTCTCACACAATTGATCTTGAGCTTAGGCCTACTATCTGATGGTCAGATGTTAATTCCCCGTGGCACACTTCCCAAAAAGTGAACATGTTCAGTGTATTATCAAACACGGTTCACATTCATTGTTGGGATTTGTGTCATGGTGAATCAACATCTGACCGTTTGATAATAAGCCCATGATCTCAAAATCTGTTGTGTGGAAGATTGGGATAAAATACGACCTCTATCATTTGATTTAAAGCGATCAATAAATTTTTCTTATGCTAAAGTCATGTAGTTGTAGCATAAAGTGGTGTGGTAGTAACACCCGCCTAAATCTAAAACTTAAATATTTTTATTAAAGAATACTCTAGTCGTGGAATAAAGCAAATAACCAATTTGAGACCTTAGCTAATTTGGACTCCTTTTTTATTTTAAGTTTCTATTATGATGCCAATTTCAATTAAAGTTCAGTGAATTAGTAAACGGTAAATACTCTAATTTATTATCAAAAAAAAAAAAAAAACTCTAATTTATTATCTTTTATAATTTTTTTTTTATTTTTTATAATGGGTATCAATAATTATTATAAATATTTATCTTAGAACTAACCTATAATAATTATATAATAGGCTATTTTTTTTATTTAGTTAATGTTGTAAAATCTAGTCCATTCTTCTCCGTATTGAAATGTGAGTTTAGGAGGTTGATTTATTATTTTAAACTCACATTTCAATGTATACAACCATACTGACCAAATCAGGGTTTGACAATAATCCGACAATGTGAAAATTCGGAAAAATCCGGGAAATCCGAAATGTTTGGGAAAATATGTTGAGAAAAAATTAGTGAGAAAATTTTTTAAATAAAAATAAAAAAATTTAAAATTATAAAAAGAATAAAAAAAATTAATAATAAATTTATTAAGTCAAAATTTTTTTTTTTTTAATTCAGAAATTATTTAGAAATAATTGGTGAATTATTCATGAATTTTTGTGATCAGGAGAATTTTTGAAAAATTCGCGAATAATTCAAGAATAATTCAGGGGACCTTAAATTTGTGAATAATTGGAAATTTTTTCAAAAATTCAGCAATTTTTGTGAATATGCCTACAACTCCAACCTATCTAACCCAACCCGATCGAACCTGCATGGTTCTGTTTGTGTCGGTCGCTTCTAACTTTTGTACTAGAGCTCGTACTTACCAAGTCAGAATGCCGGAAAGAATGACAAATTAAGAAAAAAATCGGAAGTAATTGGGAAAAAGTAATGAAAATATTAAAAAAATAATAATAATAAATATTTTTTTGACAAAAATGAGAAAACTTTCGGACATAATCAGTGACATACGCATTTATAAGGTAAAAATTGGAGATTTTGGTAACTATGCTAGGGCTGTCTTACGGTTGGGTTGGGTCGGGCTGGGCTAAAATTTTGACACCCGTGACTAGTCAGTGTATATGCATGACTTACCCGAAAACCTGACCTGACTCCAAATCTCACAACTCGACTCCAACTCAGTTCAAATCTCTTAAGAAACCTATTGTGTCCTTTCTATATAAAATATTAGTGTAGATCTGGCCGGGCCTAACGGGACCTTTGAGTCGCCCTAACCCGAAAGTTATGTCGGATGCTTCATTCTGATCCCACCGGACAGGTGAAGTTGATGTGCCCGACCCTATTACTTGTCTATATGCAACATACCAATATTATACAATTTTCTTAAGAACATTATTATTTATTTTATTTTTTTTAATTGTTTATTTTATTAAAGAAAGCTAAGACTAATGCCCCAGAATGACCGAGAAAGTCGGTGGCATTAGTATTTAGATAAAGACAGACCCGATCACCCTAATTGCCAACATTCTGCATGGAATATATGATGTGCAAAGATGTCCATACTCTTTAAGTTTACACGGATCTCAAGGTCCATGCGGTGGAATACTTGCACTCTCTTCTTAGTGATCAACTTTGTTGAAGTTTAATCCCAAATGGAGTATGCATAATTTTGTCCCTTCTCTTAAAAGATCCTGGCCCCTCTAATCATAGCCAATTAGTTTTAAGATGAATATCTAAATTTATCATGATATCATAGCAGACTTTTCTCAACTCTTCGTCACTCGGCCAACTCGTGTGGGGGAAATCCCCGGCCTCCTAGGCTCCCCTCTCATGGCCAACTGATTTTAAGATGGATGACCAAATTTATCAAACTAAGGGACTTTGTCCCTTGTCCTGTGTCCCTCTTCTTCAATAATTGTCAAAACTTAAAAGTGATTCTCCGCCTTGAAGTGGTTTTGGGTATAACGGGTGCTAGTACCCTTTAATTTAAACAGATTTGCGAAAAGATTTGGAATTTTTTTAGAAATTATAAATACAAAGATAAATTATTAAAAAATATATAAAGTTAAAATAATATCTTTAAATAATAAGATAAGTGCATTACATCATGGTTCAAAATTTTGGTCGAAATGTTTCGGTTTTGGTAGCAAATTTCGGCCAAAATGTTTTGGTTTTAGTCCCCACCAAAACCGAAACGATAACTCAAATTATTGATTATTTTCGGTCCCCTTTGAAGTTTTCGGCCAAAATTTTGGTTTCGGCCTATCTCGAAAATGAAACGAAATACGAATTTTTTATCCTTGCATTACATAATCTGCATGTATTAGTAGGGGTGTTATCAGGTCGGTTCGGGTCGGTTTTGGGGCAAAATCGAAATCGAACCGATAACTATCGATTTCTATTTTATAAAATTGAAACTGAAACCGAGCCGATAAGATTCAAAATCGAAACTGAACCGATAGTTATCGGTTAGGTCGATTTTCGGTTTCTAAACCTCAATTTTTTTATTTTTTTTATTAGGAAGCCATTGTCAATTCATAAGAGTCAGATCACTGAAGATTCTGTAGGTTGTTGCCTATATCGCTAATTCGCTATTAATCATGTAAAAGTAGGTGATTGATTAGATAGATAAGAACATTTCTAAGAAACTAATGCACCTATCGGACAGTCTAGCTCGATGGGCAGATGCACCGATTATTAGTACACACCGGTAGGTCTCGACTACATGAATCCATACAATATTATAGTTCAATCATTCACAGATAGACCGTCATTCGATAGAAGACAACCTGAAAGTAGAATGTCAAACAATCCTAACCATCTAATTGCATGTCAAATTTTAGACAGTTAATTATACAATTTTCAACCATCCATTTAACAATCCTTTGATCTATGAAATGTCAAACATTTTTTAAATGCATGATATGGGTTGCCAACATGTATTATCTAGATCGACCAGATTTATGACATATGACCCTTCATAGTTATTTCATATTTTCATTACATTACAACTGGTATATATATTCAGATTTTTTGTATAAAAGATACAGAAATCAAAACAAAGAACCTAAATAATTGAAGCATATTTTTCACAAACCAATTTAAAAGGCAATGCATGAGAAAGTTCTATCTAAATACATGCATGCAGATAATAAAAAAATCATATCGAGATCCCAATAACTCCACAGAACCCTAATCTCAGGCATGCATCACTATCAGTTCCTTATCAGTTCGGTTTCGATTTTTTAATGTTAAAATCGAAACCAAGCCGATATGTCCTGAAACCGAACCAAAATTCGGGTCAGTTTCGATCGATTTGATCGGTTAGAGTCAGTTTCTACACAACTCTATGTATTAGTAATTTATAAACATAAAAAAATGATAAAAAAATATAATTAAAGTATATGTTTCAAGGATATGTTTTTTTTAATATTTGTCAAATATAAAATATTTATAAACAAATCAAACTAATATTCGACCAAAAGTTCAACAAATCACTTATTCAAAATATTAATTAATTTGGAAAATTTTGTAAAAAATGTTAAGTTTAAGTTTAGGTTCACCTAAAGGTTCAAGTCAATTGTAAATAATTAACAATTCAGGTTTAGGTTGACCCGTTTGGACTCGTATAAGGGTGCACCAACAACCTATTAACTACTAGGGACCTATGGTCACATTTTTTTCGTTAACTGCAAACTATACCTATTAACTACTGAGGACCTGGGTTCACTTTTTTTCAACCCGGAGGGATAGTTCAATTGGTCAGGCCTTGGGTTTGCTTCCCAATGGTCACCAATTTGAGTCTCTTCAGAGTCATTGGAGTATTACCTAATTCTTAACTCTAGGGCCCCATAAGATTAATGGAGGTGCGTGCAAGCTGGCCTGGACACCCACGAATAAAAAAGAAAAAAAGAAAAAACAAATAAACTGTACCATTAAAAAAAAAAGTTCTACCAAAGAGGCATTAGTCCAGTTGGTAACCTCCCTCCATTTGTGAGGGAGGAGGTCGTGGGTTCATACTTGTCCTCTACGCTGTTTCCCACTCTTGTCTTTATAAGGTGTAGGTTGGGTTCTGTTAATTAACCTTTATCATTATAGTTGGTGTTTTCTCACACTGCTCCCTTACTATTACATGTGTATGCGTGCCTGCTCTTCGGTTCTCGAGATTGTCTCGGCTTAAAGGGCCGTATTAAAAAATTTTTAAAAATGACAAAAAATAAAGGGGTCAAAATGGTAATTGCCAAGTGGTTTTCTATTTCTATTCTCTATTTTTACAAACAAAACCGACTATTCACTACTGGCCGACCACCCACCGATCGACGGTCAAAAGTACAAATTGCCAAGTGCCAGCCTGGCTCTCTGGTCAACGCGTTGGTATTTCACCTTCCAATGACTTGGCGCCACCTTGGAATAAGCGCGTGCTCTAAAAAAATATCTGTTTTGTCGCATAGCTCAGTTAATCAACGGCCGCTATTCTCTCTGCTCTTTAATCTGAGGGTCCTCGATTCTTCTCTTTACTATAAAACCCACTCTGATATTTCTTGTTTCTTCATCGCCGTGGTCTCTCTCTCTCTCGCGCGCGCGCGCGCCTGCGATTCTTTGAAGAAGTTGATTCTTCTGAAATCCAATTTGTGTTTCAAAGTTGTGGGGTTTTGATTTCTCGTCTTCTAAAAATTTGATTCTTCTGAACAAGCCCATTTGGTGGTTTTAGGTTTGAACTTGGTTTTCGATCATATTTTAAGGTTTAAGGCATCTGGGTTTTGTGATTCTTGCGAGCTAACAAAATGCTTCTACGAAGTGCTTCGACCCCGTTCCTTAATTCATGGGTTCCTCAGTCGATGGAACTATCTCCGGAGCCTGATTTGATACCTCCAGTTCCGAAAAGAAGATCTCCTTTGATTTCATTGAAGGCATCGTTGAATTCTTCGCCTCCCATTTCTTCGAAGTTGTCGCGAGCTCGATCGGAGAGCGATCTGAGGTCCAAGTCGTTAATGGTGCACAGCCCCAACGATCTCTGTCCGATTTCGTCGGATGTAGAAGAAGAGGAAGAAAGGTTGTTTTCGAGTTCAGGTTTAGACGAGTGTTGTTCTGCTTTGAGTTTGAATGATAAAGCACTTGTTTTGGATGGCGAATTTGGTGGGATTTGTGGAGGTGGAGGTGGAGGTGGAGGCGTAGGAGGTACTAATGGTGGTGGTGGGTTTGGTTGTTCGGATTCGAATAATAATAATAATGGGAGCGGGAGTACAGATGCTTACTATAAAACTATGATCGAAGCAAATCCTGGGAACCCTCTTTTTCTTGGAAATTATGCCAGATATCTCAAAGAGGTATACATAATTTTGACCAAATCAATTGATTTAATTAGTTTTGATTTTATTTTTTAGTTAACTTTTTTTTTTTTTTTTTTCAAATACAAGTAGTAATTCATGTTTGCTTCTGATATTTCTTTGTTTTTTCAGTTTTTTGGGTATTTTAATTATTTAGTTAACTTTTAGGGGAAATTAGAAAAAATGATGCTCCATTTGCGAAAAAAAAGAAAAAAGAAAAAGGCAAAATGGGTTTTAGGGAAATTAGGAGTTCGGAGATTTGTGAGATCCTAACGTGTTTAAAACTGTTCTTAGCAAATTACATCACTACCCTCTTTCATGGCAAATTACATCACTACCCCTCTATTCTCCTCTCTCTCCTCTCTATTTTCTTCTCGAGCAATGGTCGTCCCCGAAACATCGGAATAGCAACGGAAACTATTACTATTTGCTGGCCTATTAGGAACAGTAGATGATAAGCTGGGTTGCCGGATCGGGAAATGTCGGAAGCTGAGAAATTAGGTTCTTTGGCGGTTTTGTGATTTTTCTGGCGACTGGGACTAGTACCTTTATCCTTCCTTCTTAACCCAGGTTGCAAACTTCAGGATCTCTGAGCCATAATCTTAGGATCTCTGAACCCAGGTTTATCCTTCCTTCTCAACCCAAGTTTTCGTGATATTTCCGGGGGATAAGCTGGGTTGCAAACTTCAGGATCTCTATTATTTCCGACGACTGTGACGGGTAGCTTTCTTGGTTCGCAACCTTCGATAAAATCCTTTCTTTTTTTTTTGATAACTTAGGTATCCAGGGCTTTTAGAGCACCTGCCTAATCCGAGGGGCACATGAGCACCCCAAATTCAGCATATGCAGGGTCAGCACATGATATAAATTCCTAGGGCTTTTGGAAGCAAGTACGTGGCCAGCTCACCTACCCCTTAAGGTTTCAATAAAGCCCTTCCTAAGGCCATGTTTCTCGGCAAGCGTCCCCACCCTCCGATGAAGAGAGCCACCAGCATGAACGAGATTGCCGTCGATTTCAACCTCATTGGAACACCTCAGCCGTCTGATCCTCAAACCCCTAAAAACTGTTTGATCTCGCCACACGAATCTTCGTGCCCCAGAAGATACTCTCCCCCGCCGCACACGACGTCTTCGATTACCGGTCTCTGCCCTCCACCGTTTCTCGAAGATCTCACTAGCGAAATTTTGGTGAATTCCTCAAGACCGCCGATCGATTGGAGAAGCGATGTGCAGTGATGTAATTTGCTATGAAGGAGGGGTACTGATGTAATTTGCTAAGAACTTTTCCAAACCCCACATGTGCCACTATTGGGATCTTACATATCTCCTAGCTCCTAATTTCTGTGAAATCCCGTTTATCTAAAGCCTTTTTTTCGAGCATAATAACATAAAACCTTTGCAAATGGAGCATCATTTTTCTAAATTTGCCCAACTTTTAATGGTTTTTCTTCCTCTCTGTTTTAGTTTATTTACAATTTTTTTTTTTTAAATTTGTAAATAAATGCTTGTGCTCAATCTCACTTGCTTTCACTTGGTTTTTAAGAAGCTTGTGCTCAATCTCAAATTTTATTTTATTTTAAAATTTAAATAAATGCTCCATCTTCTAATTTAAAACAAAATTTAGGGGTTTATGAAGTGATTGATAACGGTAATTCTACATTCTTGATCGTTGACAGGTTCGTGGCGATCTCATCAAAGCTGAAGAGTATTGCGAGCGGGCCATTTTACAAAATCCCAGCGATGCTGATGTCCTATCAATGTACGCCCATCTGATATGGGATACTCATAAGGACGCCTCACGAGCTGAGAGCTATTTCGATCGAGCCATGCAAGCGGCACCAGACGACTGGTATAATCACTGATCCGAGCATAGCAGTGTGGTTTTTCTTGAATTGTTTCCAACATAATGTTTTTCTGATTGCATTAAACCAACAATCAAATTAATATTAATTGAGATTCCATGTTATACTTACCTACAAAATTTCATAACAGAAACAGTCTAATTGACAGAAATCTAACCTTTAGTTATAAAATGTTTTTTTATTTTTTATTTTTTATTTTTTTCCAAAATAGCATTTCTATGACTGGAATTATAGACTAAGGAATTATATTGGACTGTCCAGTTGGAAAGTGTTTTTGTGAAATAGAACATATAATTTTAATGAAGTTTTTTTTCTCCCCTGGTTAATTTCTTTCCCAAATCATCATCATCATCACTCAGTTAACCAGGGGATTATTAATAGTCAGGGTAAGATTTCAAATATCAGGTAAAGGTGGGAGGTAATATGGTAAAAGGCCCTATTATTAATGTCACTAACAAATGCATATATGTGTATTAGATTTGATAGGGGCATTGAGATTCTACTTAAGCTAAAGACGAGCCTAAATTATTCGGTTATTTATTTGTGTTCCTTTGGGGTCAATAGGCTTGTATACAAGAAGTATTATTTTCAAACTAGAATCAAAATAGTCAGTTACCATCATCTTCTCTATTTTGTCTATTGCTGAATGTGGTTAAACATTCTACATGTTTAAAATCAAAATTAATATTGATATTTCCCATTTGGTCATTATTGCAGTTATGTCTTGGGCTCATACGCTAGTTTTTTGTGGGATGCTGAGGGCGAAGAAGAAGAAGAAGAAGAAGAAGAAGAAGAAGAAGAAGAAGAAGAAGAAGATGAGGAATCCAGTGGTCTCACAGCAGCACCCACTTTCCTACAAGGAATAACCCATCCCTATCCTCATCATGTAGCTGCATCTGCCTAGAACTCTCGCTTTGGCTCTTGTCACCTAAAATATCATCCTGTGGTGGTAGCAGTGGCAGTTAAACATTTAACGTTTTTGTTTTTTGGGGCGTTGGAATTGTGTTGGCCATGAATATGATTGTGGGAATTTTTATATTTTTTTTCACTTTTATTGGGGTGATGATATATGAAGGCAAGAATCTATAAATCAAATTTTGTTTTCTCTCTCTCTCTCTTCAAAAGATTCCATGGATTAAGTCTGGCATTGCATAGATCAATTTAAAAGAAGAAAAAAATTGAAATCCCATCTCCACCGTCTGATTAATACCGTTTGAAAATTGGACTCTCCAATGTAGTCAACTCTTTACTTATATCATGGGCATAGTGACAAATTTCTCCAAAAGTTCTTTGAAATTTACCGAAACAGTGGTTGGGCGAAACTTTTGGCAAAATTTCAATGATTTCTTTGAAATTTCATTAATTTTATCATTTTTAAAATAATAAATAAAATTTTTATGAAGTTTAAATTTAATTTATATTTAATGTTTTCTATACTCTTTGAAATTTTTGTGAAAACTTTTCGAATCTTTCTTAGAAATGACTCCCTACTAAAATGTTGTCGAAAATGAAATTTGTCACTATGATTATAGGATGAATTTTTTTTTTATTAGTACTATATGAAATAATATTTGGAATGCCCTCTTACTCTTAGTTGCATTCACAATTATGCTTGAATGTCATGTTGAGGTGAAAATGGAGCTCGGGGCACCTAACCAAGGTTTAAAAGAAATTATCAGAATGTTTTGAGTGCTGCTCTTCCCAATTTCTTGTCGCACTCTAATTAAAGAAACAAAATTGCAATTTACAGGAATTTCAGAGATTTTAACTTTTTCTTGCAACAAACCCCCACTTTACAAAACAATTTCTCTTCCGTCATGGGTTATAATCTCTAAAACCACTATAATTTTCCATAAAACCACTTTAATTGTCCAATAAAATCACCATTTTAGCCATGAAATTTATTTTAATGTCATTAAAACTTCCATATCAGCCTTGACACGTACGTTAATATGTCATAAAATTGCTATTTTAACCATTAAAACCCTCTCCAATGCACTACCATTAAAACCTCCATGTCAGTCATGAAACTCATAAAAAGTAAACCCTGTTTGAAGACATTCCAACCTCTATAGTTTCGTTAGCAAATGAAAACCATGCTCAGCCAAAATCATTCCTAACAATCATTAAGGGAACCACTTCAGATAAGTAGATTTTCAATTCTTCATTAGCTAATAAATGAGGAAGAGGTTGAATAACTCACCCTTAAAGGAAACTTAGATGAGAATATGAGATGGCTACAGATTTTTTTCTGACGAGTTAGAATTCTATCCCATCTTGAGGGCTTATAATTTCGTGTTATGGTACTACATATTATCTCATAAATACCATTAAAATGGGTCCTTAAGATTCGTGATCACCTTTAACATAAATATTCGCATGAGATAAACATGAAAATAAAACCAATAATAACTGTAGTATTCTAGTCATATATCTAAGAGAGAGAAAATGATTAGGAATAATTTACAACATGTACAAAAAGCCAACTCAACTAGAAATGTAACACTCTTAAGTAATTGATAGAAAACTAAACAAGTGAGCTCTCAGAACTCGTAATAATCAGCATGAACTATACCTCGTCCAGATGGTCTTTGATATCCTCGCCCTCATACGCAGTATTAACTATTGGTGCGTCAAGTTCTCAGGAATAGTGTAATTTATATCTTCATCTGTAACTGTTAATTGTTTGTGGAATGAGTATAATCAGTCATGTAAACTTAGTGGGTCGCACAACCGATTCACCACAATCTATCCACGTGATCGTGAATGCAAATTCATGAGCGAAAGTTAATCTTTTACAATTTCATATAAACATAATAAAATTTTTATAAATATTTCATAACTATAAAACTGAAAGGATGTAATAGATTTCAGTGCATATGATGTTTCTAATGCTTATCACTTTTCCTATTTGTCTCGTCAATTTAACTTACGTGGCATATCTTAAATTTTATTGTAGTTTCATGTCTACACAACATAGTTCGCATTACATATACGACCTGTGTCAGTGTCGTTGCTTGAGCTTATCATGCAAGATCCACATGTAGATAACCACCTAACATCCGTATCGTATCGTAAACCACCATTCAGCCTAATGAGGTTGCACGCATCGGTACAACAGAATCTCTTAGGTCAAAACCTCTAGTGGCTCCTTCGTTCGAGACAAAATTAAACATATTGTCCTTAAGAGCAGTCTTGGCTGCTGATGTTGTACTCTTATGGTAGCTCTTAAGGTATGACACGTGTAGAATTTAATTTCATATTCAACTGTTATTCACAATATATCTTATCATATTTGTATCTTATCATATCCATTTATTATCATATTTATATTTTCTTATCATTTGCATACAATTTAAACTAAAGTAAGTCATGATGCAATAAGCCTCACTAAGTCACACTTTTCATAATGTATTTCTTGTGACAGCCCATATTCTCATAGAAGTGTTGCATCCGTACATAACTGCCTATATTCAAAGTTTTACGTGACTGCGAAAAGAACACCACCATGACAAAGGCTTAAAGGTCGAATGTAGTATCTTATTCTTTTATCCGATTATATATATGCCCTATTATACTCCTACAGTGATGAATGTAATACGGTACTCATGATATCACTTAATAGAACGTATACCTTATATAACTCAAAAGCATAACTTGATAATTGAGACCTAACTATAAAGAATACTATTCATAAGTTACGTAAAAGTCAAACAAGTAATGTAAAAGAATAAAAAGGTTAGGGAACTAATCACAGGTTAGTTACAAATTTTAGCATAAGTCAAACTTTAACTCGTGACGTTTGATAGAGAATTATAATCATAATGAAGGAAAATTTGACTTAGAATCTCCTAGGGGCACTCAACTTACCACTAAAGGATTGAGATAAAGAAATCATGTGTAAATCGATACGTGACCTTATGATGTGTGTTACAATATGATGATAGACTATTCTCATTAGATTGATCTTCTCGATCTGATGAAAACAAACTAGTCATTTACGTGATTCAGATAAGATTTAGTCTCTATATAGACCATCTAATAATCGATACACACATTTTAAGGTGATCGTGATCGAGTTTAGAATAATCTAATCTTACCAATGTCATCAGTGTAATGGATGTTTAGATACCCTATGATTGCTACTATTTGTTTAATCGTTTGGACCATTAACTAAATATTTCAGGATTTTGGTCAAGATCATATTATCGTACGATTATTGAGTGGTGTACATCTTGACATGATTTTAAGATCTATTTAAAAGGTTCTCCTAATCTTAGAAAGTGGGTTGGGCCCTAGTTTCTGAGAAAAGAGTAAGTGACTCTTATAGGGTAAATGGGTCAATTAGTGGTTCATAGATTAGACGGACCCACATGAGAAGGCTCATCCACTTTTAAGAGTTTAGTTTATCCTTGTTAGTACTCGATGACTCAAACTAATCGATCCCCAGGTCACGCCCCTGTATTTGGTCTCACGAGTCTCACACTATTTGATTAAAAGGGAATTGACAGTGAATCGGTTCGTAATCAATACAAGGCCTAAGATCAAATAAACTATATTAAAGGCATCTAAAGGGCCTTGGGTCCTAACTAAAGTTACTAAAGGGCCTTGGGCTTATGCATAAAGGTTAGGGTCATGCGCCTGTAAGCTTCCTAACTGAGGGCTTTAGGTGTATTTTTCTTCATTCAAAAGATCATGGATCGGGTCAACAATAAAGAGGATCATGGGCCCTCTTTAATGATCCAAATGAAAGAAGAAGACGATTTCCGATAAAATGAAATAAACGACGGCTTTCTGTTAGAATTTGTGGGACTATAATTCTAAGGATAGAGAGATTTTCTAAATTTATGGGGCATGATTTAAGAATGGAAGCTGCCAAAGAGGTGATCATTTTTACTAAACACATATACTGTTGAGATTAGATTTGTATAGAAAGAAATTAATGATTTGAAGTTTCAAGTGTCAGTCACTAATACAATATTTATGTCCATATATTTCGGTATACACACACACACACACACACACACACATATATATATATATATATATAATTAAAAGGCATTTAAGTACAATCTTCACACAACATAAAAAGGAGAAGGATGTTCATCGGGTTCAAATTTGGGACATGAGTTTGACAATTGTGTACACCCTAATAATTTATTTGTACAAATTTATACATACATATACACAACATACACACATTAGATATTATATACTATGAATATATAATTTACCTACCGAATGGATTTGAGATGCGTTCTATCAATGTAATGACCAATGGCTAAAAACACGTAAGCATAAGTGTATGCTCGATGATCTATAAAAAGAGTGCACACATATGAATTTTTGAGATTTTGCATCGAGTTTTAATAATTATAATTAAGTCAATCATGATTTAAAAGTGTAATGAATAGATTGAAGAAGATAAGAAGGCACCCACATGTAAATTTAGGCAACTTTTATGAGCCATCAGATCGCTTCTGGAGTGATCAGGTCTAGCAACGATAACATTTTCCATTAATTAGGTGGGGTTTGTATTTGGCTCATTCACTAGTTCAATTAAAAAGTGAGTCAAATAGACCATTTTACACTAATTGTCCAATGGCTTAAATTCCTTAGTTTATTTTTTTCTAGATTTCCACATGTTAAAAAGCATGTCGATAAACCCAATGAGATTATTGTTGATCAGACGAACCTGATTAAATTTTGCCGAGATCATGATAAACTTGAGTTCGTGGGCTGATTCGTCCCAATTTTCAAGATTCGAGGGGTCAAAGATGACCCTAACTTACAATTCCAAGTGACACACACATAATAGTCATGAAGTTTTTTCCATTTTTGAAGTGGCACTAAGCCAAAGGTATGTTAATTTTTAGGAGGATCTGACCATCCATTTTATAGATGGTCAGATGATACAAGATTTGGTCCATGGCCTTAGACCAACGATCCATAGTTTGGGTGCAACATGGGGTCAAATAGGACCCCTGACCCCATTTCACATTAGTATAATAAAGTTGTAGTCCATAAATTTCATGATTTTCTTTAATTTTGGAGCATAGAAGTAAAATAGAACAATAGCATTAAAAATAAATTTAGACCGTTGGCTGAGAAGTACATTGAAATTTATTTTTTTTGGGAGGGGGGTTAGGAATGTCCCGGTAAACAAAATCTATGCAGTCAAAGGTCGTGTTTGACCTTGGGTGCCCCAAAACTGTCAATGGGGCAGCAGCCCCTTTTTCGAAAATTCATGTCCTTTTAGGGCATTTTGCCATACGAGGACCGTGCCATTTTAAAGGGCATGATATCCCACACCTTTGGGTCCTGGGTTTGACCATAGGGTCAGTAGTTTTATTTTTGGCCTCCCGAGGAAAAAAAAGCTAAAACCTGATTTTTAATGTAGTTTCATATATTTTTATAGTTTTCAAATATCTAACAATTATTATAAATGTGAGATGAGTAGATTGAAATAGATAAGAGGGCACCAACCTTGTTTTTAGTGCGTGTACAATTTTGCGAAATCTCAGGTCGATGAAGTTGAGATTTGGTGCATCGAATTGTCTCCGATTCTTTCGACGCAAGTCCTCTACTTCGGATCTGCTACATAAGTACATATCGCTACTCGGGTAATTGTATGGTGTGTTCGGTGTTGCTCTAATGGCAGCGGTAGGTGGCTACCGATGGCAGCAGCAAGAAGGGGTGGTTGTCGTGGTTCTCTCGAGTAGCTGCTGGTCAGAGAGGGAGATAGCAGTTTCTAGAGGCGAGGGAGCGCTATTTAATAGAGGAAGTTGAGAGGGAAACCCCAATGAGCAAGTCCAATTATTAAAACGGTAAGAGCCCAAAAGGACTCCAATAACTTTTAGGCTTAGAATCGTTTGCTCAATTTTGGCAACTAATTATATATGGCATCCTAGCCATATATATATATATATATATATATATATATATATATATATATATATATATATATAGGAAAAGGATTTCGTCCTTTATGAAAGGATGGTCATCGTCCTCCAACCTTTCACGTGGAGCTCCACGTGGCACCCAAAATATTTTTTGAATGCCACGTGGACCTTGGGTGCATTGCTTAGATTATCTTTGAAAAAAATAAATTAAAAACTCATCTCCACCGTGTATATTTTAAACTTTGAAATGTGGACCAATAAAAATCGTCAAACTTTGACTTTTGAGTTTAAAATTTATTTTTCGAATTTTTTTTTTAATATTGATCTAAATTGTCCACTTGTGCTCCACGTGACACCCAAAACACCTGTGCTCCACGTGAATCTTGGAAGACAGTCACCGTCCTCTATTGAAAGACCTAACCGGCTCTCATATATATATATATATATATATATATATATATATATATATATATATAGGAAAAGGCCTCCGTTCTTCATGGAAGGACGGTCACCGTCCTCCAACCTTTCACGTGGAGCTCCACGTGGCACCCAAAATACTTTTTGGATGCCACGTGGACCTTGGGTGCATTGCTTAGATCATCTTTGAAAAAAATAAATTAAAAACTCATCTCCACCGTGTATATTTTAAACCTTGAAATGCGGACTAATGAAAATCGTCAAACTTTGACTTTTGAGTTTAAAATTTATTTTTCGAATTTTTTTTAAAATATTAATCTAAACTGTCCACCTGTGCTCCACGTGGCACTCAAAACACCTGTGCTCCACGTGAATCTTTGAGGACAGTCACCGTCCTCCATTGGATGACCTAACTGACTCCCATATATATATATATATATATATATATATATATATATATATATATATATATAGGAGCTCCACGTGGCACCCAAAACACTTTTTGGGTGCCACGTGAACCTTGGGTGCATTGCTTAGATCATCTCTGAAAAAAAAATTAAAAATTAAAAACTCATCTCTACTGTATATATTTTAAATCGTGAAATGTGGACCAATGAAAATCATTTTATAGATGGTGAGAGAAAATTGCCTTTATGGACCGAAAATTTATTGGCAGGTGTGAGAAGGTAAGTACGTGGGGCATCAAAAGGTTGTGTAAAAGAGAGAGAATGTTAGAAAATTGGGCGGTTATGTAGGTTGGGCTACCATGCACGTATGGGTTCTTTTAGCTAGGTGTTTGAATGAGAGTAGGGAGGGGTGCATTGGATTACTTGGATGTTGCACACCAACATCTAATCTTGTAGTACCATCATCTATCACCATATATATATATATATATATATATATATATTACAAAGACTTAATTTACTTACTGTTATACAAAATAAGAAATCCGTTGAAATAGGTATCCGGCACAAATTCGGCTAGGTACACACATCCATGGTCATTCACATTTGTATACCCATTTATTTTAGCTTATTTATATAATAATATATGTAAAGTCGAGTACTCTATAAGTAATAGTGCTTGAAAGGTGAACTTGATATGCAATCGTGTTCACCAACCAGTATATCCACCACGGGTCAATGGATTAAGTTGTGCAAGCGCCCGCGTAACCCAATTACATATTTGTGTTCATAAACTATTTTATCAATCAGATGGGCTTAGGCTTCATCGCGTCGAAGTGTTGACCTAGAGCTAAGAATACAAAAGAGTAATTGTGAGCGCGAGTTGAGTTTTGGGTCGGTTTTTGATATGCAAGCTCGAATTCGGTTTTCATACATAGGCTTGTTTAAAAGGGTGGGCACGAGGCCACGCCACACGGGTCAAAGGACCCAAGTCAATCAGTCAAACAAAAATCACATTCTTCTAAAAGATCAATAATTCGATGTTAGCGAAAAATCAGGATTGTTACATGTTCAAACTTCGGTGTCAAAATGTGGCCGACGCTAGGGACAGGTCAATAGAGGAGATAAAGAAATGGAAAAATCTTTAAATAAAACCTATGGATCTTTTTATGTTTTTTAGTTCGATCAGTAAAGATGTGAACTCCTGGACACCTCTTGAAAAAAGCTTCGTATTCATTATGAGAGTGTTGAAGTAGCACAAGTCTAGTGTGACCATCGGCAGCATGGAATAAGAATTGGTGCTGTTGAGCAGCATCTGTTTTTAAGTGCAGAGCACACTTCAGCTTGGTCCTTTACTACTACCAATGATGAAACATATTGTATTGTCATAACAAAAAGGATCCAGAATGAGAGAGAGAGAGAGTTTTGAAAAGGGGCAGGGCACGGCCTGGAGCTTCTTGTCACGGGGTAACTTTTTTCGACGCTCGTGCGGCGCCTTGCTGCCGCTATAGTGAGGCTAGCCTAACTCAGATACCAATTTATCACGAAGCATAACCTAACACTGGTTATCACGCACGTGTAACATCTCGCTGCCGCGCACAGCGAGACCAACTTATCAAACTATCACTCAGATACCACCCGCCTAGAGGATGGGAACTCTCGCATCGTAGTTGCCTTCACTCGAGGCAAACCCACTCAATGCATCGTGTCTAATCACGACATGCATGCCAGCACCTCAATGCTACTTGGCCTGCCTAGCTTCACCCTGTGCAAAGCACTAGTCCCTCGCTTCAGATAGTGGCATGCATCTCTTCATGCTATTCAAGCCAACCAACTTGTGTAGCCCACGCGACCAACACACTTGGAGTAGCATGCAGCTCTTCATGCTCTCCAAATCAAGTATTGTGTGTGGCCTGCACGACTAGCACACTTCCGCTCCAGGCCCTCAGCTAGTGTGCGCCGCTGCGTCCCACGTAGCCCTTGAGTGCCCACGTGAGGTCACCGACCCATGTGCACCGCGACGCCGGCATGAGGCCACATGGTAACCTCACCCCAGGTGACACATGGCATCGCCGCATTGCTGCAGTGATGTTCTAGGCCCACCCCTAACCTAGAAAGCCTAGGCGCTGGTCCCGCAACGCAGAGCCTCATGTGTGGGAGAATAGCTTCACAACTCCCTTCCCCCTAAGTATGGTCCAAACACCAACTTAGGCAAAATAGCAGAAAACCCTAAAACCTATTGGTTTGCCATACCACCATAGCACACGGCCTCCTGCTCGTGGCACACACCTGCAAAGGTGGTGTCTTACCATTAATCATGGCACACGATCCTCTATCCGTGGCACCCAGTGCCATCCTCCAAGCCCACATGGCTTGCTAAGTCACGCATCAGCGTCCCTTGCGACCGTGTCGCGTCCGCATCGCGACCAAGTCGTGAAGCCCTCATGGCCTCATGTCGCGTGCCCTCAGGGCACCACATGGCCTACCCTCATGGCACCGCATCACGTCTAAGTCGTGACTGTGTTTCGTGTCCACTCGACATCATATCGGGTTCGTCATTGCACCCAGATGCCACGTGCCCTCTTGGCACCGCATCACATACCTTCTTGGCACTGCATCGCTTATCGTATAAGCTAGATGCCGCGTGTCCTCTTGACACCACATCGCGTGCCATCATGGCACCGCCTCACATGCCTTGTAGTACCCAGACGTCGCGTGCCCTCTTGGCACCACGTCGCGTGCCCCTACGCAGAGCACCGCATTATGTGCCTTATGGCACTAGGACGTCGCGTGCCCTCTTAGCACCACGTCTCGTGCTCCTATTCGGAGCACCGCATTATGTGTCTTATGGCACTAGAACGTCGCATGCCCTCTTGGCACCACGTCGCATGCTCCTATGCGAAGCACCGCATTATGTGCCTTATGGCACCAAGACGTCGCATGCCCTCTTAGCACCACGTCGCGTGCCCCTACGCGGAATACCGCATTATGTGCCTTATGGCACTAGGACGTCGTGTGCTCTCTTGACTCCACGTCGCGTGCTCCTATGCGAAGCACAACATTATGTGCCTTATGGCACCAAGACGTCGCGTGCCCTCTTAGCCCCACGTCGCGTGCCCCTACGCGGAGCACCGCACTATATGCCCTCACGTGCGTCCACTCGCCTTCGCATCGTGTATAGGGGACACCTGCACGCGTTGCAGGGCCGCGTGCCTCTGCGCCCACGCGTGCTACACGGCTAGCTGCAGGGTCTGCTTGCCTTCGTGCTAACTAAGTGCCTAGTTCCAAGGTCGTCATGCCTTCATGCTGGCACACAGATTAATGAGGCTGTCACATCCTCCCCGACTTAATAACATAAGTTAGTTTTTACTTGAAATTCACTTTTAGGGTTTGACTTGTTGACTAGCCCAATATTTAGGGTGGGTTTCATTAGGACTGTTGCACCCCCACTTAGCCTATTTGCAACCCTCTAGTCATTTGAAATCGCACCCTATCATCTACCATTGAAACCCATTGCCCACATTTCCAAACTCTCAAAATACTAGGAAACCTTAGATTAGAAGATTACCTAATTGCTAACCCTATTAGCACTTAGGTACCCTCCTAACCTCCCTTTTTCCTATAAATAGAGAGGCACCCCTCTCTTTACAAAGGCTTGAAAAAATTTCCTAAAGAGAGAAAAGGGTAAGTGATCCCCCATCTCCCATTTTAGCACTAAACCCATAAAATTCAAGAACTGAGTTCATCTCTTTCAATCCCATTTTTCATCATCAATATCCCGATTTTGGTAGGAAGTAGGCCTTAGTCCTCTTCTCCTACCCTCTAGCTTCCTAGCCTTAGATAAAAATTTGGTGTTGTGCATCGTCGCGACGGGTTTGATAAAAATCCGCGGTTGCACAACACCGAATTAATTAAAAGACACTAATAATTAACCCATAAATTATAAATTCAATGATAAGTACATAATGTCAAAAGAATCCGAAATTACACTTAATCAATTCAGAAAAACCTTAATATGCATGTAAACCTTATGCTCGTTAATGTTATAACTGTAAGTTTCTTGCCAGTAAATGTTGTAATAGTTAACGCTAAAATGATATTTTGATGCTTTAGTTGTAAATCTTAATACTCATCATTTTAGATATAAATCGTACACCATGAATTGTTATTCTTATGGATGCTTATCTTTATGCTAGATAGATTCTTATTAATGTCTTTGTACTTAGACTTTCTCCTTAATGACAGTCTAATCTTAGTTCTATTTTATCAAAATTGTTGGAAACCCCACTTGCACCTGCACCTATGAAACTTTCTTATACTACTTCAACTGAAAACCCATTATAAAATTAATTAACACTTTATTAATCTTCATCGCTTACGGTCATTTCATGACCCAAAAATTTCAGAGGCCAGTCAGCAGCCATGTTGGTGCGCGCTTTTTCTATGTTCCTTTCAATCCCTAGAGTTAGTGGCCCAATTCGGTCCAAGTAGACTCTGGCAAAGGTGAGAAAATGATGAACAAAGAAATATAAAGTGCGTAAAATAAAGTGGTAAATTCTAAAAAGAAAATACCTGGGTTGATGTGATCGCCAGCTACAGATATTTATCGACGCTGCAACACGTCATTGATCACGCGGTTGGAGATATGGGTTGTTCTCTTTACTGAATGGTCAGTCGGCCAACGTCAGCAGCTTTGGGTCACCTGAGAGTTTAGTCTATATAGTTTTCCTATTCCTACTCTAAGTCTAATTGCTTTATTTTTCCTACTCCTATCGGGAGTCTGATTAATCTGGTCTTCTAATTATACTAGAAGTTTAATTAATCTAAATATGTCAATTCTATTAGGAATCTGACTAACTTAAGTATCCTAATCTTATTAGAAGTCCAATTAGTATTAGTTTCCTAATTCTACTAAGAATCTAACTAATCTGAATATTCTAATTCTATTAAAAGTCTAGTTAATTTAAGTATCTTACTTCTACTAAAAATCTAATTAATAAAGAAAAGAAAAGGGTTTTGGCCCGTTATGCTAAGGAGGATTGGCCCCGTTCCCGAGTACCCTCCGTAAGCTCCATTTGGGCAAATCGGATGGCTAAGGATTGTTTTAAAAATATTATTAATTAAAAACTGAATTTGAATTGGAAAGTTAAGATTTTGAAGATTAAGATTAGAACTGAAAATTGTGAATTAGAAGAAATTTAAGAACTAGAATTTGAAAATAAAGACTATGATTTAAAATAATTAAGAGCTGGTTTTAGAGATTAAGAACTAGAACCAGAAACTAGGAATTAAGATTAGAAATTAGAACCTAAGATTTAGAACTAGAAATTAAGAACTAAAACTTAAAACAATAATCGAGATTTAGAATTTGGGATTAGAATCTAGAAATTAATGACTAAAGGCTAAGAACTGGTTCTAGCGACTAAGAATTAGAACCAAAAACTTAGAACTGGAAACTGGAAATTGGAAATTAGAAATTGAAAACTAGATTTAGAGATTAAAACCTAAGATCTAAAACTAGAAACTAGAACTAAGAACTAAGAACTAGAACTAGAACTAAGAACTAGAAATTGAAATTGAAATCTAAAAGAGATTACCTTAAGCTAGCACCGGAGAGAGAGAATCTTGAAATCCCTAAACTCGGAAGAGAGGAACTCGAAATTCGATTGCTTGATCTATTGAAGTGTGGGGCAGGGGGGTCTATTTTTAGGTATTCGATAAATTACACGCCCTGTGGGAGTTGCGTAATTATCCGATCAAATCCAATTACCCGCCCTGTCTAGTGCGCTTAACTGGATTACGCATCCTATCCCGGGCACTTAATCACTCTGAGTCAGTGACCGACTCAGTGAGTGAGCGGCTGACTGACTCAGCCGGATATCCTAGTTCCAACCCAATTGGAACTAATTGCGTGCTAGTGGAGGGGCGAGTGCTGTGCTTGCTAAGAGAGCATGTGTTCTTTTATTATCAAGATGGTCAAAATATGGCAGAAATAAAGAAGGGTAAAAATAAAGTAAAATAAAGGGAAAAAAGATGGATTAAAACACAAACATCACCTGCAAGATACAAGGTTGTTGTAGTAGGTTTTAGATAAGTAAGGGCTGTCCCACAGGGAGTTGTGGATCTAAAAATAGTAAATCTCCATATCTGGCAACTCTAAACCTAAGGTAAAGAGAGGGTGTTTTTAGGGTTGTCACAACTAACTAAAAACAGAAATAAAACTAACTAAAATAGAAATAAAAGAAAGGGGTTAAAGAAGAGTGAAGATGGGTTGGTAAAATTTTAAAAAAAAAATGGAGAAGTAGGTAGTTAGGGACTAGTTCTCATTGCAAAAAACATTGCAAAGCAGAGTAAGATTTGGATCTGCAGCAACCCCTCATTTGGTTACAAGCACAAATGCAAGGTAGAATAATCCAACTCAACCCTGGGATATGGACTAGTCTTAGGGCTGTACCCTGTCCACTTAAATGGTTACAGGCTATCCCAGGGATATCATCCAGTCATAGGTTTAGAGCTAGAACAAGAAAATCACTACAGACACTGTCTATAAGGATACAAGCTCATGCATCCATAGGTGCATAAAATCCATAAATATCTTAATGAAGATCACAAGAAATTACAGATTGAATGGAACATTAAAATCAGCTTTTCATTGCCCAAAAGGAACTGAAAATGATTTTCCCTCAAGTCTGCAGTCTCTGCAAGACTCTAGGTCTTTACAATGCCATTACAATCCCTTTTACAATCCAAACTAACCCTAACAGCTATAAAGACCTAGCCAAACTGCAAATAGCTAAGGAAAGAAGAAGAAACAAAGAAAAGAAAGAAACCCTAACCCTAAAAATAACATAAACCTAAGGTGAGCTCAGGCCTGATGGCTGGCTGCCTAGCTGCTTTTACAAGTATCTTCTTTTTCTTTAAATACACATCCAAAAAGCACTTTATACTTTGGCCAATCAGAGAGAAAGAGAGAATCAACACATGTAGGAGATGATGTCATGGCCTAATGTCAGCCAAGTATTACCCTAGGTAGCATTACACACTTGGACAGGTGTCCCATTTGTGCAGCAGTTTCAAAAAATTCCCCTGAAGTCTGCCAATATCAGCTGGGTCCCGAGCCTCGAGTGGATAAAGGCTTCAGACATGTAATCTTGACCTGATGGGACTCTTCGTGAAGGAATCTCGAGTGGTTGAAGTATTAAAGTCAAATCTGCTCGACAGGTTAGCTGCTTTCTTAAGACTGCTCGAGTTGATATTTTTGAAGGCAAAGAAATGCTCGAGAGGTTCTCGACAGGCTGGATCTGAAGGCACTGAACTACTTGAGTGTGCTCGACAGGTGCTCTGAAGGCACTCTACAGGTTGCTGCAGACACTATGAACTGCTCAACCTGCTTGAGTGGCTAGCTTCAGCAGAGGTTGAACTGCTCAAGACAACTCGAGTGGATAGATTTGAAGGCTTCAGATCTACTTGAGCGTGCTCGAGCTTGGATTTCTATAGGTTGTGTCTTCTGGAGAGCTGCTCGAGTGAAAGTTCTGAAGGTGTGGTGTGCTCGAGAGCTGCTCGAGCTGAAAGTTCTACTTCTCAGTTGGTTTACCTATTATGTTGTTGCACTCCTTTGTAGACACCCCCATTTTGCCCTTTCGAAATATACAAATCTATTTGGTCAACCTTTGACCTCATAACCCTAAGTAGGATCATATACTGAAATAATAGTATATGGCTGGACACAGGCTGAAACAATAGCTCTGTGGTTCAAGACCCATAACCCTAACATGGGAGCCATGCACTGAAACAATAGTACATGGCTGGACACAAGCTGAAATAATAGCTCTGTGGCTTAAATCCCAACGTAGGGAGACTATATACTAAAACAATAGTGTATAATCGGAATGCAGACTGAAATAATAGTCTTGCATTTCAGACCCCTACGCCCTAATGTGGGACCATACGCTGAAACAATAGTATATGGCTGGACACAGGCTGAAATAATAGCTCTATGGTTCAGACCCCATGACCCTAACGTAGAGACCATACACTAAAATAATAGTACATGGTTGTACACAGGCTGAAATAATAGCTCTGTGGCTCAGATTCCAACGTAGGGAGACTATATACTGAAACAATAGTATATAGTCGAAATGCAGACTAAAACAATAGTCTTGCATTTCAAACTCGGCCCCGACCCGAAAAGCCCCAAATTGTGCATCTAAAATTATGCGCGTAATTTGATTGCACGCCAAATCACACACATGCAATCAGTCCCCCTTCCAGACCAGACTTCCTTTCCCATACCACCTCGAGATTCGATCACGCGCCTCACATGAGACGCGCGATCGGATTGAGCGCGCCACAACCGCCGCGCAATTGGCCTATGCCTGATCTAGTCTTATAGTCCTTGACCCCCCAAGCTTCCTCGATTAAACGCTTCAAATGAGACGCTTAATCGGATTGCGCACTCCGCACCATGCGCGCAATTAGTCCTAACATTATTAGAACTAGGAAACTCGCTGAGCAAGTCAGCCGGTCGCTCACTGAGTCGGTGACCGACTCAAAGCGATTAAGCACCGAGAAACTAGTGCGTAATTCAGTTAAACACCTAAAACATGGCGTTTTATTAGAGAAAAACCTATAAAAAGACCTCTCCATTACAACCCAAACGTGGGCCCCCACAACTTTGAGATTCGAGTTTCGAGTTCTTCGTCTCCAAGCTTAGGATTTTGAGATTCCTCTCTGCAGCCTAGGCCGTAGGTGTAATTTACTTTCTTGTTTTAATTTTTTATTTTAGATCTTAGGCTCTGATTTCTAGTCCTAGGTTTTAGTTTATAATCTCTAGTCCTAGTCTTTATTTCTTAGATTTAAAACTTAGGTTTTAATTATTAGTTTTGATTTTCAGTCTTACACCGTATCACCCTTTTTTAGACCGTAATTTTAATCCCTGGTTCTAGTTCTCCGAATCTGGAACCAGTCCCTAATTCGACGACCTAATTCACCGACCTTAGACTTTAATTTTATTCTGAAATCCTAATCTCCAGTCCTTAATCTTATGGTCTGATTTTTCTGATTTCGACTCTGATTTCAGTTCTTAGATTTTTTTAGCCTTTAGTTTTAATTTCTAATTTCTTATAGTTCTAATTTTTAGATTCTAATTCTTAATTCTTAAGTTTTAGAATTCGGCCTTTAGAAAATTCTGCCCAAATCCTTAGTCTAGAGCCAACTAGGTCTCCCCAACCTTTTCTCAATTGTCAATCCCATTACTTTTAGGTTTGGCTTATTTTGAGATATTAAACAAAGTCAAATTGAGGAGAAATTTTTCATGTTGGAAAGTTTATCGAAGTAGCTTTCCAACAAGCTAAAAAACACACAATTCAAACAAGTATCGAAGAAGTTATGGTCAGTTTTCAACCGCTGCGCAAAAAGTGATGTTCTTCAAAACTCCTAGTTGAATTAGGATTAATATCTTTATTATATTATTTTAGAAAATAGGATTTATGGTAAAAGCCTATAAATAAGACCTTTACCCCCCTAGCCATCCATATACATAATTTTCCTCCACACAATTCTCCTCCACACAATTTTCCTCTACACAATTCCCCTTACACAATTTTCCTCTATACACAATTCCCCTATACAATTTCCCTCTACACAATTTCACTCTATATAATTTCCCTCTGCACGATTTAGACGATTCTTCAGGTAATTCCTTAGTCCTTAATTTTCAAGTTCTAATTCTTAGGTTCTAGAACCAGTTCCCTTTTTTATATTCTAGTTCTTGATTTAGATTCTAGCCCTCTAGTTCTTAACTTCTAGATCTTAGGTTTTAATCTAAATTTCTAATTTTCTGATTCTAATCCTTAGGTTCTAGAACCAGTCTTTTAATTTTTAGGCCCTAGTTCTTAGGTTCTAAAATCGGTCCTTAATCTCACAGTCCAAATTTTCCTAATTTCGATCCTGATTTTGGTCCTTAGATTTTAGATTTAGTCTTAATTTCTCATAATTCTAAATCCTAAAATTCGCTTTATAGTTTCAGTTCTTAATTCTTTTTTGGCCATAAAATTTTAATCCTTAAATACCAATCATCAATCTTTCATAAAAAAAATACTACTTTATAATTCAAATTCAGTCTCTCTTAATTTTAGCTACTCGATTTGCCCAAGGGAGCTTACGGAGGGTACCCGAGAACGGGGTCGATCCTCCTTAGCATAGCGGGCCCAAACCCCTTTTTTTTCTTTTCTTTTTTTCTAATTAATTTGATTTTCAATTAAAATTAAGATATTTAAATTAATTACACTCCTAATAAGATTAGGAGACCTCTTTTAATTAATTAGACCTCTAATAGGATTAAGATATTTAAATTAATAAGACTCCTAGTAAAATTAGGAGACCTCTTTTAATCAGACTCCCAGTAGGACTAGGAGACCAAGTTAAATAAAATCCCAGCAGGAATAGGAAAACAAAACCAGTTATACTAAAGGCAACCCATAGCTACTGACGTTCTTCGACGGACAATTCAGTAAAGGAGTTCAACCCGCAAGCCCCCGTTTTTCTTTAAAGCTTGATCAGTGACGTGTTGCAGCATCGATAAATATCTACAGCTAGCGATCGCATCAACACAGGTATTCTTCATTTAATATTCACCTTTTTAATTTCAGCAATTTAATATTTAATAATTTATTACCCCATCATCACCTTTGCCAGAGTCCACTTAGACCGAATTGGCCACTCTTTCCAGGGACCGAAAGGAACCTAGAAAAAGCGCGTACCAACAGACTGGCGATCGCGATGGGAATCTTTTTCGCTAAGGTTGCCCCGGTATAATTAATTTGATTTTCTATTTTCGTTGATTTATTTAATTTGGTTTTATATTTTTCACTTTTTATTTTTATTTTTATTTTGTTTCACTTTATCACTTTTCTACACACACTTGCACGTGGATAAATTTTTTCAAAAAAATAAAAAAAATAAATAAAACTATTTTAAAATGGTCGACATCAGAAAATTGAACTTTAATGAAAACGACCCATCCGTGGACAACCCAGCATCGTGCTCTGGTAAACATGGTTAATGAGAGCGAAAAATACCCCTTTGCTCCACGAAATACAAATTATAGTGATAGCACTGAAGAAAGTGGTACTGAGCGAAGCTACCCCGATAGTCAAGTTATGGACCACACTCCCAGTACACTCACAAAAGGAGAAAGAGAAGTTCACACATTGCTCCAATCCCAAAGACAAATTACTCCGAGGGACAGACAAAAGGAAAGGACACCGACTCCTCCATGCTCTGACTCCCCCGACACATAACACATTTACCTCTTACACCTTCTACAACAACAACTGTCGAGGACAACCCTCTCCTAGAAAAGACACCGTCATAAACATAAACAACCTCCACCAATTTCTAGATGACTACATGGCTAACAAAGAACGCTCTAGTCACACTTTTGGATTTGACAAATTTTGTCGAGACATCAACTTCACTGTACTCGTCGGGTTCAAACCACCCAAATTCAACAAATATAACGGTACAGGGAACCCAAAGCACCACTTGGCCCTATTCTGTAATGACTGTCAACCAATCCGCACTAATCATGGGCTCCTGATCCACTACTTTCAGAGATCTCTAGAAGGAGAAGCCCTCGACTAGTTCGCTGCCTTACCCTTAGCCGAAATCGAAACCTTCGAAGACTTAGCCAATAGATTCCTAGACCAATACCAGCACCTAACTCAAGAAGAGGTCAATCTCGCTGATTTGATACACACAACACAAGAAGACGACGAGGACTTCTTGACATTCGCCAATCGTTGGAGAAGGCTCACCGCCTGAATGGGGAATCAAATAAAAGAAAGCGATGCGATAGAAATTAGGATTAGCAATACCCGAGAGCCTCTTCGGAGTGTTCTCATCCTAAGCGACTTCTCCGACATTACCAGCCTCTATCGACGGGCCTCATGCATAGAACGTTGACTGAAGAACGAAGATTTTAACCTCCCTACCTTAACATCCAACGGACCCTCCTCCAATGACCTTGAGACAAACACCCTAAACGAGACTCTAAGCCCCGAACAAATCAACACAAACCAAGGACAAGACCAAACAAACTTTCAACCATACCACCCATATGACCAAGCTCAATACCTATACACGAACTTGTACCCTGACTATAACCAACCTCTATACCCTGACCAAGACCAACCACTATACACCAACCAATACATGAACCCGTACTATGACCAAAACCAGTGCCCCAACGACATGCAAACTAACATCACCAATTACAATCCATTGTTCGATCAAACTCAACTCACATACGAGACTGTACACTCATTCACCCTCGCCCCATTCCACCTAAGTAGCCTGATCTGAAGAATTGAACCTCCCTCAGAGCAAGACCATACTATTCACTTACAACCAACCAACCCTATCCCAAACACCTATAAATGCGAAGTTATCTTTCGCCCTGAACCGGTTACCAAGATTACTAAACTCCAAACTATCACCAAATCCACCCCTAAACTAACTCAACCCATCACTAAGCTCATCGTCGAGCTCAACGCGCTTATCTCCGAACCAACTCAATACCCTTGAATCCGAAAACCTACCAACAAATGAATCAATCCCCACACCTCCTGAATAGATGCCCAAACCAATGACACAAACTACCCCCGAATAGGCTCACGTGCCGACTCTAGAGGTAGTTTTCGAACCAATCAATCGGTGTTATACGAAGCCATTCATACTTAAATCAATCACAAAACTAAACTCTGAACCCAAATTAGTAATCAAATCTACTCCCAAAATCATCAGCCCTCTCGCTTCCAAATCAACTTTGCCCCACCAACCTTAAACCCGACCCCTGAACTAATCTCTACACCTGCTTTAAAACTTGAACTCGACAACAAACACATCACCCCACTAACCTCAGCATCGACTCTCGAATTAACTTCTACACCCACTTTGAAACCTAAACTCACTATCACCTCACCTACCACCAAATTAAACCTCAAAACTAAACCTATTATAAAATCTAAACTTATCATCAAACCTAAACCTACTATCAAAACTAAAGCTATTATAAAACCTAAATTTATCATCAAACCTAAACCTACTATTAAAACTAAACCTATTATCGAATCGAAACCTACTATCAAATCTAAACCTATCCTCGAACGTGAACCTATCCCAGAACATAAACCCATAATCAAACCCGAACCTGTCATCAGACACGAAACCAAACCGATCATTGAACTTAAACCAATCTTCGAACCTAGGCCCGAACCTATCATCGACCAAGCACCCATCCACAAGCTCAAACCCTCCATCAAAGGCGAACCCGCCATTAAATCCGAACCCATTGTCGATCCTGAATCTATCGTCAAAATTGAGCTGATCACCGAATACAAACCTGACATCAAGCCTCCGACTATCAACGAATCTAAATCAATCCTCGAACCTAAACCTACACCTAAACCTACCGTCAGACCTAAACCAATCACCGAACACAAACCTATCATCAAACCTCAAACCATCAACAAATCCAAGGCCATCATCAAACTTGAGCCCATCATTGAACTCGAGCCTATTATCGAACACGAACCCGATACTAAAACCGAACCTATTCCTACAACGCCAACCCCACTCACCTTTGAGCCTACCATAAAACCTATCAAGGAGTCGATCATCACTCCCACTTTCAAAATCAAACCAAACTCAAATCTTACGATGCCAATCACTATCCAAATCAACATACCTCAAATCCCATCAAAATATGAAATCAACGTCACAACTAAAATCGCTTCTGATCGTCAGATCCAAATTGTTGTGGACCTCACAATCAAAACCTTCACCGAACTCCAATCGGTGATAAAACTACTACGTCAAACTTCTAATACTCAACCTCCTCGAAAAATTATAAATAAAACATTAAAACAACCTCACGATAAACCCAAAGTGTGAATCAAACCAAACTAAACAAGCATAATCAAACAAAACTGAACTTTCCCACACGTAGGAAAGGTCAACCTTGGACTACGCCCTCGCGTCTCCTCTTCCTACTCAACCTCTGCCTTATCTTATCACTACCTTTACAACACTACCGTCCCTCTCAATGGTCTCCACTCCAACTTCACTCGCAAATAGCTTTCCAACCACTCGCAAACGACCTTGAAGAACTCTTTAACAACTCTATGCTTCATCTCTACGAGATGCCTCACTCCGTCGAAAAATAAAAGAAGGTCCCTCCCGATAAGGAGACCCCAGACATAAAAGATTCATCAAAAGAAGAAATCAAACGATACCACACCTATTTTGACAAACCCTATACCATCCAAAACACAAACTCGAACATAACCTCTCTCTCATCCCTGATCAATCAGATCGAAAGGGATCGAGGACCCTGAAATAATATGATCTAATCAAACGATCACTTCGACCATCCAGCATGTCCCACTAAGCGGACTTCATGAGTCAGACTCTGCTTAAAGAACTGATGTTGTACCCTAACACAAAAACACAAAAAATATATATATATATATAAATAAATATATATACATACATATATTATTTGCCCAATAATATTCCTGACTCATAACCCTTACTCGACCAAGAACTCGAAATCGAGAAGCTACTGCTAAGAAAAGTGCCTATACAACCACCTTGCCTGGAGGAAATCAAAACCCATAGGAAAAGTACTTATATTATCTCAGCAACATGCCCAGGAAACAGCCACAGGGGAAAGACTTTCTGACCCTTGGAATCATAACTCAATGACCATCATGTATAAACAAACATACTTATATACTTATCATCCTCACAGTCATCATAGGGCATTCGCCAGTCGTAGGTCATTATTTTCGAAACTATTTTGGGTATCATCTGACTCATTGACCACCCTCCTACTCGGGCGAATTGATCGAAAGGACTAGTGGATCATGAATTTCTCTTTCTGAAATATAGAAAACTCTGAATTCTCATACACCCCCTTCAGCCATTGGAGTCGATATTAGAGTAGAAAAAATGAAAATGTATGGTTCCATCAAACCTCACAATTCTTGCGTTAGCAGGTTGTTCAAAAAATATGTATATAGAAAAAAAGAGCACAACCGAGCGAAGCAATACAACGAATGAACAGTCAATGAATTCAGGAAAGCATAAGCAAATTGTGAGGGCATTTTTGGTATTTTATTAGATGAGCATAAGCAAGCCGCGAGGGCATCCCTGACATCTTCACACTACTAGATGTCATCGTACGGTGGCGGAGGAGGACAAAACTCCTGCTAACCATAGAATTTGATAATTTGATGGTGCTGGACCATGACGGAAAGCTCAATTATAGCACCACATTATCCACCCGAGAAGAAAGTAGTTGACTACTATTTCAAAATTTGGTTGAATAAGCAGCTACCTTGAGATTAATAAACCTTACCTCCTCCCTTTAATTTTCTTTTCGGACAATGAGTCAAATGATTTTCCAAATCTCTTTCAAAATAAAACTGAAAACTTTCGAATGATAAGTGATGTAATCACTCATTATCTATCATATACTTCCATCTTGTTGAAAGGTACGATACATGATGATCGTTCAGCACTTACAAAATCAAGCCTGTCATGTGGCCGAAATAATCGAACTACTTTCCAACATGGGATCATTACTAATACACTCCAGGACATCTGTGAGGCTGATGAAGTCCCACCGTCACTAGACACTGGGGCATTTTTTTTAAGAGCACTAGTACCTTGCTAGCGATACTCACGTCACAAGATCGATATTCCAAACTGGGGCTTCTTTTTTTTTTTTAAATTTTTTTCAATCTAGATCCTGCTTCCCCACTTTGAATACCCCAAACTAGTGCATTTTTTTCAATTCGATTCTTGCTTTTCCACCTTGGACATCCCAAATTGGGGCATTTAAAAAAAAAAAAAATTGTTCTTACTTTTCCGCCGTGGGACCCTAAAACGAACACCTGAAACAGAACAACAGAGATACACTCAAAAAATAAACATCACACTCTAATACTACCCATTCCCCCTCTAGCATAACATACAACGACAAACATAAATAAATCAAACACAATAAGAGAAAAATATCGCTCATTCTCAGCAATAAAGGAAAAAATAATATAGTTACAAACCTCTTAGGATTTAATACCCGGGATGCAAAATAAAAAGGAAGAAAAGACATTAGAAACTAAAAATACCCCAAACTTTTAAATCCTAACAAAATTCAAAATGAAACCAAGCCCCTTAGCCTCTATTGATAACATACACCTCCTAAATCACAAAACAACAAGTGTCGCCCTCACAAATATCCTCCATCTAATTGAATGTATGGCAAACATAGATGAGCCAATGATCATACAACACTTAACCCCCTAAGAAACACCAATCCACTCAAAAATAGATGATCCAATAGGATTAAAATATCTAACACTCATCTAGAACATTTAAAAAATTAAATCCAAATTTACACCTATCTAACAAGTGTCATCCTAAATCCAAACATAAGAACAAAACAAACAAACCTTAATCCTAAACACAAGACTCATTCCCTCATCATGACAATAAAAGTTAATCGATCACAAAATTAAAGGAATAAAGCAAACATAATAAATAAAATAACCTTTCATTTAATAAACTTTTTTTTTACACTATCACCGGAGGCATACCTCTTGAATATACAACCCAAAACGAAAACCTAAAACTTTAACCTAACCCCCAAAACGAAGACTGGGTTCAAATCTGAGACAGAGCAAGGAGCAGATTCTGCTCAGAGCGTCCAATAAGAGGCTTCAGGCAAGATTGGTTAGGGAACACATCCCGCCACTTGTAACTCCTTCTCTTCCTCCATCTTCACCTCCTCTGCCACCGCCTCTCCAATGACGCATTCACTGCTCCCTAAAAGGGATCGATGTGAAGACTAACGTCCTCATTCCCAATATTGCTCATTCCCAAAATAATGGCATCCTCAAGCAGCACCTCAAGACGAAGATCACGCGAAATAACGAATATAGGAAGAAACGATATCTCAATCCGACGATTAGATCGCCCAATATCGCTAAAACATGAATTTTAGAACACAAAACAACCAGAAAGGTCAAAACTCGAGACTAAACCGAGGGATGGAAAACAAATGAAGGCTCCCTCGATTATATAGAGTATCGACTTAATTGCGCGCTAGAACACGTGTGTTTAACTCGATCACGCGCCACGCACAATGCGCATAATCCAAAACGTCGCTTGTGCCAACGGCGTGACGCTCCGATCATGCGCCAATTATAGGCCTCGCAAACTTATCAAATGATCCACACGAGTTGTGCCATACGAAAGGTCGCCCGCATAGTGACCTGCTAATGCCTCGATCACGCACTATGTTAAGTGGTGAAAAATGCCACTTTTCACCCCTTAACTTGACCTCTGATAGACCTGTGAGCACCTTAATAAACCTCTGCTGAGCTTATTTTGTAGATAGCAAGAATAGACAAGAATAATGCAGAAAATCACTCAAAAATATTGCACAAAGAAGTTATCTCTCGACCACGGACATCAAAGAATATCACACTAGAGCACACCATTGGGCCCCGAGTGGGCTGTGAGCAAGGTGAAGGAAGTGAAAACAGGCTGAAAACATCCTATCGAGAGGTTATCTGAAGACTTCGATAGGAACTGAGGGCAAAAATGGAGGAGTTCATGCAGTTGGAAAGGTTTCAATAGGATTTGAAAGCTGAGAAAAGAGGAATTCATGCAGAAGTGAAGAACTCAATAGAAGCCATGAACCTATCGAGCAGTTGAATGAAAGAGAGAGTTCATCCTATCGAAAGCTTGCCTAAGGCATAAGGGGAACTTATTGAATGATTTTCTGAACCTATCGAATGGCTTTCTGAACCTATCGGAACGATGGCATACAGAGCTGAACCTATCGAAATGGTCCCCCAACCTGTCAAATGCTCCAGACAGAGGGCTGAGAATGCTGAAGGTGAGTTGCAAATCACCTCCTTACCTTTACTGATTTCTCAATTTTGAATCATGTTTACCCCTTTGCTCTTTCACAAACCTCAGCCACATTACAACCCAATAAAAAGACCTCACTGATCTGAAATGAATTGAGCTGTCATGTGGAGATGAGAATTTGTTTGATCTATGGTGTAAAGAGTTGGAAAAATAAAAAATTAGAGCAATGCTTATGCTCATGCTTGCAGTCCTATTTGAGAGCTGTAACTGCTCTTGAGCTGAGTGATATGATGCACCCCTCTTCTTGGTCTTGATGAGTGAACAACCCTGGTGAGACTTGGGTCTGTAATCCAGCTTGATGAGGTGGGTCAGAACAGAATCCGTAAATGAATGGTGAGCTCTGCATCAAATTTTTAGAGAAACGCCTTGACATAAACTGAGTGATGATGAAAAGATTACAACAGACTTTCATGTTCCAAATGGATGCTTTTTCTATTGAATTTCCTCTAATAAATGAGCATGGTGTGAATTTATCTTACCTACTTAAACTCTGCTTTAATAGGTTGCACTATTATTAACTAATTTTATTGGAGAAGTTTGTGGGTACCTTCACTAAAAACCCTCAGGAGACTTCACTCCTCCACTAGGGATCACCTAGGGGTTTAAGAGGCTTGATGATATGCTAAATGCATCCGTGATCCCTACGAAAGTAGCACTTTAATTTTCTTTAATTTTCCTTTGCTCGGGGACTTGCAAAGCTTAGGTTTGGGGGTGTGTTAAGTGGTGAAAAATGCCACTTTTCACCCCTTAACTTGACCTTTGATAGACCTGTGAGCACCTTAATAAACCTCTGCTGAGCTTATTTTGTAGATAGCAAGAATAGACAAGAATAATACAAAAAATCACTCAAAAATGTTGCACAAAGAAGTTATCTCTCAGCACAGTACATACCAGCAATAGCACACCAGAGGGCTACACACCATTGGGCCCCTGAGGCACGTGGCAACAACAGAGCAAGGTGAAGGAAGTGAAAACGGGCTGAAAACATCCTATCGAGAGGTTATCTGAAGACTTCGATAGGAACTGAGAGCCAAAAATGGAGGAGTTCATGCAGTTGGAAAGGTTGCAATAGGATTTGAAAGCTGAGAAAAGAGGAATTCGTGCAAAAGTGAAGAACTCGATAGGAGCCATGAACCTATCGAGCAGTTAAATGAAAGAGAGAGTTCATCCTATCGAAAGCTTGCCTAAGGCGTAAGGGGAACCTATCAAATGGTTTCTTGAACCTATCGAATGCCTTTTTGAACCTATCGGAACGATGGCATACAGAGTTGAACCTATCGAAATGGTCCCCCAACCTGTCAAATGCTGCAGACAAAGGGCTAAGAATGCTGAAGCTTTAAAAGAAAGATCATCCTATCGGAACCTATCTAAGAGACCTGAGAACCTATCGAAAGGGGCCACAAAACTCCATCTGAACCTATCGAAATCGTGTGAAGAACTTATCAGAAAATCAGCTATGCCCACGCTGCAACTTGGTGACCTGTTGCACGCAAACCGAGGCACTTGGTGACCGGCACAACGATCCAAAAGATGCCCTTGCAAACCCTAACCAACCCACATGCTCTGACAGAACGCTAACAAACTCTGAGGACCTGCTAGAAGGGAATATTGGCTGGAAAAATAAGGGATACAACTATATATGGAGATCCCCAATTTCAAGAGGGGGAGATCGAGATTTAGACCATTTTCTGGAGATCAGAGCTTGCAGCGAAATTCTATTTTCCCTCTTTTAGCTCAACTATGGTTGGCTAATTCCCTAGGAGCAGCGAGGAGGGAGGTTAGATCTGTGATTGGGTAAGGTTGAGAGTGTTATTAACTAGGAACCTTTAGATCACATGTCTAGACTCAATCCTCACCATAGGTATGCACTCAAAATGAAATCGCTCTAATGAATAGTTTTACTTTTCACCCATATGTGAGATGGAATTACAACACAAATTAGAAAAATCTTACATGTTATAAGAAAGACGGTGCATCAAAGAATTTTAAAGGAAATCTCATTGAGAAAGATATTTGTGTCTTAAGCATGCATATATTAAGCAACATAGATATTGTATAATCACTCTCCACAAGGCATTTACCATTCATGATTGTATCAAAAAGGCTTTTTTTATTTTTTGAAGGTTGTAATGGGGCTCGGGTGAAGGCTATGAAAGAAAGGGAAAATTGGATTTAAGTTTCTCTGAGAAATCGGTAAAAGATGCACAATTGATTTTATGATTTTTCATGCTTTCTTTTTCGAATATTCTAGAACCTTTTCCTTTTTATCACACTTTTCTCTTTCTTTTCTTTTTTTTCTTTTTTTTTTTCTTTTCAACACCACGTTTACATATTTCTCTACCTTTTGCACTAAGATGAATTTTCTATTTCTCTCCCCTTTTATATTTTTCTGTCATTTACTCCTTACAGTACTATTGCCATAACTCTCTATTTCTCATTTTGCTCTCCTCTCTCTTTTCCAATTTCTCAAAGATTGAAGGGTAAGGTTTTTTTTTTTAACTGGTGCCGGGTATGGTTGATATAGATTAACAAAGAATATTTTAGGACAAAATCTTTCAAGAAAGGCTCAAAGGGGGTGCAACAAGATAAATCAATATATGGTGGGATATTTTGGGCACAAACGAGCCAACGATGGCCTCTGATCATCTCCTCTCATGATGGTAATAATGCCTATTTGCCTTGAGTTTTTCACGCAATGAGTTCTAGTGTAATGGTATAACACACGCGAAATCAACAAATCAAGATAAAGTATACGAGATTTCAACAATTAAGCAAGGAATTCAAAGATACTCCGAAAATTTCAGCACTCATCAAAAACGAGGAAGTTTCAAAGTTTACTGGGTTTTAGTCTTTCTTTGGGATCATAGGATTCCAAGTTCTAGACTTAATTCTCAGATTTTAGAATTAAAGTATGGTGATGATACAGGATTTTCAGACATGAATCATGAACAACATCGTTCAACTTGTATTAAATTTAATGAGCATTTATAAAATACACATGGTGATGGCAATTTCATTACGAATTTTTCGATTATTAACACTTCAAGGACATGAGACCATAATTCAGAATTTATGAGTTTAACTGATCATTAGTCAATCGATTAACTCAAATGACTCAATCGATTGACTGTTGCGAGCTTCCAATAGGCTACAGGGCTGATACTTCAGCTATCAATTGATTGACACAGGAAAGTCAATCGATTGACATTTCTTATCATGATGGAAGCTTCTAGGCTGATGGTAATCAGTTGATCGATTGAGATACTAGTTTCAATCGATTAACTAATGTACTTTTAAAATCCGAGAATCTTTTTTTTTTTTTTTATAATAATAATGAAATCTACTACACATATGAATCGAAAGAAATACCCCCCCAAACCTGAATTGTCCAATGTCCCCATTGGCGTAAGTCCTAGAAAGTCTTTGCGACCCCCAAACCAATTAAATGCAAATCTAGGACCAAGAAGGCGGACCAAGTGAAGGGTATGGTGATAAAAATTTAAAACACAAATATTTAACTAAATTAAATTTTTTATTAAACTTATGCAATTTATTACACTTATTGAAAATTTAATAAAAAGAACCTAATTTAAAACATAAAAATTAAATAAAAATTAAAATCTAAAGGACTCCTAAAACTGACAGTCCTAATCCCTTAATCGTCATTGGAAGCGCTCCCTCTCTTCGACTTTGGGAAAGCATAACGCCACATATCCTCAGTGATTCCAACCTCACAGGGAGGAGGAACTGGAGCATGGGGTGGTGATGGTGATGGGATCGGAGGCAGTTCTACGAGTGGCGGTTGCGGATTCAAATCCGCCCATAAGTATGAATCAAATTCATCGTCGGGTCATTTTCAGCCTCGACGGAACGATGAAAATATGATTGGGTGCATGAGACTGAAGCACGAATTGGTGATGATGGGATCGGAGATGGTAATTCTAAATCACTAACTTCACGATTTTCCAATTCGAGCGGTAGTCGAGGTGAGTGGTATCGTGTACGTTTCCGAGCCGGCTCCATCAATTTCTTGACTGCCGATCGGGTATGATACTTGATGGGCGCCATAGCAAAAACTTGGGGAGGATTGAATGAATTTTCTTGACTGAAGGGATACTTTAAAAGAACTAAACCTAAGAAGGCTTTAAATAGAGATGAACTTCCTAAACCACAAACTCTAAAGGCGAAGGGAATTTTCTAAAATACGGACTCCTAAGGACGGAACTCAAATCTAGATTTTCGGAATGAAATAGACAATTTTCCGGAAACATGCATCAGTCAATCGATTGACTCATGAGTGTCAATCGATTGACAAATGATGCGAAGGGTGATATATGGTGCACGGCCCAAACTTTGACTTTTTCAAGAGGATTTTTCGGTCCTACGTAAGCAAACTCAAATTTTGGAAACGCTCTGTTTCTGACAAGAAGGCTTTTCTGGCCACCTAAGTGTCAATCGATTGAATTTGTCACTTCAATCGATTGATTCAATTCAAAGTGTACTGTCAGATCAATACTCTTCGATTCAAAAAAAAGATACTCAAACAATGACTGTGAATTGAATGCCACAATTGATCGATTGGAAAAAAAACTTTTCAATCGATCAACAGTTTTGAGAATTTGGGAATTAAAGTTCTCAATCGATTGACTGATGAACTTTTCACCAATCGGAGAATGCACAGAAAGATAACACATCAAAAACACCATTTTTCATTCATTCAATCACATGATTTGATTACAACTCGTGTACCCATCAAACACTGACTTAAACAAAAGCAAATCCTACACTAACACAACTACAATTTTCAAAAATAAAACAAACGGGAACACAACCAAACGAAAAACAAACATCACTAAACACTAACAGAAACACACTAAACATCATCATCATCATCTTCAGGCTCTCCTTCTCCATCCATCGCCGCTCTCGCTCCTGCGATGAAGTCGTCGGCTTGCCCCGGGAACGACTCTCAGGCAATTCACATGAGAAGGGAACTTTGAAACCAAGACCGTCAATCAATACCTCCAAGCGTCGCACTCAACCCATCCATCCGCACCTCAAGGCGAGCAACTGCTGCCTCGTTGTTAAAATCGGGGACCTCTTCAGGACGAGGTCGTCGAATGTCGTCGCGTTGGCGTTGTGCGAGGTTTGGTCGGGGAGGAGGAGGAGGTATGTCATCGACAATGACAGGTGGTGGCGCCACATGAAGAATAGCCTTGATGCTCTTGTCCCACACATTTGTGCCATAATGATAGAATTGCATATCACCCAATTCTTCATCATCATAAATCGAGCACCCAACCTGGTCCAACAAATGCATAACATAATGTGAGATGCGCATAGGATTGTTGGCAGGATGAGGTGGTCGGTAGATCATTGGGCCAGGCGTCGCCATTTCGATTGTACGAGGAGAATGATAGGATAGATGCAAAGCTCGGGTTGGATGAGGCTTGTGAAGAAGGGGACCACGGGTGTCCCCATTATATAATCTCCATCTCAATCGATTGAAAGGTTAGTCTCAATCGATTGACAACGATTGAGCTCCACCACGTTGCGGGAATTTCAAGTGATAGTGTAGACGTGGAAGCAATGTGGGGTAGGTGCGCATGCATTTTTAATGTCGATCGATTGACTCCGTTGTGTCAATCGATCGACACAGGCCTTTTGCGAAAAGTCACACCTTTTAGGTTCCTTGGGAACTGGCGGAGTTAATAGGCATTCAAGTCAATCGATTGAGAGGTTAGTCTCAATCGATTGACATTTAAGTGCCCCTTGAATTTAGCTGCCATCGAAAGGATGTATCGATTGATGCTTCGATTTCCGCAAACCTTCATTAATATGAAATGATATCAATCGATTGAAATATACGTCTTAATCGATTGACATCAAAATTGTGTCGATTGGTTTGGCACACTATTGATGGAGCGCGATGATGATGATGACTGACATATCAATCGATTGAGAAGGATATTCTCAATCGATTGATCCTTATACAAGGTCAACTGATTGACTTTTCTCAAGTCAATTGATTGAGCAAGACTCGATTTCTAACAAAAATAAAAACAAAAATAAAACAACACACTGGGTTACCTCCCAGGAACCGCTGAGTTTATGCGTCGACAGCTCGACCGCTTTCTTCTTGATCGAGCAGTTACTTCAACCATTATTTGGGGGTTTGGTTCAAACATTGGCTTAAGACGCTGACCATTTACTTTCAGGATTCGATAATCCTTCAAGTCTTTAATCTCTACGACACCAAATTCGAATGTGAAAATGACCTGAAAAGGTCCCTCCCATCTTGATTGTAATTATCTCGGATGAAATTTTAGCTTTGAATTGAACAGCCAAACTCTCTGCCCTGGATGAAATTCCTTTCTTGAAATTAACTTATCATGAATCTTTTGGATCTGTCCTTATAAATTCTAGCATTCTCATATGCATCATAACGTAGCTCATCGAGTTCGTTTAGTTCCAGACGTCGGTTTGATCCAGCAAATTGCATGTCAAAATTAAACCATTTGATTGCCCAAAAGGTTTTGTGTTCAATTTCAACTGGGAGGTGGCAAGCCTTCCCAAACACAAGCCGAAATGGAGACATCCCGATTGGTGTCTTGAATGTCGTCCTGTATGCCCAAAGAACATCCGATAGACGAAGAGACCAATCTTTTATGTCTGTTTTGACAGTCTTTTCCAAAATTCTTTTGATTTCATGATTCGACACCTCAACTTGACCACTAGTTTGCAAATGATAAGGTGTTGTCACTCTGTGAGTGACTCCATATCTTTTCATTAGAGTTGCAAACTGGCGATTGTAAAAATGTGAACCACCATCACTGATGATAGCTCGGGGCATCCCGAATCGGTTGAACACATTCTCCTTAAGGAATTTCACTACCACCTTGTGGTCATTCGATCTGGTGGCTACAGTTTCCACCCATTTTGAGACATAGTCTATAGCCACCAAAATGTAAATGAACCCAAATGACGGGGGAAATGGTCCCATGAAATCGATTGCCCACACATCAAAATTTTCGACGACTAGAATTGCGTTTAATGGCATCATGTCTCGTCTCGAGATATTTCCCAACTTTTGGCAATTTACACACCTCTTGCAATAATTCATTGTATCATGGAAGATAGTGGGCCTCTTGCAATAATTCATTGTAAAAATTTTAATGCCGTTTTTCGTCCCCCAAAGTGACCTCCACAAGCTCCATTATGACAAAAATTTATCACGCTTAATTGTTCTTCTTCGGACACATCTTCTGATGACTTGATCTGAACAAAATTTGAGCAACTGTGGTTTATCCCAAAAGTAGTATTTTATCTGGGAGAAGAAGAAATTCTTATCATTCTTATCCCATTGCATAGGGATTCTGCCAGTGACCAAATAATTCACGATATTTGCAAGCCAAGGAACTTTTGTAGCTGTTGCATCAATTGTCATCAACTGCTCATCCGGAAAAGTGTCACAGATAGTCTCAGATACAGATGATTCCTCAGGTAAAATTCGTGACAAATGATCAGCAACAGCATTTTCGATCACCTTTTTATCTTTGATTTTAAAGTTGAATTCTTGGAGGAGCAAGATCCATTGGATCAACCTTGGTTTCGTGTCTTTTTTCGCCAACAGATACTTCAACGCAAAGTGGTCTGAAAAGACTACTATTTTGGACCCAAGCAAATAGGAGCGAAATTTGTCCAATGCATACACCATAGCTAACAATTCCTTCTCGGTGGTGGTGTAATTCAGTTGGGCATCAATCAGTGTCTTACTGGCGTAGTAGATCACATTAGGTAATTTGTTTACCCTTTGCCCTAAGACTGCTCCAATAGCATAGTCCGATGCGTCGCACATGAGTTTAAAAGGAAGCGAGTAATCCGATGGTTGGATTATCGGTGCATTTGATAACAACTCACGCAATTTTCGAAATGCCTTCATGCAGTCCTCATCAAAGTCAAACGGAACATCTTTTCCCATCAAATTGCACAATGGCTTGACAACCTTGCTAAAATCTTTAATGAATCGCCTATAAAATTCAACATGACCCAAAAATGATCGAATTTGATGAACACTTTTTGGTGGGGACAAATTAGCAATTAAGTCACCTTTTGCCTTATCGACTTCAATTCATTTTCTCGAAATGATATGCCCCAGAACTATTCTTTGTCGAACCATGAAATGGCTCTTCTCCTAGCTGAGAACAAGTTTGGATTCCACACAACGTTGCAGCACTTGTGAAAGATGATTCAAATATAATTCAAAGCTTTTTTAAAAAATAGAGAAGTCGTCCATGAATACCTCGATGAATTTGTCAATCATATCCGAAAATATGGCTAACATACATCGCTGAAAAGTGGTCGAAGCATTACATAGGCCAAATGGCAGTCTGCGATATGCAAAAGTACCATAAGGACACGTGAATGTTGTCTTCTCTTGGTTAGCTGGAAATACGGGCACTTGGTTGTATCCCGAGTAACCATCGAGAAAACAGTATAACTCTTGCCCTGCTAACTTCTCAAGAATTTGATCAATGAATGGAAGGGAAAAATGATCCTTTTTGGTGGCTGTATTTAATTTTCGATAATCAATGCACACACGCCACCAGTAGTTTCGCGAGTAAGCACCAATTCCCCTTCAATAGTTTCTTTCACAGTAATCTCAGACTTTTTGAGAACAATTTGAACTAAATTTACCCATTCACCATCAGAGATCGCATAGATAATTTTAGCATCAAGTAACTTGATGATTTTCTTTAAAACAACTTCTTTCATGTTTGGATTAAGTCGCCTCTACGGTTCCCTCAATGGTGTACTATCATCTTCCAGATGTATTTTGCACATACATATTGATGGATCAATCCCTTTTAGATCGGCTAAGGTCCATCCGATAGCCTCTTTGTGATCCTTAAGCACTTTCAACAAATCATGCTCTTGCTCTTTCGACAATATAGATGAGATAATTACCGGAAGCGTTTCTTGAGGTCCCAGAAAAGTATATTTGAGTGACTCAGGTAGCTGTTTTAATTTAACAGTTGGTAGTTCCTTGATTGATGGAGATAGCCCATCCTTTACCTCAATGGATATCGGTTCCACCTTAGTCTCACATAACTTATCATCTTGACTTGATGCATTCATCCTTTTCTCTTCTGGTTGTTTCTTTTCAATTCATTTTTCCTCATAGATGGCCAACAAAGCAGTTTTAAATTCTTCTTTGGTAAGCATTGACGGTAAAGCTTTATCCACTACTTCGTCCACCTGATCGATGTAGAAACAATCAACCTCATCCTCAATGGAGAAATGATTCATCGCATGAAATATATTCAACCTGACTTTCATGTTTCCAAAAGAAACATCCATGACTCCTGTTTGATAATTGATGCAGGCATTAGCGGATGCGAGAAACGGGCGTCCAAGAATTATTGGGACTTGATTAATTGATCTAACAGGTGGTTCCATGTCTAAAATAACAAAGTCCACTAGAAAGACAAATTTATCTATTCCAACCAAAACATTCTCGATGATACCCCTAGGTCTTCTTTCTGACTTATCAGCAAGTTAGAGTGTGACTGTCGTGGGTTTCAATTCGCCCAGTTCTAATTTCTCATATACTGAGTATGGGATAAGGTTGACACTTGCTCCCAAATCCAGTAGTGCCTTACCAATTGGTTGCCCACCTATAATACATGGAACAGTTGAAACTCCAGGGTCTTTGAGTTTCTGAGGTGCTTCCAATTGCAATATTGAACTGACTTGATTAGTCAAGAATACTTTCTTTGAAACTTGAGTACGCGCCCTTCTCTTACGGGTGCACAAATCCTTGAAAAATTTGGCGTACTTAGGAACCTATTTGATTGTTTCAAATAATGAAATATTTATCTTTACTTGCTTGAATGTTTCAAAGATTTCTTCCATTTTTACCAGACCCTTTCCCATTCTAGATGGAGGTGTTAGGCACTCAATGAATGGTGCCTTTGGGATATGAGGAGCGGATTCAAGTTCCGGTTCTTCTTCATGTCCTTGGATAATTTGAGGAGACTCTTTCTCTTTTCCTTTCTCTGGCTCTTTGTCTTTTGCCACTTCTTCTTCTTCCTTATCAGATTTTACAGGAATTCCCACTTGATTATCAATCGCTCGTCCACTTCTCAACACAGTAACAGCTTTCAACAGTTGACTATTCGATGGTCCTTCATTTGGTGATGCTTGACCTCGAGGATTGTTGATGGGTTGGCTAGGAAGCCTACCTTCCTCTCATTGACTCAATTGATTGGTCAATTGACTAAGTTGGTCCATCACCACTTACTGAAAAGCTTGCATGTTTCGCATAATCTTCTCTTCCAAGTCAGAATCTTTCGAAGTAGTGATATGAGATTGATTGAAATTCTGATTTTTCCGGTACTCAGAATTTGAGTGATAATAAGGAGAATCCTGTTAAAATTAGAATTCTCTTGGAACTTAGAATTCTGTTGTAGATGAAAATTTTGTTGTCCACTCATTGCATTGGATCTGTACTGCTGGTTCACCTGTCCAATTTGGTTCGATCCTCCCCATCCTAAATTGAGGTGATTTTTCCATTCCGAAATATAGGTGTTGGAGTACACATTTCTACCCTGTCGTTGATAAGATTGAGTCACATTCACCTGCTCTTGAGGAGTAGGCTCATCAGGAAAGAATGACAGGGTCGTTGGACACTCATTTGCCATGTGACCTGGGTGGTCACAAATTGAACAAACAGTGGGGATGATGGAAGTTTTAGCTTGCTTGGTTGCAGCTAACAACATGTTCATTTGTTTGGACAACATATCAACTTTTGTTGATAGATCTGCAGTATTATTGTTAACATCATATAGTTCATCTTTTGTCAACACATGAGATTTAGTTGCCACATCCAAGTTAGTTTACCCCAATGTCTCATTTTGTATCGAGGTTTGGTGTAACTTCTCAAACAATGCCCATAATTCTTCAGCTTCTTTTGTGGCACATGATCCTTCACAAGATGCATCAATCAGGCGTCTCTTTTCTGGAATCAGTGCTTTATAAAAACTTGAGACCTATTGCCACCTTAAAATTTGGTGATTGGGACAACTTCTGATCAATTCCTTAAAACGTTCCCAACACTCATGAAATGTTTCTGTAGGTTGTTGGGAGAAGAACTTAATCTTCTGACGCAACTCAATGGTTTTGGTAATGGGAAAATATTTTTTTAGGAATTGATGATGTAGCTCGGCCCAACTCTGGATAGATTGTGATTTTAAGTTTTTGCCTTATCCCTTAAAGAAAAGGGAAAAAGTTTTAACTTAGCTATCTCATCGGTGACATTATGAACTCTAAATATTTTACACACTCCAGTAAATTCATTTAAGTGAACATGCGGATTTTCATTGAATAATCCATGAAAAATTGGTAACATTTGAATCATTGCGGATTTTAATTCATAATGGTTTCCTGGAATGGGGGCATGCATGATACTATCCTGATCCTCGTAAAAACCAGGATCATTATAATATTCCAATGTTCTTGGGCCCTCATCATGATTATTATTCCCATTATTTTCATTACTGATGTTTTAATTGCTCCCATTTCTTTCTTGCGCTTTGATCTGCCATGGTTTTGGTACGATGATACTGATTCCTATGGATTTTAAGATTCTCTCTACAAAATCTTTCGATCTCAAGATTAATTGATTGTAGATGCGGGTGATGAGATCGAGTAAAGCTCATGCACCAACACCCAAAATAAAGATTGATGAATCCACGATAAACCCATAAAATTTTAGCATCAATCGATTAAAGCAATGGTCTCAATCGATTGAGACAAACAAACAACAATATTTCGCAGAGACTTATTTACAATCGATTGATGTATTAAATTAATTGATTGAGGTTCAAAAGTCTAGCTAGACAGCACAGCAATTTCAGCTGAGATGACAAGCAACAGAGGTCTAGTCAATCGATTGACAGAGAAATGCCAATCGATCGATAGAATTTCAAAAATTTCTCAGAAAATAATTTCTCTATCTCAATCGATTGACAGATAATTTTCAATCGATTGATTTCTATGATGAACAGTAGCCAGTATCAGAAGGAAAAAAATTAAATTTTGATTGATTTTTTTATTATTATTTTTTTAAACAAAAATTCGAATTTCAAAAATCCAAATTAAAATTCAAAATCAAAATTTGAAATTAAAATTTCAAAATCAAAAGTTGAAAAATCAAAATCAAGAATTGAATTTCAAAATTCAAATTTTAAAATCTAAAAACAATCCCATAAAATCCTACAAAATCTTACCTAAAAGAGAAAAAGAGAGAAAAGAATAAAAAGATTCCTATAAATCATAAACAAGAGATCCTAAAAATCGCCTACTTCCTAAAAGAACTCCACAAAATCTTTACAAAGAGAAAAAAATAAGGAAAAGAAGATTTTGCAAATCAAAAATCAAAATGCCAATTCTAAATTTCAAAATCAAAATTCAAACATGAAAATCAAAATTCAATTTTAAAAATTAAATTTCAAATTTCAAAAATTAAAATTCAACTTTCAAGCTCCAAATTTCAAATTTCAACAATATCAAAATTTTCATCATTCAAAATTTTAAAATCCAAAGTTTTAATATTCAAAATTCGAAATTAAAAATTCAGATTTTTACTTGTTGGAATTTTAAAAATTAAAACTCAAAACAGTCGATCGATTGATGATTTCGACTCAATCGATTGACAAACAAGCACACCACAACCACAGAACACAGTCGATCGATTAAAGAAAAGATTTCAATCGATTGACTATCAAACAATTTCACACAAATCTTTTTTCGAATTATAAAAATTTCGTCGTTTCCCCGGCAGTGACGCCAAAAACTTGATCGGTTTTTTATGTTATCCTTGCAAATGCACAAGATCGATTGTAGTACGGTGAAATCAAGGGTGTCGTACCCACAGGAAAATATAAAATTTAATTAATTCTTAAAGAGATTTAAGAAACTCAAGGAAGTACCAAGGGGGAGAAAATTGATTGACCACACAATTATCACACAAATCTAGATGCAATAAAAGAAAATCAATCTAAGCCAGAACAAATTATGATAAAGAAAAATGACAGTTTATGAAATGATCAAGGAGTTAGCTAATCATCGATTCGTAACTATTCTATCATTCACACTCACAATTTTATTTTAAGTAAAAACACCATCAATTATTAGGAAAATAAATGAATCGAGAAGAACATGACTATTAATCTGGCATACCCTATCTAAAAACTATGACTTAGCCTATCATTGTAGTATGAATCATGTAAAAAGCATAGCGTATCGCAAAACTTTGAGTCATGACAATAATAAATCAATCATTCTGCAGCCTAGATCGGCCTGCAGGAACAGATCTAGATGGAGTGCTTCTTTTACGGTCGTTGATAACCACAATCAATGGCTGTAAACGAAGACTCGATAATATTCAATTAAGCACATACTCATGACAGAATGACTTAATGACAATACCATAAAATTATAAAAGTAATAATAAAACAGCTACTTATCTACGGTTCGCTTCCTCCTTGAGCAAATGACTTTAGCCGCTCATCCTCGGTGTACAAGCCCGTTGTAGATCCGAAGACATAATTTTAATAATGCTCTTTTATTTATCACAAAATCTTTCTTTACAATGCCTTTGTTCCTAGGTACAATCCATGCTTAAAAATTATAGAGAAGGAAGAGAAGTATCAAACCCTACTACAATCTACTAAGAGAGGAAAACAAACCTAAAAACAAAAGAGAGAGTTCAAAAAGTTAAGCCCCCCTAACCCTAGTCATAGCTTTGTTTATATAGGGGGCGAGCAAAACATTTCCCTAATAGGCTTAATCAATTGAGATTTAAATCTCAATCAATTGACTTCAAACCCTAAATGAGGAGGCAAAACTGTCTTTTCTTATCAATCGATTGACATTTGGTGCTCAATCAATTGGCACATAAGGGTAGTGTCTTCATTCTCCTGGTGGATGTTGAGCTAATTCACAGATTTCGATGCTTCATTTGACCTCTTGGTCCATAGTCTTGGTGTATCCTTTAATTGTCCTCCTTTACGCTCTTTAACGATCCAACGGTCAGAAACACCTGCAATCACTAAAACTATATAACAGTCATCAGATGCTTTCATCGGATAGTTAAAATAAGAATTAAGGTGTGAAATATAGTCACATTTTGGCACCGATCACTCGACTCGACCAAATCCAACTCGATGGTGCACCCGACCCAACCAGCAGGTCAAGGATATAAAGTGGGAAACCTAACCTAACAAAACCGGACTTGGTAATCCTCTTATTTTTCATAACTTTAACATATAAAAATCGGGCAGGGCCAGGTCAATCCGACCAAACCAAATGGGTCAAATATATGTGCCTGACTCACACAAAGTGCTTTGCATGCCACAGGTCCCCAAAATACCAAGTCTTTTTTTAAATTGTATGCAGGCACCAACTTTCTATGTAGCTCTCTCTTTAGATAATCACTTTTTTTAATGAAATATTAGAGAATACCATTAAGAATAATCTGAAACAATTACATCATAGATCATAGGAGGAGCATCCTCCATCCAGACCTCATCACAATCAAATCTTAAACCTAATTTAGCTTAAGCATTTGCAACCCTATTAGCTTCCCTTTTAACATAAACGCCGGAGGAAAGATCAAATAAACCAAGACCATCCCGAATGTCATCAATGATAGCAAAAAATTCAGATGTATCGTTCTCATTGTTGATCACAACATTAATAACTCGGAAGGAATCCCCTTCAAATATAACTCTGTTGAACCCACACTAATTGACAAAAATCTCCGCGAGGCGAAAGGCAACAGCCTCACAATAATCCACCCCTGAGATATAATTGTAGTCCTTAGCGAGGGAAGCCATCACCTTACCGTTAGAATCTCGAACAATCACACCGACTCCCGTTGATTTCAAGTCTTCACACCAAGCTCCATCGAAATTAACTTTCAAAACATTACTCGGAGGAGGACTGCAGGAAACAATAGGATTTGGCATATGTTGTACATGAACAACATTCACTTTACTTTTCTTGCCATTAGCCGAAACATAGTCGAGGAGATACTTTTTTGCAGCATTGGCTATAATCACCGGGTTCCTAGTCGTCCCCCACGGATAGACTGATTTCTATCATTCCAAATTGCCCACGCAACCACACAAAATATGTCCAAATTTTCCTTCCCAAACAGTCGATAAAAACTCCATGATCCATTCAAAAAAGCTAGACCCATCATACTCCTGAACCCAGGCCCCCAAAGTTGAAGAAAACCAACAACATGAGGCTTTTGAGCAATCACGTAGTGCATGTTGAATTGTTTCATAAGAACTTTCACGTATTCCACATACCGGATTGATCGACTTGATTCTCTTGTGAAGAAGAAGACCCACTAGAAGGATTCCCTTACATGCTCTCCAAATAAAGATTTTGATCTTACTTGGCATACAAAGGCTTCACATATCTCTCTAGAAATCAGACATCATAGTATATTTAGAACCTCCAACAACTTCAATCTTAAGCACCTCCAATGCAACCCTATAAGCACTTTTTAAAGAGAACATCCCTTTCTTATCCAATATCCAAGCTAGTTTATCTTATCTCGATGAACAAGACAATGGAATTCTTTTAATAATCGCCGCATCCTCCATGTTGAAAGAATCATCGATGAGCACTTTGTTCCACTGATAAGCCCCACTAATCAAGAAATTGGGAACCTTCTCGACACTACTATTACCTCTATTTGTAATGACCTTAAAAGTAGATGCTCTTGGAATCCAACGGTCCTTCCAAACATGCCATCACCAACTCTCCAAATTAAACCATTTTCCACTACTTTTCTCGCCTGTAAAATACTTGTTCACATGAATGAAGAATTAGCCTTTCGTTTGGCATCGAGAAAAGTAGACTCGGGGTAATATTTGGCTTTAAGAAGACAGTTTGGCAGTGATAGAGGTGACTTTAAGAGGCGTTAGTCTTGTTTTGCTAGCATCACCATATTAAACGCTCCTAGATCCTTGAAACCCATCCCTCCATCAATCTTCGATTTGGATAGTTCGGCCCATTTCTTCCAATGAATACCCTATTAATTCTCCACTTTACCCCACCAGAATTTTGTGATAATGGCATTGATCTCATTAAGTAAAGAAGCAGGCAGTTTAACACAACTCATACAATAAGAAGGAATGGCTTGAACCACCGCTTTAATCAGGATTTCTTTTCTGGCCTTCGATAATAAATTTCTTTTCCAATTACTGATTCTTCACCAAATCCTTTCTTTAATCGATTCAAACACCACCTTTCGAGATTTTCCAATCAACATTGGTAAACCAAGATATTTCACATGAGCAGCAGTATGTTTCACCTGTAAAATATCAAGCATGCGGCAAAGGATATTATGTGGAACATTTAAGCTAAAGGATAGAGTGGACTTGTCAAGATTTATTTTTTGGCCAGACGCTTCCTCATATAGCTTAAGAATGTTCAAAATTTCCCCACCCTTAGATTTTGTTGCGCGAAGGTTGATAAAGCTATCATCGGCAAAGAAAATGTGGGATACTATAAGAGCATTCCGACAAATGTGAATACCTAACAATTTTTTGTTTGGCTTTAGCACCGCTGACTGGATGAGAGAAGAGAGAACTTCAGCACACAGTATGAACAAGGGGAAAGAGGATCACCTTGATGAAGACCCCTACTCGGCGTAACCTGTCCTATGACATGTCCATTAACTAGAAATTGGAACGAGACCGACTTGTCACACCCCATGATAAGTTGAATCCAGCGACAACCAAACCAAATTTAGCAATAGATTGCTCTAGAAAGGACTACTCTATTCCGTCGTAAGCCTTACTCATGTCTAATTTTAGAGAGCACCAACTTTTTTTTCCTTTTCGAGTAGATTTTAAGAAGTGGGAAATCTCAAAAGCAACTAAGGTATTATCCGTGATGAGTCTATTCGGGACAAAATCACATTGGGACTCGATAATAATATTCGGAAGAAATAATTTCGAACGGTTGGCCAATACTTTTGAAATAATTTTATAAATGACATTACACAAACTAATTGGCCTGAACTGGGACACAAGTTTAGGATTTTTTATTTTCGGGATGAGAACAATATAAGTTTTGTTAACATCTCTTAAATCCAAATTTTCATTAAGGTAAGACAGTGCAAAATTAAAGACTGGATTGCTAACAATAGACCAATATTTTTTATAAAAGAGGGGAGACATACCATCTGTGTTGAATAAGGTTTAATCCCAACCATCTATGCCAATCGACTAAGGTTGGAAAATCAATCGATTGAGGTTGGGAAGTCAATCAATTGACTATTGGGTGGATCCAGATCGGCAGGTTTGATTTTTGGAAGATTGCTTTAGCTAAATATTCCATAATGTGGTTTCGAGCTTATTTGGAAGAGTTTTGAATACTTGCAAGTTTTAGGAAATTTGTGAGTTATGTTTTCAAAAATGGTTTTGTGGCTATTTGCAGAAAGTTCCTCTAGGGATCTAGAGAGAGCGTGGAGAAAGTTTTCAGGAGAGAAAATTGGTGGGAATACTTTGTGAGAAAAAATATTGAAGAATAGCTTAGGGATTGAAGATCCGATTGAAGCCGTTATTGTGTCGGAATCGTGATTATATTCCGGCAGATCTCTTCTCTATTTTGAAGGACTACGTCCTTGATTTAAAGATGGATTTACTGTTGAAGATCATGTTAGATCTTGATTGAGTTTGCACTAAAAAAGAAAATATGTGTTGTAAACATTTATAAAATAGTGCATAAACTCTCGTGGATATAGTCCTCGATTGGGTGAATCACGTAAATCTTTGTATTATGAGTATAATTATTTTTTACTTTAATCTTCTTATTTTTTCACATTCATCACGATAAAGAGTTTTTAGTATGATTAGAATTCCTAACAATCTATTATAACATCTCTCACGGGTAACTTCATTTCTAATTATGTTCATTTAAAGGACAAAAAACAGGGTTCACGTGAGCTCGCTCACCCCAACCAAAGCGTTACATCTGGCATGGATTTGGCATTTTGCTTTTGGTATTTCAAAATTGGCGTCTCAGTCCGTTCAAATTTATATTATTTTTGTTCCTACTTATTTAAAATTATATTTTGTTTTTATCCTTGTGTATAATAAAATAATAGATTTTACATATGTGATTAGAATTCATTTTGTGATTATTATATGCCAAATTTCCACATGGGCAAGTCGCTATGCCACATTTGTATCTCCAACAGCTACAATATATGTGGTGGGAGATGCTATGCCATTCAAGTTTTTTTTCTCTTTTAAGCATTTAATCATGTGGAGAATGAGAACTTTTCATCACCCTCCTGGGGACCGGGTAGGCAAATGACCTGGCACCACATGGCATTGTGTGGGGCCTAAAAACGAATCAACTCTGAATTTTGTCCGTATTTTCCTGAATTTAATAAATTTTGCTGATATTTTTTATTTTTTTTCAAGCCGATTTATTCATAAACCCCGACTAAGTCACTATGGTGTGAGGCGTTTGATGCCAAAATGGTGTCATGTGTATATAATTGATGATTGGTGACTAAATAGGCCATCATATATTGGGTTCTCAATGGCTCGGGTTAGGATTACCCGAGCCGCACTAAGATTTTTTACAGCTACGCTCTAACACGGGCCTTGAAGCACTCAACCCAAGTCTGGCCTCAGCAGGTCCGGTTTGGGGGGCAGTCCTTTTTTTCTAGCTATTTTTTTTTAAATAATATATATATAATCAAAGGCCCCATAACAATTTTAAATATTGGTCATATCTGATATCTATCGTTGGATTATTTATCGGGTCAGATGTACATCCCTGATTCGAAATAGGATTAATATTGGGTCAAATTTGTCAACTGTTGGTCAATATCAGCCCATATCGGGTTTCATTTGGCTGATATGTATCCAAAATAGACTAGACATAATACCAACAATGCCTTTTTATGCAATTTATTTATTTATTTTTATATATTTATTTATTTATTTTTATATGATACGTATAGGCTTGAGACATGGCCAATATGCCTGATATGTATCGGTTTTTAAATCCCTCCCGGTGAGTTAGTATTAGGTTCTAGATCCGAGCACCGAAACTTGATATTCGAGTCACTTTTGGGATGTGTACGAAATAGAACTACCATGTAGGGTAGTCAATGGCCTGATTGGGCCTTTCTAAATGTAGCCCGACCCTAGGGGGCAAGGGTAGGCCTTAGCACGACCATAACTTAGGCGGGCTTTGATATGTCCAGCCCTAGTGTTAACTTCGACGGGTTAGGGCAGGCTCTGATCGGGTTTCAAACTTCATTGATTATTAACATTTTGTCTAAATTTTTTGTAATTTTTTTATCTTTGTAAATTTCTTTCTTAGCTATCGAAAAATATTTCGAATGACAAAAAAGAAAATCCTAAGATCTCTCTTTATAAATATTTAAATTATTAAACTATCCTTACAACTATCTGCTTGATAAATATAATAGTAATATTGTGTGCTATTTTGATAATTTGATTGTGAATGGTATAATATCTTTTTTACTCTTATATTACTAAATTTAATATATAACTAAAAGTGATGCATGGGGAAGACGAATAGCGGACTTTGCATTTCAAGGCCATAAACTTGCCTTCTTACCTCATTTTTAAGCCGTAGACCTAAGATTTTAGGGTCGGGCTAGCATGACCGTATTGACAGTCTTACCACCATGTATTCCGTGTGATTTGACACCATGATCTCAAGATCTTCGGTGCAAAAGATTGGGTCCAATATATAATCTCCATCATATGTTTTAAAGTAGTCAAAGATCATCTAAAATTAATGACATATCGAATTTACATGACGACCACTAATTTATATGATATTTGACTGCTTTAACTTTGATTAGGGTTGCAAGTTTGGGTACCTGAATTGAACCAAAATCGTAATTTTCGATTTTCGGTTAATCCAGAACTGAAACCAAACTGAAATGAATCGATTCGTTTGTTTTTTAAATGAAACTGAATCAAAACCCAAAATTTTAGTTTTTTCATTTCGGTTTCGGTGTTTTTATTATTTTTCGACTTTTTAGCTATCTGTTTTTATTTTTCTAGATTTTTTTCAGTTTTCTCATCCTAGCTAATTAGTTTTCAATTTTCGCCACTCAAAATCGAAACTGAATCGAACTAGAATCAGTCGGTTCAATTTGATTTGAATCAATTTTTGAGCCATTCAGACCTGTTCGGTTGGCTCAATTTTCAGGTTGGATTCAAGTTTCAGGTCAAAACTTACACCGCTAATAATAGTTTGAAATATCTCCTGAGACGAGACGTATCATGCCTCAATGAAACGAGAATAGGGTGTGATTCGTTCCGAAAACCAACATAAAAGATATTGATTTTATATTTTAGTTTATAGGGTATTACACTCATACACTATTTAATGTGAACTACTCAATCTATTTACTCAATCTATATGTATATGTGACACCATTTTATCGTATCCTATCTATGTGATAATCTTGTGAATAATAATCATGGTGTGCCGAAATCTGTGTATATTGTCACTATTATTCTTAATTTTTACTACTAATCTTAATGATTCTTGATCGGACGGTATACAACTGATTAATAGGTGTGATTCTTTTATTAAGATGTGTTCCAATCATGATCTCTGTCTCGGGGCTGTCAGACACAACTCGAAAATCAAAGATTTCAAACATGCCCCTCTTGCTTTTCTCCCAATTTTACACCAAAACCGTATAGACAACAATACATCCAGCAAAAGTGACTTTGACAAGACGACATTCATGCTATATGCAAAATAGTAAAACTAAGTTCACGTTCACTTTGGTGTAATTTGTTGGGTTTTGCGCCACTAAATATTTCATGTAAAAATTTCGACTTATGAGGCTCAGGCTCGTAATATATATTTATTGCAGGTAAAATCTGCAGCAGATCTCTATCCTTCGAATCCTTGAAGCTGAGGTGAAAAAAAGAAAATTCTGCAGAAGAGTTCTCTCCCCATTTCTTTCCCAAATAATTAAAAAAAAAAAAAAACTTGCAACAAATTACTACCGGAACAGAGAGCAACAGCTAAATGCAAACCTATTTTAAGCTTCCAAAATAACAAAATCAAAACTTCAGATAATCTTAACCTGTCTTTTAATGGGTAACCAGAAAGAATATAAAAAACTCCATTAAAACACCAAACTTCAGATAATCGAGGTGACCTGTTTCTCGTTGCGTTGATTTGCTCTTTTTTCTTTTATTTATTACGAGAGTGTTGTAGAACGGTCGAAGGATTGGAAATAGAGACTGCAAAATCCAGGGAGCTTTTCTCTATCTCGCTTGAAGTTTACCTAAATGCGAAGGGTAGGAGCTGTGTGGTGGCCTTTGCTCTCTTGGTGTGTTATTGTAGACTATAGAGCAAGCCCTAATTTGAAGAGGCTATATTTTAGTTTGGTTGCATTTTCTCTTTTTTTCTTTATTTTTTAGGGCCTCATTATATTTGTAGTTATCTCTTTTTCCCAAAGAGGCAACCCATCCCCAACAAAATTGCGACACTTGTCGATCTACATAAGAAAGTTTTTATTCCATGTTTCTCTCATTCACTTTTGTGCTTATATATATATATATATATATATATATATATATATATATATATATATATAACTCAGTATGCATCTTGATGAGATATGATGGTGACTAGTTACTCATCTCTAACAGTTAAATTTGATTGGTAAACACTTGAATGGACCTTAAATGGTGATGATTGGATAATTCTGACCGTCAGATTAATTGCTTGAGCTATCAAATTTAGTTTGTCAATGCACTAATGGGGCATGCACCATAATATGAACAGCGTATCACATCCTATGTAGATCGGGCTATCACTCTATAAATATGAACTGGTAGATTGACTTGAATGGAGATGGATGACACTCCCCTAAATTTTCATGCAAAGCGGATACCTTTACAATGGCCGATGAAGAGATATAAAATGAGCGGACATGACGATTTAAGATACTCAAAGAGGACATGCGAAAAATTACAGAAATTGTTCACTTCACCATAAAGTGAATAGTAGCCCATAAAGTAGATTTTACACCTTCATGTTACACTGAATTGAACAAAGGAGCCATTACTTGCACAAGCTTTTCAAGTGATTGTACTGAATTTAGAAGAAAGACTTGCTAAGTTTGGCGATCTCTACTATGTGAAAACACCATCTAAGCCGTTTGATTTTAAGGCCATGATTTAAAGATATCAATTGCAAAAGATTAAAATAAAATATAATTTTCATCATTTGATTAAATAGAGTCAAAGATTATTATATAATTCAATAGTTGACTACAATAGATCACATGACAAGTCTCATGTTTTGCTCTAATTTTATGTACTAGAGATCTATTGATCATGAACTTCAAATCAGACAGCTCATATTGTACTTTTACATATCACATATCCCTAAAATGTCTAAGTCTTTCTTTAAACAACCATATTATACTGAAGGCGCACCTTTTTACAAGTAAAAAGTATATTTTATTATATGTAAAGTAAATATTTTATACAGAGGGATTATATCGAAGTGAACGCGCCCTCACTGATTTTCATACGTACATAGAAACCAAAGGTTTATATCATATACAAAAGTTGCCAACTCCCCAACTCTTTTGCGTAAAGTCGTCGACTAAAATCTATTTATCGTTTTACAGGCGATCTTTACTCTTCCCCATTTCAAGAAGATAATACCTAAAAGGTTACAACCAATAAAAGAAAGCCACGTTGTGAGAGTTCGAAAATTGTGCCGTTCGTTGAGATTCCCATAGGAGAATCGCAATTGCAAGACGTCGATCCTCCGTGGCTCAATTTAAAATTTGAATTTGAATTTGAATTTTCACTCTCTCAACTGCTATTAATTCTTAAAGACTAGCGTAACCAGCCAGCCAGTAGCCACTCCTAAAACCTTTATATTTTATTTGAAATCTCTGTTCTAGTGGTTTACTTTCTCTCAGATAAATCAGTCACAAAAACATGGCCAAGAAGAAGGTAGCAAAGCAAGAGGGACCCCCTCAAACTGACTCCAATCTCGCCGACAAATTGGCTAGCCTGAAAACCCTTAATGATCTCCTTGTGAGAGAAACCATCGAGCGCAGAGGTCAGGTGGAGGGACTTGTCCACTCCAACAAGCGATTTGAATTCGAAATCGCCCATTATAAGGCCGAAAACCATAGGTTGGAGGCCGAGAAATATCAATCTGAAGACCAAATTTTTGCATCCGAACTCGATCGGAACTTAAGCCTGGTGTTTGTCTCGTCAGAACTCGAGCAACGGGACGAACAATCGAAGAAATGTGTCGAAAATGCGGAAAAGATGGCCGCTAGAGAGGCTCAGATGAATCTTGAAATAACCCAGAAAGCGAAGGTTGCTGAGGCCCAAATCGAATCGATGAGAGAAGAGAAGGAAGAACTGATTGCTGGGATCAATTTACTCGAAACCCAGATGAGGGAAAGTGTCAGGGACAAGATTGGGCAAGAGATTAAGATGAAAGAGCTGCGGGAAGAAGTGGATCGGCTCGGCTATGATCTTGATGTTTCTAAAGATGACCTCGATCGCGTTGTTAGAGAAAGAGATGGGGCTCAAAAGGGTCTTGATCAGCTGAAGGAGGAGGCAAATGGGTTGCGACTGATCGTATCGAAGATGGAGAAGAGCAATGAAGAAGCTTGTAAGGAGATCGAGCAGCTGTGGATTGAGCGCGATGAACAAGTGGAAGAAAAGATGAACCTCGTAAAAAGTGTGGGAAATTTACAGCAGAGTTTCGAAGAGTTCTTGCAGCGATTAAACGATCTAGAGAGAGAAAAGGGTGAGAGTGAGGAGGCGAGGACGAAGCAGGATATCAAAATAACCGAGTTGGAGGCCGTGGTGGATGTACTTACTGCTGATCTCGGTCGCAGCAGAGACGAATTCAACGGTGTTCTTCGCAAGAGAGATGCAATTCAAAAGGATCTCGATCTCTGTAAGGACGAGGTCAATGGTTTGGCATTGAAGGTTGTTCAGCTAGAGGAGAGTAATCAAATGTTTCGAGAGGAATGCGATGGCCTAGTTGAAGAAAGAAAGGAGGGGGAAAGAAACTTTGAATCGTTGATGAAGGTAAAAAAATCAATCGAGGTGCGATCCATTGAGTCGTTGCAGTTAATTGAGGACCTGGAGCGAAAGATCAAAGAAATTGTTGCTGAAAAAGACATGGTTGATCAGGTCAGGCTAGAGCAGGAGGCCAAGATATCTGAATTGCAGGCCGAAGTTAAGGAACTCTGTACCACCGTAACTGGTATTACCCAATCCAAGCATCAGTTACAAGTTGATCTAGGTGATCGTAACGATGCATTTGAACGCGTTCTCCGTGAAAGGGATACATTTGTAAAGAATCTGGATCTATTGAAAAAAGAGGAAGAAGGTCTGCGAACTAAAATTTTTTATCTTGAAAAGAACAATGTCGAGGTTCGAGAGAAGCTTTTGGGGCTTCTAAAGGAGGGCATTGCCGAGGGAGAGATGAAAGAGGAGATGGGGTCAATTGTTGCGGAGGTGGGAGCAATAGAGAGGGCTTTCAGAGACAGAGAGGTGAAGATAGCAGACTTGAAGAGGGAGATGGATTTCTTCAAGGTAGTGGCCGCCGAGGCTCAAAAAAAGAGGAGTTTGTGGGCATGGGTGTCGGCAGTGATGACAACTGTTGTTGCCACGGCTTCGTTTGCCTACGCTGCCAATGGGCACTGAGAAGAACTCAAGAATCCTTTTTCTCTGAGTTTATAACAATTTTGTTATAGATTTTGGTAGGATCTAACTTTCAATCCTAAGTTTCAACAAATGATGAAGCTAACTGATTCATTACTAAGGTCATCAATCTTGCCTTTGTTTTTTAAATCTTTATTCAGATTTTTGTTGGACTACTTTCAATTTAATGAAAATTATCTTTGTTTTTTGTTCATCTTATGATCGTGGTTCTATAAATGACTGTTAGCTGGTTACTTATTACTGTTTGTTTTTAAGATTTCACATATTGTAGGTCGCCACGAAAGTGCTTTCCATGTTACAATCCCTTGAATCCATGAGTCTTCAAACCGATTGAATGTCGGAAAGGGTTCAATCTGATTAGAGGTTGGTGGTTTCACATGTAGCTCAAATACTTAATTCGCTGGTTTACCCTGCAAACTGATTCGAGCAAACTGGTCCTACCCTTAGCAAATCGGGTATGCATAATAGTAACGAAAATTGCAAATTGTGGCCGCAGATTGAAATTGAGTGAATTAGCGAAGTAACATAGAGCTAAACTGGATGGTTGACAATATTGCAACCTAGAGAGGTTGCATCATGGTTCAAAATCTCGAATGATACTGATAGGTATTGGTATCAAAGGCCACTGGTACAATACATACCCAATATACGTCAATATATTCAATGTATCTGTGTTACCAGATATGTATTGTCTCGGTATTGATGGTGGATGTTACGTATCGTAAAACCGTGATTTTTATCCATTAGGAGAACACCCAATATAGTCAATATATTCAATGTATCGGCATTACCCGATATGTATCGTCTCAATACGTAAAACTGTGATTTTTATCCATTAGGAGAACACCCCCCCCTCTTGTTGTGATTCAAGCTCCATGAGTGATGCCCATCCAGGAAGTAGTGTTTACGACCTGTGAAACCATTTCTCATTAGTCTGCCATGTGATTTCAAAACCATGATCTATGATCTATGGTGAGGAAGATTGGGATAAAGCAGGCATATTATTTGATTCAAAACATTCAATGCCATTTAAAGTGAATAATACTGATTTTGGAGCCATGTGTTTTAAAAGTGTTTTGACTTTGTTGAATATAATCGAATCTATATGTTTTTTTGGGGTTTTAGTAAGGTCCAACTGGTTGAACTGTAAATGGAGTTCCAACTTTAGATCCCTAGCATCTAAATGGTTGTAAAATTAGTTGAACCCCATTCAGAGTTCAACCGATTGGACTGGACCAAATCCGATATAGTCGATGTAATCTTGTACCAATTAGATCTTTGTATGAGGTCCTTCGAATCCCATGGTATGATTGATGAAACCATATACTACGTGTACCAATTAAACCCTCACACAATCAGCAAAGGACTTAAAGAGAGGTGATATGGAGTCTTCTTCCTTCTTTTATGGGAAATTTACCTGATCGACCCTATCAGATACACCTTTAACATAAGAGGCCCTATAGTTTCACCTTTACCCAAACCGACCAGCCGAGCCGTCGCCCGCCTTAAGGAAATGCCCAAACTACGCCTATTTTAATAAATAGCCGTCCTTTTTTCAACTCTTCATTGTTTACTTTTTTTTCATTGTTTACTTTTTTTTCACTTTTTACTTTTTCGTTCGAAGTCGGTGGAGAGGCGGTGGCTATTCGTAGACTCTAGTATTCCGTTCTTCAATTTTCAAGCTGCCAAATCTGTAAGTTGAAATTAAAATTATCTTCCATTGCTATAGGTTTTTCTCTTTTCCTTTTGTCGGTGTAAATTTTATCTAATTTTTTAATGTTACCCTATATATAATCGATATCGACCGTATAAGTAATCGTTATCGATTCTGAAAAAAGTCGATATCGTTTTTTATAAAGTCGTCATCGATTTCAAATAGAGTCGCTATCGATTGTTTATGCAGTCGTTATCGATTGGATACGCAATCGTTATCGACTGTCTATGTAATCGATATCGACTCTCTATAAATATAATTATTACCCATCATATGAACTCCACGATGCCATAACCCATAATAAATCATACGAGGTTTTATATTTATCTCAGCCGACGTTCAATTTATTGCCAACTACCCTTTTATAAAACCATTATGACAAGTAAACCCTTTTCAATACAACGATTCGTATTCCACCATCTAGGCACTTTAAATACAGGTTTAATTCGTCCTTAGTAAAATCATTCCCTATCATCCCTACCTGCCCATCTTTCCTCATGGTTTACTATAACCCAATAAAGTTCGCTCCAGTATGGGAGCACCCACCATGATATCCACCACCACCACCACCAGAATCAGATCCTCTGCAGTTCCTATCGGATGAATACGAGGAAGTGCAGAAAATTTTGGCGAAGGAAGAAAAGAAAAAGAAGAAAAGAAAGAACAAGAAATTTGATACGGAACCACCCACCTCTTAACTCCATCCAGATTTTTCCTAGAAATTTTGTTCATATAATTAGTGTGTGTCTCCTTAATTTTGTTCATACAACGGAGGAGGCAAAGTGGTTCCATTGTAAATGAAATATTTTAAGAGTAAATGAAACATTTTTAATTGTAAATAAAATATTTTGAATGTAAATTAAATATTTTGAATCGATGGCGACTTCATGAAACATTTTGAGTCCACAAATAAAATATTTTCAATGTAAATGAAATATTTTGAGCCCATGACGACTTTATATTGAGTCGATGTCGACTCTATAAATGGTCGATGGCGATTTCATATGTAATCGATAATGACTATAAATAATATCAATATCGATTACATATAGAGTCAATATCGATTACATTTAGAGTCGATATCGATTATGATGAGTACTGAAAAATGAGGATATTTCACCCCTAAATACCTATATTTAGCTGTTCGATGAAGGCTATCTGATGAGATTGATTAGATTTGAAGTGTTTCAGGTAAATACAAGCCAAGTATAGAAAACAGTCAAAGAATTCTGAATATAATGTCAAAACACCGCAACTTCGGGTAATCAAGAACTTGGTGCGACTTGCAGCTAAATTTGGACCTTCAAGACGGCAGAATTACGAAATTGCCAAAACATAAAAGTTGTAGATCTTTTCGTCAGCTTTCCAACGGCGTAAGAATCGTCTCAATCCGAGTTCGGGACAGAAAGTTATGGCCAAAATACCGAATCAGTGTCTGAACCAAGAAGAAGTGTTGAATTTCACGGATTTCTGGGGTCGATGCATCGACCCTACAGGTCGATTAATCGAGCCAGAATTTGAGTCTGACACGAATCTGACACTGAAAGTCTGTTTTTTGGGATTCTCTGTCGGCTCGATGCATCGACATCCCTTGGTCGATTAATCGACCCTAAAAAATTGGCTTGGGAGACCTCCGCGCGATGGGTCTATTTAAAGCAACTCAAACACTTCGGGAAAAGGAGATTAGAATTAGAGTTTTTTTTATAGAGTTTTAGTTTTTAGTGTTAGTTTTTAGCCATTGTTTTTCATAGTTAGACCTAGAAATAGGGAAGTTTTATTATTTCTTTTTAAGAGCTTTGTTCCCTTTAATTTTTCAGTACTCATTCCTAAATTTTGTTCAAAGTTTATTTCCTGCATTTATTTCGTTTCTGAAGATTATCATCCGTGTGGATCAACGTAATTTATTTTAAAGTTTGAGGTAATTTTAATTAATGTTATTTTCCCGTCTTTATTTATTTATGTCATTTACTTACAATATGTGTGGCTAAATTTATAGGGATGGGGATCTAATGATTCTCATCCGAGGGATGTACTTTTAATAATATAAATTGAGGATGAAAATATGAGATTTTATTTTTATGGTTGTTGTGCTATCATGAATGGATGAAATCCCCGCCACTAACTGGGATCGCGTGTGCCGAGCCATGCCCGGGATCTCAGATCTGTGACGGTAATTTTACCCAATCATTGTTATGGTCTTTTTGCTTTCATCGTGTGGATCTAATTACGATTATGTTTTGGGATCAGTGTCTTGGAGCCATGCCTCGGATCTTGGTTACGTAATGGTAATTTTATCTTAAATAATCCCTAATCAATAAAGTCAGCCATGCCCTTGATTTCAGATTTATAAGTGGTATTCTTGTTGGAATTTTCACCCACCTTGGGGATGATTTTTATTTGAACCTGAGATCATGCGTGCCTAGCCGTGCCCTTGATCCCAGATCTATATATATGAAAATCATCTAAGTCCTGATTGCAGGGATGCAACGTGGAACCTATTAGGGTGTTGACCATTGTTCTTCCATAAAAGATGTTTGTTACCAATGAAATATCTCATAATTTAATCCTTAGATTTATATTATAGGAAGAACGGACCAAAGATGGGAGGATTTAGTATCTTCGTCTTTATCATCATCTTCACTTTTATTTTTTAATTATCAATTGAATTTTAGTTTGTAGTCATTAATTATCATCAACCGCTTAAATCATAAAACTGGTAGAATACTGTTAGATCTTAATAGATTTCTAGAATTGCTTGTCTCTTTTAGATGTTTCAAAATCACTCGCACCCACTATATACAAACCGATTCGTGCACTTGCGAGTAAAATATTACATTAAAAATATCACATCAAGTTTTTGGCGCCGTTGCCAGGGATCAAATTGAGAAAATCTGAATTTTTGGTAGACAGTAAATTTTAAGAATTTTCGAGGATTAAAATAGTATTTCTGCTTAATTAAAAAAATAAAAAAATAAAATAAAAAATAAAAAATAAAAAAAATTTGGAGTCGATGCATCGACCTCCATTGTCGATGCATCGACCTTGCCTCGAATGATCGAGTGTAACTCGATCAATCGATTTTTATTAAAAAAAAAAAAAAAAAAAAAAATTTTAATTAAATTTTTTTTTTTTTGAGATTTTCCTGCCTGAAACCTCCGCTCTGTGCATTATTTGCATGCACACTAGGTCTTCTAAAGAAAGAAAATTAAATTACGAGATCGAACGTGCTGCTTGGCCAAATCGTAAGGACGCTAGATCAAGGCAGAAATTTTTAAGTGAATCATCCACTAAAGTCAATATGACTAATAACATGAATGGGCAACTCGAACAAGAGGAAGAACCAGCATTGAGAGAAATGTTTTCTCCGATAACTACAAATACCCCATCATGCATTGTATACCCCGCCACACCTGGTGGCCGGTTTGAAATTCGGACAAATGTCATCCAAATCCTTCCAATCTTTCATGGCATGGAGCGAGAAGATCCATACCAGCACGTTAAAGACTTCGTCGAAGTCTGCTCATCTGTTTACTAAAATTTCAGCGAAGAATCTGTTAGGCTGCGCCTATTTCCTTTCTCTATAAAGGATAAAGCAAAAGTATGGTTAAATTCTCTACCATCGGGATCCATAACCACCTGGGATCAGATGGTCAAAAAGTTTTTGTCAAAGTTCTTCCCTATGGCGAAGACGAATGTCCTTAGACGTGAAATCACGGATTTCACGCAAGAGGAAGATGAGAGATTATATGAAGCTTGGGATAGATTCATGGATCTCTTACTCAAATGCCCGCACCATGGATACTCAAAGTGGAGACTGGTCCAGTGTTTCTACAATGGACTAAATCAACCAAATAGACATCTGGTGGAGTCAATGAATGGCGGAGGATTCCTGAGCCTTAAAGAAACCAAATCTTATGCTTTCTTAGAAAAGCTAGCTGAGGATTCTCAGCACTGGGATTTCACAAAGACTCGGGAACAAGCAGTCAAAGCCCGTGATCAAGCCGGGAGTTCAACCAAGAAAGGAGGACTATATGTAGTAAAGGATTCCCCAGATCTGATGGCTAAACTTGATTTCCTCACTCAACAAGTGGAGGAATTGAAAGTAAAGAAGAATGTGCATATGGTCAATACACAACCTGAGCCATGTTCAATTTGTGCAAGTCCAATGCATATGGCAGATGATTGTCCTTCAATGTAGAACTATCATGAAGACACATCTGAACAGTTAAATGTTGTGAATAATTATGGGCGGAATCAAGGAAACGTTTTCAATGAGAATAACCTAAATAGCTGGAGATACCACCCAAATTTCTCATGGAAACAAGATAATCAAAGAATGCCAGAAGCAGGGGGACGAACTTTTATCCCCAACAAAATTTCAATCGCAAAGAACTACGGTCAAGGGCAATTTCAATGACAAGGGTTCAATAACCGAATCAATTTCAATACAATCAAAACCACGGCAAATGAACCAGAATTTTCAGTTTACGCAGCCAATGGGAGGTTATCAAAACCAACCACAACAAAATTTTGTGCCGACATTTCCACCACCTGGATTTAACAACCCACAGGAAAATCCTGCCCAACGTCCTCATACACAAACCCCTTCTCATCGAGGATCGATGAAACTCATTCATTCTCACACGTCCTCAATCTCTAAAATAGAGACCCAAATTGGGCAATTAGCATCCTTTCTCTGTGAAAGAGAAAAAGGTTCGTTTCCAAGCCAACCTGTTCCTAACCCAAGAGGCCAAATGGTTGTTGAACAAACATCATGTTCAACACAAGAGGAGAATCAACAACAAATTAAGGCGATCCTGGCGCTGAGATCAAAAGGTGTCGATAACAAAGTAGTGTTGCGAGGAGGAGGAAGAGTCGATGGAGAGAAGAAATCAAGAGAGAGAAGAAATTGATGACAAAGTACAAGCAAAAGAAATATCGATGACAAGAGTGAACAGGAAGAAAAGTCTTGTTAAAGGCACTGCACTAAGAAAGATTGATGGCACCACCGAGAAATCGTGATGTGGAAGGAATAAATGAGATTTTCAAGCAATTAAAATTAATATTCCTTTCCGGATGCCATCCGTCAAGTACCGCTTATGCTAAATTTTGAAGGAATTGGTCACGATCAAAAGAAAGACCAATATTCGAAAAAGGCTTTCTTAGCCGAAATTTGTTAGTTCGGTTGCAAGCAAAGCTCCCAATCAAATACAAGGACCCAGGTTGTCCTACAATCTCAATCATTATCGGCGATAACCGTATTGATCAGGCCCTTTTGCACTTAGGAGCAAGTGTCAACTTGTTGCCTTATTCTGTGTATAAGGAGCTCGAATTGGGCGAACTTAAGACCACTGCGATGACCCTTGATTAGTGATCGGTCCGTAAAGATCCCTCGAGGAATTGTAGAAGATGTCCTCATCAAGGTGGAGTCTTTCTACTTTCTCAGTAGATTTTGTTGTTCTAGAACCTCGAACCGACATCAAATTTGAAGAATAATATTCCAAAGGATTCTAGGAAGACCATTCCTAGCAACCTCCAATCTACCGATCAATTGTCGAAATGGGATCATGAATCGTCATTCGAATATGACGGAACTCGACATTATTAATGTTGGCAAGGAGCCCAAGGAGGATGACGAACATCCACAAGCATGCATACCGGCGAAATTATAGAGGAAATATTTAATGCATCGAATCGGCGATCCTCTAGCGACTTGTCTTGCGCATTTTGGAGAAAATTTCGATGTGGATCAACTAATCCAAGAAGTAAATCACATGTTGGATTCCACACGTCTGGGTGAAGAACAGGAAATAGAGTGTGGAACTCAAATTGAATTAATCAAGGAAAAGCCTAAGAGGAGGAGAAAGGGTCCTTAGAACTTAAACCTCTTAGGAAAGTCTCAAGTATGCCTACAGGGGAGAATGAAACTCAACCCGTTATCATATCATCAACACTGGATGCGAATCAGCAAGACCAACTCTTGAATGTACTCAAAGAGCACAAAAGTGCCCTCGGTTGGTCGATAAAAGATATCAAAGGCATTAGTCCGACGGTGTGTATGTACCGAATCCATTTGGAAGACAATGCTAAGTTTTTAGGGAACCACAGAGGAGACTAAACCCTATAATGCAAGATGTGGTCCAAATGAGGTAATCAAACTTTTAGATCGGAATCATATACCCCATCTCGGACAAGAATGGGTCACCACACAAGTGGTCCCTAAGAAATCGGGAATCACAGTGGTTAAGAATGAAGAAAACATAGTCCCTACAAAAATTCAAACAGGTGGAGAGTGCATTGTTTATCGAAAGTTAAATTTGATGACGAGGAAAGAACACTTTCCACTTCCGTTTATCGATCAGATGTTAGAAAGATTGGCCGGGCATGAATACTATTGCTTTCTCGATGGCTATTCCGGGTATAACCAAATAGTCATTGCACCGGAGGATCAGGAGAAGACCACTTTCACATGTCCTTTTGGTACTTTCTCCTACCGAAATGCCGCTTTGGGCTTTGTAATGCACCCTACATTCCAAAGATGTATGAATATTTTTTCGGATATGGTCGAGCGATTCTTGGAAGTCTTCATGGACGGCTCCTCGATACATGGAAACAGTTTTGCCGATTGTTTGAATCATTTGTCGCTAGTGCTTGCACGATGTCAGGAGAAGAATCTTGTTCTTAATCGGGAAATGTCACTTCATGGTTAAAGATGGCATTGTTTTGGCACATCATTTCATCCCCCTGTGGTATCAAGGTCGATAAGGCTAAAGTTGATTTAATTGCCACCTACCACCACCGAGGACAAAGAAGGAAATCGATCTTTTTCGGGCCACCGATTTTTACGAGCGCTTTATTAAAGATTTCAAGAAGATAGCACGGCGCTCTATTACTTTCCAAAGATGTCCCATTCATCTTTGATGATAAATGTTTCATGCCTTTGACACCATTAAGGTCAATTAATAAAAGCTCCAATAATTCAATCTCCAAACCGGGCTTTCCTGCTCAAATTATGTGTGACGCCCGATTATGCAATTGAGCTGTTTTGGGGCAACGAATAGAAAAATTACCGCATGTAATCTATTATGCGAGTCGCACTCTCAACGATGCCCAGCTTGAACTACTCACCAAAAAAGGAACTTTTGGCGTAGTTTTCACGTTGATAAATTTCGATCCTATTTATTAGGATCTAAAGTTGTGGTATTCATGCATCACGCCGCCTGATATCTCGCTCGCTAAGAAAGAGGCTAAGGCACGCTTAATTAGGTGGATCTTATTGTTGCAAGAGTTCAATTTGGAGATCAAGGACAAGAAAGGTTCGTAAAATGTGGTGGCCGATCACTTGTCTAATAATTATTGAGAAACCTGACGAGCCTGTTCCGATCTTGGAGCACATCCCGGATGAACAGTTGTTCAGGATTGATTGCCCACCTTGGTATGCGGATCTTGTCAATTTCCTAGTCACCGAGAAATTACCTCACCATTGGTCAAAGAATGAGAAATCTATTTTCTTAGCTCGGTGAAACACTATTTTTTCAAGATCCGATCTTATTCAAATCGTCTGATCAAATCATATGAAGATCTATTCTAATCTGAGCAACCACGTAATCATCTCTGCTCACATGAGTTAGCTTGTGGAGGTCACTTTAGTTCCAAAAAGATCGCAGAAAGATCTTTCAAAGTGGTTTTACCGCCGATTTATATTTAAGGATTGCCATCAACATTGCAAATCTTGTCACAATTGTCAAATGCTAGGTCAATCTCAAAGCGCAACATGATGCCGCTCAATCCAATTTTAGAAGTTGAGTTATTTGATGTTTGGGGGATCGATTTTATGGGTCCTTTCCCGAATTCGTTTGGAAATACGTTCATTCTTGTCGGTGTTGACTATGTTTCGAAATGGGTAGAGGTCGTGGCTTGTAAATCTAATGATCACAGAGTAGTGATCAAATTTCTCAAGGATCAAGTGTTTTCACGTTTTGGCATTCCTAAGGCGATAATCAGTGATGGTGGAAAGCACTTTTGCAATAAAGTGTTCACCCAATTAATGAAGAAATATGGTGTCACACACAAAGTTGCTACACCATACCACCCTCAGACGAGTGGCCAGGTTGAAGTCTCTAATCGGGAACTTAAGCGGATTTTAGAAAAGACAATCAATCCGAACCGTAAAGAATGGTCGTTAAAGTTAGATGACGCTCTATGGGCGTATAGAACTGCATTTAAAACTCCGATTGGCATGTCACCATATCGGTTGGTCTTTGGTAAAGGATGTCACCTCCCGGTTGAATTAGAACATCGAGCATTTTGGGCCGTTAAGTCATTGAATTTTGATTTCCTGAAATCTGGTACCCAAAGGGGTCTCCAAATAAATGAATTAGAGGAACTCCGTGCTGATGCATATGACTGTGCTAAATCGTATAAGGACCGTATGAAACGGGTTCATGATCAATCTATTCTGCGAAAATCGTTCGTTGTTGGTCAACTAGTTCTACTCTACAATTCCCGACTTCATCTATTTCCAGGGAAACTAAAAACCCGTTGGAGTGGTCCTTTCAAAATCTCTCGAATACTCCCCAATGGGGCAGTAGATATTATCAACCCAAAATACGGGAATGTTTTTCGAGTTAACGGTCAGCGATTGAAACCATTCCTTGAGAATACGATTGCATTCTCTGACACTATTTCTTTGAGTGAGCCACTGGCTCATCCTGACTGAGCAATTCCCAAGGTCGAGCTATCGACTTTAAACTAGCGCTCATTGGGAGGCAACCCAATTGTGTATTTTCCGTTTGGTTTTGTTTTATTTTGTTTTTTTTTTTCTGTTGTTAAAAAAAAAAAAAAAAAATTTGGAGGTCGATGCATCGACCTTTAGGGTTCGATTAATCGACCCTATGTTTGAAATTTAAAAAAAAAAAATATATATATATATATATATATATTTTTTTTTTTTTGGATCGATGCATCGACCCCTTATGGTCGATGCATCGACCCCTTTATGCTCGATTAATCGACTCTTTTGGTCGATTAATCGGGAGTCTTTAATTCAGTGTCCTTTTCAAGGAGACTGCATTTATGGCGGTTTTGACTTTTTCTTTCGTCGCTTAATCCGCTCCCTGACGCGATGCGTCGGCCGCTCCTTTTAAAACTTGTGCCGTATTAAAAAATCACGCTTTTGTTTTATTTGGTGTCGATTAATCGACTTTTTATGGATCGATTAATCGACTTTTACCGGACGCATGCTTTTGGTTTTATTTGCCTCGATTGCCGATTAATCGAGGCGCGTCGATTAATCGATTTTCCACTTCCGGACGTTAGTGCGGCTTTCACTTAAAGGCGTTCGCGTGTTTTCCATGCGTTCGGGACTTCCTCACGTCCTTCGTTTCTCAATGGAGTCGATTAATCGACACTTTTGGTCGATGTCGATTATTTTATGTGTAAGTCGAGAGGCGTAGCTTCTACTTATTTAAATGGGAGGCGATCTCACTCGTTTTCATTGAGTTTGTTTTTACTCGTTTTGCCTCAAACGGCATTCCGGCGGTGCAATCATAAGCCCGACCTGCTTGCACAGCAAGAAAAGACTTTGACTGGCATACTAACTTTGGTCATCACGTGATCGGTAGTCGCTTCGCGACCCGCGACTGTGTTAGAATATGTTTTGATCTCGCGGTTTTTCAAGCACTGCCTATCTGCGCCGTTTCCCTCGCCTATGCGATGGCTCTCAATGCCCATTTTCTCCTCACTCCACCCGTGATCAAAGTGTCCGAACGCGTTGTTCGGTTATTCTATCAGAATATGGCATGGGTGCCCGCCTCCATCGAGAATCAAGTCGCCGCCCACTTCACGCTATACAATTGATGGGTGGTCGCGATTTTCCGCACACCATTGCGGAGGTCTTTAATGTTTCGTGCGAGCGCCCTCACAATCACATTCTGGGTGAGGAACTCGACGAGTCTCAGGAGGATATTATCAACGAGATGTGCCGCGGCATATTTTTTTCTGGGATCGCCACTAGGCGATCGGTGTTGCCGCGCCCGCTTTTGTTTTGGGATAGTGTGGTCAGTAGCAATCTTTGTCCCCGTGGCCACGTTTCTGAGCGCACCGGTGATCGGGTTCAAGCACTTTATGGGGCCCACCGCAATTCATGGATCAACGTGCCCAAGATCATTCATGATGGCATGTGGCGATGCCATGAAGAACTCGCTAAACCTACCACTGGTGAAGCCCCATTGGTCTACTTCCCCCATTATGTTATGAAGTTGCTTAATTTTCTTCGTTTCCCGTTCTACCGGGATGATGATATCGGGGACCTTGCATTCTATCGTTATGGTGCAACCCAGTGGAACCGCAGTATGCGTCTCTTGGGAAATGTCCCTGATGCCTCTGCTGATGCCGCTCAACTGCTCCACCACGCCTTGTGCCGCGTCCGTCAAGATGACCTACATGCACCTGATCAAGGACCCGAGGAGAGTGTGTCGCTTGGCTCGCTCCAAGCCCAAATTACCTCTTTACAAGAGGAGCAGCAGCAACATCATGGTGCACTCCTGCGCCGTAGTCACTATGATCGTTCCTTCCTCCATCAGATCGGGCAGCGCATGTGGCCTGATAGTTATGATGAGATGCGCGCCAGGGCCCGCCAGGCCGAGGAGGATGGAGATGATTAGTTTGATTCGTGTAGGATTAGGATTTTTCGTTTTGTTTTTTTTTTTTCTTTTTTCTTTCTTTTGTTTAGGCTGTTTATTTTCGGAGTCCAATCAGGAGTGTCAATGTAATCATCGTCTTTATCAATGAAAAAGTGTGTTTTCTAATCTGTGTGGGATTGTCAACATTTTGCAAATTACCGGTTGCCTTTAGAGTAGTTGGAACGCATTTTTAAAATGCCAATTTTCACAAAATTTCAACTCTCTGCCAAGATGGTGTCGATTAATCGAGGGTTATACTCGATTAATCGATCCACTATTTGGGAAAAAAATAAAAAAATAAAAAAAATAAATTTTGGGAGTCGATGAATCGACCCCTCTGTCGATTAATCGACCCCCAAAGGGTCGATGCATCGACCTTTCGGGATCGATTAATCGACCCTATTTCTGTTCAAAAAAAAAAAAAAAAAAATTTGGGTGTCGATGCATCAACCCCATTGTCGATTAATCGACCCCCAGAGGGTCGATGCATCGACCTTCAAGGTTCGCTTAATCGACCCCACCGCTTTTTGTTTTTTTTTTATTTTTTTTTCGACGGCACTCCTATTGGAACTCTAATTTGCCTCTTTTCCCACGTCTGTGGACTCCCTTAGACGTACTGCCACACTTTTCATTGTTTCTTTTCTGCAGGACACCGCTTTCAACTCCTACTCCAACTCTATATTTTTTCCCTTTATATTCACCTTTAGGCTCACTTTTCATTAACTCTGCACAATCTTTCTTATGGCCCGACGATTATATCTCACTAGAGCGCGATTATCAAAGATGGAGGAGACTGCTAAAAAGCGGGAGCGCCGCTCTCATCGGACGGTCCCTTTTGTGTCCAACAATGTTGAAATCATCGACCTCGATCCGATGATCATTCCTTACTGGGGAGAACCATCTAGAAAGAAGGTAAATCGTTCCAAATCTCCTACACCGTGCTTCAATACTGATATCGAGATAATTGATGTGATGCCGTCACCGTCTCCCCCATCTTCATCTCCTACTTTCACCTCCCCACCTCCGTCCATACAATCGGCGATATCTCATCAATTTCCCCTTGATCTTTGGGAGAAATTGTTCCCTGTGCCTAAGAATATCAATTTAAGTGATCCGAGGTGGATGGGTCCGCCTGCCAATGGTTAACAGAGTTGGATTCGTGTTTAGTTTAGGATTTCGGATTTAGGTTTTTTTTAGTTTTTTCTTCTTTCCTTTTTGTTTTGTTTAGTTTAGGTTGTTTTTAATTCCCTTAAATAGTGTAACCATATTCCCTTCAATATATTTTTTGTCATGTTCCAATTTGATACAAATATTCTCTGCACCTGATCTTTGTGTTGAGGTACTTTTTTTCAAACAGGTTTGGGGGTGCGCTACTTCTTTCAGTCAATGAGGACATTGTCATCTTTAGGTTTGGGGGTATGGTTAATTATTTTGCGTCATTTATTTGTTTTATTTGAAAAAAAAATAATAATAATTTTTATTTTTGAAGTCATCATGCACATTATTTTACGATTGTTTTCAAACTTTAGTTGATGATGCATGTGAATTTAATTTTGAGAATACTAGTGTCATATTTTGATTACTTGTATCTAAGATGATGAAGCTTAATGTGATATGTTGTGGATAATTTTGATATTCATGCTTAGAATTTTTACACTTATACCAAGCTAAGACTTAGAAATCGATGAACTGTTTTGAATATTGAATCTTAGGATTTCAGTGGAGACTAAACCCAGTGAGCTTTAGAGCTAATTTCCCGTCATTGATGAGTGAATATATAAACTCGGAGTTTCCTTTGAATACGACTTATTTTGCATAATCTCATACACTTCATTTTGACTTGTGACTTTGCATGAAATCAAATTCATATCATTATGTTAGAATGTACTGTATATCTACTCAAGACAAATAGGCAAAGTTACTATCTTTTAAGGATATGATTGAAGGCCATCTTTGGCTCGTTTGTGCTTAAAATGCCCCACCTCAAATAAATTTATCTTTCTAGTACCCCTTTGAGCCTATTGAAAATTTACCTTTATACATTCTTTGATAAGCCACGTTAACCTTTAACCCTTCACCATTTCTGAAAATTCAGCTTTACCCTTCTTATTTCTGAGAAATTAGGAACGAGGGATGAGAGTGAACGAAAAGAGAGTAAGTGGAGAGATACTGAGTTGTGGTGTTTACTGAGAGTGTATGGTAAAAATTAAAAGAAAAAGGGGAGAGAAAAAGAAAATTGTGAAAAATAATGAAAAATCTGAGGTGCTTCAAGAAAAGGAAATTCAAAAGAAAAAGTTAGTTGAGAAAAATAGAAAAAATTGAGAGAGAGTAGAAAAGAAAAGAAGAGAAATAGAAAAAAAAAAAAAAGTTGTTTCTTTTCCAATTTCTCAGAAACTTTGAATCCCAACTTCCAATTCCTTCTTACCCTTTCCTGAGCCCCATTACAACCCTAAAAAGACCTTCATGATCTGATCTTGCATTAGTAACTGCCTTGTGGAGAGTAAATATGTGATACTTATGACACTTAATATGGCATGCTTAGGATATACAAGTATCTTCTTATGAGATTTATTTTTGTTCATTGATTGCATAGTGTTTCATTTATCATGTGAGACCTTTTTATTTGCTTTGTATTGACCTCTCACATATGTGTGAAAACTATCCATCATCGGTGTCTTTATATTTTGAGAGTATACTTAAAGTGAGGATTGAGTCAAAACAACAGATCCAACGGGTTTCCGTTTGAACTAGTTCTGAGATGAATGAATTTTTGTTTGGTTATGCACACACTTCACGTTTAGGCATGAATGGATGAGCTATCTAACGATTTGAGCATTAGACTAATTTGAATGGATATTAGTATGATTAGTATAACATTATTATTTAGAATTGAGAATTCGCATGTTGAATTGATTAATGATTTTTATTTTTGAATGGTATATATGTTATCAAAATCATGTTTTGAAAATTTAATTTTATCGATGATTTCAAAAATATATTGAAGTTTGTGGGTAACTTCACTGTAAACTCTCAGGAGACACAACTCCTCCACTAGGATCACCTAGGGGTTTAAAGGCTTGTTGCACATGCTAAGTGCAATCGTGTTCCCTACGAAAGTGGCATTTATTTTCTTTAGTTTGCTTTGCTCGAGGACTAGCAAAGTGTAGGTTTGGGGGTATGATGAGTACTGAAAAATGAGGATATTTCACCCCTAAATGCCTATATTTAGCTGTTCGATGAAAGCTATCTGATGAGATTGATTAGATTTGAAGTGTTTCAGGTAAATACAAGCCAAGTATAGAAAACAGTCCAAGAATTCTGAATATAATGTCAAAACACTGCAACTTCGGGTAATCAAGAACTTGGTGCGACTTGCAGCTAAATTTGGACCTTCCCGACGGCCGAATTACGAAATTTCCAAAACATAAAAGTTGTAGATCTTTTCGTCAGCTTTCCAACGGCGTAAGAATCGTCTCAATCCGAGTTCGGGACAGAAAGTTATGGCCAAAATACCGAAGCAGTGTCTGAACCAAGAAGAAGTGTTGAATTTCACGGATTTCTGGGGTCGATGCATCGACCCTACAGGTCGATTAATCGAGCCAGAATTTGAGTCTGACACGAATCTGACACTGAAAGTCTGTTTTTTGGGATTCTCTGTCGGCTCAATGCATCGACATCCCTTGGTCGATTAATCGACCCTAAAAAATTGGCTTGGGAGACCTCCGCGCGATGGGTCTATTTAAAGCAACTCAAACACTTCGGGAAAAGGAGATTAGAATTAGAGAGTTTTAGTTTTTAGTGTTCTTAGTTTTTAGCCATTGTTTTTCATAGTTAGACCTAGAAATAGGGAAGTTTTATTATTTCTTTTTAAGAGCTTTGTTCCCTTTAATTTTTCAGTACTCATTCCTAAATTTTGTTCAAAGTTTATTTCCTGTATTTATTTCGTTTCTGAAGATTATCATCCGTGTGGATCAACGTAATTTATTTTGAAGTTTGAGGTAATTTTAATTAATGTTATTTTCTCGTCTTTATTTATTTATGTCATTTACTTACAATATGTGTGGCTAAATTTATAGGGATGGGGATCTAATGATTCCCATCCGAGGGATGTACTTTTAATAATATAAATTAAGGATGAAAATATGAGATTTTATTTTTATGGTTGTTGTGCTATCATGAATGGATGAAATCCCCGCCACTAACCGGGATCGCGTGTGCCGAGCCATGCCCGGGATCTCAGATCTGTGACGGTAATTTTACCCAATCATTGTTATGGTCTTTTTGCTTTCATCGTGTGGATCTAATTACGATTATGTTCTGGGATCGAGTGTGCCGAGCCATGCCCTGGATCTTGGTTCTGTAATGGTAATTTTATCTTAAATAATCCCTAATCTGAATAAAGTGTGCCGAGCCATGCCCTTGATTTCAGATTTATAAGTGGTATTCTTGTTGGAATTTTCACCCACCTTGGGGATGATTTTTATTTGAACCTGAGATTATGCGTGCCTAGCCGTGCCCTTGATCCCAGATCTATATATATGAAAATCATCTAAGTCCTGATTGCAGGGATGCAACGTGGAACCTATTAGGGTGTTGAGCATTGATCTTCCATAAAAGATATTTGTTACCAATGAAATATCTCATAATTTAATTCTTAGATTTATATTATAGGAAGAACGGACCAAAGATGGCAGGATTTAATATCTTCGTCTTTATCATCATCTTCACTTTTATTTTTGAATTATCAATTGAATTTTAGTTTGTAGTCATTAATTATCATCAGATTACATATAGAATCGATATCGATTACATATACAATCGCTGACGATTGTGTAAGAAATCGTCATCGATCTCATTAACAATCGATATCGCACGCATTAACAATCGATGACAATTGCTTAAACAATCGTCGATTTTTTATCTAGCCTGATTATAAACAATCTCCTTTAGTATCTGAGTCACGCCTTTCAATTTTATTACAGTTCATATACAGAAGCCGTCAAGATGGTTGTATAGCGAGCTGTTAGTAAATGTTCGCCTATTGGCATTTTGAAGGTCTACGAGGATGCTAGCCCGCAGCGGAAGGAATTGCTAAGAGCATCAGTTTTCGAAGGAATATTCCAAACGCCAAAGGGTGTTAGTTTTGTTAGAGATGTCGTCGATGCCATGTTGAGTTTTTGGGTTGAGAAGAACCACTTTCGAATCCGGAAGAGAGATGTCTATCTTTGAAAGATGGGCATTGCCCTAATACTGGGCCTTGTGGTGGTTGAACTCTAACAGTACACCCCTTCCGTTAAACTACCTGAAAAGGAAATCATTCAATATAAATATTTTCGTGGACTACTGATCGGGAAAATTATTCGGTCTCATATAGAAAGTTGATTGAGGCTAGCGGAAAGTGATGACGACTTCGTCAAGTTAGCTCTTCTATTTATTCTGTGTACATTTCTTTTTTTGGGTCTCACCATCAAGTGTCAGAAGACCACTTTGAACTCGTCGATGCCATCGAGAACTTCAAACAGACTCCGTGTGGTCTCTACGTGTCCAGCGACTTACTAGAGTATATAGAGAAGGGCGTGGCAAACAGAAAGACTGTCGACAACGATAAAGCCTTTAAGCCTTATAATATTTATGATTGTATGTGTGTACTTCAATAGTGGGCCTATGAGATGTTGCCTGACATCTCACCTCAAAGAACGTCCATGATAAACCCTTTCCCCTGATTGTTGAAGTGGGCGGAGAAGTCGCACATGAGGACGAAAGGCTACACTCTTGCGAAGATGCTAGACAGCAAGGTATGATGTCGTTTTAAATAATTCAAATTTGTAAAGGTAAATTTGGAAGATTTCGACAACCAAATTAGTCGATAGCGACTGCCTACGAAATCCATATCAACTTCCTACGAAGTCGTTATCGACTTCCTAAGCAATCGTTATCGACTTCGTAAGAAATCGGTATCGATTTCCTAGGCAATCATTATCGACTTCCTAAGAAATCGATAAGGACTTCATAACTAATCAGTATCGACTCGTTAAACAGTCGATATATTATAGTGATTGTTCAATTTGCTCTGTAATATTGCTATGTAATTTTACAACCTGTTCTTTTTCATAACATATTTACGCTCCCCTCGAACCCGTTTCCTTCGAGTTAGAGATACCCCTCATAAGGGATTATCAGCGAAGTCGAAAGGCTGCTGCTGGAAAGGTTGGGGGGAAGAGGAAAGAGCCTGAAGAGACCAAGAAAGCTATGAAAGTTGATTTGCGGTCCAAGAAGAAAAGAAATTATATTCCGGTCAAAGAAGTTGACGAGGAAGAATTTGAGTATAAAACAACATCTGACGAAGACTCGTCGTCAGAAGAGGTCCCCGTCCAATTAGACCGGCCTAGAAGGGGCGTTGCAAAGACAAGAGGCAGTACACCAACCTCCTCTAATCAAGAGTTGTTGAGGAGAATTGACGTTATGGAATTGAAGAACTTGCAACTCAACCAAAAAGTGAGCCATTTGGAAGAGTTAGTGAACCAATTGTTGGAAGGGAATAAGCAGTTGGTGGAAGAGAATGAGCTCCTCCAGAAATAATGCACCTCCTTTGATGAATGACTCACTTCAAGGGATGTACAACTACAAACCGCGGATCACTTCAACAAGCTGATCCGAAAGGAGCAAGGAAAAACTATAGAACTCCTTCAAAAGATATTGGAGGTGACACCGAAGGTATGGGTTGTAATGTAGTCTGCTTTAACTTAATGCGATTGTTTAGTGAATCGTTATCGATTGTATATATAATCGTTAACGACTATCAATGCAATCGATGACGATTGTAGATACAATCGTTAACGATTATCAATGCAATCGATGACGATTATCAATACAATCGATAACGATTGTGTGCACAATCAATGACGATTGTATTTACAATCACTATAGAGTCAATGTCGATTAGTTTCAGGTTCGATATAAGTTATTATTAGAGGGCAGATCTATTCTCTCATATCTGGTTATTTATCGAGGATATTTCTTTCGATGTTCAGGATGGTGTTGTTTCAAAGTTGTTATCAAATGTGTCTCTCACTGTCGATATGGGACCAGAACTTGCCGGTCCAACAGACCTGGGATCAGCAGATATGGGACCACCTCCTCCCACGCAAGGGGAGGTGGCAGCAGCTGACAATCAATCCCAAGATCATGATGATAAGGGTGGTCCGACTGGTGATGAGCAACCCGAGCAACCATTCGACACTCACTTGAGGTCTAGGATTAAATCAAAACATGTTGCCTTGAAGCTGCCTAGGACCGGAAGAAAGCCGCCAGTAAAAAAACCTGCAACCGAGAAGATGCCCCCTTCTATGGTTGAGCTGACTGATGAGCAGAGGTTCATGAATGTCATATGGACAGCTCCCGAAAATGATGCTGAGTAAGTTACTTATTTTCGTACTTTGTCCATTTTTCCGATGATAGTTAGTTGTTAGTTAGTAGTTAATTTCATTTTGAATTTAAACTTTGATCGTTATGTTTTATGCAGCACCTACGTAAGCACCGTGGGTGATTATACACTCCGGATACATACGTTCAAATATTTGGAAGGCCAGAGATGCTTAGACAATCTTATAAGTATACACTCCGGATGCATACTTTCATGTTATTTGCTTAAACAAATGATAACGATTTCCTAGATAGTCGATAGCGATTGTTTCAACAATCGCCATCGATTTACTTAACAGTCGATATCGACTGTATTAAAAATCGTTATCGATTGTCTTCACAGTCGATACCGACTCTATAAACAATCGTTAGCGATCGTCTTAACAGTCGATACCGATTGTGTATAGAATCGATAACGATTTTCTGCGTAGTTGATTACTAATATATTTTTCCTTCCAGATATTGGGAGCCTACCTAAGACTTTTGAAAGTCATTGATGACACTGCTCATCTTGAGGTAGTGGATAAATTCTTCCTTATGAGCCCCGCCAGTTTGTCCTATATGGCAATGGATTATAATGATTTCAGATTCTTTATTGAATCTAAAAAACTCAGCGACCAACCATTGGCCACGCAAATCGAACGGTGGGCTGCCGTTAAGGAAGAAGCCAACCCAGGCAAGAAGGTACTCCAAAACTTTTTCTTCAATAGGTTAAGGGATCTGTGGGCTCACCAATGTAACACAGTACATTACGATCTCTACAAACTTTTTTTATAATTTTTACCGTTGTACCCTATAATATAATATTCATTTCAGCTATTTGTCCCAGTCCATAGTCACGATCCATTACATTGGGCGCTTGCGATCGTTAAAATTTTAGAATGATCGGTAATGATTGTTGACCCTATTTTTGATAGGCCTTCTACAGAAAAGTATCTTGTCCAAATGAACATCCTGGTAAGAATTTTTCATACTTATAAATTATAAATCTTTAATTTTTTCTTATTTTATTTTACTACTATTACGACTGCATAAGCATTCATTAACGATTTCCTATATAGTCGATATCGATTTCTTAAACAGTCGATAACGATTGCCTTAATAGTCGTTAACGATTTCTTACGTAGTCGCTACCAATTTCGTATGCAGTCGGTATCGATTTCCTATATAGTCGCTATCGATTTCTTATACAGTCGTTAACAACCGTTTTAACAGTCAAAATCTGATAAAATTCTGACAGTAGTAATAATTTTCACTGTTTGCTTATCATAGCTGCTTATCTTATATGACTTTATACTTTTCAAAATAGACCAAATACCTTCCCGCACTTTTACATGTATACGGAGACTCCACTGCATTGAACGCTGAGACCTTTCCGTGATCAAGTTCTGATTGCAAGATCAAATCCGTACCTCGACAGACCAATGGGTGGGATTGTGGGGTGTTTGTGTTAAAGTACATAGAGTACTTCATGGCTGGGAAGATATTCGACTTCAGCCAAGGCAATATGACTCAGATTAGGGCAGAAATAGGCCAAGCCCTTGCTAAATTCATTGCCGATGGAGAAGCCGAGAAAGATATCGTTGAAGAACTTACTACTGATGCAGCACCGTAGTTTTTAGTTAAACATTCATAGAAATTTGTCAAAAAAATTTTGTAAATGGAAATTTGTAAATGAAAGTTACCTTTTTTACAACATTCGACATTTTTTGGAAACTTGTAATCTCAAGTATGTAAAAATACATCGGGTGAACATTCGAAAATGAAATAATAAGCAGGTTTTGGTTCAGTCGCAACCGTATTGACGGTCAATATCGATTGTATAAGCAGTCGACATCGACTATATACCAAATCGAGATCGATTTATAAGCAGTCGGCATTGATTGTCTACCAAATCGTTAACAGCTGCTTGTAAAATATATATACATCGATTGTATAAGCAGTCGACATCGATTGTATAAGCAGTTGATGATGACTGTATGAGCTGAGAAAACACTGGGAGAATGCTTAAAAGTTCTACTAAAATATACTTCTTTACATTTTCAATGAAAATTCATCGTATATGTTACATTGAAGGTAGCCGACTTCTTGTACTGTGTCAACCCATCGGCCCCACTGCCGTACAACTCCTGCGATTATGACCATACTCACTGCACCTGCCACACTTTAGGGCCCTAACCTCACCCTTAGACCGTATTCTTCTCTTCCTCGGACAGCCGACTTGCTTTTGATAATTATATGGTACTCTCACTTTCATATTTTCAGGCAATTGCTCGGCTTGAAATTCCCATTGGCTTTTATCGAGAGTGAGAATCCATTATTCGTCGTATGTTTCTCTAAAGCAAGCAGTAAAAAATCACTTCTCACAGAAGTTATGGTAATCGTAACTTCTCCGATTGATGGCCGCCACGGCATGAGAGCAAGGCAAGCCATGAATGTGCCAACAGCTACAAGTACATGTCTTCTGTTCCAAGTCGACGTGATGAATGAAATTTTTGGAATTGACTTGGAATTGATCGCGCCCGTATGGTTGTGCTCTCTTTCTACTGGCCCATTACAGCATCTTCTTCATGTGTTGGTCTGCTTTCGGGTAGAGGAGGGTGATCCATTTCTCAAATATTTATCAGCGCTTTTGAAAATGATCGGCGACTTTCTCTCTAGTATTTCTGATTAGGTCGATAATTGGTCTCTCTCGAGCTATCTTTAGTACGTTGTTCAATCTTTCAGCATTATTCGTAGTCAGGGAATCGTACTGTCTTTCTTTCATATATGCACGTGCTCAATGCTTTGGGTCTATTTTCAAAATATATTCTACGGCCCGAGGATCAGCAGAATCTTTCTTTATTTCGTTAATAAAATAATCAAATCACTCTACCGAATATGCACGCACGACGCTCCACCATAGACCCTTCACATTATTCTTGGGATACTTGTGCTTCAAATTTTGTGTCATATATCGCATGTAGTAGTTGTGGTGTGCATTAAGAAAGATATGTTTCACCGCTTTAATTAAACCTTTCAACCTATCCGTGATAAAAACGATATCTTCGGTAAACTTACCGATCACGAACGCACCTACCCTTTCAAGAAACCACATCTACGTATCCTCTTCTTCTAACTCGACCACAGTAAATGCTAACAGTAATATATGGCCATTATCGTTTTGCACTGAGGCGATAAGTAGGATCCCTTCGAAACGTCCTCGTAGATGTGCGTCATCTACAAGCAGTGTGCGACGAAGTATATTGTGGTAGCTTCCGATGCACGGGTCAAAACTCCAAAAAAATCTTTGAAACTTACCGTCAACCGTTAGTTGAAAGGATGTTTGTATATTAGGATCTACCCTCTCTATCTCCTTCACGTAGACTTGTAGATCCACAAATTATTCTTTCCAACTGCCTCAAATATCATTAAGGGCAAGTTCTTTCCCCCTCCAAGCCTTAACATATGAGATTTGCACATTATAAATTTTTACAATATCGAGCATTATCGACGCTGGAGTATAGTTGAATCATTCCATAAGTTTCTCTCGTATATAGTTGGCTACGAAGGAGATTGGTGCATTACGGTGACCGTGCGGTCCGATCTTAGCGGTCACGCATGTGTGAGTACTATTGAACGTCTTGATTTTGAAAGTGTCGAGCCCAGTTAATTTAGACGCATGTATTCGTCATGAACAATCGGGTTCGTAACATGCGGCTGTCACTCGATAACTAGCAGTTTTCAAAGGCCAAATTTGGAAGTTTTTCTCCACCACGTGTTCTTTCAATGCTCTTTGAAATATTTATTTGTCTCTAAAGGTCTCTCCAACTTCAAACGTCCAATTCCGATATTCGGTTTGCACCTCTTGATCAGAAGACTCGTCTGATATCTCTAACACTTCATAAGCTCTATCTACTAAGGGATTATCAATACCTCTCACAAAAATTTTCGGATCTTCTTTTATTAACTCATCCGATTTGTCATCATAATCTTCTTCATCGAAGGGATTTTGATGTGGCTGACTAGGCCCTTCACGGAACGGGTAATGACAGGGTTGACTAGGCCCTTCACCGAACGGGTTCTGACATGGTTGACTAGGCCCTTCACCTAAAGGGTGCTCATGTGTATCGAAATAGGATTAAGCTCCTTCGTTAATCCCCACTTGATAGCATAGTAGAACATAATTCGTGAGTCAGCCAAGTTGTGAATTCATCGGAAAATATATGACGAAAATCGTCTTCATCCCCCACTCTTAGAGACGTGTAGTCTAACTCTTAACTACAATATTTGGTAGTGGGTCATCATATGATTTAACTAGGGCATGGTTTAAATCAGTAGTTGTCTTCATAGTCGATATGTTTGCCGCAAAATCGCCATCATCACCTAACTGAACGGTATCATATATAGGTCCTTCCTCCTCAAACTTACATAGCTAGAAAGAATTGTTACGCACAAAATCAGTCCCACCTAAAGGTACTTGTTCAGCTTCGAGTTGGAAGGAGGATGATTCTTTAATGATGAATACCTTTATAATGTCCGACCCTGATTTATAAAACGAAAATAGAGTGGCCAAATCATCCGAATCCAAAACGTCGACAAGCACAGGGGTATTCACTATCTTCATAGAGAACTTTATGGAAATTGTTTCATCTGCCATCGCAAAACTGACAGTAAAAATTCGCCTTATTAATCGTTCATAAGATATACCCACCGAAATTGTAATAACCCTCTGACGACCACCTTAATACAAACCATCATCATTTACAATATGGCCATTAAAGTGACAAAGAAGAAGAATTTCCACACCAGACATCACATGTTTAAGAAAGAGAAGGAAGAGATCATAAGACGGATGACAAAAATGACAAATTAGCAGCAAAACAACTGATACACAATCGATATCGATTGTAAATAAAATCGATATCGATTGTAAAGAGAATCGATATCGATTGTAAATAAAATCGATATCGATTGTAAAGAGAATCGATATTGATAGTAAAGATAATCGATATCGATTGTAAATAGAATCGAGAACGATTGTGTATGCAGTCGATATCGATTAGATACGCAATTGGTATCGACTGTTTATACAATCGACATCGATTCTATTTACAATCGATATCGATCGTTTAAACAGTTGACACCGAATGTTTATAAAGTCTTTATCGGCTCTTTCCATATATTTATCCAGTAAAATTAATTTTTCAAAATAACTTTCGATAGGGCTTATACTGGATCTGAATATACCTCGTGTCGGAATGGCAAACTGAACGATCTTCAACTCCCACTAGCAAAATGCAGGAGCTTCTTCTCCCAAACCTCTGTTTTCTTCTTCCAGGTAGCAGATCTGAGGCAGAAGACGTTGTCACCTTCACCACCTCTAGCTTCTTACTAACTCTTGTAGATTAAAATGAGGAAGAAGGAGATGTATTCGTGGGATAAAGAAAGTCAGAGAAGAGGGTAATATGGACTTTTTATTCTCCTTAGGGTCGACTCGGCTTCGAGCTGATCAGTTTTGGTAAAAGTGAAATTATAGGGCCTCTGACGTTAAAGGTCTATCTAACAGGGTCGATCAGGTAAATTTCCCTTCTTTTATAGGTGATCAATGGATATCCCCCAACCAATGGGGACTAGCTATTTGTCCATAATAAAAAATTGCAAATGGTAGGCAGGTGCAGGTGGCCGATGTGGTGTGATCTGGCTGGCAGCCCCGACCTGTATTGGTTGGGCCCCACTGCACTTGCAGTCAATTGTGTTGAGACAGTCATACGCCTACACTTTCCCTGCATTAAACCTGCTTGCCATATAAAACTGTCCGTCCAAAATTCTATGGGGATCCTTGCATGCGTAAGTATTTCATTTTTATGTTCGTAACTTCTCAAAGTGAATCTTTCTTTTTCTTTTGTGAGCCATGATGTTCGGGCCTCTTAGAGCACACGACTAATCCGGGGAGCATGTGCGCCCCAAGTTAAAGCGATTCCTGTTTTGCTAAATTTCCTTAGAAGATAATAGTTGGCTTTAAATTAATGGATGGCACGCCCATGCTCGGCGGACATCTTGAAGCACATCTTTGTAGTTCGACGGATTTTAAAATGAATGAAAGTTATTTGTGCATCAATTTTTGAAGAGCGTACTCGGCCCTATGGGTGGCCAAAGGGTAGGATTCAAACTCAGAAGTCACAGCCAACGCTTCCTGAGGAGTGGTTACCATTTGTTTAATTCTGTGTGCATGATAAGATAGCGAAGCCATGTAGCTCACTATATATATTGAGGTGAGACTCACATATAGGCTTTAAATAACAGCCGTCTCGCCTGATACGGGTTTTGTCTCCTCTCTCATCACAGTTTCGGAACCACCCGAGACGAGACGTCAAGATTTAACCTATAGTTCAAGCCTCTAGGCAATAGATCCTTTTCACATCCATCTTTACCATCTCACAAGTCCATTAGCCATCAACAAATAATTGGCAAGAACGCTATCTAAGCCATCTGCTTTGAAGCCCATGATAGAAAGTCCATTTATCAAGGATTAGCACAAAAAGTGATCTTTATCATCCTATTGAACCAAATCAAAGGTTATTATCTGATTCAAATGATAGAGATCTTATTTCATAAGTTTTGACCTCAAAGATCTTTATATCAGTCTTTAAATAAGACTGACTTTAGATGTTATTCTATGTTGCACATATCCCAAAAGCAAGCCTATCCTTTTAAACGTATGCCACGATATAAATATCGTATGAAAGTTGTAGCTCGCTACCATTTTTTATAGGTATATAAATATTAATATTACAATGAAAAGTGGGCCGAATTATTCGGTGATTAGCCAATCCCCCATTATTCGGAGATTTGCCGTCTACAATGCATTCTGCAAATTTCACTGAAAGAGTAAAATTCGCCGAATTTTGTGGCAGTGGTGTTACACTTCTACGGTTTCAGCAAGATGATAATCATAAGCATTCAATCATCATTGCTTGCTCATAGTCACTCGATCATGATCTTTCAAAAAAGGTCGTCAAAATGGGTCTCCTTGTTGACACAAACTCTGATACCATTTGTTAGGAACTTGGAAGAAAATTGGGATTTAAACTCGATACCAGGTGCTCAAGGTCAAGATCAACTGACAGTCAAGCTTCTTAACGGCCTTGTGACTTCTTCGGATCTTGGGAGTTCCTGACATCTGTGGGATCCCCTTGAAGTCATCTGCCTTGAGTCTCATGAAAGTCAAAATATTCTATGGTGGTTGATACAGGATTAAGATTTCATTCGCTTGATGATAGCCTAGAATCACATGACAAGTGCCACCATTTCATTTGCTAGCGTGAGTGTAAGGTGGAGATTACGGGAAAGATATTGACACTACTGTACTATAGTGATACAAATATCATGAGATCATTTATCATCTAAACAATGCTCCAATATTTTCACTAGTTGAGTTGGTATTGAGTGTTTTAGGCGGCCACCAACCACGATGCTGTGCACGTGTTTTCAATATTGATATTGCATGCATCATCGGTTGATCATCAATCTGAAATGATCAGGTGGCAGAGAACCATCATGCTGATGAGAATCGATCTAAAATTTATGCATATCAGTGGATTCCAACCATCTCTCCCATCCGTTCATCTAGAATCCATTGATCACTGTCCGTTCATCTTGATGCTTGTCCTTCCCCCAGCTGGCTTCTGCTACATGAATACAACACATTTGTAAGCTCTTGAAAGATTCATATCAGAGGGGTGTGATTCTCCAATCAAAATCTCATTTGCATATATTGGTCTCTCCCTTCGAGCCCATTGAGCACCTAGGATCAACTCTTGGATTTAAACGGTCACAGATACTGTATACCTGCACAGCCATTTTTTTTTTTTCAAATAACAATTATATGAGCAACCCAAATATGCTATATAATGGGTACCTTTAAATTCACCACCGAATCCTTGAGTTTACCCAGGTTGAAAACCCATCGACCACTTCTAACCAAATGCTGGAGATAATTTTTGGTCCCCAATCTTTCACATGATGGCAAGGATCAAAATTTCAGCCGAAATGTCTGAAATTTCGGTTTCTGCCCCCACCGAGACCGAAACAACAAATCAAAATTTCAGTACTTTTGTATTAGGGGGAAAATTTCGGTCCAAACTTTCTGTTTCGGTCCCCACCAAAACCAAAAAGAAATCCGGAATTTTGATCCTTGCATGATGGACTGTGAGATCATGGGTGTAGCATCAGATAATCATTTTTTTTTAATTTTCACGTGGCACACATCCCAGAAAAGTGCCCTTAATGCTGAAACCTGATTTCAAGGTCACTTTTTTGGGATGTGTGCCACATACAATAAAAAATAGACCGTCTGATGGTACGCCCATGATCTCAAGATCCATCATGTGAAAGATTGGGATGAAAAACAAACTTCAAAGCAGGCAACAAGTTTCAGTGTGGGTAAACTCAAAGAGGTGGGTGAATTTAGAGGCACTCTGCTAATTCATGACTGCATGCTTAAACTGTACAACTTTTCAGAAAACAACACTACTTACATGCATACATCTGGTCCATAATTACAAAAAGTGAAGTGATTTGGCATAATAATGAGCAAATTTACACTATTTCTCTTGAATTTCCCGTGACGGGAATCTGCTAACTACGATTTTAGCAGCTAAAAACATCTAAAAAGCGATGTAGATGGACCTGACCAAAAATCTGGCAATGACTTCTCGGCTGGTCAGGAACTGGCTTTGGAAGTCTCTCCTTCATCAAATTTTATTTCCCATTGATTGATATTGCGGCGAACCCTTCGTTAGCGATTCTTTGCACTAAAAAGTTTCTCTTCTTTTTCTTACCACACATCACCTTTCCCATAGGGAAAAAAAAATTAGCAAACTGTGTGCTCCGTGATATCTCCTTTAATATGCCTCCATCTCCTCCTTTTACGTTCCCGCTCTGTAAGTGCCATTTTCTCACATCTCCACTTTCGAAACCTCGCTCGCTTCTTCAACCAACTAGAATAATCCTTTCCACTCTTGCATTGAATGAAGTCTGCCAAATCATTACCATTTTTTATACATTTGGTAAAACTCTCTCCCTTGCAGATATTGTCATCATCTCTTCTCGCGTGGCAAATAATTTCTTGTGAGCTTTCCGCTTTGCCATCTTGTGAATCATTTAAATTGATAGCAAGAGTGTCCGTCCTGTAAAAGAAGTAATACCTTCGTATAATTGAAGACTGTGAGGAGGACAAAGAAAAGTGTGAAAGGGGTTCTGGCTACTACATAAACATGAGTTGGTATTAGGCACCCAGCCCAAGTGCCAAGCGCTGCACTCAGATCAATCTCCCTCCATCAACCTTCGCAACTGTGTTGATATTTATTAGCATCAAATCACTAAAAGGTGAAAACTGATAAGTGTATTTTCACTGATTTGTCTGCTCATAAGTAGTTGCGCGTCTCCCAAAGTTTGACCATTTGGGAGGAGAGGAGATTGACACCAAGTGCAGCCCTTGTACTTTGTAAGGCTCTCAATGGGTCAGGTCACAGTTTTGGCTGCCCAATGGATAGAGGGCATAAGCCCGACCAGGCCTGATGGTGCACTCTCAACCAATCCCAGGGTCAAAGAATATATGCCTGACCCAACCCAAAAAATTGACCTGGCCCCACACCCAACCCAAAAACCTGACTCGATCAGGTTGAAAACACCCTAATTTCTTTGGTTTTATATATAAAATACCAGGTCGGGTTGACCGACCCCATTTTTACTTTTAAGCCAGACCTGACCTGACATTACTTGAAGGTCAGGTTGGATGCTTCATGCCCGACCCGACCTGACAGGTCAAGTTTATGTTCATGACCCAGTAAAAACCCAGTTCAGGGGTCAGGTCATACCTGTTGACAGCCCTAAGCCCTTGGCACTCGGGTTGGATTCCCAATACCAACTCTAAAAACATAGCTGCATTACACAAGGGATGTTTTGGTCCCTCATATTATGCAGCTATGGTTTAACACACCTTTTCAGTTATTTAGGCTGGGTCCGCAGCTAGAAGATGCCAAACTCGACCCATCAAGAATCCCTAATTCAAGTGATTTTGCTCGTCACTGGACCTAGCCTAAACAGGTAGCTTGCTCCCAAGGTATTTCCCACAAAGCAAATTGCGGTTTCCATTAATACACAAATCATCCGGAATTTATTGGCAAACACAAAACAAATGATAAAAGACTTGAATTGAAAAACCTATGCACAAAATATATTCTTAAAATAATAGGCACAGACATTAACTAGGGCAGCCAAGACAATGTAACAGCACGGATCAAAATCTCGATTTTCCAATAAGTATCGTCTACTCTCAATACTGAGACGATACATATCAGGTGTTACCGATACATTCAAAGCTATACAACGGATCTAGTAATATGCATTGGGTATGTATAAGCACGGATCAAAATCTCGATTTTCCAATAAGTATCGTCTACTCTCAATACTGAGACGATACATATCAGGTGTTACCGATACATTCAAAGCTATACAACGGATCTAGTAATATGCATTGGGTATGTATCGTAGATACATATCAAGTGTATCATGTATCGCTGGCTTTCGATAACAATATACATATCAGACAGTAGGTATCGGTATCATCCGAGATTTTGAACCAGAGTAAGAAGCTGCAACACTAGAAAAGGGGCCAAGTGTTCCTAATCTGGAGTGAAAGCAATGATATGATGCTTCTAAAGCTTAAGGGCAGCATAGAAATTAATCTGATTCTAAAATTCTTTCTAAAAGTTAACAGGAAAAGGAAAGTTAACAGGAAAAGGTATAAAAACTAGATAAGAGTTAAAAGGAAAAGGAAAAGGAAAAGGTCTAATAGAAAGTCGGTGCTGTATTCAAGGAAAGTTAACAGGAAAAGGTATAAAAAATGAGATGCCAAACCTATTTCATTGATATGCAATACTAGAAAAGAGAATAATAAACCTCTCTACAATGGAGCTTGCATAGTTATAATGCTCACATATTAGTTGTGATCATGGTTCTTTCAAGCCATGTTGTTTTGGCTTCTGATCAAAGAGACCCCTTGAATTGCTAAGCTGATTTTTAATTTTGAACAGAGCTGTAGTGACACATGCTTGAATGAGCACTATAAAGTAATGCAAAACTAATTGGTAATGCATACCTTTTGGTATCATCGGTTAGATATTGGGAATTCTCCCTCAAGAACAGCATTTGAGTGTTATGAAAGTTTGATGCGAGTATCAGACTTGAGTTTCGGACTATTCCCTGCATAAGTAGTCACTAAGTTTAGAAACATAAACACGTGTTGGAGTCATTTCACAAAGTCAAAATTGATGAAACCGAAATTTTCACATTATACATCTCACCTGTAGATTGATAGCTTGAGAAGATCGCGAAAAGTCAGATTGATTTAAACCGAGCAATGCCTTCAATGAATCTAAATTATCTTCAAAAATAACAAGATTCATAAGTACCATCATTAAAAAAATGCAGCTCTTCCATACGAATTCTGGACCTGTATAAAAACTAGATAAGAGCAAGTCTGTAAAATGCACAAGCATTAGCTTAGTTTCCTTATGCCTTGCTGGATATTTTCCCATCTCATCACAGAAAATCTTTTGGATTAGCTGATTTTTAACACTGAATTGCCCAAAACAACTAATAATTCCAGTTAGAGAATTGTACGTTCTACATAGAGAGTAATCACTTAATGTTTTCAAACCATCCAAACTCCCACTTTGCCTCATATACCATACAACCTGCAACAGTGAACAGCTCATCAATTTTAATACAGAGGCAAGATGATACATTTCTTGCCGGCTCACTTCTCTATTTTTATACAACAGATTCACCCCAATTTCCTCGCAAAGAATATTTGATATAATGCAATTTAGAATTAAACAAGTCTCATCTCGGCATGTCTCATCTAAAATATATTGGTTCTCTTTGATGTATGCCATAGAAGAACTCATTAAGTCGGATTTAGTTCTAGAGAAAATACCATCAAAACCACGACAGGAATCAACCAACTTGCAAATTTGAAGATTGATCTTCTCATATGTAACAGGTCGAATATGAGACTGAAAAGAAGAATGGGATTCAATTCCCATCATACACGGTATCGTATAACCGGACCCAGATCCATCGTTGATTCCCATGTGCATAGTGTATAGGATGATTGATTGTTCGAATGCTGATACGTAGCAATTCAGCAGTACTGAACTCAATTCTCTAGCACATGGAGCCCTGTTGATGCCAATGCAACTAGAAACCAATGAAATCAAATGGGCTTGGAGTACTTCCGGAGGAGATAACATGACACAAGTACCAAGCAATATAATAGCCGAACCCAGGGTTAAGTCTGGAATTTTGTGACAATTGGCATGTGACCAGAATAGTGTGTTGTGGAAGTGATGAATGGACAGCTCATCAGAGACTGACAGAAGAAAATGAGCGGAAATAACCTCCAGGACGATTGCAATATCACTGTCACCATGGTGATAAGGAAATATCTTCTCCCCACTGCAAGAAACAAAGTCTGCCACTGTAAGAAGTTCTCTCAATTGCTCATGCATCAAAAGCTCGTCCGCGAAGACCTGAAGATAAATGCCAATCGTAATATTCTCAAGGCTACAATACTTTTAATTACATAATCATATTTTGAAAGAGTAGCCACAGAAGAATCAGTGCATTGATCAGGAAATCTAAATTGGAAAATCTAAACCAAAGAGGAATCAAAGATATTTTCCCATGCTTTCAAGATATCTCACATTTTTCCCTGTCCTTTTTCATTTTTCTGTTGTTCTTCTTATATAGGCCCCAAGATGTTCCCTATATTTCTCCATTCTCAACCAAAAAAAAAATAAGAATTAAATAAATAATCAAGGAGCCTCCATTATTTCATAATGGAAGATTTGGAGTAGCTCCTTGTTGGTGTGTGCTACTTGTATGATTAGTGTGGTGTGTAAACCACAATGATGGGTGTGTTTGTGTATGAAATTAATCATTTAATATAAAAGCTAGTAAGGGCTCCTTTACTCAAAATCTTTCCATCATTCTATTCTCTTTTTATCTTGCTACCTCCCTCTTTCTAACCCTAACCTTAACCATCTACCTAAACCATAAAACCACCTGCTAAATCAATCACCGGCCACCTAATACCTCAGAATAATAAAAGTCTTTGGGTATCAGAGTGGCACTATTGCGGACGTCATGCTGACACCAATATGATCTAACTTTAACCTTTTTTTTTTGCCCGATGAAACAAGTTTTCGACAAAGCAGATTATTTCTAGTTGTTGGTATTTTCTGAACCTTTATTGGAATTGTTCTGAAGTTGTTTTGAAGACCAAAGACTCTCAGCCACAAATCTCAAATTTCACGCTTGTCTATGCATATCTCTTCATCCGAGGGTGAGAACTCCAATGAACTCAACAGGGTGGATCGGTTTTTAGTGCTGGTTCTTTTGCCCATGGTAATTTGAGGATCAGATCTATATTCACTGTCTTATGATCAATATATCAGAGTTATTCAGTTTTATGTAACTTATGTTCAGTCTACTTGGTGAGAAACCTAAAATCTACAGGAAACATGTATGATTCTCTTTATTTCAGAGACCAACACAAAGTATAGAAGCTGTAGAGGACAAGGATCAAAATTTCGGCCGAAATGACCGAAAATATCAGTTTCGATCCCCACCGAAACGATAATTTGGACCAAAATTTCGGTCAGTTTTGTATGGGACCCAAAATTTCAGCCAAATTTTCGGTTTTCGGCCGAAATTTCGGTCCAAATTTTTGGTTTCGGTCATGCCCAAAACCGAAATTTTGATCCTTGGTAGAGGATATGGCGCAATGATTTCTTCATGGATTTACCCGTGTGTCGCTGTTTTATTATTTTTGAGGCAGATGGCAGACCCTTGACAGCTATATAGCAGCACTTACTCTGTTTATATAGCCGTATTTTGCAGCAGTCTTTCATATCCTTTTTCTCTGAAATTTCATTTGTAAGGTTTCAGCCCATTTTTCTGGTGCTTGATAATTGTTTTTCCTGTTCCTTGAGTGTGTTGCCCTGTTATATGTCAAAGATGTCAGAGGGATTTACCCCTATTAGTAAGGATAATCTTCTCTCAAGCATTACAACCATCAGGTAATATTCTACTAATTATTTGGAATGGAATAGAGCTATTACATTGTATATTTAGGATGGTATGAAGATGGGTATTCTCACGAGGACTACCCCAAGACCTAAAGCTAGCTCCTGAACAATGGGATCTCGAGAACGGGTATTTTCAGTTGGTTCTTTCATTTTATGGGTCCCTACATTTACCGAACCTTTCTATTTTACGATTCGATTGTCAAGCTATGGAGTAAGCTGGCAGATACTTTTTCCCGTGAAAAGCATGATACCTACATCTATCAACTCAAGAAAATGATTGTTGAGTGCAAACGAGGGGATCCATCCATGGTGAGTACAACAGTACTCTACAGAATATATGAGAGGAGCTCAATCATCATGAATTTATGACTCTCTATTTGATTTTGGTGAAGAGGTTTGAGCCAAGTTATCTAAGAGACTTGTCAGAGATCAGATTTCTAAGTTCCATGATGGACTTCGCCCTGACTATGAGCAAACATGGACCAGATTCTTACCACTAGGCCTATTCCTACACTCAGCTCTGTATATGGGATTTGTTTTGTGGCAGAGTGGTGTCAATGAGTGATGTTTCCTACCCTAACACCTCTCTCTCCACACTACCTAAATTTGCCGCCTTTGTGTCTGATATTCATCCTCCATGAGGTAGAGGCAGGGGGAGTGATTGAGTTGGACGTCGTGGTCAAAGTGGATGTGATTGTGGTAGGTCCACTGTCATTTGTGCTCATTGTGGAATCACGGAACATGACCCTAAATCATTGCTACCTGCATGGCTACCGCGAGGGATATCAGCCCAGATCTTCATCAAACTAAACAACTACTTTCGATCATTAATTTGAGCCTATTATTATCCTGGAGCACTATTGACATTATGAGCTCTCTTTGATCCGAATACAGAGCTGATCCAGTCTGAGCTGTGAGCTACTCAGGCTCCCATTGTTGATCATTAGGGCCTTCATCTTCTTCTGAGCCATCGGGTATCCTGGTCTCATCTGCAATTGTTTCCCCTATTTCATCCTATGATCCACGTTGGTTCATTGAGTCAGGAGCGACTAATCACATGACGGATGAGTCATAGAGCTATTCCTTATATTCTCCTGCCCCCATCTCCATCAACACAGGAAACCTTTGGCAAAGATCTTAGAGAAAATACAGGAAGCAAGATCAAGTTTTCAGACTGTGGGTTGGAGGTCAGCAGTCTCTGAAGTATGATTACAATAAAAAACATGTGTTTCATCAATAAGGTTTAAGCATGATCTTGGAGAGATAGAGGATACATTAGGAATATAATGCAAGATGAAACAACTAGATGGTAGGTTCATAGACAACCATTATTGCCAAATTGTAATAGATATGGGTTTATGGGCTCTATTATACAACTAGATGATAGGTTCATAGACATCTCAAACACAATCGATGTAGGGTAACTGAAGTACAGATAGGCGAGTGGGGTGTTCGATCAACAAGTGCCACTTCTATCAAATGGGAAATTTTGTAAGTTGACAATAACACATCGATAGGGCATGTAGCTGAGAGCATATGCTGTGGTCGAGGATAGGAACTAGTACGTAACAGGAAGTTCAGCGGTATCCTGATAAAAGATAATAAAGGAATGTCATTTGCTACAGTTGTCCATTGGAGACCTAAAACAACCCCTATACAAAGGACTGCTATGATACAAGCAGAAGGAAGTAAGAGAAGGGGGATACGAGGAAAGACTTTGAGAGAAGTGATCAGAAGTAAAATGAAGGATAACAACGTGATGGAGCATTTAGCCCTACGCAGAAATGTGCAGAGAAATTAGACTCGTAATGGTAAAGCCGACCCTAAATAGATGATAAGGTGATAATGATGATGATAAATGGTTGCTAAATGGTGGAAGAGGTTATCAACCAACTAGTGAGGGAAGTAATGGAAGGAGCAGTTATTAATTTTCTTTCTAAAATGGATTATCGACATTTCATCCACCATGATTCAAGTGTCAAGAATAACAAAAATCTCCTTTAGAGTTGTCTAAATCAAGAAATTTAACATAAAACTCATTAAATTAGAGTCTTTCCCTAGGCTTTAACCAAATATTTATTTTTAAAAGGCAACACTAGAAAAAACCGACCCTCTTGTGAGCATCCCCGTTTAAATTAAGTATTCTGGAAAAATATTCAAATTCCACTAAATTTTCCACCAAGTAATCATCTAACAGAAATATATTATAAATTGATCCAATTCGCTTCTGTACTCGGGCTTCACACTATCATTTATCCAAGATGAGGGAGAACATTCACGTTCCTCCATTCTTACGCACCAAATGATACCACAATCCAAGGGAAGAGCCTCAGTTGCCCTTTACATGCCAAGTTAATATTATTGGTCAAAAAGTCAAATATTCAAAGGGTGAAGGATTTTCATTAGCTATCGAGGGACTCATGAAGTAAGGTTTTTGGGTTTATTCTGAGGCCCGAATTGATGTGAAATGGACTCATGTATGAAGTCACAACTACTACAGATTATAGTGATGCTTCACATGCGACTCAAGAAGATGACATAAATATCGAAAAGGGGTGAAGTGAAAGGGAATTTTAGACATCCAAAATAGACTAGACCAATATTCTAATTTAGTCTCCCTAAATTGCTAATTAAAGAGGGATCAAGAATTAACAATCTTAAATTACTTTAGCTTTAGTTTCTAATTTTATTTAAAGGTTAATTGTTACTTTTCGTTATTATTTTCTTCCTAATTGGAATAAGTTAGGAGATCATTTAAAGGGTTAGAAGCTTGAATTTTAAATTTTGGAATTATAAGTGTGCACCCTATGGAAAGTTGACAATATTGCAACCTCAAGTTCAAGCCCAGCTTATCTATCAAAAAAAAAAGAGGTCTGGATACCTCCGTTATCAAATAATAAATTGCAAGTGTGGGTTAGAGAAGAAGTAAGTCAACATTATATAACTTATTTTAGAAGGTAGCAAGGATTTTAGAATGGAGAGCTATCATTAATTAATCGGAATAAAGTGCTGAGATTAAAAGAACCTAAAGAGGTTCTCTGTAAATTATAACGAAGCGCATGCCCACCAAGGTTGGATTTTTTATTTTAATGAAAATGTTCTTTTCGTGTAATTTTGCCTTTTGTTTCCTTCAAGCTTATAAGTGAATTGTAGTCCCTCTTTTCCTGAAATTTGGGTTAAGTAAACTAGTATAAGCAGCCTTCTTGAGGCTCTTAATTAATTTTTTCCTCTATTGAGTTCTCCTTTCTTCTTCTCTAATGTAGTACCACAATGGCATATATTTTTTTATCATCATACAAAAATCATTTAATATAAAAACAGCATATATTTTGGTATTTATGCTCTACTTCACTATGTGTTTGCGGGTTTGAAGAGGACATCTCAAAGAGGACCAATGCAGTGGAGTCGAGGCATGAAAAGTGTGTTCTGTGATCATCAAGTGCCGCTTCAATTGAGGAGATGCTTTATAAGATGACATTATGAACTGAGTTACTGTATGGGGTAGACTGTAACAAAGAAGCGACAAGAAGACAGTTCATGTGGAATAGATGTGTATGATGATAGATGCATGTAGTAACAAGAAAGAATAAAATTAGGAACGAGTACATAATTTTTAAGTTTATTTGATATGGTTGCGGCATGTCAATTTCCGACTTTTTTAATATCAATTTATTTCAATAGGTTGTTAGATTTTTCATAATGTTTTAATCTATTTTTTAAAAAAAATTAAAACCTTTCCAATTTTTCAGGAAATTTTCGACAAATTTTCCTTTGCCCACTTATTGTTTAACTCCGACTGATTATGCTTATATGACGAAGAAAAATGATATAAGTACAAGGAGAAAAGGAAGACTAATAAAGACTTGGTGAGAAGTATTGAGAAAAGAGTGTGTAGCCCTAAACAGATTGAGTAGAGAAATAAGACTCACAAAATCAAGCCCAAATAGATGGGACAAGGGGGTGACGATGATGAGTATATATACGTAAGTGGCAAAAAGGAAGCCTGTGTGCCAAATTACGTGGTATGTGATCTAGTGTTACACCAAATCCATTAAGTGTTCACCATATCCCCTAGAGTTTTATAAAAATAAAAAAGGACTTTCTTGCCCTTCAAATCAAAGGTCAAATATCTAGGTTTCCCACCCCAATATTTTGTCGTTGGAAATTTTCAAAGAACATAAAATCAATGATGGTAAATCGCTTGTTACTACTTTTTTTTAAAAGTTAGTGGTCAGCCACTCTCTCTATCATGACCCAAAATTCTATCCGATCTCAAGGGCCTAGAATCTCGTGCCATGACCTTGCATGCGTGTTAAGGAGATAAGCGAACATACATGCTATCTCATAAAACGTCATTAAAGCTAGTCGTTAAGATTCGTAATCACCAATTACATAAACCATTGCATGAGATAAAATCGATAAAAGAAATAACCAGCTATAAAGTTACATCCTAACCATGCATCTAAAACAACAAATATATTAAGATTTTCTATAAGGTAAAACGGTCTCATACATAAACTCATAACATGTACGAAAAGTTAACTCAACTAGAAATGTATCTCTTTCAAATACCAGAAAGAAAAACTAGACAAGTGAACTCTCAATGCTCATATAATCAGCAGGATCTACGCCCTCATCCAGATGATTCTCGACGTCCTTGCCCTCATGTGTCGTATCATCTACCGTTGCATTAAAGTCCCCATGAGAAGAGTAGTTCATATCTTCACCTGCAACTGTTAGTTTTGCGTGAGATGAGTTTACTCAGTCACGTAAACTCAGTAGGTTGCACAACCGATCCACCACAATCTACCCAGGTGATCGTGGGTGCAACCTCGTGAGTGGAAGTGAATCCTTTACAATTCTATATAAATAGCATAATAAAAGTTCTCATAAACATTTCATAACTAAAAAGTTGAAAGGACGAAACAGATTTCAGTACGTATGATGCTTCTAATGCTTATGACTTTTCTTACTTGACTCGTCAACTTAACTAACGTGGCATATCTTAAGTCTTATAGGAGCTCCATACGCCTACACAACGTACTTCGCATCATACTTATTTTAAGTAAACGACATGTGCCAGGACCGTTGCTCTAGCCTATCACGCGAGGTCCACGTGTAGATAATCACCTAACCTCCGTATCATATCGTATCATAAACCACCATCCAGCACGATGAGGTTGTGCGCAAATAAAATAGTGCCCCCTTATGTTCTGGACACTATCGTTTCTTATTGTCCTTAAGACCCCGTCTTGGCTGCAGACGTTGTACCCTTACGGTGGCTTGTAAGGTATGTCACGTGTAGATCTTAATTTTATATTCAGCTGGCCTTTACAGTGTATCTACATCTTATCTTATCTTCTTTATACTTTCTTATCATTTACGTACCACTTAGATTAAAGTGAGTCATAGTGCGATAAGTTTCACTAAACCACGCTTTCCAAGGGACGAGTTCCGTAGTAACTTGAATGTACTTCGTGTGGCAACCCATACTCCCATAAAGGTGATGCATCCGTACATGGATGCCTACATTCCAAGTTCCACGTGACCGTGAAGGAACACCACCATGACGAATGCTTAAAAGTCAAGTTTCGTATTTTATTACTTTATCCTATCACATATATGCCCTACCGTATTTCTATGATATGGATGTAATGTTGTAATACCCCGAGAGTCCGAACCCTATACGTCGTGTTAATACTCGGTGTCGAGTGTTGGTGCACAGTATCGCATTCTGTATACTATAAAGGAGTAAATTAATCATTGCCATTTAAAGTCGACTACACGTGCGATAGTGTACACACAAGTAGATTACAACCGTAACTGGACCGCACACACATACTCTTGTGCCGACCGTACACTAGGAACAACATCATGTATCGGATCTGATCTTAGATCAGCCTAGTACATGGACGACCCTTGGAGCCGCGCATAATTGTTTCAGTGTATAAGCCTCACACTAGAACAATCACCTTTGGGAAAATAAGCCCTTTTGGTATTCGGGTCTGACCCATGCAAGACCCTTTGAATCAGTTAAGACCCAATGAGAGAGAACCACATGATGGCCCATACACCCACTTTAGTGTGTGCAGCCTATACACCAAATCAAAAACCAATACTATAAACCCAAGTTTACACGCATAGCCATGCATTCTCGTTGAAAACAAGAGAGAATAGAAACCAGCCCTCCTTCGTTCCTCTGAAACCCAGCCTTCGGATCTTGTGCTAGCCATTGCTCTATAGAGGCGATTATAACCAGAACTCAAACAAGGTGAACCTGGCAAGAAGGGTAATTACCGAGCCGGACACACACTCTAACCTTAGCATTCAATTGCTTCGATGCCGGTCCTATAAACTGCATGCTAAAAGGTACGTACCGCGTTACTAAATTGAAAAACATAAGTTCTAAGAGTTAAAATTTGAAAAACAGCATTTCGATGGTCGCATGCAATGAATTCGGCGGTCGAACTCGGGAGAAATGTGGAAATACGATAATTTCCCATGGTCGATGGTCAAAATGCATTGCATGCGTGAAAAATCAAAGACAAAAGTATAAATCGAATAGAAAGCCGGCGAATTTCTACTTGTTTGGTGATGAGAATCGGATCGCAAGCATAAAACCTGAGGGATTTTGAGGAATTTCAGCGTGAGGATGAAGACAACCAAGCACATAGGTGATCAGGTTTGCCCAAGCTAATCCTGAGCCAGCTCGGGCAAGTGAATTGCTAGGCGTAGAAAGCAAAGGCATTAAGAAATCGCCCGGGCGAGTTGTATAGGCAAAATAGTTCGGGCATAACACAACTGGGCGACTAATAATGCTGAGGAGTTAGTAAGGGCGACACTCTAACTCGCCGAGGCGAACTGCCTTTAAGGCGCGGGGCTTAACTACTTTAGTGAGCTCGCCCGGGCGAGTTTTATAAGCCAAAATTTTTGGGCGAAAATCACCCGGGCGACTTTAAGTACACTTTGAGGCTTTAAAGAGAAAGCTGTCGGGCGACTTTCCACGCTAGCCCGAGCGACTTTAGGTTCCATTTGAAAGGGGCGACTTAAAGGGGCCAATTGGAAGGGTGATGTTAGGTGCCACTTGAAGGGGGCAACTTTGCGTGCCACTTGAAATCGGTAAAGTCAACCGAACAACTTTTCCTTCGCTAGAACTGGTTGGATAACAACCAGATTCTTGAGAAATCGTACACGTGATTTTGACGGGTATTATCGGCATTGAGGGGCGACTTAAAGGGGCCAATTGGAAGGGTGATGTTAGGTGCCACTTGAAGGGGGCAACTTTGTGTGCCACTTGAAATCGGTAAAGTCAACCGAACAACTTTTCCTTCGCTAGAACTGGTTGGATAACAACCAGATTCTTGAGAAATCGTACACGTGATTTTGACGGGTATTATCGGCATTGAGGTAGGGAATAACTCTAAGCAAGATTTCTCGTTTTCATCGAATTCTTGTTATTGATGTACATGGCCTATATATCTCAAATTTTCCAAGATTTATATATGAAGGATCTAGATGTGTTTTCTAAAATATTTAAATGGGATTTGTGCACGTTTTGCATGCTTTCGTATATGACATCTTGTTTCATGTTTTCATTGGCTCCATACGCATGTGACTTTTATATTTCGACTGGTATCATTGTTATCTGCTTTGCTCACATATTCGACTCTTGTACTTTCGTCGTGTCTCTGATCAAGCAACCTTGTTAACATAGCTCAGGGGCTTGATGGTCTTAGTGCAAGTGACCCTACTAACTTAGCTCAAGGGCTTGACGTTTCGTTTCAAGCGACCTTGTTAACGAAGCTCAAGTGCTTGAATTCTTGTTCCAAGTGACCTTGTTAACGTAGCTCAAGGGCTTAGATTCTTGGCCCAAGCGACCCTGTTAACGTAGCTCAGGGGGTTAGTATCTAACTCGCTCTTTTGTGAAAACTCCGATTATATGTTCTTGTAAATTCAAAATCCCAAGCTCTCGTTATACATTTCGACTATCTGAGATGCATTGTTTTGAACATGTTACTTGCATCCATGAACAGACATATTTTGATATTGTTGTTAAAGTCTTGATTTCTATTTCGTCTTCAATTGCTTTTATATATATGCATCAAGATTCATGAATTGGAATGTGTTAAATGAGTAATTTAGCATTTTATTACCTATTGAGCTTGGATGAAGCTCACCCCTCGACTATACGTCACAGCTGCAGGAGCGGACTTAGAGCGTGATCCTGGTGAAGAGGAGGACCTTGCTTTTATCCCTGGAGAGGAGGAGGAGCTTCCTGAGAGGCATTTTCCGTAGTTTAGGGGAAAGTTTGAGCCGGTACATGGACGTGCTATTTTGGAGATTTTGATAAACCTTGCAGTAGGATATGTAATCGAATATACTGAATACTGTGTTCCACTGTTTAGATGAAGGTTGGCCTTCATCGGTGGATGGGTAATTTTGATGTATAGTTTTGGATAGGTTATTTTGTGGGTTTATGTTGTTATTGCATTTACTCTTATAGCTCTGTTGCTTTACGCATGCGCACTTTGCTTCCGTTTCATATGCTTATCTTCTATGGATGGCATAATCCTTCCGATTTACTATATGGGAAGGATCGAGCTATCAGGAAGTGGTGCTACGCACTCCGATACCATAGCATCATTGTGATTCAGATCATGTTCGATCTGACGGCACGGATTTTTAGGTAAGGAAATCCGGACTGTCACAAATGCAGTGCCGATAAAAACACTTAATAAAACATGTATCTTATATAACCCCAGTAACATATTTCGACAATTGAAGCCTAATCATCAAAGAAACTTATACTATTAATATGCCACGTAAAAGTCAACAAGTAATGTACAAGAAGAAGAGGGTTAATGAATTGATCACAAGTCAGTTACAAGTTTCAGCATAAATCAAACTTTGACTCGTGATGTTGGATAGAGAGCTAAGGTCTTAACCAAGCAAGAAAGTGGTTTAGAGTCTCGTAGGGACACTCAACTTACTGCTAAAGGAGAGAGAGAGAGAGAGAGAAAGAGGTCATGTATAAATCGAAACGTGACCCTATGATGTGTATCACAACATGATGATAGATTGTTCTCATTAGGTCGATCTTCTCAATCTGATAAAAACTAGTCATTTGTGTAATTCCGATAAGATTTAGTCTCGGTATGACTAAATCATTTATAGATCATCGGATCTGCGATACATGCATATTAAGGTGAATGTGATATAGTTTAAAACAATCTAATACTACCGATGTCATCATTGTAATGGATATTTGGGTCCTCCATGATTTCCACTATTGGTTTGATCATTTAAACCATTAACTAAACAGTCATCAATTCATGATCAAGTTCGTCTCATCGTACGATCATCGGTGTACCACATGCCTCATAGCATGGATAAATGAAGCATCATTTGAGTCTACTAAGACTTAAAAGGTGGGTTGGGCCCATCCTTGAAGTTTGGTCTGCAGTTTTCTCAAAATGTTTGTTTGGCTACTTAGGGTATCTAGGCCCATTAAAGGTCCATGGACAGAAAAAGGCCCACATGGGGGGCCCATTTATTTTTCAACGATTTAAGATTTCGGGTAACTGTAATATTTAATAATCCTAAACTCTTTGTGCCCGGGTCGTACGCCGATTCACATAATAATATTCCAAAAGTCCAATTTTTGCTTGCGGAACCTAAGTTTCATGACCCACATGATATGCAGATCATGAGTCCACATGGCACACAAGTTACATGTGCACATGAGTTTCAGATGTCTCACGTGTGAAATATTTCACATGTGGGTCGCACGTGGGTTACAAGGATTACGAGCCTCTTATAAAAATAAGCTTTTTAAAACAAGATGGGCATTGAATCCTATTTAAACTTACTAAAGGGCCTTTAGCCCGTGCGTACATATAAAGTTAAAATGAGTCTGGGCTCATGTACATACAAGTGACTAAAAGGGGTTGGGCCATTTGCATAGGATAAAGGGGTTTTGGGTCTAACTCAAAACATAGGGTGACCTTAGGCCTAACTCGATTTGATAAAAGGGCTAGGATCATGGGCTTGAAATTAATGAGCCAGCCTGAATCCTATCTAGATTAAAATAAAGGGCAACAAGCCCATTCTAGTATACAAGGTCTTGAGCCAGTTTTGAGTTAAACAAGAAGGAATTCGATCCATTGCATTTGGGAGGAATGGTAAAGTGGGCTTCGATCCATCTAAATAACGGTAGGCCCTAAAGCCCACATGTATGAAGGGGTAGTGGGCCCATTAGTTTGGCCAAGGGGTTGTTAAATCCCATAAATGTTAGAGAAAATAGGGTCCTGTTTGGGAGATTTTCATAAAAGAGAAATTGTTAAAATCTTGCAATCCTGCACCCTTTGCATTGTATGCAATTATGAGAGAATAAAATTATAAGTTGGGGCAATGATGATTCTCGAAGTGAAAGTAGGAGGTTGCATTGGGCTTGTGCCTATGAAGAATAGAGATGAAGGTATACAGCTGGCTCGATGGCTGCACTAAGAAGATGATGGTTGAAGAAAAGCAAGGAGTTTTTATGGTTTGGAGTGGCATCATGTAGCCTACTTGTCATAACCCGGAATTTTCAAAAATGTGGTCGTTGACCTTTGACGAGAATGCAACCTAGAGGCAAATTTTCTGTGGAAAATAAAAGTTATTAATGATTAAAACTTATTGGACTAAGTGGACCAACTAATGGAGCCGACTATTTGAGCCGACCAGTCGGGCTGACTTTGGGCCTCAACTAGAACCTTTTAGTGACTGACAAATACCCAAATTGTGTGTGTTAGTTCCACACCAGACCAAAAATCTTTTTGAATGAGAAATAACACCTTACTTAGGTGTATCCATTTCACGCAGAAACTAAGTTCTTTGGATAAGAACTAACACCTAAATGGGTGTATGTGCTTCACATGGAAGAAAACCAAGGGTATAAGAGAAATGACTTCTCTTGTAAGCCATTACCCTTGTTTCTTTTTCAATTGAAGAGGAGGAGAGAAGAGCTCTCCTTGTGAAACCCTTGCACACCGAATCTTGGACTCAGGATTGAATCTCCGCTCGCAACCCTCCGTCATCTTGATTGCTAACGCAAGGGACATCATCTATACGAGTAATTTCGATCCGAAAGAGACGTGCGAGAGCCGTTCTATGAAACCCTCTCATTAGAAACCCTTTAAAAGAGAGCCCGTTGTGTGCTCGTCGTCACGAGGGAAGTTGGGGTTGGTGGTGTGCACTAGAAGGGTAGTTGTCTTCGTGTACGTCACGATTCGAGAAGGTGGGTCTCAAACCCCTTTTGATTCGTGTGGAGGAAGCGTTGATGCGTTCATTCGATCGTTGAATCCGCGAGATAACAAGGTGAGATCTTGTGGTTTAATTGTGGAGTATTTATAGTTAAATCAAGCATATATTGGTCTAGAAGTTATGTAATTAATGTTGATTTAAGAAAGGGTAAAAAGAGAAAGAGAAAGAAAATCAAATTTCGGAAATAAATGTTGAAATTCCGAAAGACGCTCGCGCGACCTTAGAACTCGCGTGCGCGAGTGTAAGTCACTCGCGCGAGTTAGGCTTCAAAATAGCCTAAAAATCAGGGGAGATCAGTCGCTCAAGCGATTGAGTGAGTGCCAGAAGAAGTCGCTTGCTCGACCTTGAACTCGCGCGCGCGACTGTCTCAGGCAGTTTTGAAAGAAAAAATGAACAAGCACAATCGCAGGCGCGAGGCCGCGCGATTGGGGTGTGCCACTTGAAGTCGCTAACGCGACTTTGGAGCTCACGCGCGCGACTAAGCAAGTTTGGCTTATTTTGAAATTTTTTTAGAAAAACTTTCGAATCTTCGATTTTTGGTAACTTCTTGAGCATTGATAAATGGTCTTTGACTATTGTAGGATATAACTGAGGGTCGGGATCTTGCACTAGGATCTCTACATCGTTTGGCGTGTCTCAAACTTCAGGTAGGGGAAATTCACTATTTAATTGCATTGATTCAGTACTCAATATCAATTTTGACTTTGATCCATTGATTCTTGATATATTCGAATTGAAGTTTGTTTAGAATTTGTTTGCCTTGAAATATTTTGAAATGTCATGATCTTAGAATCTTGAGATTGAATGTGAGCCTGAGATAGGGATTTGAATGTTAATCTGAAATATGAAACTAACATCTGAATCATTTGAACATTTGGATTATCGAGATTGGACTCGACATCGAATCTTTAAATTTGAGTAGTAAATCTTTGAACAATGAATTAGAATAATATGTGAAATTGAGGTGAATTAGAACGTACCTAATATGAACTTTGGATATCGAAATCTCTGAATTTCGGACTTGAAAATAGAATAGAATTGAATATTGAACACCATCGAACTGTGACTTTCTTACCTTCTGTGTGAACTTTGAACTATGCAACCAAGAGTGTATATGAATGTCAAAAATGGACCTGGGATATGAACTATGAATTTGAATCCGTACACCCTAACTAGAATCTTGTTGCGTTATTTGCATCTGTATCTTTGGACCGATCTGACGAGTTATCTGTACACATTTGCATCTTGGACCGGCGGGTTATCCCACACTACATCTTGCATCTGGGTTATCCATACACATTGCATATTGTACACACTGACTTGACGGACCATTACAACTGAAAATTTAGAATACTGTGAGTTATGAATTGGAAATCTGAACATGCATACATTGACTGGACCAGTATGGCGAGTTCTCTGTACACACTGTGAGATGTGAACTGGAGATCTGAACACTGTGAGATGTGAACTGGAGCTCTGAGCACTGTGAGATGTGAATTGGAAATCTGAACATACGTACATTGATTGGACCGGTACGGCGGGTTATCCGTACACATTGTGAGATGTGAACTGGAGATCTGAACACTATGAGATGTGAACTGGAGATCTGAACACTGTGAGATGTGAACTGGAGCTCTGAGCACTGTGAGATGAGAACAATGGAAATCTGAACATTGTAAGTCATTGAACCTGAACCCTAAACCCCTATAAGTCTTTGAATCGATATAGAAATTATGATCTGAATTCGAATGTGAATTTAGAAACTATGAATGAATCATTGAAATTTGTGTGAAACTCTAAAATTATTAATCTTTTTATTCAATTTAAGGATATATGCAAATTCTGTTTTGATAGTAAATTGTTTTTTGGAACTCTGCCATGAATATCTGCATTGATATGATGAGATGTGAAATTGATAATGATATTTCTTCTACTGAGCTTAGATTGTTAGCTCACCCCAACTATACGTCACAGGTGTAGATCTTGATCAGGACCCTGGACTTAAGGAGAATCAGGAAGTGCATAACAGGAGAGAGAAGCACAATAGTTGTTACAGATACAAACTTGGTATAGCTTTCAGATGATCTCTTTAGCTTTTGAGCTTGGTACATCTTAGAGATTCTGTAGTACTTTTATACATACTTTTATGTACCACTGTTTAGGTGATGGTTGGCCATCACCGGTGATTTTACTTTAGGTTTTGTTCATATGCTCTATATAGAAATAAAAATTTTAGTTCTACCCATGTATAATATATGCTTTGATTTCCGCATTTTGTGGATGTACCAAGTATTCTATAATTCGGATCGTGATCTGCGAGCCGACGGTCCGGGTCTTCCCATTTGGTTTAAAAGTAAAGAAAACAAAATCTCGGAAAATTGCGTTGGGCAAATGCGGGCTGTCACACTATGTTCCCAATCAAAATATATGTTGATCAAAAGGGATAGGTCATTTGTATCACGTGGAAGAGAAAGAAGTTGCCATTGTTGTTGGTGAAAAATTAGAGGAATAAGAGCATGCACATCAGATCATTGTTTGGTAATGGGGCTGTTGTTAATAACAGAAACAGAGAGTAACTATGGCATGGTGGTGCCATTATAGCTGCTGGTGTTGTAACTATGTGATGCGGGACGACGACCCTGAAATCCGTGAATGCCCATGATGTGATGATTTGCCGAAATTAAACTAATTAATTAAGCAATTAATCACAAATTAAAGCGATACCTTGGGGTTTCTCGGGATTCCATTTAGGTGGCCATGCTTTGGCTCACGTAGGGTCCAATTCGACGCGCGGGATCCGTTAGAATGGCGGAAGAGGCGATCCGAGAGATAGAATTCTCGCTTCGTCTAAGTCGGGGCGTTAGATCGTAGTTTTTTGTGGAATCGGTAGCTCCTCGCTAGGGCTTTAAATCGAAGCAGTTAAATGGCACGAATCGAGTAAGCTCGAGCCCAACAACGGTTATGGATCGAAGGGTTAGGATTGGATTCGATCCATAAGGATGGACATCAAGGCTACTCTAATTCTAGGGTTAGGAGTAGAGAAAGATTAATCAAAAATGGGGAAATTCGGATGCAAGAGATTAGGGGAAAATAAAAGATCAAGTATAGGAGATCAAATGAGAAAATTAAAGAATAATGGGCATCTCACCCTTAGCCTCACACCAAACCCCAAATGGGGAAGAATACTCACTCTTCAAGCTCCTCACAAGCCAAAGCAAATAGCTCTTTTCATTAATTCAAAATCAAGTGCCAAAAATGGCTTACAAATTAGGCTTTATAGCCATTACAAGAGAATAAACCTAAAAATAGAAAAGTACCAAGTTACCCTAAGTGGTAACTTACAAAAAGGACAATTACGTCACTTATGGAGCTGATGCGCAAGTTTTCTCATGAACCAACCCAAACCTTGCAACCTACTCCACCTCCTCCAAAAGAACCTAATAGAGATGTGATCGAGAAGATCTTAGACGATCATGTGGTCTCCACCCATGATGGGGGGTTTCAAAGGTACTTGGTGAAGTGGATCCAAAAGCCGGAATCCGAAAAGCCGGATTTCGAGGTGCTTACTGCTTAGTGAGCACGGACGTCTGTAGTGCACCACGGACATCCGTGAGTAGGCGACGGGCGTCCGTGCTCACTAAGCAGTAAGCACCTCGAAATCCGGGCGTTCGTCCTGTAGCCACGGACATCTGTCACCTTTGGATGCCTGGTGCTCCTAAACTGAGTTCTTGGGCCTTCCCTTGGTGGTTCTTGGCATTCCTTGGCCCTTTAGTCGCTTCTTTCGCCGTTGATACACCTTGTATAGCCTGAACCCTAAGTCTTTGTTGGTGGCGTCCCCGTCAATTCCCCCAGACCGGAAAGGCTTCATCACCGATGAAGAACGGTCATGGTAGCGATCAAGTAAGTCGGGGTCGAGGCGGCAGACTTCTTCAGTGATCCATGTATTTTCGGATTCCGGCTTTTGGATCCACTTCACCAAGTACCTTTGAAACCCCCCATCATTGGTGGAGACCACATGATCGTCTAAGATCTTCTCGATCACATCTCTATTAGGTTCTTTTAGAGGAGGAGGTGGAGTAGGTTGCAAGGTTTGGGTTGGTTCATGAGTGGAGGATGTTTGGAAAGGATTGCAAGGGGGTGGGGTTGAGCCTAGGTAAGGAACTAGGTCTTCCACATTGAAGGTTGAACTAACCCCCACGTCTTGAGGAAGCTCAAGAACATATGCATTCGGACCACTCCTTGCCACAATCCTATAAGGTCCGGCACCGCGGGCTTGGAGCTTCTTTGCGATTCCCAATGGGAATCGTTCCGGCCTAACCTGAACCATCACATGCTCACCGATTTGGTATTCTATGAAACGCTTGTAGGAATCTGCCGATAACTTGTAATTATCATTGCTCGAATTAATTTTACGTCTAATTTCGGCATGCAAGTTATGAATATGTTGTGCAAATGTATCCGCGGACTCGGATGTGCGGTGAGATGCAGACATAGGAATCAAATCTAGGGGTGTCCTTGGCTTATGACCACGTACCACTTCAAACGAACTCTTACCCGTGGATCTATTGACAAAGTTATTATATGCAAACTCAGCTAATGGCAAAATCGAGTCCCAAGTCCTAATGTGGTCACCGACGAGACAATGAAGTAGATTGCCTAGGTTCCTATTGGTGGCTTCCGTTTGGCCATCGGTTTGCGGGTGATACGCCGAAGAAAACTGGAGCATCGTACCCATCATGTGCCATAGGGTTTTCCAAAAGTAACTTGTAAACTTGACATCCCTATCCGACACAATGGTCTTGGGTAACCCGTGGAGGCGCACTACCTCATTGAAAAATAACTTCGCCACATGGGTTGCATCCGTGGACTTGTGGCACGATAAGAAGTGGGCCATCTTGGAGAAGCGGTCCACGACAACAAAAATAGAGTCATGCTTGCGGAGGGTCTTAGGAAGACCCAACACAAAGTCCATAGAGACATCTTGCTAAGGCGTGTGTGGTACCGGCAAAGGGGTGTACACGCCGGTATTTTGCCTCTGTTGCTTGAAAACTTGGCAAGTACGACATAGGCACACAACTAGGGCGACATCACGCGTAAGACCCGGCCAAAAGAATCGATCTTCAACGAGTGCGATGGTCTTGTTGCGCCCAAAATGACCGGCAATCCCTCCGGCATGTAACTCCCAAGTGAGGAAGTCACGTAATGACGTGCGAGGGATGCATAGACGATTTCCCATAAACAAATACCCATCTTGGAGGGTATACTTGGAGTTGGCATTGGGAGGATTGTCCCCTAGAGCAATGCACTCCGCCCCAAAATCTGGGCACTCGGGATAATCTTGGATCAATTGCTCAAACCCTACAACCTCGGTGCTCATGACTTGCAAAGTTGCTACCCAACGACTAAGAGCATCCGGCCTTGTGCTTCAATACAAAGGTGAACCCTTGAAGGTACCCGACCCATGTCGCGTGCCTTGGGTTCAACTTCTTTTGGGAAGCAAGGAAGCGTAAGGCTTCATGATCGGAAAATAGGACAAATTCCTGCGAGCTAAGGTAATGTTTCCAATACCAAAGGGATCGGACGACCGCATAGAACTCCTTATCATAGGTGGAGTATATTTGCTTGGCCTCGTTGAGCTTTTCACTAAAGTAGGCCACGGGGTGGCCCTCTTGGCTAAGCACTTCGCCTATTCCAACACCCGAAGCGTCACAAGCAACCTCAAAGATCTTTGAAAAGTCCGGTAGGCGCATGACGGGTGCACTAGACATTTTCCCTTTTATCTCGGCAAAGGCCTTCGTCGCGGCTTTGCTCCATTGAAACTCCCCTTTCTTCATACTATCGGTGATGGGAGTCATAATGGTGCTAAAGCTTCGAATGAAGCGACGATAGAAGGTGGCCAACCCATGGAAGCTACGGACCTCATGTATGTTCCTAGGCTTGGGCCACTCTACAATAGCCTTTACATTTTCCGGGTCCGCAACCATACCATCGGCCGAGACGATGAACCCCAAGAAGACAACAGATCGTTGCATGAAGGTACACTTCTTGAAGTTCGCATACAGTTTCTCTCCTCTCAATGTTTCACAAACTAACCGAAGGTGGATCAAATGTTGCTCCTTGTCGTGACTATAGATCAAAATGTCATCAAAATACACCACAAGGAACTTCCCGATAAATGGTCGCAACACTTGGGTCATGAGCCTCATGAAGGTGCTTGGGCCATTTGAAAGCCCAAAAGGCATGACCATCCACTCGTAGAGACCATCCTTGGTCTTGAAAGCGGTTTTCCATTCATCACCAAGGCGGATTCGGACTTGATGGTAGCCACTCTTGAGATCTATCTTAGAGAAGATAGTGGCCCCAACCATCATATCCAACATATCATTGAGCCTCGGTATTGGAAACTGATATTTGACCGTAATTTTGTTAATAGCCCGACTATCCACACACATCCGCCACATGCCATCTCTCTTGGGTGTGAGTAGTGCGGGTACGGCACATGGGCTCAAGCTCTCTTGGATGAACCCCTTCCGTAGGAGCTCATCAACTTGTCGCGATAACTCGGCATGTTCCACAGGATTCAACCTATAGTGAGGTAGGTTTGGTAGGGTAGATCCGGGAACCAAGTCTATTGCGTGTTGAATGTCACGCATGGGAGGGAGCTCATTGGGTCTTCCAGGAAGACATCCACAAACTCTTTCAAAACTGGCCCAACCTCCTTGGGGTAGTCAGCCATAGACCCGAGAGCACGCTCAACAGTGATGACAACATATACCACACTCTCATCTAACGACGCTCTCTCAAACTCCGAAGGGCTCACGATATTGATGATCTTAGATTGACCGCCCTTCTTCTCAACTTTCTTGTCCGATGGTGTCTTGGGAGGTAAGGGGTTTAATCTTATCTTCTTGCCCCCATGCATAAACATGCACACATTTGATCGCCCAAGGAGGGTCACATCCATGTCATAGAGCCATGGCCTCCCCAAGATGATATGGCCCACATCCATCGGTACCACATCACACCATAAGGTGTCCGAATACGAGGCTAATTGTATCGGCACACGACACCTTTGGGACACGGGGATGGAAGAGGAGTCGACCCATGCGACTTTGTACGGTCTCGGGTGGGGCTCGGGTGTAAGCCCTAAGCGCGTAATGGTGTGTGTAGACACAACATTTGTGCAACTCCCGCTATCCACAATGACTCTACAACTCTTCTCCCCACACTTGGCGAAAGTATTGAAAATGTTATCTCTACGCCAATCAACCTTCTCTTCACGTTGAGGTTGTGCAAGGGCACACCTCACAACCAAGCACCCTTGGGTACAAACTAGTGCTCGGTTACCGTCGTCACCCTCCTCATCACTAGGCGTGACTTCCGGTTCATAAACTTCCTCTTCTTCACCTTCATCAACCTCTCCTTCAACCAAGAGAGTCCTTTGTGGGTCTCGGGTAGGGGATTGGGCAGCAAAGTGGGCAAACTCATGACATTTACAGCACTTGGCTTGAGTGCCCCCCTTTGAGGACTCACCCATCACACCTTTCCCTTTGTCAACCCGAACATTTGTAAGAGTGGGTTGGGTCGGTTTGGGAGGTGGATTTCCAGCACTAAGCTTCCCTTCTCCAACTCCATGGCTACCAACATGCGGCTCAAATCGTCTCACCACCGTCGTTTTCAAGTACCTCTCAAGGTCTTGCACAACGGCATAACACTCTTCAAGAGTGTCGACGGGTGGGAGAACAACTCTTTTTGGAGGTCCAATCGCAACCCGGTGCGGAACCTTGAAAGAGTGACTTGAGGATCTTCCTATACATTGGCTCTCATCATGAACTCCTCAAACTTGCCAATGTACTCGGCTACGGGCATACTACCTTGGCGCAGATTTTGTCATTGATCAAGTAGGCGGTGGTAGTATGATAAAGGAAAGTACTTCTCCGTGAGACACTCCTTCATGTCCTCCCAATGAGTAATGGGAATACGACCCGCATTCGCACGCATGCGCTCGACGTTGACCCAAAAGAGTCGAGCTTGACCAATGAGCTTCATTTTCGCAAGCCTAACGCATCGCTCATTGTCAATGCCATACCACTCAAAATGGTGATCCATATCGGAGACCCAATCGAGGAAGACTTTAGGTTCCATTCTTCCATCGAAGGTCGGAAACTCAACTCGAACATTTTTAAGGAGTTTCTCATCCGAGTCGTAGTCATCTCCGCGATGAACTAGTTCTCTATGATTCCGATGTCGCCCCCCGGGCTGTTCACCACGCCCAAAGCGCGGACCATTACGCTCATTGCGTCGATCATGATGCTCCTCATCACCTTCCAACCGATCCAAGCGGTTGAGAAGCATCTCGTTAGAGGCAACTAAAGCCGTTTGGGCTTCCTCCATGGCATCTATCCTATCCTTCATAGTGATCAACATGGCTTGGATGCCTTTAAGAGCATCGGCAATCATGTTCGGGTCCATGGTGACCACAACACACTAACACGGGTTCTAAAATGACACACAACTATGAACACAAGTGAGTGAGGAATTTTATCAAACACGTGACGTGCATGCAATGGAACGTAAATGGAATGAAATTTAAAGAAATTAAAATGGCATGCAAAAGATGCCCTAACCTAGAACCTAAGCTTTGGTACCAAAACTGACGCGGGACGACCCTGAAATCCGGGAATGCCCATGATGTGATGATTTGCCGAAATTAAACTAATTAATTAAGCAATTAATCACAAATTAAAGCGATACCTTGGGGTTTCTCGGGATTCCATTTAGGTGGCCATGCTTTGGCTCACGTAGGGTCCAATCCGACGCGCGGGATCCGTTAGGATGGCGGAAGAGGCGATCCGAGAGATAGAACTCTCGCTTCGTCTAGGTCGTAGTGTTAGATCGTAGTTCTTTGTGGAATCGGTAGCTCCTCGCTAGGGCTTTAAATCGAAGCAGTTAAATGGCACTAATCGAGTAAGCTCGAGCCCAACAACGGTTATGGATCGAAGGGCTAGGATTGGATTCGATCCATAAGGATGGACATCAAGGCTACTCTAGATCTAGGGTTAGGAGTAGAGAAAGATTAATCAAAAAGGGAGAAATTAGGATGCAAGAGATTAGGGGAAAATAAAAGATCAAGTATAGGAGATCAAATGAGAAAATTAAAGAATAATGAGCATCTCACCCTTGGCCTCACACCAAACCCCAAGTGGGGAAGAAAACTCACTCTTCAAGCTCCTCACAAGCCAAAGCAAATAGTTCTTTTCATTAATTCAAAATCAAGTGCCAAAAATGGCTTACAAATTAGGCTTTATAGCCATTACAAGAGAATAAACCTAAAAATAGAAACGTACCAAGTTACCCTAAGTGGTAACTTACAAAAAGGACAAAAATTAAGAATAAAAAGGACAATTACGTCACTTATGACGCTGATGCGCGGGTTTTTACGGACGTCCGACCTGGGGTCCACGGACGTCCGTCGCCTACTCACGGACGTCCGTGGTGCACTACAGACATCCGTGCTCACTAAGCGGAAAGCACCTCGAAATCTGGACGTCCGTCCTGTAGCCACGGACGTTCGTCGCCTGTTGATGCCTGGTGCTCCCAAACTGAGTTCTAGGGCCTTCCCTTTGTGGTTCTTGGCATTCCTTGGCCCTTTAGTCGCTTCTTTCGCTGTTGATACACCTTGTATGGCCTGAACCCTAAGTCTTTGTTGGTGGTTTCCCCGTCACTATGCCCTCTTCATCTTCTTCTTCTTCTTATCAACTTTATCGAAAATGGGTCGGCCATGTGGGTTTTGATACACTAGATTTAGGGTTTTCGCAAGAAAGGTTGGGATTTATATTGAGAGGTGGATGGTCAAAAATTATTAGATTAGAATGGATGGTTGAGATGCATCCCAACTCTAGTGACCGAACTCCCAAAAAGATGGCTATGCGAGGCTTACATTGAAGGATCGACGAGACTTAGTGCTGAAGTGGTCGATGATGCAGCACATAGGAATCGAGGTGAATTGGAGGTTGCTAATAATAGGTAATTGGGCTCTAACACTTGCTAATTGAGGAGGCACCTTGGTGGCACGCAGCTTTGTGTGTGGATTCGGTTGCTCAATTGGCAACTAAATCCTTGATTTGAGGCCATGATATATGGGCACGTATATGCAATTCCAAAGAAAGGAAGAGAGATGGCATTCATGCCAATCTTAGAGAGAGACGGTTTGGAGGGCTGAAGTTGTGGAAAGTCCAAAATCTTGGAGTCTATAGGAAGGTGGGGGCACTTGGCACTCAAGTTGGATTGGAGCTGTTTGTGTGTTAAACATAAGCACAACAAATATTTATATAGTTCACTATTTAAGAAATATGTATAAATAATGTTGGGTTTGGATGTTGGGTGCCATTACTGATTCATCCATACATCCATATATTCTAACACCATACATGGTACCCTTATCTAACACCATGCATCCATATATATATATATATATATATATATATTCTATTTGTAAAATGAGTATGAGAGCGGGAAAAAGGTTTGGTTCTGCTCGAGGCATGCATGAGTGCACAGACCCTATAAAAACAATGAGTCGAAGGCCACGTCACATTGGCCAAAGGTTTAACTAAAGCCAGCCCAGTCAAAAAGGTCAACGATTCAACGTATGTGAAAATCAGGGTCGTAACACTCTCTCTCTCTCTCTCTCTCTCTCTCTCTCTCTCTCTCTCTCTCTCTCTCTCTCATACCGTTAAAGTGACCAAAAATCAGTCATTGACTGATTTTAATTTTTAACTAACTGAGTTGTGGACTTTTATACAACCCATTGTTCTTATTTTCAATGGCTGATATAAAGTTCATCAACCAGATGGTTCACATCCACGTATAGGCTTATTTTTTGCATGAGCTTATAGGATTGATTGTTTTTTAAAAAAACTTGATATCTTTTGGGAATTGTGCCACGTGGAACACCATCCAAGCTGTCAGATTTAAACATGATCATGTAAAAGATTTTCGCTGCCAAAGATTGGCACGAAACATGATCTCTATTATCAGATTTTTCCTAGTCAACCATTGAATCAGATGATTGTCCTTGACTATGTTGAATCAGATGATAGAGATCACTTATAGCGCCAAACTTTGGCAAAAAAGATCTTTACATCATGGCCTTCAAATCAGACGACTGTGATGATGTTTCACATGGCATAGATACGAAAAATATTTGATAATTAATGTTTGAATTTGTTTATTTTCCATATTGGAATTAATATTTGATATGTACTTATTGATGTTTGTTCATGCATGATGTCCAAGCAATTAAATTTTTTTCGTCCTCTAAGAGATATAAAAATAAAACTCAAAATTTAAAAAAGGAATACTAATGATTAATAAATAAAAATAAAAAATTATAAAAATATTAAAATTTTTAATAAATGGCATTGCCATGGCATATCAAGCCCCTTCGCCATGACCTCACCACACCGCCTTAACTACCTTGCAAAAATATATAAAGAGAAATTGGGAAGATGGATACGAACCCACCATTGGGAAGGTGGGTTCAAATGCTAGATCATGCCACCAAGGTATCAACACTCGTCCGATACTGATACGATTTGGTATTGGGGATACCGTATTGGTATCGTCTGATATTGTATCGGTGTCGACCGATATGATCCTTTTTTTATTTTTTCACTAAAAAAAAAAAGAGTTGGTTTCTGTATCGGTATCTGCCAATGCATATTGGTCAAATATCAGACCCATGCCCGATACCAACACCGAATTAGATACCTTACATGCCACATCACATGTGATCGCGAGTTGGCCCAACTGGTTCAAACTCAGCGCCACAAGGCACCCAACTGGTTCAAACTCAGCGCCCAAGGCTGCGTTCAAACCTGTACTCCTGGGCCTTATATATATATATATATATATATATATATATATATAGAGAGAGAGAGAGAGAGAGAGAGAGAGAGAGAGGTAACAGAGGAAAGTTAGTTGTATGAAGAATACCACTATAATTTTGCAACCTCTGAAATCGACAACCTTTCTAATGTTAAAATTTGGATCCCCTTTCAAAGTATCATTTGTTGGAATTATTGCTGAACACTGTTTTATGGACAACAGTCTAGATAAACTGATGAACCATGGGTTCTACATGGAAGCATAATCACCAAAATCGACAAATTTTGAAAAAGTGGCAAATAAACCGCGACTTATTCGTAAAACAAATAAATCACGAATTGTTTCAATATATTTTTCATAATTTTCAATTCACTGTTTTAACTTTCTTCAAAATTATCCCTACGTTTTTTAACTTTTTCCCAAACTTTCCAACTTTTTACTGATTTTTTTTTCCAAATTTCCCCTCCTGACTTATTTGTAAATTCCGACTTGGTGACTATGCATGGAAGAGTTGTTTTAAATCCACCCATTGTAATATAAGTTATATTTGAGTATCTGTTAATTGAATTTCGAAGTAAATTGACAAGGAATCAAACTATATTTTTGAATAAGTGAGAGGAAAGGATAAATTCTATATCAAAGACTAACTATAGCACAATATATTCTAATACCTCGAGATCTTTTCCAATTTCACAGAAGCTTGACTCTTTGAGAAACATGTTACACACTACTGTGATGAAATAAATAGAGTAAAAGAGATTACCTCAAGCAAAGAGCACAAATGAGGAACTGGTAAAATAGCTTGTTCAGCAAAAGACATAGAAGCATTCAACTCCACTGAAAGAGAGATGATCGGACCATTGGGAGCATATTTGTGTTCACATGAAACTGATCTATTAAAACTTGCAATTCTTTTTCCATTTTCTCGCTTATTGTAAGAGACGTGCAACATTAAATCTGGAGAACATAGTTTTCCAAGTAGTTTGACCAGGATTTGACATCTTTCCAAAGCAACACTTTGGTCAAAGTCTGGGAACTGCAACATAATCAGACTACATCTTAACAGAGAAGTCAAGTCTTCAGGCCGGTCACAGATATTAAAAAGCAGACCAGCTTGTTTAGATGTTCCCTTTTCAGAAAGAAAGCCCATGACAGAAAATAACTTTTCAAACTTTCTACGGACTTCTGTGATAAGCAAATCGGAAAGATAAGAAACACCAGAAAATTTTGTTTGCATTACAAATAAGTGGTTCTTGATATCAATGGAAAATGTATCTCCAAAATCATACTGTTGTTGCGATAAGCCCAAAGACATTTCCAACAGCAGGCAGTACAAACGATTCAGAAATGGTGCCTTCAAAACCTGCAATTCCAGATTTTCTAAATTAAAAGCATTTAAAATATTCTCACGCAAACCAGAATCATAATTAACCAAGAATTTCTCGCATAAAAACCATGCCAAAAGTAAATATAGGATTACGACACTGTCAAACATCAAAGATAGAAGCTTTTAAGCACCAAATATACGGGGACATCCGATTCAAACAGCCACCTGTAACCTATCGAAGGCTAAAGAAGAATGTGAATTTATTATTTAGCAGTCAATCGATCAATTCTAAATATTTGATCGATCGATCGTCCATGACATATATCCGCCAAAAGTTCGGATTTTGATTTTCTTTGGCAAAACTTGTCATTTTAGTGTTCTAAGTTTTTAGGACTCTCTAATTTCGAGTTAGGGTTTCCTTTACCTATTTAAAGGCTTGTAAAAACACTTTTATTCATTGATGGTTAATATATTATTGCTTTTGCAAAGTTTTGAGAGTTTTTTATTAAGGTTTTTGTGAGGGTGTGATTCTCTCAACAGAAAAGCAATCCTTCTTCCCACGTGCAGTTTGGTGTGACGCCAACTTTTATCTCTGATGGGGACGCCGCCTAGAGGACCTAGGTTTCATGCCGTACAAAGTGTACAAGTAGAAGAAGAAGCGACGGAAGGGCTAGGGAGCGTCGTGTGATGGGGGCACGCGGCGTGGCCATCCGGGTCAATCGTAAGGCCATTTTTCCTCTCTGCGTTATGAGCATCACTGGTGCATTGAGGCCATGAGGGCGGAACCAAGTGTGTTGGTCGTGGGCCACGAGGGCGTCGCGACACGTTGGGATGAAGGGTGAAGACTTGGGCGTGTCACGGTCGCGACATGGCCAGTTGGGTTAGCGATGTGGGGCATTGCGGTATGTCAAACCAAGGGGCTTGAGGTCCTCCTGCCATTCTAGCTAAATTACTGTTTTACCCTTATGTAGGGGGACATGAGTTGAGAGTCCCCCGACCCAACACGTGCACTAGCCTTGCGGGCTTATGTGCATGCATCCGGGCCATGCTTGGAGCGTGGTCGTCCTAGCTACGTCGTGTACTAGGGCCATCACGTTGGTGGTTTCCAACCACCTTCGCAGTGCGGGTCTTAGCCCAAAGGGGGCTCGCTATATGCTCGCCGCTGCCTATCGCTTTATCAATCGTCATTGCCTATTGCCTTAACAATCGTCGTTGCCGGCTCTAACCTGCTGCGTTGCTTCGCAGGGCGAAGTCCGAACGTAGAGGTTGAGGTGAAGCTTGAGTAGGACAAGCCTTCCGCCCTTCGTAGCATCCGAGAATCCGCATCGCGTGACTCATTTGGGAGAATTAGGCTGACTTAGCGCATCGGGTGTTAGGTGCCGCACGGGCTGACATTGCTGAAGAGCGACCCCGTGACAGTCGGGATCCGCTAAGGAAAGGCCCTAGAGATCAATCCAAAAGGAGAGCCTCTACCCATTCTCGCTCGAGCAAGTCGCTTCAAAAACGTGACCAAAACTCTCAGGTTTTGGTCGCTCGAGCAAAAATGGGCCAAAAATCAAGGCCAAAACTTTCGGGTTTTGGTCACTACCCCTTTAACCCGCTCAAGTGAGAACCAAAGCTCGCTCGAGCAACTTAAGTGACACGACTTGTCCTTTTTACCCCTTTTCTTGGTGTCTTTTAAAATATCTAATGTAAGTTACCACTTAGGGTAACATAGTACTTTTCTATTTTAAGGTTATTCCTTTGTAAATGCTATAAAGCACATTTGTAAGCAATTTTTGGCATTATTGATTGATTGATTAATGAAAGTGCATTGCATTTTAGCATGAGAGGAGCTTGAAGAGTGAGTCTTCTTCCCCATTTGGGGTGGTGTGAGGCCAAGGGTGAGACGCCCATTTATCTTTGATCGTCTCTTGATTTCTTGTGCTTATTTGATATCCTATTTTCCCCTAATCTCTTGCGTCCATTTTTCCCCTCTATTGGCTGTTCCAATCCCCAAACCCTAGATCTAAAATACCCTCAATGTTCATCCTCGTGGATCGAATCACACCTTAACCCGTCGATCCATGACCGTTTTGGGCTTGAGCGTATTCAACTCGTGCTGTTGATTGCTTCCATTCAAAGCCCTAGCGAGGAGCTACTGATTTCATCGCAAACGACGATCTAACGCCCCAACCTAGAACGAGCTAGAGTTCTATCTCTAGGATCGCCCTTCCACATTTCCTAAGAGCTCTCGCACGTGGATTGAACCCTACATGAGCCAAAGCATAGGCACTTAAGCGGAATCCCGCGAAACCCTAAGGTATCGCTTTAATTTGTAATTAATTTGCTCAATTAATTAGCTTAATTTCAGTAACTTAGCATATCATGGGCATTCACGGATTTTAGGGTCGTTGTCCCGCGCCACTCTTATTTCTATGTTCCTTAATCTACGAGTTGCGTAAGTGTTTAAACCCTAACCTATCCATTTCATCATTAAATCCATTATTTGCCTTTCTTTTCACACGGTATCGAAAGAAACCACTTGTGAGTCCGTTCAAAACCCTAAAACTATCGGAGATCTAATCGTTCGCTAAGAACCTTAATCTTCTAGATCCGATAGGGAACGTACGCGACAGTAACACTACTTCGGACCGGATTTAAATCATTTAATTGAATCTTTTGCTATTTTCTGTGATAAATTGTTAAGGAGATTTGTCTTTTAATTGTTTACACGAAGAAACCTTGAGACAAACAAGATTTCCAAAACTCCACGAAATTCATGCAAGTACACTTTTGAGCATGCAAACGTACTGAGATTAATCAACATACAGCTGACAGTATATGGCTCTTGTACCTATACAAACTCTTTTGTCTGTATATGCAGAAGAAGCCTAAAGAACATAAACAGAATTGTAAATGTGTTCTAAAAAATAGTAAATCATGTTATAGTGGTCGCTGAAAAGAAATAATAATGAATGATATCCCTGAATTTAATCCGTGAGGTAGTGTTGTCTCATCAACTTATATCTGGAGTTTATAATTTTGAAATTGATAATCCCCTTCAGGATTTGGAGAAACTGAAGAAAAAAGAGAGAGAAATTATAATGAATATAAGTGAAGAGAGTATACAAGTAACGTAGGAAAGAAGAGGTAAAAAAACAATCGAGTGATATTTTAGAAAACACTATGAAAAGGATAAAGGAATGAAAAGAAGAAAGATTATATAACAACTTGAGTGGTAAATGTTAGGAAAGGAGGGGTTGATAGTACCGTAGGAAAGGAGAGATTGATGAACTAATTTTATTGGAACGTAAATGGAAAGAATAGAAAATTGATAAAATGAGTGAAAAGAAGAAAGGTTGTGTAATAAAATACAGGTAAGTTGGGAACTTATGAAATTGATTAGATAAAATGTTATAAAAAAATGAAATGGAGGTACTGATTTGATCGAAACATTCTATGAAGGAATTTAAGAGAAGGGGAGAGAGAGGAGGAGGACAAGAAGATTAGATTGAGATTTTTCAGGAGAGATTGCAAGCGATATTAAATTGAGATATTTTAGGAAAGAAATTGAGGTCAGATTAAGATATTGTTAGAAACAAAACATAAAGAAAAATATAATGAGATAATGAAAACAAAGATGGCTTTTTAAAGCAATTGTGTGTGCACGTGAGCATGTGTGAAAGAAAGACAGAAAAAGAGAGGGAGAGAAGAGAGAGAGAGAGAGAGAGAGAGAGAGTAAAATATGAGATGATTTGCGTGCGTCATGCAAAAGAGGGAGAGAGACAAGAGGGGATTAAGGTCATGGTGGGAATTTGTGAGATTAAATGGAGACAGTAGAGTTGAATTTCATGGGATGACATTGAGTAAAGAAGAGTAATTCAAAAAAATCTAAGCAAAAAATCCTAGAAAATGAAGTTGAACAAACCTAGATGCTCTGAGACCATGGAAATAATTGAATAATGCCCCTCAATATAATTTGTGTGGGTGTAATGTCTCATTAACTTAAATAGAGAACATCACAATTGTGAAATCACAATGGAAGGGATAAAGATTAGAACAAATATGACCATAATTAAACAAAATAGCAATCTCTTAACACAAACCATGTTATTATAGTATGCATAACTCTGGTATAAGGCACCAAAATGCACAAAAATAATCTGTAAAAACGTAGTGGTTGAAGGAAAAGTGCACAATGATTTATTCAGAATTAATTGAGTCTCGAAAATGCATGATATGAGGTTGTAGCCTACAAAAGAACCCTAAATGAATTAGAAAGTCCATTATTCTGTCAATAATTTTTTGTATTAATACTAAACTTCAGGCACATTTAACATGGAATTTCATCAAAATATCAATTTATAATGAAAGTAGACACAACAGTTAGAAATATTTTTTCAAGCCAAAACCACATTAAACTGAAAAGTATTTTCTAGTGAATGGCTTCATTTTAGGAGAAAGCAATTTGCTGTAAGTGTATAAGTTACTTTTTAGTAAGTGATCCCTCAACTCTTCATGAATTGACTCAATAAAGGAATATTAAATTCTAGTTTCTTTTACTTAAAGAGCAAAAGAACCCTTTGTTTAACTTCAATGTGTAGAACGAAAATCCAAAAGCACACACCAATGCCCTTTGAATGTGTAGGAGTTATTGGCCTAGTTCTGATATCTCTTCCTTATGATCCTAGCATATATGGGTTTCAGAAGAAGGAACCTTCCTTGATACATACGATTATTTTAATATCCAGCAAGAAAAAAAGTCGATAGAAATCATAGGAGGAAGGCTAACATCAGCCGAAAAACAATAGACCCAAGACAAGAAGCTAAATAGTTAATGAACAAGCTACTCTGTATTGTGATCAATCAATTTGTCTCCAAATGGCGCATATAAGAAACAAATGTGTTGTATCGCAGGTAATAAAAAATTAAAAATTAAAAGTTGAAAGGAGAGAAAATTCGCAATTTGGCCTTAAATATGTAACCTCCATGAAGATTGATTGTGTTTTCTATGCCAAAACAGGGATAACATACCATAGACCTTTATCTTTCTGATTGACAAGAGAGAGAGAGAGAAAGCATACCCATATAAAGAATTTAAAGGTATAAAGTATGTGTATAAATACTTTGTAGAACTAAAAGAATTTTTCAAAAATCATTGTGTTGACAAGTGTACAACATGAGCCCAATACGTGTCCAACATGGCAAATTTTTTTAGAATGAGCAGTACATATATAAGAGTCCTTCCAGTATCATCCTCCAAATTCAGCTGCAAGTAATTTCTACATTTAGACGAAATCCTGGCTGCATCTAATTTCATTTATTAAATTTTGTACCAATTATATAGCATTCAAGTAATATGGTGGGCCTACTTTCAACAGCTTGATAAGCATCTAGGTTTCAATTGTAAACAACCCTCAATGTAAGTCAAATTTCCACAAGTTGTCTCAGACTCTCAGGTGGCCAGACCCAAGAACTGTTACCACATGCATGGCATCAGTGTATATTCAAGCAGGGAGAAACCACGTGCATTGGCTATAACCTAACCACCACATTGGTTAATGGCTTCTAATAATCCTATCAAGAGCATGTGTGAGTGAGGAAACGATCACTAGCAACAGTTCATATTTAATGTAAAAAAATAGATTTGATCTGATAATCAGGATGGTTGATCAATGCCAGGTGTGCATTGTAGATGACCCAAACCCTAATACCAATTCAATTGTCAATGCATTACTTCACCATCAGTTTAGTCATCTGGGTATTTTCTTGTCCAAATATGTATAACTGCCTAAATTTCCCTTGTTGGTGTGTGGGTGTGTGCACAAGCATCTTAGTTACTAAAAGTGGCAAGAACCGTATAGTAGGATGGGAGCAGAAGTGAAAGTGTCATTAAAAACTTAAACTAAGATATGAAGCAAGAGCGACATTACGAAGCAAGGGCGGGAGTGCGGCACACTGAGTAGACAGTTCTCAATACTAGGGTGTGAGTGCATGTGCATGTTCACTTTCGTAGTTCACTATAATAAAAAAGACCAAACCATAGTTGCATAAACATGCTCCGATTTGGAACAAAACCTCTTTTGGGTCAGTGCACCATGCCCGCATTGAAGTCGAGGCTGCTCTTAACGCCATCCAGACCCACCTTTAGTCTAACCCATGTGACGCTAGCCTAATTTGGAATAGAACTTCTTTTGGGTCGGTGCACCATGCTCGCATTGAAGCTGAGACTACTCTTAATGCCATCTAGACCCATCTTTAGTCTAATCTATGCGACACTAGCTTGATTTCTAAGGAAACCAATGTCATCCTCACTCTCAAGAATGGCATCTCAGCTGAAGAATATTTTGCCCATCAAAAGGCCCAAGTTGACTGGCACAAAGCGGGGGGACTGCAAAACTTTTTTTTTTTTACACAAGCATCATTGCTCGCAAGCATACCAATAATATCAACTTTGTGATGTTGGATGATGACTCTGAATCTCGAGACCCTCCCCTCCACCCAAGCAAAGGTTGGTTGATTTCTTTCAAAAGAGACTCAATTCTAACGTCAGCCGTCCCAACTTTGAACAACTTGATCCATTGATCCCTCATTGCCTTTCTTCCGAGGACGTTGATCTGCTCTGCTCTCTGACCACCAATGATGAGATTAAGGCTAGAGTATACGTGTTTGACCCAGAGAAGACGAAGGGGTCGGATGGTTTCCCAGCTTCTTTCTTAATAAAGTGTAGACATATCATTGGAGAAGATTTTGTTTAGGTTGTACAGTCTTTCTTCGCCTCTAGTAAGTTGCTTAAACAACTTAATTGCACCATCATTGCTCTTGCGCTGAAAATTAATGCGGCTCATTAATTTGACAATTTCAGCCCCATCTCTCTTAGCAATGTTATTTACAAACCATTATTAGCCCCAACCAAAGTTCAGTTCTTAAAGGGTAAAATTTAAGTGGGCGTGTGAAAAGAGTTTACGAAAGGCCTTGACTCTATTGAATGGACTTTCATTCTTCAAGGGCTTAACTCCTCATTGCCAAATGCTACGGCTTTCCTCTTCAATTCCTCAATTGGATAACGGAATGCATCTCCAGTCCTCTGCACTTTTTGTTCACAATCCTTGTTAACAGCTTGAGTTAAGGATTCTTCAAAAGCACACGGGGGTGCGTCAAGGGGAAACCATGTCTCCTTATTTATTTGCAGTCTCTCCATCCCAAAGTCATAGGGTGGCCCTTCTCATCTTCTCTTCGCAAATGACCTCTTTCTCTTTGCGGAAGTGAGCACGTATAACACGCTGGTTAATGACTCCCTATTAATGTTGTTCAGTAAGTAGTCAGGTCTCAACGCCAGATAAATCGTGTCTTCTTTAGTATTGCTACCTGCCACAAGAAACATTTCTCGGTCCAGGAATTGTCGTCAAGGTTCATTTCCATCTAAATACCTTGGATTTCCCTTCTTTTGTACTAGTTTAACTAAGAGTTTATGTGGAGACCTTGCTGATCAGGTGCTCGCGGCAATGGCCTCCAGGAAGGCCCTTATTCTTTCCTTAGCCGGGAAGAGGGAGCTCATTAAATTTGCCTGCACAGGCATCTACCTCAATTGGGCAGCAGCTTTCAAGCTTCCACAACATCTACCGCCTAAAGAAAGAAGGGCGTCTAGGGCTTGGGCATGTCCTTGACTAGAACTCGGCTCTCCTTATGACACTAGTTGGGAAGTTATATGAAGATGATCATTCATTCCCCTTGGGTTTCGTGGGCTCCTCACTACTGTTGGATTCTTTTTTCATTGAGGGCTCTCTAGTATACATGGTTTTTTTCTATGTAGTTTAATACAAGCAAGGGGACCCTGTCAATAAATTGCTCCAATCCCCAATAAACTGTAAGCTAATTTAGCAAACCCATTCAATAAGTCAAGCCATTTTTCTCTCAATTTCACTGGAAACACAATGAATCACATACCACGCAAAGCAAACTGACTCCAAATGTTGCAATTATAGACCAAAACAACCCTAACAAGATCTGATTACAGCCCATTCAGTTAACATGGCGTTCAAAGACATTCAAAATTTGGCTACAATTTGAACAAATAATGTTGCCCATCGATTTAAATCTCGGTTTCAGGACTCTGTCTTGATCAGTCCCAAAACCGACACATCTTGTACAGTAACATATCCGGCAGCAAGACAAGTCCGTATCGGACGCCTGTTATTAAGCTCATATCGGCTTGTCACCTCAATATGTAGTCTCCAGTGCCCCAAACTCATGTTTTGAGCTAATTTTTTTTAACCAATCTATCACTATTTTGATTAATTAACAAAGCAACGAACTACCCTTTAAAATTAATACAATCTTCACTCGAATCACATATCTATGATCAAAGTATATATATAAAATCAGTTCAATAAGGGATCAATTTAATAACCGAAAAAAATAATAATAATAAAAACCCAAAAATAAAAACTTGAAATAATTATAAGAATTACCTCTGATTTTTCATCTGTACTGATCATGGTTAAGATCTCATGAAATTGATATGAAGTTTGGGCGACAAAGCCCATCTTGTTAGAGAGAGAGGGTTTTCTTCTCAGTAAACGAATCGTTTGCGTCAAAAACACCTGGAAATCATAAGGAATATGAGATGGCTAGACCTCAACCGCCGTTGGATCATCATCAAACGATCGACCCAGGTTCGCCCGTTCGCATATTTCGAATTTGGCTTCGCGGTAACATAAATTTCAATTTAGAATTTGTACACCAAACCTGTACAGTGTCAAGATGGAAGGCTTAGATGTGCACGAGGTTTCTAAGTAAGCAGGGGTGTGTAGAAGACGGGTCTACATACGATCAAAAGCCGCGCACGGTACAGGTTAAAACGAAGGGCTTTGTACCAAAAAAGGGCCTGCATCTTTTTTATCACCAAAAAAATGTGAACCTTTTTTTTTAGAGAAAAGTATTTTTTAGTTTAATGTGGCTTTGGCTTGAAAAAATATTTCTACCGTTGTGTCTACTTTCATTATAAATTGATATTTTGATGAAATTCCATGTTAAATGTGCCTGAAGTTTAGTATGAATGCCAAAAATTATTGACAGAATAATGGACCTTCTAATTCATTTAGGGTTCTTTTGTAGGCTACAACCTCATATCATGCATTTTCGAGACTCAATTAATTCTGAATAAATCATCGTGCACTTTTCCTTCAACCACTACGTTTTTACAAATTATTTTTGTGCATTTTGGTGCCTTATACCAGAGTTATGCATACTATAATAGCATGGTTTGTGTTAAGAGATTGCTATTTTGTTTAATTATGGTCATATTTGTTCTAATCTTTATTCCTTCCATTGTGATTTCACAATTGTGATGTTCTCTATTTAAGTTAATGAGACATTACACCCACACAAATTATATTGAGGGGCATTATTCAATTATTTCCATGGTCTCAAAGCATCTAGGTTTGTTCAACTTCATTTTCTAGGATTTCTTGCTTAGATTTTTTTGAATTACTCTGCTTTACTCAATGTCATCCCATGAAATTCAACTCTATTGTCTTCATTTAATCCCACAAATTCCCACCATGACCTTAATCCCCTCTTGTCTCTCTCCCTCTTTTGCATGACGCACGCAAATCATCTCATATTTTACTCTCTCTCTCTCTCTTCTCTCCCTCTCTTTTTCTGTCTTTCTTTCACACATGCTCACGTGCACACACAATTGCTTTAAAAGCCATCTTTGTTTTCATTATCTGATTATATTTTTCTTTATGTTCTGTTTCTAACAATATCTTAATCTGACCTCAATTTCTTTCCTAAAATATCTCAATTTAATATCGCTTGCAATCTCTCCTGAAAAATCTCAATCTAATCTTCTTGTCCTCCTCCTCTCTCTCCCCTTCTCTTAAATTCCTTCATAGAATGTTTCGATCAAATCAGTACCTCCATTTCATTTTTTTATAACATTTTATCTAACCAATTTCATCAGTTCCCAATGAAAACTAACCAATCCACATGGACTAGACCCCATACCGGGTAGTCCAACTGCCTGATGTGATTGATTAGCAAAACTAAGATCTGGCATTGTAACAAACCTAAGGGCAGCAATGGATAGGGCCAACCCACAAACAAAAGTTTGCGCAAAGGGTTTATGCCCCGAATATTTATTGAGCCTGGCTAAGGAGGTTCGGTATCTAGGCCAGATTCGGTATCTAGGAAGAAGAAGAATAAAAAAAACAATTACAAGTAAAACAGACACTAAAAACTCATAAAATGATTAAACAAAAAAAGACATTAAAAGTGATTAAACAAATTAACTGACATTAAAAAAAGACACTAAAATGATGTGTGTCTAGGTAACATTGGTGATGTGCCTAGATATTTGTTTAGTGCTAAATTGTATCTAAAGAGAAAAGAATAAAGGTTCAAGGGTTTTGTCACTCGAATACCAACTCCCATGAGAAAAGACTTTCCCTACTGCAAATACTCATGTGGCATTCGATTTGTATTTTGTCACATGCTTATTCAAATCTTCCAAGAAAGCAGTATTGACCTTGATGACTTCTCACTAACAAACTCGACCCTTGATACAACTTTTTCATTGACTTCTGCTCTCACTCACTCAACATAGGTGTAAAACCAAAGCCCATAACTTTGTCTGATGATGAATGGTTAATTTATAGAGATACAAAATATAATATCTGCTGAGAATCAAGAAAATATTGGTTTGTGAGTAGACAACAGAATACATCAGCCCACAGAATACCATTTGATGGCCATGATGTAAAGATCTTTGGTGCTAAAGATTGACAAGAAAGTGATCTCTATCATCGGATTTAAGATAGTCAAGGTCCATCATCTGATTTCAATGGTTGAAGACGTCAAATCAGATGATAAAGATGGTTTTTCGTCCTAATCATTTGCACCAAAATTCTTTACATCATGGTCTTGGTGTTTCAAGAAGTAGAGGTCTCAAAATACCAAGTCTTCTTTTCAAACTATATGTGCAACAATATAAATCACTCATGCAATTAGTTTCTCCCTTGTTATTTACTATTAATAGTGTACGACAATGACGAGTTTTGGGGAGCAATTTAGCACACAACAGAATACATCAGCCCACAATAAGCCAGCTGACCGAGATTACATAGCAAGAAGACATCCGTAAGTAACCATAACTATTTTTATTATTAATCTCAATCGGCCCATAGTTGTCCACTGGCCACAGACCACAGTGCACAAAAAAATCAATAATTATGGTTATATTATTGTTAATAAGGTTAGGTCCAACTGGTTGAAATCTGATTTCGTGTTCAGCCACATCTTCAACCATTGAAAATGAGAGAATCTTTGACTACAAGTCATCCTCTAAACAGTGGAAGTTAAGATTCTCTCATAACCAATGGCTGCAGATTTGATTAAAATACAAAATGAGGTTCAACATGATGGACCTGACCATTTCCCCCAAAAACTATTTATAGTGTATGGCAGTGATGTCGTACTTAACAATGGCGTTCAGGGCGGTCAGTTTTTTAATGGAATAGAGAATTGTTAAGGCATTGTGGTGGACCCCAACTTATGGATATCTCATAGTAAGGTGTCTCCATTAGATTATATCATGTTTCCTTTGGTTGGCTTGCAGCTTCCTCTTTTTTGTAATTTTCCTTCTTTTAGAAATTTACAGGATTATTGGAAATACATGTACAATCATGTAAAGAATTTATAGCAGCGTAGACTTCACAAATCACATAGGTTTAGATAGGTCTGCTTTTTTGGAGCAATTACTTTTGGAGCTTGCATTGCTCAGCTACTTAATTCAATTAACATATAGTTTCTTCAGCTATTTTCATTGATTCAAAAATGAAGCGTGTACTGTTTCAGGAGCAATTACTTTTGGAGCAGCTTGAGCAATCACGATTGCAGGTATACACTAGATTAATTTTATATATATATATATATATATATATATATATATATATATATATATATATTGCATTTACTTATGGATCATTTGGCATACTCTAATGACAAGAAATATAAGGAAGGTGAAATATTTCTGAAATCTTCTAGCATCAAGTTATATGTGGAGTCATTTTACAAGCTGCATTTGTAGTAATGTTTCCCCTGCAATCATGGTGGAAACTTAATGGAATAGAGAATTGTTAAGGCGTTGTGGTGGACCACACCTTATCCCGTCCCTTTCAATCGCACAAATGACCAGAAATCTCCCCTTATTTACTGGTTTTGTTTGGATATCTTACACGCACAATACAAGCATCCTAGGGGACCCAATTTATCCATCTTACATTCTCTTCTTTGTCTAGGATGAAGAGGTGGATGGTTGGAAGTTTCATTTGAAATAGATCTAATTTTATTTTCTTCAAGAAATGGGCTGAATTTGATGGTAATGTTTACGTGTCAGAATACACGACAAGATATTTGGGATGGATAAGAGTTGGATTCGAAAGTATAGGTATACCCCTAATTTATGTCAAAATCTATTCAATATGAGTAATTCCAATGCTCATTGCTATGATTAGCTAAGCAAAATTTTTTGTTTGGCCCCCTTTTCGGCGAATTTCAACGAAATCTGTCACGATGCTTAGTTGAGCCTTTTTTTATCAATGCAACCCCTCACAACTCCCCAACTCAAAACCTATTACAGCCTAAAGTGATCGAGTATCTATATTTTTTAGGTGCTCTCTCTCTCTACACCATAATGACAAATTTTGTTTTCGGGAATTTTTCGGTGGGGGGTCCTTTTGGTATATTTCAGAATTAATTTTGATACCTTTCGGAAAAATTTTGGGGATTAAAAATATAAAAACATATATATTTAATATTTTTAAAAAAAAAATTTAATATTTAAAAAAAAATTACCGAAAACCGAAATTTTCCCAAAATTTTCTTGAAATTTTCGTTTGAACCCCATTTCGCGATATTTCGCCAAAATTTGGCGAAATTTGTCACTATGCTCTAGACTAACTATGTATTATGGCGCAAGCCGCTTTTTTTGGTAATATAAAATGGCGCAGGCCGCTTTTTTTGGTAATATAAAATGGCGCAGGCCGCTTTTTGGTACAAATCCCTTTTTAAAATCTTATACTACGCATATAATACTACTACTACCTACTACTCTACTACTCAATGATCCCTATCCTAATTATAATTCTGATCTGATTTTGGGTCTCCGTATTGAGGAGTATACGAGAGATTTGGATCTCACGAATTATTTAGTAACTGAGATCCGTGTACACAATTGTTTTACAAGTTCTACGATAGAGATCCATTCCCGTATGGAGTTAAGCTTGATATCTCCGGTCCACAATAGATAGCTAGAAAAAATAATATGCTTGACCTCTTATCCAGCAAGACAAATCAAGGAGAAAGCTTTGCTATCAGCTACATTACTACTAAAACAACAATCACATTTTGCATAGCTTCACATCCCCATTGGAGGAGACCATGAACTACCAAACCTCTTCAGATCAAGAAGATAACAACAGAGCAAAAAGTCGTAAAGCAAATCAAACATTAAAAAAAAATTTAAACACAAAGTAAGAACAAAATTAGTGATACGCGTAAACTAAGAGAAACAAAACTTAAAAAAAGAGGTTTCTGCATAGTAGATTACCTGGAGGTCCTTCAATGGTTCCAATCTGTTAGCAGAAGACGACGGCGTGGGCTTCGACGCCATTGATGTGATCTAATGCACCTCCAGATCATGCATACACAATGCAGATCAAGAGAGATGGAGAGAGAGAGAGAGACGCGGGGGTTGAAGGAGGTCTCAAACCCTAATACCACCCACTCGCCTCGCGACACGCAGCGGCGCGAGATTTTTAAGAAACGCGTTGAACGAGAGGAGGGCACACGCGATTTGAGTAAAATGGTGGGAAGCCCAGCAGCTTCCCCCCTTTTCGTAAGGCTTCTCCTAAAACCGCCTTCAACCGCGGCTTCTCTCAAATGGAGGTTTCGAATATTAGGGTTTCGAAACCCTTTCGCACGAGAAGACAGGCTCGAACCAGGCTTCGAAAGGAGGCTTTTAGGCTTTATAGGAATAATGGCAAATCTGATATTAAAGTGATTTATGAGGGGATGTTACGAAAGGAGTAAATTTTAAAAATTTTAAAGGTTGTGCGTGGGCTTAAACGCAGGCGGGCTGTTTATCTCAGCTTCGGGCATCCGGCAGTGATAAAATACCGCTCATGTTGTTTTGGTTATAAAGAACGGCACGAGGCGCCCTATATTTATAGCAACGGGTGACTTTATATAATAACCCAAAAATCTATAGGTGGGGCATGGTTTTCCAAAAGAGGCACGGGACTATGCGTTTAGATTAGTTGGGCATCATGCGGCACCCATCACAAGTCACGACAACTTCATCACAAGTCACGACAACTTCGAAAACATTGATCAAATTCCACCGAAAAAATTTGGGCCTGATGTGAAATATGTTTACTATTTACAATGTGGCAAAAGGGCTCAAATTCAATATACCAAGTTTGTGCGATGTGACCTTATCTTTAATCAATGAAATAAGAAAAAAAAAAGAGGAAAAAAATTTAAATCACATACCATGTGGCTAGACAACCTAAATAGGTGTTGTTTTGGGAGTCACGTGTTATATGACATGTGATCTGGCATCCAAGTTCAAAATTGCGTTTGGATGCATACCACCGATTCTCTTTGTAAAAATTGTTCTATTATTTAATCATATGTTGAATTTGAATGGTAACTTAATTTTAAATCGTATGTCGACCGCAAATAAATTCGAAACTAGATCGAACATTTAGTCCTCTGTATCATGATCATAATCAGTCATTTGGATCACAAAATCGCAAATACGAAATAAGAGTTGCACGACCAGAATGTATCTGTACTTATTGTGGTGAAACCGGACACACTAAGTCACGGTGCTATGAATTGATTGGATATCCAAAATGGTGGGATTCTACCAAGGCACCTCATAAACAAAATTCAAAGACAAGCCATCATGCTTCTGCTGCTGTGGTTGAGCCTAGTCATGCTTCCACCAACACTCCTGAGAAAGCCTCCTCTTTCATTGTTACTTCTGAGAATGTGGGTAAGGCTCTTCATACCTATACTCCTATTAGTCATAGTGAATGGATAATTGATTCAAGTGCCACAAATTACATGACCTTTAACAATAATCATATTCAGTCCGTAAAATCCTCAGACCAACATAAAGCGTCCATAGCCGATGGTACCCCCCTCTCCTGTGTTAGGAGAAGGTTCAATTTCTCTTACCAAAAATTTGAATTTAGGTTCGACTCTGATTGTCCCTTCCCTTAATCATAACTTATTGTTTGTTGCTCAACATGGGCATTTTAGATTGATCATAGATGTACGGTGTCATATGCGAGTTGAGAGCTTCATTGAGTTTGTTCAAACAACGGGTTGTAGTAGGTGATGTTAGTTTGCGCAGTGTCAGGGAGTTAGTTTTGATCATAGTGCGGGTTTGTGTATTGGTTGTTGTATAAAAGTTGGTAAGGGCGTTGATCTTGGTTTGTGTGTGGTAATTGGTTTTGGTTAGGGTATAGGTTTGGGTATAGATCTTGAGTTTCGTCATATGAGTGGTATGATTGAGGGTTTGTTTGATTTTGTCCTTGGTTTGTGTTGATTTATTCAGGGCTTAGAATCTCGTTTAGGGTGTTTGTCACAGGTCATTGGAGGAGGGTCCATTGGATGTTGAGGTAGAGGGATTAAGGTCCCCATTTTCAGGTGACGCTCTATGAGGAAAGTGCGTTGATAAAGGCTTGCGAAGTCGTGATAGTCGCTTAAGATGAGAGTGCTTCAAAGGGGTTCTCGGGTATTCATGATCACAATCTCTATCGCATCGTCTTCGTTAATTTGATTCCTTGTTCGGGCAACAAGCCTCCTCCAGCAGTTAGCGAACGTCACAAAGTCCTCGTCGTCCTCTTGTCTTGCATGCATCAACTCGGCATGACTGATTTCTTCATGAGTGAAGTATCGGTATTGGTCTAAGAATCTAGCGGCTAAATCTTCTAATGTCTCGATTTCGGCTAGAGGTAAGGCAGCGAACCAATGAAGGGTTTTTCCTTCTTGCGATCTCTGAAAGTAGTGGATCAGGAGCGCATGCTTGGTTCGAATCGGTAGGCAATCGTTATAAAACAGGGCCAAGTGGTGTTTTGGGTTTCCCATACCGTTATATTTATTGAATTTTGGCGGTTTGAACCCGACGGGTTCAGTGAAGTCGAGGTCTCAACAAAATTTGTCAAATTCAAAGGTGTCGCTAAAGCGTTCTCTGTTAGCCATGTAATTGTCTAAAAGTCTATGTAGGTAGTTCATATTTACGATGGTGTCCTGTTTAGGTGTCTCGGGCTGTCTTCGGTGAATGTTGTTGTAGGAGGTGTGAAGGTATGTGTGTCATGTGTCGGGAGAGTCGGCGTCTTTTCCTCTTGTCTGCTTCTCGGGTAACTTGTCATTGATCCATCAGCTTCTAATCCATCACAGCTTCATATAGCTCGGCTAGGGATTGTTGTAGGGCATCAACTTCTTCTCCTCCCTTCCTTAGCTTATTTGCAGTGAGGTCCATAATTTGGCTAGCGGTGTATCTTTGCCCGTTATCATCTTCATTGTTGTTGCTGTGATTTGTATTCTGTGGAGTAAAGGGGTATTTTTCGCTCTCACTAATCATATTTATCGGGCCACGACACTGAGTTGTCCATGGAGATGGCCTAACGTTATACTCAAGGTCAATATTATTAAAGTTCGACATTTTAAAATAGTTTTATTTTTTTTTTTTTTTTTTTTTTTAAATAGTTTAAGACTGGATCAGGATAATGAAATTCTACAATTATCTAAGAATTTTGATCTTACACCGTCACAGTATGATATATTATGCCACGTGGCTCTCGGATGTGAACAACGGTTGGTTGGTATTAGAGTACAGCAGATCAGATGATTAAAACCTCTTAAATTAGTGTGATTTTTGGGATAATGCCTTTCAATATATGATCTATCACTTCAACGGTAGACCGACTCTCCTCACTATCATTTAAACACCAAAATGATGTTTAAATGATCTTACACCATCAATGGTTTAAGATGTGGGTGATTCAAACCATTAAAGTGATAGATCATATATTGAAGTACAACATGTCCAAGAATGGTGTTTTAAGGGGGTTTAAATCATCCGATTTGTTGACTATAATATCAACCATTTTTTTGGCTGACATTAAAATTCATCGATCAGATGGTTCTCATCCATGTATCAGCATATTCTAATGATGATAATCACACTTGGGCCTAGACATATCCCATTACGAAGGCATGTCTAAGCCAAAGAATCAAGCCTATGAGTGGTTGTGAGACTTTAATATCGGCAAATAAAATTAAGAACAGATGATGTTGAAGTGGCCAGATCAGATGTTTCAAATCTCTCTTTCAATGTATGATCTATCAGTTTGCCTCTACGGATTACTCATATCTGCAACCATTAATAGTGTAAGATTATTTATACACCATTTTCGTATTTAAATGAGGGTTAGGAGACTGGAGCACGACATATCCTAAAAGGTAGCCATAGTACTCAAGTTATCCAAACTCAGGCAGCTTACCAAATCACAAAAAGGTCATATCCGGTGCCCAAGGCTCCCGCTTTTAGCAGGATCTGAGAGAGAGAAATGGTACAGCACTTATCCCCATTTTGTAAAGGCTGATTCCAAAACTCGAACCCATCACACATGACTTTGTGTAGACGACACTTGCTATTGCACAAGGTTCGACCTCAGGCACTTGCCTAATATCGGCCAGAATTATCAGCCCAAATTATCGGCCAGAATTTTAAAATTTCGGCCAAATTATCGGTTTCGGCCAGGCCCAAAACCGATAAATTTTTATCCTTGCTAATGAGAATTCTTTTAATTGTTGATATTAGTTACTGACCCGAGGGCTACTTTTGGGAAATGTGGCATGTAGTTTTACCATAATATAAAGATACGAAGAAGCATTTCCAATGTGTGATTCCAGGCATCTCCAATGTGAAAAATCATGCCCTTCAAAAAGTAACCCCGACCATGCAATCCTCCATCCTCCGAAAACCATGGATCTTTAAAAGGAGTTGGCCGCTTTCAATAGCATGATAGGATAAAAATTTCGTCCCAATGCACGATGCCATATTATAAGCCACCTTTTCCATCTCGAAAACTCTCTTTTCACCATGTTCAATCGTAAAATTCCAACCATAACAGTCCACATTTTTCAGCAACAATAAAGGACTCAAAACCAAGAATTCCCAATATTTTTTTTTTTTACAATAAACGACTTCAAAATCATTAGGGCAGGCAGTTTCTGGTGCAAATATAGCCAAATGATATGACCTTAACAGAAAACCAGCAGCTCAGTCCCAGGCTTGAACAAAACTGAAAAATGGAAAATATGACAACAACCTGATAGAGCGAGTTCGAATTCCAAGTAACTGAAACCATCAGAGGATACTCGAAACTCAAAAGCACACTAAATAGCCCGACTACCTTTGACTATAAACAATAAACATCATGACCCACAATACAAAATCCTCTCATGCCTTCCTTCCCTGCCGTCTCTCTCACCAGTCGCCCTAACAGTCTTATTGGCGATTTCTGATTATTATAAAAGAAACTCTGCATCCATGGCTCCAACAAATGTAGTATACATTTCTCATCCTCTTTCAATTCTGCTCTGTGATGTCCTTGCATGGAATGGTTTCATTTGCAGGTTGCAATTGCTCCTCGAATGAAGGCCCATCTGGCTTGGATTCTTTGGTTGGGCTCACTTCAGGAGTTGGAGTTTTCTCTGAGTCCAAATTCGTTTCGTTTGTTTCAGGGGCTGGAGCTTCACCTGAGTTCTGGGGTTTTGGTTCTATTGGATTGACTTGATCAGATCTTTCAGAGGGTAACTTGGGAAGAGACTTCCGGTGGGTTTTCTTTGGATGGAGAGGAGTTTCTTTGACAAGAACATTTTGGGATGTTCTCTCGTCCAGGCTCATACGACCTGTTCGATAGGAGCGTCCACCGTTACCCTCGTGGTCAGCAACTGATGAACTCTTCTGGCGACCGAGTTTTGGAGATTTGGCTCTCGTTGTGGGTATCTGCATTACCAACAAAGTTCACCTGTTATGAAGACCAAAATTTACTCTGAAACTTCTGAATCAACCCAGGTTTGATAAAAAACAAGTTATGAACAAGCTACGGTTAAAACATAATGAAAGAACATGATTGAATCCAAGTCTCTGCGTTAATTTGCATTTCCACAATAAAAAAGATAAAATTCTGAAAATGCTAGACATGATGGATGCCAAGTTCAAATAACAAAAGTTCAAGACATAAACATAGAAGAACAAGCATGGAAATCTAGTTCTAGGAAGGTTGGCTCTAATTCATACAAACGGAGAGAAAATAGCTTGCGAAACACCAGTATTTACGCTGGCTAAAACTAAGAATCCAAGATAGGAAGCGTTTGGACGTGGGAAACAACATGCCTCATAGATTCTTAGATATTATTGCTTCCAAATAGATAACTCCTCCTGTAGAAAATATATGAACACATTCTTTTTTTCAAACAAGTAAATTATTATTACTATTAAAAATAAAAAAGGAAGCATACATCAAGCCAAAAGGTTTTTAAAAACAAACAAAGGCTTCATGCAATCTACAAAGAAGGTAGTTCAATCATGTCCATAGCGCTTCAACCTCCATATGCAGTTCCAATATGGCCTGCAAAGAACAACGTTTCTTCCACTGAGTAATCACTGAAATCTCCACCAACCGGGCCTGACCTCGATTATCTTTGGTGTTGCCATCAAAAGTGAACTTCATCCAACCAACAATCTAGCTCAACCCAGGTATCGCTAGACCTTATTAGAGCAAGATGTCATCTGCACACTTCCATCCAATTTTCTGTCAGCATAGATGATGGAGTGTCTCAATCAAGCTAGCTCTTTCTTCCACATCAATCACAATATTCCCGATCACAATGCTCACATCAAGTGAAAATGTGTTGGAGAAGAATATAGTTTCCAGAGGCACTTTGCTAGAGCGTTACTTGATGCAGACGATTTTTGCAGTGGTTTAGTTTAAAGGAAATCATGGAATGGCTCCAGTCACTTTAGAATATAAAACCTCCCACACTCAGCAAGGCAAACTCTTTTAGAGCATAAAAACGACTCAAAACTCAGCAAGGCTGACTCTCCTCAACACCCAAATTCAGTAAGGTGATAAAGAGCACCAAAGGATGCTTTCTAGTCAATATTTTTCAAGACAAAGTTGCATGATCTCAGCCATGGATGTCCCATGCTCTTTTATAAAGCTACAACATTTTTAATCTAAAAAATACGTGCTGCTACTCCCGCACCAAGTTGGAAGGGTCACATAAGTAGGAGGAAAATCCCCTGCATCTAACAGGGTTTCACAGGGTCTTCTCTTTTATACCTACGCACCAAACTTTCTTCCTCCCTCTCAAGAAAACAACGAGAGCCTTTAGCGTTTCTTTCTGGTTTCTGATAGATTCTCTGGTAAGTTTAGGCATTCTTAGTCATATTATTCTGTTTTGAATGAAATGATCAGAATGAATGCATAAGAAAGCCATGGTAGTTTAGGGTTTTATGGTTTTGGTTGGTTGTTAGGCCGACTTCTATCTCCCTCGTCAGGGATTTCGTAGAGAGAACTGGTTATAACATACTTCCAGCAGGATACCAATACCATCAAAGGAGTAGAAATACCATATGGCATGTTTTAATGACTTGGGTTTGACTATTGAGTCTTCGAATGTGTTGATTTTGTGAAATAATGGAGAGAGATTGGGATGTGGGCTTTGGATGAGAGGGTGGGAGGGGTAAGCAGTGCGGAGGAGAGTGTAGCAGTGGCCATTACCTTCTTTCTAATCGGATTTAAAAGTTATCTTAATGGACTTGTATTTCCCATGTAACTTCTTAAACTCCGTCGACACATAGAAATGAGGACACAGAGAAATGAGAAGTTACGTCATCTAAGATTCTCATACAAGCAAATTAACCTATGGCCTTTAGTTATGTATAATAACTTGAAGCTAATATTCTGTGGTAATCTGCCATTTTTCTTCAGACCTCAAAAGTATTCAGGGACGTCCCAAGGTTGCATGCATTCTAATTAAAGCTTAGTATTCAAATCTTACTAGACTTGGACCTGGGCCATCCTTTAGCTTGGTCTAAAGGCCCACATAGCCTAAAAGATTAGTAACCAAATCTTACTTTACTTGGACCTGAGCCATCCTTTAGCTTGGTCTAAAGGCCCAAATAGCATAAAAGATTACACCCAAATAGGGCTACCAATGGGCCAGGCTAACCCGGTGGTTTGGCCAAGCCAAAAAAAGAAGGGTTTTTAGCCTGTAGCCTAGTCTGACACCTCTGATCGGGTTAAGTAATAAACAGCCTGCTCTAGATCGAGCTGGGCTAGGACCAGAAGTTCTGTAGCACAGCCAGCCCGAGCATATATATATATATATTGTACAGTAAGTAAAATAAATCTATGAGCATCTACACTGTCTAATTAACTTGATAATTGAAAGGACTTGTAGGCACACAAATTCTTAAGCTGTATGGGAAATTCATAAACAATTCTTCTTTCAAGTTTAATAAGTAATTAACATTTTGTAACTTTATTTTTATACCTTATTGCTACAATGTGTTGGTTTTCACCAACTCATATTGTGACATAAGCATAATTCTGCAACCTGCCTGAGCAGAATTCACATGATGAAAATTCAATGGCACGAAATGCTGACTCTCTGTTGCTACATCCTCTGTAGAAGCATGCTAGTGCCCTCAGAAAACTTATGGGGTCAACATTTGCTGCTCTAATACCTAGGCATAGATTTTTTTTCCCAAAGCAAAAATTGCATAGCAGGAAGGTCCTAGTCACAGATTCACGGTAAATCTGGCCCACGACCCAGCTGACTACCTAGGGCTGGGCTAGGGCTGAGTGCATAGCGGCCTAGTCTAGGGCTGGCCAAGCATGCTAATAGCCCTAGATCCAAAACATAGGCCCTAAAATGAACCATTGCTACGCACATTCTAAAATTTCACCTTGATCAAATGGCTTGATGATAAGTCATTATGGGGCTGAGATAAATGAGTCATAAATTATAAGATTTGCATCATTACGGCTCAACCTGTGCCACTTTTTCTACAGTTCGGTAAAAGAAGCAAGAAAAATCGAATTTATGTATGTTTCAATGGCTTATATACATATATACATACATATAGGAAAAATGTGTGTACCCAATGGAGTACACAAGAAAGGTACTTCAAGCTCCTGTGGAGCTCCGCATGGTACCCAAATCACTGTTTTTTGTTCCACCTGGACCTCTTGCAAGTTGTTTAGGTCACTTTAAAAAAGAAATTTCAAAACTGAATTTGTAAATTAAAAGTCAAATTTGTTTGTGATTCACTGGTCCAAAACCTGAAATTTTTAAATGAGAAATCAATTTTTGATTGTGATTCCATGGACCGGATATTATGCCTCAAAAAGTATACGTTGGAACGGTGTGTTTTTGAATATTTTTTTTAAATGACCTTACTACCTTGCTCCATGTGGAACCCAAAATATGTTTTTGGTGCCATGTGGAGCTCCATTTGGATCTTGGCATACAGTGAAGTTATGTGTGTGTGTGCGTGCGTGTGTGTGTGAGAGAGAGAGAGAGAGAGATTTGTGGTTCGTCAAAGTTGAAAATACAAAATAAGATTGATGATGTGATTACACCATGGATCAAAATATCGTCCGATACCGATACATATCGGACGATACGTATCGGTATCGGACGTGAACGATACGGTACATTAAATGTACCGTATCGCTCATTTGTATTGCAAATACCGGACGATACATTCAATGTATCGTCCGGTACACTACTGTTCCGGTACGTATCGTCCGGTACGTACCGGTTTTTTGACCGGACGATACGTACCGGTTTTCCGGCATTTTAACCCATGGATTACACCATGGTATGGTAAGAAAAGTTTGACTTTTTGAAAAAGTCACATTTTAATTCTAATTTATTGATGATACGAATAAATAGTGAAGATCGTGCTTTAATTGTGATTTATTACACATTGTAATTTTGTATGATGGCCATTGGCCATGAATGATGTTGAGGACTTATACTGTTGTTGATTTTTCAAAAGTTAGACCTTTTAGAACGTATTGCCTATGGAAATTATGTTATTTTTCTTAAACATATGTTAAAAACTAAGAATACAAGTTTAACATTTGAAATGTATTAGTATAATTTTTCATTGTTATTAAAGGGAGCCAATACTTGCACCCCAAATATAAGGCATTGCACCATTTAATGATTGCACCCCACTTAAAACCAAAAATAAATAAACAAATTGAGCATCATCTTAAATGAACATTATTTGATTGTACCCCACTTAAACAAAGGTGTAGAGAAGTCACAAAAAAAATATACCACACATTTGAGAAATCACAAATAAATCATCCGAAACCCTAGATATTTGAGAGAAATCTTCTTCTTCATCTGAATCAACAGTATACGATTCATGCAATAGGTCCATAATCTTTAGATCGTTGATCGTCGATTGTTTTATTCTTCTCGATCACAAACTAAGCGAAGCATTTCTTCACGACTGTTTTCTCTCTTTGCTTGTCTCTTCGTTTCCCGCGCTCTCTTCGTTTCTCACGCTTCAAGAGAAAGAATGACTCAAAACAGGGGAAAAAGGAACAATAGTCTTTTAGGATGATTTTAAACAAGGTGCGGGTGCTTGCATCGTTTATGTAAATTGCACCCTTTTTTAATTCCTATTTTTCTTTGAGTAACTTTAAATCCACCCACCAAATCTTTGAGTTCACCCATGCTGAAACACATTAATTGCGTTGAATCATACGATGGAGATTGTTTATCCTCCTAATCTTCCAAGTGATGGATCTTGAGATCATGAGCGTACCATCAGACGGTCGGCGTTTTATTTCACATGGCACACATCTCTGAAAAAAGTGACCTTAACATCACGTGCACGCTCAAAATTGATTTTAAGGTCACTTTTTTCGATGTGTACCACATGAAATAAACATCGACCCTCTGATGGTACACCCATGATCTCAAGATCCATCGTGTGAAATATTGGGAGGATAAACAATCTCCATCGTCTGATTTAACGCAATCAATGTATTTCAGCGTGGGTGAACTCAAAGATTTAATAGGTGGATTTAAAGTTACTCTTTTTCTTTTCAAATGGTGCAATGGCTTATATTTGGAGTGCAATTATTAGTATTGAGGGTGTTTTAGAAAACAAGGATCCTGTTTTAAAAGTTTGGGGGTATTATACCAGTTTAAAAAGTTTTAGAAAAAAAGCACTCATACAGTTTTTTTGAAGTACCCAAAAAGAGATTTAGTCCACCTGAGAATAGAACCACTACTTTAAATTATCGAACTACCCTTCTTCCATTGTTGTCTTTGTCGACCTCTTACTGTTTACTTTTTTTTTTTTAATGGTAGTTTTCTACACCTATTAATGAAGGCTAATCAAATGAAATCTTCTTCTTTCCTAAACACCCTGTTTTTTCGAGCAAGGTTAAGTTCTTAAGCCCTAACGGTGACTTAAGCTTTCTGCACCATTAATGGGGTTTTAAATGAACTGTCTTTGTTGACTTTCATTGTGTTTAAATAATGATTTTAACAATTATAGAACGGAAACAATGATTTTAAACCATCGTAGAAGAAGATGGCAAGCTTGCTATCTACAGTTATTTTCCTGACTTTAATGAAGAACCACCATTATAGAACAGAGGAAGAACCTTGTTGATATCAATACAAAAGGAAAAAGGTCCTTTGAACAGATTTATGATCGAAGTCCTCTCTCTCTCTACAATACAGAGGAAGAAGAATGATCATGATTTCTGATTAAGACCATCAAGGGAGTGGAGACTGAAGAGAGAGGAGGTTGCGTGAAGAGGGAATCTGGAATTTTGATATTTGGATGAGAGGTTTCAGATGCTACGGTTTTTCTTTAGGGAGAGAGAAGGGTTGTATAGTTGAAGGGTATTTAAATAATTTCAAATCGCCCTTTTCCTTTTGGGATCCTCAGAAACCGTGCCAGTTCCTTTTTGCTAAACCATTCTGATATAGTATAATTAGACAAAACGTTTTCTTCCCAATCCTTTTTCTCTAATTTCCCCTATAATATTGACTCCCTTAGGAATTAAGAAAGGGTGCAAGTTACAGAAACAGTGCAAGTACTAGAACCCCATTTAAAATCATTCTAAAAGACGGTGCAAGTTTTGAGTCGTCCCTTTTTTCCCCTGCTTCGAGTCGTTCTTTCTCTTGAAAACGCGAAAAACGAAGAGAGCGTGGGAAATGAAGAAACAAGCAGAGAAAGAGAAAACGGTCAAGAAGAAAAGCTTCAGTTAGTTTGTGATCGAGAAGAAGAAAACAATAGACGATCAACAATCTAAAGCTTTTGGATCTATTGTTTTAAGTGGGGTGCAATCACATGATGCTCATATAAGATAATGCTCAGTTTATTTATTTATTATTGGTTTTAGAGGGGTGCAATCATATATTGCTTATGCAATCTTCAAAATGATACAATGGCATATATTTGTGCAAGTATTGGCTTCTTTTTTTATATTCTTGATTTTTGCCTGATTTTGCCGCTTTTTTCGAATTTTTCCCTTGCCGACTTATTTCTGAATGCAAACTGTCACTATCCACCATCCAAAAGCTTGGGCTCTAGAGGAGGATGAAGTCTTCTATAAGGAAGAATAAATATTAGCTAGTTTTAAATAACGATTTCAGCCTTAGGGTTCATCAACCAAATGACTTCAAGACAAAATGTCTAGAGATAAAAAAGCTCCTCGCTAGCGAAAGCAGGTCCATTATCATCACTAGCGAAAGCAGGTCGGAGTGATCAAATTAGATATTATTAGAATCCAAACAGGACTGGGTTCCCATTTGAGAATGACAACCAAAGGATTTTGTACTATCTTAAACAAATAACAGAATCTGCGTGAAGATTTCCAACCCCTAAATTGAATCATATATGCAAGGAATAGCCAACACTAAATCTCACAAAATCCAACCCCTAAATCTCACAAATTACATCATAAAGCTCTTATATAGAGTAATACAAGAGATAGGAAATGCTAGCTACTCAATGCGGGACTAATCCCAACAATACTCTCTCTTACCTACATACTAAGGTTAGCACTAATAGTCTTCTAACTCTCACATACAATATATCCAACACTCCCCCTCCAGTTGAGCATCCTAAGATGCTCAACTTGCCAGCTATCTACTAAATGCGGGACTAATCCCAACAATACTCTCTTACCTACATACTAAGGTTAGCACTAATAGTCTTCTAACTCTCACATACAATATATCCAACACTCCCCCTCAAGTTGAGCATCCGAGGATGCTCAACTTGCCAAAATGATAGAAGAAAAGAAAGAGCCCTTGAACCACCTTTCCCTTACACGGACAGTGCAGAAAAGGTCAATAATAGGGCTACTTATCATAATAATGACCAAAGTCATAGGCCATTAATGGTTGCACCTCACAATAGCAAAGGTCACTCGTCACCATAACTAGGGACAGCAGACAACAAAAGGATATATGTTAAACACCATCCACATACAAATATAGATTTGGTAATAGGAAAAAGAAAGGACGAAATACAGATAAAGATACAACGAGATAGTAGAAGGTAGAGATATCAAGCAGTATGAGAGTGGTAGCAGGAGTCTTCACGGTAATAAGCATAGATGAATTGCACGGATCCCAACAACAGAATAATCTTCATCGTCGATTCCAGTGGCCACACAAACAGGTGCATTTCCATTCTCAAAAACTATCTCAAAAGCATCGAGCATATCAGGGAACAATGTAGACATCCATTGTATTCCCCCAACAGCAGTAACCCATCATACTCCCATACATATGAAACAGTATAAGCCATAGTTGCCAGGAGTTGGTACAGGTACTTTACTGGTACGTTGAGGTGCAAAAAGTTTCGGATATAATACGTCTTTGGTATAATATTGGTAAACATAGAAACAAATAGGTACGAAAAAGAAACAAAAAAGATGCATTTTATATACAAAAAATGCCAGTAGAATAACATAAATACGAAATGGATGCAACATATATATAATATTAATATAAAATTTATTCTTTGTTGTGTAAATATATATAAGAATTATAAAGACAAATCATTCAATAAACTCATCTATCAATGGATGAAAAAACACATAAATAAATATATCCATTAGTAGTATATAGTATAATATATTATTCAAATTACTTATTAAAAAATAATATTAAAAATACATCTAAAATATACATATAGTTTTCAATCATATATGCACGTGAAGCTCATTCCACAATTTCATGCTTTATGAAAAATTATCTCAATGTCCCTAAAAATTCATAAGTTATATTTTGGCCTAATCTAATGGTTCTAAAAAATTGCTATTAAAAAGGACAAAACTAGTTTCATAATTAAGAGAGACGTATCAATTAAATAGGAAACGAGTTTATTTTTTAATAAAAACGAATTTCTATATAAATTGAAACAAGTTTCTTCTACGATATTGTAAACAACAAATTTACGTAGGATATAAATCTAACACAAATCAATCATAACAAATTTCCCCTTGTTAGGCGAGGGTTTTATTAAATGGCGGACATTACACTTCCAGGTATCGCAATTGATTTCCCGTTAATTACATCAAAATTGAATACCTCTGATTAAAAGCTACTAAATAAAAAAAAATAACGTAGTTACATCTCTGAAATAAACAAACTAAAATTTTATTTCTAAGTCTTCATCGACATTTTCAATCCGTCATGAGATAGATACATAGCAGACGATCTTCATCGGAGATTTGAGAAATATAAAATAGGGGATGACGGATGGGAGAACCCCTCCTCCAAAAGCCGGTTCCATCTGATCGAAAAGCACTAGTCATTACTGGAGCAAGAAACTCGTGGACGAGTCTTAAAACGAATTCTTGTTCTCTGCTCTCAAAGATGAGTTCGAATACCAAATCCATTCTTCGGGCAACTAGTTATCAAAGGAGTTATCACTTTCAGTGATAGAGTATCTAATCATGAGTTAGATATCGCCAAATTCCTTAGAATTTAGTGACCATAAATTGTCTTTAGCAATGATTTTACCATTGGACTTAACCAATGTCTTAAGATTTAATTAATATGTGGTAATTTTACCATTGGATCTTGTTAGGATCTTGGATTATGATCGTTTGACCAAAAGTCAATGGATCCACCGTTAGATTTGACCAGAATCACAAGATCTAGTCAATATGTAATAAATCCACCGTTGGATCTAGTTATGATCTCGCATTATGATCGTTTGACCAAAAGTCAATGAATCCACCGTTAGAAATAATCATAATCACAAGATCTGATCAATATGTAATAAATCCACCGTTGGATCTCGTTACGATCTTGCATTATGATCGTTTGATAAAAAGTTAACGAATTCACCGTTAGATTTGACCAAAATCACAAGATCTGGTCCATATGTAATAAATCCACCGTTGGATCTCATTACGATCGTTTCACCAAAAGTCAATGAGTCCACTGTAAGATTTGACCAGAATCACAAGATCTGATCAATATGCAATAAATCCATCGTTGGATTTCATTACGATCTCGCATTATGATCGTTTGACCAATAGTCAACGAGTCCACCTTTAAATTTGAGCAAAATCACAAGATCTGGTTAATATATAATAAATCCACCGCTGGGTTTCATTACGATCTCACATTATGATCGTTTGACCAAAAGTCAATGAGCTCACCGTTAGATTTGACCAGAATCACAAGATCTAGTCAATATATAATAAATCCACCGTTAGATTTGACCAGAATCACAAGATCTGATCAATATGCAATAAATCCACCGCTGGATCTCGTTATAATCTCGCATTATGATCGTTTGACCAAAAGTCAACGAGTCCACCGTGAAAGAATTTCGGATCTCAAGGTTGAGGTCCAAACTCTCATTTGAGAGAGTGATGATCCGAACTGCGAGGAAAACTCTAATTTCGGGACATAATTCAGATTCGGTAAATGAGTCGTCGTAAATGAATATTTCAGGTGTCATAGTCCGAAATCATTCTTTGGGTTAGTGATTGCAACCCGTATGAATATCAAATTTGTGGTTGCAATCCGAGTGTATTAGAAGTTATGCCTAAGGTCGTACTCACATGGCTTAACTATTCTAAGTATACAAGAAATTGGGTACGAGTCGTAATGCGTAATCCCAAATTTCAACCATAAATTCTACTTAGGTAAGAGTCGTAGCTCTTATCCTAAGCGTATCACTTTTAAGTAAGGGTCGTAGCCCTTATCCTAAGTGTCTTAACCCCAATTTATTCCTCCTGTCAACTTTTAAAAATAAATAATAAATAAGAAAATAAGAAAATAAAATAAAGAATCTCGGAGATACCCTAAAGTCTTTTCTCAGAAGAGTCAAAGATATTTTCGGCAAAGGTCTCGTATTAGAATTTTCTGATCCTGATAATGAGGACGGATCTCCTATTTATAGATTTATAGTAGCGGTTATAGAAGTTATGATCCTATGGTTCCCGTAAAGTTTTCATAAAATGAACAGTTGTGAGAGATGTGTAAGTTTTCACCTTCACGCAGATTGAGAAAAGATTATTCTTGAGTATGCAAGGCTTTTCTCATAACCACCTAGGTGCCTAAGTATGTTTTCTAGTCACCTAGGTGCCTAACTATGTTTTCTAGCCACCTAGGTGCTTAACTATATTATCTAGCCACCTAGGTGTCTAACTATGTTTTCTAGCTACTTAGGTGCCTAAGTATGTTATTTAGCCACCTAGGTGTCTAAGTACGATTTCTAGCCACCTAGGTGTCTAACTATATTTTCTAGCCACCTAAGTGCCTAATTATAATATATAGCCACTAGGTGCTTAAGAATGAAATTTAAGCACCTAAGTGCCTAAGTACGATATCTAGGCACCTAGGTACCGAAATATATTATCTAAGCACCTAAGTGCGTAATTACCATATCTAGTTACCTAAGTGTCTAATTATGATTATCTAGGCACCTAAGTGCCTAAGTAGGATTTTCTAGGCACCTAGGTACCTAATTATGATATTTAGGCACTTAGGTGCCTAATTACGATATCTAGGCACCTAAGTGCCTAAGAGTGAAATTTAGGCACCTAGGTGCCTAATTACGATATCTAACCACCTAAGTGTCTAATTATATTATCTAGGCACCTAGGTGCCTAAATACGATTTTCTAGGTACCTAATTATGATATAGGCACCTAGGTGCCTAATTAAGATTATCTAAGCACCTAGGTGCCTAAGTACGATTATATATGCACTTAGGTGCCTAATTATGATATTTAGGCAATTAGGTGTCTAATTACGATTATCTATGCACCTGGGTGCCTAAGTACGATATTTAGGCAATTAGGTGTCTAATTACGATTATCTATGCACCTTGGTGCCTAAGTACGATTTTTAGGCACCTAGGTGCCTAATTATGACATTTAGGCGCTTAGGTGCCTAAATATGATTATCTAGGCACATACGTGTCTAATTACAATTACTAGGCACCTAGGCGTCTAACATAACTTAGGACTTTAAATCCTGTTTAGAGTAGGTTTGTTAAGTCCTATTTAGAATAGGCTTTGTTAAAAAGAAAAACTATAAAGTCTCATTTCCTAATTCCTTCTATTAATTATTCTATCTGATTTTTGAGGTTAAGTGGATGAAGAAAGAGTTCCCAATTCCAAAAATTTTGAGTCAAAAAGTGCCTTCTCGATTTTTTTTTTTTTTTTTTTTATTTAAAACGAAAACCATAAAAAAATTTGATAAAAATCGATATAAATTTTTATTTCATATGAGAATTTTACTACTGACTAATGATCGTATTCTCTACGGAGATTCGATTCATCGAAATCTGACTAGTGATCATATTCTCTATGGAGATTTGATCATTGAAATTTTGAATTTTTTGGGGTTCATCGGATGATCTTATTTCAATCTGAGAGATTTCAGGGGACGAATTTTAGATTTCGAGATTAATCAGACTATAATTCCTACGGGAATACTGTATACCATGGATCAAAATATCGTCTGATACCGATACGTATCGGTATCGGAGGTGGACGATACGGTACATTAAAAGTACCGTATCACCCTTTTATATGTGTAATACCGGATGATACATTCAATGTATCGTCCGATTTTTTACTATTCCGGTACGTATCGTCCGGTACATACCAGTTTTTTGACCGGACGACACGTACCGGTTTTCCGACATTTTAACCCATGCTGTATACTGATTTATAGTTATAGGATTTGCGATTCTTACGAGGACGCTCTCCGATTATCAAGATGAATCTCCTAAATTGGATTTGCGATTCTTACGAGAACGCTCTCCAACTATTAAGATGAATCTCCTAAATCTCTTAGACGATCCAATTAAAATTTATGAACCTTAATAAATCGATAAAAATTATGAAATTAATTTTATATTGACCATCGATCTCGATGTAGATCGGGTTGTCGAAATTAAATCTGAAAGATCTACTTTGGCTACCCGAGCAGATCTGTCTGATTTTGGGGCGTTTACAAAGTTCGAAACATCCTTAAAAATATTTTTTTTAAATCAACAAAAATTATGATGTTGATTTTATATTGACCATCGATCTCGATGTAAATCGGGTGGTCAAAATTAAATCTGAAAAATCTACTTTAGCTACCCGGGCAGATCTGACTGATTTTGGGGCGTTTACAGAGATCAAAACGTCCTTAAAATATTTTCTAAAAATCAACAAAAAATATGAAGTTGATTTTATATTGTAGATCGGGTGCTCAAAATTAACTCCGAAAGATCTACTTTGGCTACCCGGACAGATCTGACTGATTTTAGGGCATTTACAGAAATCGAAACGTCCTTAAAAATATTTTTAAAAAATCAACAAAAATTATGAAGTTGATTTTATATTGACTATCGAGCTCGATGTAGATCGGGTGGTCGAAATTAAATTCGAAAGATATACTTTGGCTACCTGGGCAGATCTGACTGATTTTGGGGCGTTTCAGAGGTCGAAACGTCCTTAAAAATATTTTTTTTAAATCAATAAAAATTATTAAATTGATTTTATATTGACCATCGATCTCAATGTAGATCGGGTGGTCGAAATTAAATCTGAAAAATCTACTTTGGCTACCTGAGCAGATCTGACTAATTTTGGGGCGTTTACAAAGATCGAAACGTCCTTAAAAATATTTTCTAAAAATTAACAAAAAATATGAAGTTGATTTTATATTGACCATCAATTTCGATGTAGATCGGATGCTCAAAATTAACTCCGAAAGATCTACTTTGGCTACCAGGGCAAATTTGACAAATAAGATCCATGTTTATTTCACAAATTCTTTTGATTTGTTGAATTATACATTATTCCTTTCTTTGAATAATTGATATATATATATATATATATATATATATATATATATATATATATACTCAAATTTTGAAGAAGTCAACTTCTATTGCTTCATTCCTTACGCAGTTTATCCTCATGCGAGTAGGAGGTAACGTAAAAACATACCTATGTTGTTTACATTAACAATGAACCTAAGTACAAGCCTTACGCAATTTATCCTCATGCGAGTAAGAGAGCATATAAACATACCTATGTTGTTTACATTAATAATATACCTAAGTACAAGCCTTACGCAGTTTATTCTCATGCAAGTAAGAGATAACTTATAAGCATACTATGGATAGCATCGCTTCAGAAAGCGACCGTTAATAGGAGAGGATTCATTTCCTTCTGCATCAACCAATATATAAGCGTCGTTTGAATAGACAATTTCTATTACAAAAGATCCCTCCCATTTAGGCTCAAACTTTCCTGGAGTTTTCTGAGTAACAATCATAGGGCGACGAACAGTAAGGACCAGGTCCCCTTTCTTAAAGGATCGACGCTTCACCTTCTTTTCAAATGAAATTTGACATGCAAGCATGATATGCCTCCAAGCTTTGTTGATCTTTGAGCCTACGCTCATCCAATGCTTCTAGTTCTGAGAACCTGAGCGTGGCATTTTATTTCCTGGTGAGATTGTGACTTAATGCTACTCTTAAAGAAGGAATCTAAACCTCCAAGGGTAATAAAGCTTCACCTCCAAATACTAATGCATATGGAGTACCCTATGTAGGAGTACAATGAGTCGCTCTGTAAACCCATAAGGCTTCCTGCAATCTTTCATGTCAGTCACGTTTATTTTTAGCCACTGTCTTTTTCAACAACTTGACCAATGTTTTGTTAAAAGCTTCCGCTAAGCCATTTGCAGATGGGTTGTATATCGTAAAACAACATTGTTTCATTTGGTACTTAGCGCAAAACTTTCTTACCACTTTATTTTTGAATGGTGTGCCATTATCATTAATGATACGAGAAGGAATCTCGTACTGGTAAATGATATGTGTACGTATGAAGTCCGCAACTGTGTTGGCTTTAACCTCTCTAAGTGCTACTGTTGCTGCCTATTTAGAAAAATAATCGGTTGCAGCTAGTATGAACTTATGTCCAATAGATGACGGGGGTGTATTGGACCTATGATGTCCATACCCCATTCCTCAAAAGGCCATGACGGTGAATGAAGGGTATAAGGGTTTTGGTGGACGGTGAATGAAATCAGCATGGATCTAGCAAACCCGACATCTTTTAGCAAAATCGATACAATTATTCACCATGGTCAGCCAATAATAGCCTAAATGTTTCAATCGGGTATGTAGCTTAGGGCCTGATTGATGTGCCCCACAAATACCGGCATGTACTTCTTGTATGGCTTGTTGAGCTTCTTCAATTGACAGACATCTTAATAGGATATTATCGAACGATCTCTTATATAGAGTATCATTGAAGTATACAAATCGACTCACCCTTCAACGAATTTCAGCCTTGTGGCGTGCTTCGTAAGGCAGTCTTCCATGTTGAAGGTATTCTTAAGTTCTTGCCTCCAATCTAGTTTCTCAACTTCAAAAACGGATATAATATTGACCGAATTTGCATGCTCGATTTGACATCTCCTCATGATGGAAGGTAAGACCCTTTTCTCTGCGACTCTTATTTCGACAACTTGATCATTTTTACAAGCCAGAGATGCTGCAAGTTTTGCGAGAGCGTCAGCTTGGTTATTTTGACTTCGCGGGACATGCATAATCCGTATATTCTTAAACTATGGAAGGAGTTTCTGGATCTTCTGATGATATGGTATTAACTTTATTTTTCTAACTGCGTAAGATCCTTCTAACTGTCTTATGACGAGCTGGGAAACCCAATATACATCAAGGGTGTAAATGGTCATGTCTAAGGCTAATTCTAAACCGATGATTAGCATCTCATATTCAGCAGCATTATTAGATAGGGATTCTGTTAATATGAAGGAATACGGGAGCAACCCATTACTTGATGTAACAAATACAATTCTAACGCGTGCTCCTGCCGCTTGCAAAGCCCCATCAAAATATAATTTCCATCTTTGTGCTATTTCAGCATGATATACCTCTTCATCAGGTAGGTCTTCGGATAATGGTGAATTCCCCAGAATCAAATGAGCGGCTAGAAAATCTGCTAAGGCTTGCCCTTTTACAGCTTTCTGATGTACAAAAGTTATGTCAAACTCTGGCAAGAGTAAAGACCATTTAGCAAGTCTTCCTGACAAAACTGGTTTTGTCATGAGAAATTTCAATGGATCCACTCTACTTATCAAGCGGATTGGATGATCTAGCAAATAATGTCGTAGCTTTTGCGAGGCAAAGACGAGCTAAGCAATTCTTTTCAATAAGTGAGTAATTTCCTTCAGCTCCTATGAGCATTCGGTTGAGGTAATATAAGGCGCTTTCCTTACCGTCTTCGTTCTCCTGAGCTAACAAAGTCCCAAGCGAGTTGTCCATGACTGCTATATATAAGATTAAATGTTTCCCTTTAATTGGAGCAGTTAGGACTAGCGGATGCAATAAATATTCTTTCAAACTATCAAAAGCCCTTTGACAATCTTCATTCCATTCGAATGGGACCTCTTTCTTCATCAGATAAGAGAATGGTTGACATCATCCTAAAAGATTTGATATGAAGCATCGGATATACGCAAGTCTTCCTTGTAGTCCTTTTAATTCATGAATGTTCTTTGGAGGTGGCATCTCTATGATGGCCTTGGTATTCGCCGGATCAACTTGTATACCTCTATGTCGAACAACAAATCCGAGAAGCTTCCCTAAAGTGACTCCAAAAGCGCATTTTAGTGGATTCATTTTCAAGTTGTACTTTCGGAGTTTACAAAATACTTGATATAGGTGGGCCAAGTGATCACCTCTATTCTTTGATTTTACTATGAGGTCATCTACGTAGCATTCGACTGTTTCGTGTAGCAATTCCTTGAATATCTTCATCATTGCATGTTGATAAGTAGCTCTAGCATTTTTTAGTCCAAATGGCATGACTTTATAGCAAAAGATTCCTCTTGGGGTTCGGAAAGCTGTTAGTTCTTCATCTCCAGGTGCCATTCGTATTTGGTTGTATCCGGAGTATCCATCCATAAAGGACATGGCTTCACAACCGACAATAGAATCAATCAAGAGTTCTGAAATAGGCAAGAGGAATTCATCCTTGGGACATGCTGCATTGAGATCTCTGAAATCAACGCATACCCTCATTTGACCATTCTTCTTGACCGGGACTATGTTAGCAACCCACGTCGGATATTTGACTTCACGGACAAAGCCAGCATTGACTAACTTGTCGATTTCTGTGTCTACCTTTACGATTATATCTGAATGAAGTCGTCTTTGAGCTTGTTTAACGGGTTTGATGTCAGGATTGGCAGCTAATTTGTGAGTGGCAATTTTGACATCTAATCCTGACATATCATGATATGTCTATGCAAACACATCTCGATTCTTCTTTTGAAAATCGGTGTAAGTTGTTAGTTCCTCTGCAGAGAGTGCGACACTCACATAAGTAATCCGAGGATCTTCAAGAGTTTCCAAGTTGGCCTCTTGTAGGTCGTCAACAGTGGTTTGTATTCCTTCTTCAAACTAATGAGGAGCGGGAATAGGCTCTTCCGAGGCTGGGATAGAGATCACATAGGATCCGAGATATTTTGTGGGAATCACTATAGGCATGTGCCCGAGACCACCTTTCAATGGATGTAAATATCCATCGTTATAGGTTGCTAGTTTCTGTGCATGAGATGGTATCGCATCGAAAGGTGCAACCATTCCTACTCCATCTTTTAGACCTCCTTTCGAGAAATCATATCCCATCTTTTTCACCATATTTGATGTCTTTTTGCTGTATCGTGTAAATTGAAAAGGTTCTTTCAAATCCTTATAATCTGGCTGGATGGGTACCGAATCAACTTGGGTGAGTGGCTTGGTGAAAGAGGCCAGTAGAGGGGAACTAGGTTTCAGGTTTTGGGATAAGTTTCTAACAATTTTGATATGAGAGTTGGCTTTTGGAGGGATTACTTTCCTATTAAGAATGATTCTTCTCCGAGGTTGGGAATAAGGAGCTGAGATGAATGGTATGTTGGTTTCTTTCGAGGTTTTGAAGGAAACTAATTTCTTTTTAGATCGATTTCTTTTAAAAGGGATAGTTTCCTTAACAGGAATTTTAGAACTTGCCTCCTGTGAATTTTGTCTAGGTGGTGAGGACTCGGATAAAGGTGAGTATTCATCCAATAACTCGAAGTCACTAGTGTGTGTAGATGAAGTAGATATTTCATATAATTTTGCATCAGCAAAATGAGCTTCATCTGGGTGGAAGGGTTGTGGATCAGCTGCTACTCGTTTTTGCTCGCCGTTATGAAAATCTTTAAAACATTGATGGACTGTGGATGGAACAACCCCACATTGATGTAACTAGGGTCTTCCCAACAACGCATTATATGATGTATTAGCATCGATCACATGGAACTGGGTATTAGAGGAAAGTTCTTCGATATTTAATCGTAAGTGAATAGATCCTAAGGTTTCTTGTTTATTTTGATTGGAACCTTGAATCATGAGGGTCTGGGTGAGAGGTCTTTAACAGTTCATCCCACTTTATGTAACACATGTAGTGGTAACAAATTTACAACAGACCCCCCATCTATCATGAGTCTCGCAAGGCGAACGTCTTCAAGTAGACCCGATATAAAGAGGGGTCTATTGTGTGACTTAAGTTTAGTTTCGAGATCATCATCAAGAAATGTGATCGTACAAACTAAGTCTTCCAAGCTAGTCTCTACCTAGCAAACTTCCTCAATGGACTTGTCCAGGTTAGAGAGAGTTTTTATCAGCGTTTTCCTTAAGCTACTAGACAAACAAAGTGCATCATACACCAAAAGTAAAGCAGGTACTTTCTTTAAATGAGAGAGTACATCATAATTTACATCAGGATTTTCTTTTTCTTTGCCATTATCAGTATTCTTTGAGCTTTTGTCGAATGATGACGTTTCTCCTTACTTGGTTGTCTTGTCGACACCTTCTGCACCCTTAGGGGAAGATACAGTTTCCGTAGACGAAACAGGAAGATTCTTTGACTTACGCCGATAAGGTATAACCAGGCGATCAGTACGTTGCTCTATAGCGTCTACCTCTTCAATCTGAATCATGTTGCAAGAAGCAACATTGTTTGGTTCAGATAATTCTTTTTTCCATGGAATAACCACTTTATGCCAACCTTCATTATCCGATGAATTGTCTTCAGAAGCATCTGGTGAAGAAGAGCATTTGATGACATCCTTCATCCAAATATCCTTAATCTGACTCTGGTTAATATCAATTTGAGATTTTGGTTCCTTCTTTTGGGTTTTGCCATTGTTATCAACGACATCTGGTTCTTGTTGGTCCATGATCGTTTCAGAACATTCGAGAGGTATGTAGTCTCCCAATGTGAGTGGCTGTAATTCTTTCATTTCCACTTTAGATAATGATGATGAAAAAGAGATTTTCATCGGTTCTAGTTTCATCTTCTGTACTTTCTTCGGTGATCTCATAGGTTTCGGTTGAACCTTCTTTCCTTTCTCTCGTTCTTTACGATCCTTCAGCATTTGGAGTGTAGTATAATTCGAATGGATCCTTTTTACTTCTCTTTTGATCTTCTCTACAGATTTCTTTAAATTTGCAGATGTTTCTAACAGAACTTCGACTTTGAGCGTTCTCTTCTTAGGAATCACATGCCAACTCCCCTCATCGGAATCAGGCGATTCTGCCATATATGACTCTTGCCAGTTAAACTCGCGCTGCTTACCTTGAGTTTCTTCTATAAAGGACTTGGTATCAGAACCCCAGTTCCATTCCGGGAGAGAGGTTTTCTTTTTCCATAAGTTTTTGATTTCTGCTTGTTGTACCTGTGCTTGCCGCCTATTGTAGGCTAGCGCCTTTTCCCATGGATCATCTTGTGAAGGACTTGCACCCGACGGACGAGGCGTCGGTGCATCTTGTAAAGGGATTGAACCTGATGGACGAAGTGGTGGTGGTGGTGTTTTCCTCCATTCTCGGGTATCATCGTCAATCCATCCTGATGTACCTCTAGTAACAACATGTTGATAATCGGGTATGTCATTTTTCTGCATCAGTTTTTTCAAGAAACAAGTTGTTTCGTTTTCTATCAATACTTTCTTATTCCGAGCAGCATCCCTCTGTTTCCATTCTCTCTTCCTGCGCCGGCTAATATAGTGGGCAGGGCCTACTTCATCCTCGGATAACGACGAATCAGAGTCCTTGTAGGATGAAATGAACTCATGAAGTTCCGGAAGTGAAGAGGTCGAATTTTTTTCAAGGATAGGAATGGGTGGAAAACCCCCGAAGATGATCATATCTGTCGTGGCAATGCTATCATTGTCTTGTTTAGGAGATTCTGGAGTAAAAGTAATGTCTCCAGAATCAAGAAGACTTTGGACCTTATCTTTAAATATGAAACAATCTTTCAACGTATGCCCTAACACACGATGATATTTACGGTACAATGGATCGTCTATTTATTTTGCTCTTCAGGTCTGCGGGATTCTGGTAGCTATATAATCCCACCGTCAATAACGTCATCGAAAATGCCCTCGACGTCTTCATTCTTAAATGAATACTTTTTATCTTTCTTTTCTTTTAGAGATTGGTCCTTAGACCAGTTTGATCTCTGAGGGGGTGCAAAACTACTACTGGCTCCACCTGTTTGTTTGATCGATTGTTTCAGGATCCTTATTAAGCAGTCGAATTGATTCGATCTAAGTATTATTATCGAGGATAAGATGCGGATGTTTCTGTCTTTCTAGCGAGATCTTTGAAACTCATGGAATGTCCATAGTAAGGGACTGCTAATTCTTGTCTCATGTCAGCCAGGCACATTTGTACTGCTTCTTCTTCAAACTTGTGCTTGCAATGGATGCTAAGATTTCTCCACCGCGTAATGTAATCGACAACCTTTTCTTCGATTGTGACAACTCAGAGACCCCTAAGGATCTCTGAGTACTAAAGAATCTCTTTAAGAATGCCTCTTCCATCTCTTTCCAGGTTGATATTGACTCTGGTGGAAGCTCTGTGTACCATGTGAATGCAGCTCCCTTAAAAGTCTGCACAAACTGTCGTAAAATCAAAGCGTCGCTTTTTGAAGTGTCACCACAAGTTGAGAGGAAGTGGGCCAAATGCTCGAGTGGGGCACCACTGCCGCTATACTGGGAGAACTTTGATTGTCTGTACTCATGTGGAAATGGGACTTCATCAATTTCTGGTGGATACTGCTTGCGATATGTTTGGAAACTATTCGACACTTTTCGATAACCTTCAAGATTCTCGGAAATCAGGCTCTGGACTTTGTTGAGGGATATATTTTCTTCAGTCTCTTTTCGATTATTCTCTCTCAATCAACACAGCTATTTGTGCATCGCGAGCTGCGATTGTTTGACACATCTGTTCTAGTTGTTCAAAGATGTTGGCGCTTTCTTCTGTTGTCAAAACCATCACTGGAAGTACCGTAGGAATGTCTGTGGTCACTAATCCGACGGATGATCCGTCGAGATTGGATTGAAGGGAGCTCAAGGAACGAGGGGTGATGGGAGATGAAGCAATGATCCGGTCATGTGATGCAGTCAAGTTGGCCACCTTAGGTGATCGAGGGGGATTCATCAGATAGGACCGATTAGACCTCGAAGTTCCTGGTGGGCTCACAGAGGCTGATTGCGATCAGACCTTAGGGAACTCATCTTCGAAAAAGATAAGAGTCCGAGTCCCCGTAAAGTGGGTTGTCAGTACTAGTGAAGGAGTTGGGAGAATCTAGTTCTTTCTGTTGAGCTTATTTTTCTTCCAAATTGGCTAGTGCCATAAGACGAGTTGATCGGCGGAGTAAGGCTTCTTCTGTCTGAGGTCGAGCCCGCATCACACGGTGAACTGATGAAGAAGAGGGAGCAACATTCTTTCCAAACGCCATTGGAGTAAATTCAATGAATATCTGCATGGAATAATCAGCCATCAAATTGAAAATTCAAAGCAAAGTTTTTTTTTTTTATAAATTATTAGACCTATAACTTATTTCAGAGAATATGTTTTATTAAGTAGCTTAAAGATGAGAGAAGTGTGTCCCACCGGGCGTGCCAGATATTTGTAAACAATAAATGTGTGTAAGATATAAATCTAAGTACGTTTTTTCTTGCATACGCGAGTCTTTTCTCATAACCACTTAGGTGCCTAAGTATGTTTTCTAGCCACCTACGTGCCTAAGTACGTTTTCTAGCCACCTAGGTGTCTAACTATGTTTTCTAGCCACCTAGCTACCTAGGTGCCTAAGTATGTTTTCTAGCTACCTAGGTGCCTAAGTATGTTTTCTAGCTACCTAGGTGTCAATTATGATATCCAGGCACCTAGATGCCTAAGAATGAAATTTAGACACCTAGATGCCAAAGTATGATATCTAGACACCTATGTGCCTAATTACGATATCTAGGCACCTACGTGCCTAAGTACGATTTTCTAGGCATCTAGGTGCCTAAGTATATTTTCTAGGCACCTAGGTGCCTAATTACGACATCTAGGCACCTAGGTGCCTAAGTACGATTTTATAGGCACCTAGGTACCTAATTATGATATTTAGGCACTTAGGTGCCTAGATACAATATTTAGGCACCTAGGTGCCTAATTACGATTATCTATACACCTTGGTGCCTAAGTACGATCTTTAGGCACCTAGGTGCCTAATTATGATATTTAGGCACCTAGGTGCCTAAATATGATTATCTAGGCACATAGGTGCCTAATTACAATTACTAGGCACCTAGGTGTCTGACATAACTTAGGACTTTAAATCCTATTTAGAGTAGGTTTTGTTAACAAGAAAAACTATAAATAGAGTCTCCTTTCCTAATTCCTTCCATTAATTTATTCTATCTAATTTTCGAGGTTATGTGAAAGAAGAAAGAGTTTCCGATTCCAAAATTTCTGAGTCAACATATATAAACCAATTTCTATTTAAAATGAAATGAGTTTCAATTATATATTGAAACACGTTTCTAAAAACTTTTCTGTAAGGTTTCGGAAACGTTTCATACCAGTCAGTACTGGTGAAATAGGGTAAAAAGGGTTTCTGAGTAACTATGGTATAAACAAACCAAAATTTCAGTAGCATATAAGTAAAACCCTACAGTACTTCACCAATCACAAAGCTATTTTACCAATCACATGGCACACAAGAATCGCAGCATAGACCAAGCCCAAAAACCAGGATCCGAGACACAAAAAACACTGAATCCCATTCAATACACCTTCAAATGTGATAAACTCAGTCTCAAAAGCTTTATATGGGAAAACTGATGCATCCATGGCCAATTAGCAAAGGAAAATGGCAGAACTCAAGGGCCCAGAAAATTGAAAACTGGAAAGATAGATCTGAGATTTAAAAATCTATTTGATATTATATCAAAACGACCTCAAATAGCTTTGATCCAGAAGAGAAGATGTTCAGTACTGAATTCTGAAACCCTAAAAAATCTAACGCATATGAGGTCAAAAGTTGCATATAAAAGATTTGCGCGTACACGTCACCTGAACCGAGAGACATACCTCCACTAAAATCGATTAGGAACATCTACATATCACCACCAATTCATGCAAGGCCAGATCCAAAGTGTCAAAGAGGAAAAACCAATCCAAAACCACAAAACCATATGATAATCAGGTTCATAGAGGCAGCACAGAGGTCAGGGACCTTGGAAAACCAAAAAAATCCTCAAAAAATGTGGGTTTCAAAAAGCCTTCGAAACACCTCGATGATGGTCTCAAATGCTTTCAATCTAAGAAAGAAAAATCTGCAGAATAAAATTTCATTCCAAACCATATCTGGATCGAAGGTTTTGAAGGATCAAATGGCTCAGATTTCCTAGAAAATTGTAATCTCGAGTCCCGAGATATAAATTTTTTTAAAAAAATACCACTTCAGTGACCAAAACATGAAAAATTATTTATTAAAGATGATTACATGCAAAACTGATCAAAACTATGTGCCTTTTCTGATCCGAGATCAAAAAGTAACCCTGTTAACATCATCAAGCATGACGTCAGCAAGATTTCTGGATAATGATGAGCCTAATGCTGCTGGAGAAGGACAAAAGGACCATTACAAAAGACCAATGTTCCCAATTTTTAATGCACAAAGATATGACGAGGTGGCAAGGTGCAGATAATACGTCAGACAGAACCAAAAAAAAAGACAATACTAAGGACGCATGATCTCATACCATGTAGAAAACTAGAAACTTATAATGATAAAGCATTTAAGGAGAGATACACTCATTTAAAGCCTATTAGAGAAAGAGATAAGAGAAAGAAAAGAGAAAAGAGACACTTTAATGACTACAATGTTTCGATTCAAGATGGTATCACAAATTACATCATTTAGCTCTTACATAAGGCAGTACAAGAGACAGTAAATGTTATCTAATCAATCTAGGATTAATCACAACAACACTCTCACATACAATATATCCAACTAAATACAAGTTGGTCAATTTGAGCCTTAACCATATTGGGACCCAATTCAATTTAGTAGGACCCAACAGACCGGGTCTAGGTCCCTTAAAGTTTGACCGGCCCAGACTCAAGTCGAGTCTATAGATCTCCTCAGATATGCATGGATCTGCCCATTTTGACTTTGACCCAACCCATTAACAATGGCTTAAGTCCGGTAAAATATATAGAACCATTTATTAAATGGGTTGTCTTAACCGAGCCCGACACATTTGCATTCCTGTCCATAAGATTAACCTGCCAATTTTCCAAACACCCAACAAGAGAGCAAAGCCCTATTTCTCAAACTTCATCATAATCAGGAAAAACCACAATTTTGAGATATTAAAACAATTGGTCAATCTCCACCACCATTTATCTAATAGCATCAGATAAAGCACATTCAGCCCCCTAATGCCTAGACCAAACATTCAATGAATTCTTTGTCCTCTATTAGCGAGCCAAGTATCTGTTCTCCTTTCCAGTGTCACTCATGCTTCACCACAATCAAAGTTGGCATTCTAATTAAGGACAAAGAAAATGGCATATTTGACAAAGTCGCCTTATATGATTTGGGTAGGAAGCGAAAGGTAGGTGCCCTTTCAATCAATTTCGATTTCACTTTTTCCACTACAAGGGCCAAATCTGCTTCATTAAAATTTCCCACCTTCAAAGGGATACCAAGGTAAGTTATAGGGAGAGATCCAACAGCATATTAATTAATCTAGATGATGTCTTGAGCCAAACCATTTCGTATATCAATACCAGCCAGTAAAGACTTACCAAGGATAAACTTCTGTTTGATACAAACCTCAATAAGAGATAAAAAGAATGAAATATTTTTCACTTGAACTAGAGAGGGTTCAAAAAAGATAATGGTGTCATCTACATATTGTCAGTTAGAGATCGCAGACCTCTAGGCAAGGTACGAATTCCTTTGAGAGCTTCAGTTTCTAAGAACTTACATAGAATCAATCCCAATGGCTTCCCTTGCAGGAGAGAATGAGGGGTCCCTCCTGTCGAAGAACCTCTAGTAGCACCATATATATATATATATATATATATATATATATATATATATATATATATATATACACACACACACTCAAATCCCCACTAATAATAACAAAGATTTGAATGGTCGAGATGTACCACCATATATCCGTTTTCTCCATTTTAAATGAAAAAATTCATTATATCTAGTACCCAAACTAAGATCAGCCTCTTGATTCTATCATAAGCCTTAGCCAAATCCAGCTTCAGCGCAATTCTTCACACTCCCGAGTTGTGGAACAAATCAATCAATTCATTTGCAATTACTATAGCTTCCATGATTAGTTATCCACCAATTAAACGGCACGGATTTGTCTGCCAACAATGAACACATTTCACAAACATAAGCAAATGCATCAACATAGATGGAACAGAGGCGATTACTTCCAACTAACCTATAAAGATGACCAGGACAATAGAGCAGTTGTGTGTCTGACCTTAAGCCTACTATGTGTCTAGAAAATCTGGTGTAGGCCATGCCAGCAGCAGAAGGGCACGCCAAGGCATCAAACTCAGTATCGGTATCGATCCATCATGGACCGATACATATCGGCCAATAAGGATACGGTATCGCCGATCCCATTTCGGCCAATATTTATTTTCGAAAAAAAAAGTCAAAAAATAAGAAAAGGAGTAACTGTATCAGGACCGATACCGAGACCGTATCGGTCAGTATCGGGCCAATACCGAGACCGTATCAACATATACTGACCCGTAACAGGCCGATATCAATACTCTCAAAAATGCTTTGTTTGAATCACCTTCAAACCCTAGATGCTCATCGCTAGATTGATCTGACATGTATCCATGGGTAAGATCATCATTTGACTATTGGTTGTTGACAAGATGGTGATCCAACTCCTATTCGCAATTTAATTTCTTACCATTCTGTTGATCATGGTCAATATAGTGATCTGTCATCTTCAACCATCGAAACCTCCATCAGACCATTGAAGATCAGGATTATCTCACCGTTGAAAGCTTCATTGGATTCTTGATCAATGGTTAGGATTTGACCTGGACTTCAACATCGTGGAAATCTTTATTTGTCTATTGATTTTCATTCATAAGGTGATCAAATGTCTTTCCATAAATCTCGATCTGCCGGTCATTTTTTATATAAACTTGATCTAACAAACTATCACCGTTAAAATCTCATCTTCGATTTATGCCATGAAGAATGATGGCTTCAAAGGTATGTAATGCGGAATTAAAGCCTACACGCCGAGATCGTAGCCGGATAAAGGGGAGACATCGAAAGAGAAAGTGGACCCGCGAATGGGTTTTTAAAAGACTCGTGTGCACGTTGTTTTAGGCACTTTATCTAGGTTTAGTTTCCGCATCAGACTTGGTATCAAATGGGGACATCCGATTCAAACAGCCACCCATAACCTATCAAAGGCGAAAGAAGCGTGTGAAGGTGTTACGAAAGCTCAGGACTACACAAAGAAGCATTGTGACAGGATAGCCGTACGGACTTCCGTGCCATGGCCTCCGTATCCACGGACGTCCATGCCTACAAGACCAACGTCCATGTGAGGCGTCCAAGATTTTATTAGTTAGGGTTTTGGTTTGCCTATATAAAGGCCTTGTAAACAGAATTAAGAATTATTGATGATGAATGAAAATTTGTTTTGCAAACTTGAGAGCTTTAACAAAGTTTTCTGTGAGGATGTAATTCTCTCAAACTTGAAGAATGATTCTTCGTTCTGCGTGCGGTTTGGTGTGAGGCCAACTTTTCTTCCTTGAAGTGATTCATTGGATCTTCTTCTACCCCTATTTTCCTTTTTGTTTTTATTTTAATTGACGAGCTAGAACCCGAACCGCTACCTTGCTGGATTTACGTTATTTTAAGGTTAGCGTGCGATTTTTCCGCATCAGTATGTATGTTACTTTTGTGTGTCTCCTCCTCATAGTTTGAAGTTTGACTGCTTTGATCAACATTGTGATGCGTATTTTAGATCCACCTGTTTGAATTGTGGTCGGATAATTGGAGACGTCAAAAGAGAAAGCGGACCCACGAATGGGCTTTTAAAAAAAGGCCCGTTAAATACCCGTTTAATCAAAAAGAAGAAAATCCAACATTTATTAGGGTCTTCAACTTTCAATCCCATCACTTTTATGTTTGGCCTATTCTGAAGTGTCAAACGAAGTCGGATTGATGCGAAATTGGTCATATTTGAAAGTTTATCGAAGTAGCTTTCCAACGAACCAAAAAACGTGCAATTGCGACAAGTATTGAAGAAGTTATGGGCAGTTTTCAGAAGTTGTACATAAAGTGACGAATTTCAAGAATCCTAATTGAATTAGGATTAGTCTCTTTTATTATTTTATTTTAGAAAGTAAGAGTTGTTTCTTTTATTAGAAATAGAATTAGTTTCCTTATTGTTTTAGGACTTTATTGTTTTAAAAGAATTAGGATATTTTTTTTATTAGGAATTAGAGTTATACTAGGATCTTTAATTTTATGCATTGGTTAGCCTATTTAAAGGTTTGTAAACATTTTTATTATTAGTTTTTGGTTAATGAAAATTGCTTATGCAAAATTGAGAGTTATAAACTTTCGTGAGGGTGTGATTCTCTTAAAACGGAGAGCGATTCTTCGATTCCCGCTTGCAGTTTGGTGCGAGGCCAACTCTTCTTCCATCTCTATCTTTTTTAGATTTACAGTTTGCGTAAGTAGCGTAATCCTAAATATTTTATTGATCTCATAAAAGTCCAAAATCAATATTTTGTTCATCATTAATTTTATTAATCTTTTATTTTCGTTTGGTATCGAGAGAACTCGCTTGCGAGTTCGTTCGACGCCCTAAAACTATCGGAGATCTAGCCGTTCATAAGAACCCTAGTCTTCTAAATCTGCGATAGGGAACGTACACTAAAGTAACGCTATTTTGGGCCAAAATTAAATCACCTAATTTAATTTCTAGAATTTTTCATGATAATTTGTTATGAGAAATTATTATTTTTATTAACTGATTAAATTAATTTTAATCCTAATCTCAGCCCTAACATTGCATTTAGTAAGTTCCCGCATCACATTGCCTCCAAAGCTCCTCGTCGATACTGGTGGTTGAAATGGGAGACCTCCCATCATCCACATGCTCCTCCGCTAGGGATCCAAGTTTGGTTTACCGAACCGAACCGATATCGATTTTTCCTGTTTTTGTTTCGATTCAGTTAGCTTGGTTCGGTTTGGTTTTTTTTTTTTTTAACAAAGCCAAAACCAAAATATTTTTTTCGGTTGTGTTTTGAGATTTTTACTATTTTTTTTATCGGTTACTATTTTTTATATTTTTAATGTATTTTCTTGGTTTATTCTTTGATTTTTCAGTTTTCTCATCATACCCCCTCGATTTTTGATTTTTTCCACCCTAAACCAAATCGAAATGGAATCGGTTCGGTTTGGTTCGGGTCGGACTGAATCAGTCTTCAGACCGGTTCAGTTAGCTTGGTTTTCTTTTCATTTTCGGGATTTGGGTCAAACCTTGCATCCCTATCCTCCGCTCAATCTGCGATCCTCAGTTCACCTCTACGTACCTTACTTCAGCACACGTTCTACCCTAGAGGTATCAGTTTGGTGAAAATCTCTCTTTGGTCACATCTTGACCACTGCAAAAAAACTTTGACCTACTCTGAGATACCAAATACCATAAATCACATCTGGCTTTCAATACAAGTGGTATAGAAAATTGCATGAAATTAAAGAAGCAAACTCTAGCTGCAGTATAAAAGGAGATAAAAACCTCACTTAATGAAAAAATGTGTGAAAGCACAACCCTTGCATAACATTAAAAACTAAAAAATCGACTAGCCTAAACAGCACTTAATATTATAGAAGCCCTCTTAGAAGCTCACATTAATTAAGGCTTCCTATTTTTAACTAAACAATGACCGAAATATGAATTTAATATCCTAAATATCACTTTTTTCAACCTTGGACCAATATGCAAAGCTAAACTTCGGTTTCTGCGAGATTCTCATAAGTCATAACCTCATTCTAAATATCAGTTGCCCAATTAAATAGGAGATTTCCTCTAATATCAGCCAACCACAAGTCTTGTAACAGTCCCCAAAATTTCAGCAACATCAACATCTTCCGGTGAATCACAAGATACTCTTTATACTCCCCAGTCACAGCCTTTCACTAATCTTATTTTAAGCATTCCAACTTCTGATTTCCCTAATATTTCAGGAGAAGTGAGATTTTGAGATAATAAAAAATTAAAAAATTAAAAAGTCCTAAATCTTCACTTATTGTCCCTCTATATCACATGAGAATTTGAGCGTAGGGAACTGCGTAAATACACTTTAAACTCCTTATTTTCTTCCCTTCAACTAAACTTCCTAACAGCCACATTAACACTTCAATCTCCCATAATTTAGGACTGAAGAACTACAAGAAGAAAAAAAAAGGATTTTTTGCATGGTGATGCAACTCATCTATTGGTGATTCATTTAAGAGGCATCTCCACTTTTAAGCCGTCATGTGCTCCTCCTTTAATGTGTCCCATGTGATCTTGATGCTGCCATGTTGGGCCTTTTAATGAAGGCCATTAACCTTATGTGCAGGTCCATAATCGCATGTCTCCTATTCTTCGTTTTTCCTCTTTTCTTCTCCTCTTTCTTGTTATTGTTCTTTTTCTTTCTCCGTTAAAATGCTCCTCCCTCCTTCGTGTTACCCTTTTTGTGACTGCATCACCCGCTTACACTCAGCCAGCCTAAGCCATCATTTCAGGCTCTTGTAGAGCATTCCAGGAGGGCTTGCGTAGGGCCTCACCGCCTAGGCCCCAACTAAGCCCAGCGCTGTGCACACTGGTGACAGAATACAACGCCCCAAGTTTGTGCAGCATAGTTCACAGCCCAAACCTAATTTGGCCCACCAAACTATTTCTTATTTGTTGATAATCAAATAATTAAATTAAACAAAATAATATATATATATATATATATATATATATAGCACAACATTCCCCAAGATACAGCAGTGACCTGCATAAAGGGAAAAGTGGAGGAATATATAGCCTCCCCACCCAAATATTATATACAGACATTGTACAAGATCGAACCATATAAACAATCGTGGTCCCTATATACTCTCACCCAACAGTATTTTATCTCAATCCCCGAGAAGTTCCGGTGAGTAGTGGCCACAGCCAAATGGGTAACCCAGTCCTTGATTTAGCCTTCTAATTGATCAGTGAAGCAACTTTCACAGCAAAAAATAATATTAGACAAACAAAAAATAGAATAAAATAAATCAAGTTACTCCTTTCCTTCCAAATGTACCACACAACACCATAAAGAACCAGCTTCCATAGCATGCGATCGGACCAAATAAGTGGCCCTCTCCCCAAGAGGCAAGGTCTTCACATACTGATCTGCAATCTGACTTGGTAGTAATAATGCTCAAGAGCTGGCCATACACAGCGCACACCTATTCAGAAATTACAATCTGCACTTGTAACGGTGATTGATCGTAAATATTTCATCCCATGCTGCACTTTAACAAAAGATAAAAGAGCTTGGTGGGCAGGTATCCTCCAAAGCATGGTCCACTGTTGTCGTCTATCACCAGCACTTCACCTCGACTGTCCAAACTCCCCTATCATCAACCCCTAATATTATGGTGTGATAAGCATGAGACACTCTAGGCAATTTAACTTCAGAATCATTAAACAAGAAGTCGAGAACACTCAATAATTTAAAACATTCTCTTTTGTGGTGCACGACTGAAATGCCATAGCATGATCCTTATAGAAGAAAAACATTGACCCTTTTCTTTCTTTTAGTGACATCATTAAACATTAATTATATTAGTTGAATATCACAAATGAGTATATAATATATATAGTGAATGAGTATATAACATTTATTTGATGAATGTAACAATCGGGTATTCGGATATATAACATTATATGCAGCATAAATTATGATGTTTATAATTTTATATTTTTTTTTTATCCATGGGTGTCCGGGCCAGCTTGCGCGCACCTAGACTAAATCCCAAGGGGCCCTGGAGCTAACGACCGGGTAATACTCCAGTGGCCCTGAGGGGACTCGAACTGGTGGCCATTGGGGAGCAAACCCAAGGCCTAACCAACTGAGCTACCCCTCCGGGTTATATTTATAATTTTATATTATATATTATATTTATTATTTAATGTTAGTAAGACCTACATTACTGAATGATGCAAAGTGTGAGGCGATTATAAGACCAAATCATGTGGCTGAGACGTATATGCTGAGGTAGATGCATGGAGTAACAAGAAAGAATTAAAATATAAAAGAGTACATAGGAGGAAGTTTAGGAGTGGCCCTAGTGAAAAAGAAATAAAGAAAGTCTCTTGAGATGGTTTAGGCATGGATACTTGAAACAGCCATTCTACGAAGGATTGAAACGATAGTAACTCATAGACGCATAAAGGAGAACAGGAAGACCAATAAAAACAATGAGAGAAGCAATGAGAAACAACATGAAGGATTGTTGAGTACTGGAGTAACGGAGAGCTTAGCACCGATTCTTACCAGGTGATCTAGGAATTTGACATTGAGAAATAAGATTCACAAGGCCGATACCAAATTGATGGGACAAGGCAATGAAGATGATGATGTTGATATAAAATAGTATGACATTTATTGCCCGTAACAATAAAAACTACGATAATGTACAATATATAGTTTTATATATCATATAAATAAGTGATTAAAAAATATAATGCACTCGCCCAAGTTGCATCTGAGAGTCACAGTGCAAGTGTGATAACAGATCCAGTCATCATATTTTTTACAACATTTAAAATGAATCAGGACATTTTAAACAAGTCATGAATGAAACTGCAATGCAAAGTTGCATTACATACCCAATAGTTGAAACAAAATAAAAAATTCTTTGGTGATTACTTTGGCACACAAGTCTAACCTCAATTCACTTGTCAACAGACAGTTTCAAATTTGAGCAGTAAAGGATCGAGGGACATTTCAGATTCTTGATGTAATTAGAAATTCACCTGGATACTCTATAATTCTAATAGATTAGGATTTATGCCATTTATGATCATATGCTTACCTTCTTCAATTCCACTTTGGGAGGAGCAGGTTCCTGATAGAAGCTCGGCATGGGTGTTGCTTTAAAAGTTAAGCTCTTCCTAAGCATCTTAATCTCAGCCTCTTGAGTTTCCTATACACGGACAGAGCACAAAATCATTAGAAGGCATAGACTACCTTGTAACAATCAAAATCAGTACGAACCAAGTACTATTCAATGTATAATATATATTAGTGTTCCACCTTAGATTTGGCCTGCAAATTAGTTTTCTCAACTTCCTTGGCATGAATCTTTTCCTCAAGCTTTGAAAAGAACTGGTCAAGAACACAATAGCAACCATCTTCAGTTGATCAAATGCAGATGCAGTTAGTAATAATTGTATGGCTTACTCTGAACAAGTGACCATGAAGTAAGAATTGGGCTGACCTCTTTTCTTTTCTCAGCTCGCTCATTACATTTAAAACTGAAGCTATAGGAAGGAATAGTTCCCATTCTTTGAGGTTTGGAACATTCAGCAGTGGGACTTCTAAGAAACAATTAAGGATAAATGAAGCCAAAAATGAACTGATAAAAAGCAGAAGATGTCTATGAGAGAAGCAGAACAGCTGAAAAGACAAATTACAATTACAAAGGATACAAAGAAGTTGACCGAGAATGTTCATCAATTTTATTTGGTGCTGCTTGTTTCAGAGGCTTCAGATTTTTTACCTGCTCCCTGCAGCAAAGAAGGCACATTTCCCAGATGGAAACAGAAGACTACGTAATCAATCAAGATAGCATCCAAGTACTATATAACTCAATGAAAAAGTACATAAAGATCGGCCATATGTTCCCTCTTCCACTAGATTAACCTTACGCCAATGATCAAAAATAGACAGTAAAATTTTACAAAGAAAAAGATAGTATGCAGGCATCATCACCAAGGATGCTGCAGGCTGGTGAGACAACAACAGCATCAACCAGAACTGCAGGAAAAACTTACTTCAGGCCTTCAGACTGTGAGGCAACTGTGGCCGACGATGCTGATCCAGAATTTCCAGATTTCTGTACAAAATAAATATAGACAGCTAACTACAGTCACTACTACAAAAGATGATACTTCAAAGAGAAAAACATAAGATAAAACAGGGGCATTGATGTTGCCATGTTACTATAGGCTATCCTAGTAATGAAACCAAAGATCAAAAAATTCACCTCAGAATGCCGAGAAGCAGTCAGTCCAGAAGTCGATCTCATCAGCCTGCCCAAATTGGCATTAGCGTTGACCTCGAGGCTCTGCCTTCCATTTAGTGATGCCCTATTAGCTGCAGCAGCAAAGGGCTGCTTTGGACGGGAAGTTGAAGTGACAGAACCATTTGAAACAGGAGCTGCCTCCTCTGCTTGTTTCCCATCTTTATCCTTTTTTTGGGCCGATGATTTCACATTTCCAGATGATAAGTACTTGCCCTCGCCTTGTTGCTTCTGAGATTTCGGTTCGTTTACATGATCTGGGTCTTTTACTCCTGATTCCTAGAAAAAGAATTTACAAAAAAAGGTAAATGAGGTGCTTTGCTCCCAATACCTAGAAGAAGAATATTACAACAAAGGTCAATGAGGTGCAACTAAAATAAAGTGAAATAATGCAAACACAACTAAACAAAAGATTCAAAATCCACCTTAGAAGTAACACCATTGCCAACTTCCCCTACAGATGAGTTAATCACTTCACTACCTTCCAACTGGGCGGATGTGTTTTCCAACTTGTCACCCAGTTTCAGAGTCTCTATACTAGTTTTGAGATTCCCATTTATGTTGTCTGATAACAGTAACACACCATTTTCATGACCGAGCGAGTTATTCCCAGTACTGGTTACAGGATTGTCAGCATCCATTATGCGCTGAAAAGCGAAAATCAACAGCTCAAAAGTGATCTTTTTCTGTTTGTATCCAATCAATTGCTAGAAAATCTACAAGCAGGTCACAGTATAAATTATGAGGCACTACAACTATCTTCCTCATCAAAATAATGAGAAGAAAATAACATAAAGGAATGTGAAGTTCTTTAAGCTACAATCAAAATGAAAAGATTTTATCAGGTAGAATGAAAATCAACATGAAAAATGTGAATTAATAAAGCTGAATTATTGAATGTAAGCAATTTTTGGTAGGGCTTAGGAGAAACTTCATTTTGAATAATTTTCCAAATTTTCACAAAATCTCTCTCCTTCGGCTCACAAAAAAGGGGGGAAAATGTTACTCTTTCTTATCACATTGTTAGGAACCTCAACGATTTTCTATTTAAATTCAAGATCCTTGTTGAATAAGTGTGTTATTACGTATTACTAGTATTAATTAGAATTAAAAACTTGGCACAAATAGGGGCCATAAGATATCTATTTGAATGGTGGGGGCAAAAGTGTAGAATAGAGAAAATTTGATTGTGCTTTTTGACTTTAGAAAGAAGCTCCCTACACACAAAAAAATCATTTTATGTTACTTCTTCTAATCAAATTATTATTGAGTGCAGATTGCCCATCTCGAGATTTTTCCATTTTCTTATGAACGCATATCGCATATAAATTATCAAAATGCTGCTCAAAATTGGCAAGGCGAAATAAAAGAGACTTAAAGAAAAAGAAGAAAAAACGTTAAATAGAAAGCTAAAATCAAAGATGAAGATCCGGAAAATGGTGATATTCAAACAGATTCCGCACAAATCATTTCTGGATATTTTTTAGTCATAAATTCAATCTAAAATTTTTGCAATAATTAAACATAATTGACCTATAATATTCCCATTTTTGAACTCTTTCTTTGACAATAAAGGCCATAACCATATGAGATTTAAATTGAAGGAAGAATTCAAATGATAGTGGATTAATGAGATGAAATAAATCCGTAAACAAGACACCATTTTTAGGGCATTGACAGCACTCTCAACTGCTTTACGATCTCCAAATACGAAGAAACTAGAAAAATCAATCTACTGAATGAAACTTCAACTCATTTATCGGATCAAGGACCGATCCGAAAACAAAAAAGTATCGAAAATAGTACGAAAACTTTAAACAGATGGATCACTATTCATTCATTCGATTCGAAAAGAAAAACAGAAGATTTTAAGGTACTACAGAGATTTGAGCGTTTTTCTTACCTCTGTTTTGAAGATATATAAAAGAGGATCTTAGATTTGAGTTTCTACAATGGCGACAGTAAAGGAACAAGAAGGCGATGATTCTTTAAGAGATCGAACGCCATAACCGTGGGGTTTCTCCCAGCAGAGAGAGAGAGAGAGAGAAAGAGAGAAGATCTGAGCCCTTGTTTTTCGTATAAAAACTCGAAATAGACAGGTTTGTTTTTTCAAATATAAAGAAAAAAATAATGGCAATCAGACGGCTTTCAATAAGTCAAGCATTGAAAGGTCAGTGAACGAGATTAAACACTCGATTGCGCAATGTTCAGGTGTGATTCGTGTGAAAATGCAGTCTGGGGGTGTTCTCATTTATTTTTTCTTGTCTCTCTTTGATCTGGTGTTAAGCGTATATACCAGAGTTGCGTGCTTGAAAAAGTAATGGAGCTGGAGGCTCTCATTTTGAGGGCGGCTAAGCTTAGAAAAAAACTTATTTAACCAAAAGAGCAATAATAAAATTAAGAAAAGTTCCTTGTGGACCTAGGAATTACAATGAACACACTTTATGCTAAGTTATACCAGCTTTGAATCTTTATTAATTTATTATTATGATAGCTCTCTTTGCGCCTACCCAATTACGGAGATCGCTTTGTGACAGAGTCAATATCCGAGCTTGTAGCATGGTGCCTGCGGCACGTGATATGGTACCGGTAAGGCACGCAATATCTTAGTGCCGAGACGGCACAGCATGTAGTGTTAGGAGGGCACGCGACATAGGGTCAAGAGGGCCTCGCAATGTGGTCATGCTGCGAGAGTCGCGTCATGATCGCAGGAGAGACGATGCGGGGACTTGACACTGTGTGCCATGGACAAAAGTTTGTGTGTCATGATTTATGTCAAACCAAGGTGTGTGTCACGGGCAGAGGGTCGTGTGTCATGGTAGTATATCAAACTAACATGTTTAGGGTCCTTTTGTTGTTTATGTATAGATGGTGTTTGGACCATCTATGTGAGAAAGGAACTGGAGAGTTGTCTTCAACCCACACGGAGCCTTGCGTTGCCAGAGGGGACGCAAGTGTCTCCTAGGCCTGAAAGGATGGGCCTAGGACGTCGACGCAGCGATGTCGTGTGGCACCCAAGGTGAGGTTGAAATATGGCCCCGGACTACGCGTCGCGGTGCATACGGCTATGCAACTTCACGAACGCTGCGTGAGACTCAGTAGAGCACGACAGCATGAGGGATGCGTGGGACTTCGTTGAGAACGGTAGCATGAGGTAAGCACGCAACTGTGGGCTTCGTACAGTATGCGAGCAAGACATGGTGGCATGGGGAGCTGCATGCCAATACTATTGCAAAGCGATGTACTAGTACACTACACAGAGTGAAGTTTGAGCAGGTCAAGTATAGAGCAGTGGTGTAAGTGAGCGTGTCATAAGGGGCACAATACGTCGGATGGTAGACCGCAAAATAGAGGTAACCACAAAGGGGAGTTCCCGTCCTCTAGGCGAGTGGTATCAAAACTGATTAAAGAGATTGATTGGCTTCATTGCATGCGGTAGTAAAGCACCGCACGAGTTGATGACGCATCGAATGACGCCCCCGCAACAGTTGGTATCAGAGATAGGCTAACTTAGCTCATCGGGCGTTAGGTGCCGTACGGGCTGACATTGCTGGAAGAGTGACCCCATGACAGCCTACACTATAAAATTGTTGAGTGCGTTGAACCCAACGAGGGAGATCGATATTCATCCCAATCTTTCACATGATTGATCTTGACACTATGGGTGTACTTAGGGCTGCAACCGAGCCGGGTTGAGCTCAAGCTTGGGTCAACTCTAGCTCAACTCTACCTTATACGAGCCGAGCTGGAACTTGGCTATAGGCCTTCGAGCCTGAAAGGTCTTAAGCTCTAGCTCGGTTGCTCGGGTTGGATAGAACCGAGCTTCGAGCTAAATAAACGTTGTTATAATGTTATTATTTTTTTCTAATGTTATTTTAAATATTACCTTCGTTTTTTTAATAAATAAAATATTTAATAAAATTTAATAAATGAAAGCCTTAATAAAATTTAATCCCTTAGTCCTTTTGGATTTAGCAAATCGATTGAAGAACAATGTGTTTAATTAAATCTTGAAAAGTAAAAAAGTGTTTAAATTTAATGTGCTAGATATTGATTAAGAGCAATAAATACTGATCATAGGTGGTGATTAGGTGGTCAATTTTCGTGCTAATCGTTGTTCATTGAGACGAGTGAGAAAGATCTTTAATAGTTGTACAAAGAGTGAGAGAGAAAAAGAGCAAACTTCAATAAAAAATCATAAGGATTATATGTTAATTACATATTTATCCATTATAAAGTAATCATTAGATGAATATTATATGAGGGAAAAGTAAATAAAAAATAATTAAAAATATATATAATTTATTTTATTATATATAAAAGTATTATATATTATTAATCAAGCCAAGGTTTACAAGTTCAACTCTAGTTCGGCTCTACTTCAATTTAGCTTTAAATAAAAAGTTCAGCTCTGGATCTTGAGCCAAGCTTAAGAGAGCTAAAGCTCTCATTTTTAAATTGAGCCGAGCCGAATTGTTGAGCTGACTATGCTCTATTGCAGCCCTAGTGTATTATCAGATCGTCTGCTTTGTATTCTACATCTTGCACAGATTCCTTATGTGGGCGCATCAAGCTCCATAGTGATTTTAAGATCACTTTTTTAGATAGGTTCCATGTGGAATTAGGGGCGGGAGAAAAAAAAAAAGGTTGTTACTACCAACCAATTTATGTTATGGCCACCTCACTTAAATGGAAGGAATTATCTGTTGACTGCATTTAAATCAAACAATGGAGATCCTTTTTGTCCCAAACTTCCACTAAAATGATCTCATAATCATGGGCCTACTATCAAACGGCCAAATGTTGACTCCATGTGGCACACATCCCCAAAAGTGAATGTGAGCCTAGCATACCATTAAATGTGTTCACATTCACTTTCGGGGGTGTGTGCCACATGGAATCAACATCTGATCATCTGATAGTAAACTCATGATATCAAGATCATTTGTGTGGAAGATTGGGTTAAAAACGATCTCCATTGTCTGATTTTAAAACAGCCAATGGATGTTTCCTTAGTTGTAGTTAGGTGGTTGTTACATAATGTTGTGTGGCAGTAATACCAGCCAAAAAAAACTCGATGAAACTGAATAAAAAAAAAAATCATAAAAACTGACATGGGATCAATTTGGATTGGTTTCAATTCAGGGAGTGGGGAGTTCAATTAATCGAAACAAAAACATTTTCGATCAGGTTCAGTTGAAGGTGAACCGACACTGAAATCAAAATTTTGATTTCAATTCAATTTGGTTGCTCGAACTTCCACCACCATGTGGATTACAAAAACTAGCAGTGTGATGACCCATGATGTCAAGATCAATCACGGGGAAGATTAGGATGAAAATTGATATCTATCACCCAATTCAATAAAGTCAATGGGTTTACGGTATAGGTGCCTTAATAATTGGGTAGGGGTGAACAAAGGTACCCCTATTTTTGATAGATTTTCATTAGTTATTGTGTGGAAAGCAAAAGTTGGTATGCAATTAGAAATACAGTACTAAGTATATTTTTGGGTACCTCAATTTGCGCGAACAGATTTACTGAAAGCGCCAATGTTGAAAACCCCTTGAATTGATTGATTTTGATCAAACGATGGAGATCGTTTTCCACTCCAATCTTCCACACAATGAAGTTGAGACTATGATCTTCCAATCAAATAGTTAAGTTTTTTATTACATATGTCACAGATCTCAAAAAATGACCCTAAAGTCACGTTTGAGCGTGATGTCTCATATGATTTTAAGGCAACTTTTTAGGTATCCCTGCAATGTACAAAAAATTTACCGGTCTGATATACGCTTATAGTCTCAAGATCTAACGTGTGGTAGATCAGAGTGTAAAATAATATTCATCTTTTGATTAGAAGGAGTCAATGGGTTTCTAGGGTTGTCATAGTTAGCGCTTTCAGCAAACAGAGGTACCCTAGATTTTTGTCCTTCCCAGATAGTACTTAGTACCCGACCCTATGCACCAAGCGGGAGTGTGGGTTAATCATGTAATCAAGCGTTGTTATAAGAGCATGCAAATCTGTGAAGGTATGCGTTTGACCTTCCACTGATTGGACCCTCAAGCATATCGAGTAGGGGTGTTATCGGGTCCAATTCGGGTCGGTTTTTATGCAAAACCGAAACCAAACCGATATCTATCGGTTTCTATTTTATGAAACCGAAACCGAACCGATAAGATTCAAAACCGAAATCGAACCGATAGTTATCGGTTCGGTCGGTTTTCGATTTGTAAACCTCATTTTTTTAACTTTTCTTTATTTGTAGTATTTAATCGAATCAAATCGATTTTTTCGGTTTCCGCTTAAAGTTTTCAAAATTTATACAAACTAAACCCATTTATACAAATTGTTTTTGCAAACTCCTATGATTCAAATGATTTTATGACTTTTGGTGATTAATAAACTAAAGCAGCAACAGATGGCTTTCTACAATAAGCCTTACACATCATCAAGCAAACATAAATATACTATAATCCATATATATACCACTATCGGTTTCTTATCAGTTCGGTTTCAATTTTTTAACGTTAAAATCGAAATCAAACCGATAATTGTCAGTTTCTATTTTTTGAAATCGAAACCAAGCCGATATATCTCAAAACCGAAATTTCAGTCGGTTTTATCAATTCTGTCGGATTTTTGCACAGCCCTAATATGGAGTGGGTCAGAAAAATAGCGTATCCAGTGGCAGTGAGGAGCTACTTGTTCAGTTTAGGTTCCTACTCGCTGGGCAGTCTATGCACCTGGTGCTGCTTTCACAAGTGCCAACAGGCAACAAGTTTGCAGATTGTGGAATATAGTTAGACTTCGGGGCCTAAATCTATGTGAAACCGCCACGGCCATCAACTAATAGGATGATTCGGATGGTTAGATTTAGTATTATTTTTTATAAAGCTTACATATATGGTAACCTATCCAATTTAGATGGCGATTTGGAATGAGTCACATTTTTTAGTGACACTATTTTTCACCAAGTTTTTATGTGATTGATAGATCATGATCTAAAGATCTATGATGTCAAAAATTGGAGAGAAAAATATTTCTATTATTTGATTCAAAAAAATTTAATATATTTAAATTAGCGGATTTAGATAATAGTTATTCAATTTAAAAACATTTGACGAATTTGTATATATCAAAGCTTTCTGATCAATGATACAATTGATGAAACTATGTGTGTTCTCCAATTCTTTCATCTGCAAAAGTTAGTGGAGGGAGATCTACCTGAGCAGGGCCAACAGTGCTCAGGTGAGGTACCTAATACCAACTCCAAACATGTAGCCGTATAAAAGAGTTGGGATATATCCGTTGAATAATAAGAAGTTAGAGAGGGGACGAGCTAATCAGACGAACTCGGTTGAATCGTTGTAACTCGGCGAGATTTGAAGGTGACGTGGAGGACAGCTCCAGATTAGCAGTCATTGGCAGGCAATAATGACGTGGCGACAAAGCGACCGATGAGGCTCTCTTGTCGGTGTCGTTAGGTGGGTTGGCCCACTGCTTCTGCGGTCCACCACTCGTTACCAAGTAACTCCGGTTCCACATGACTCGCTCACTCTCGTGGACCCCACGCCAACCTCGTATCAGATGTTGCCACGTAGGGATCAGGGTTTAAAATGGGGTCTACTGTTCACGTGTCACGGTGTATGCCATGTCATCCTAGCATGGGCCTGTTCTTAATACATTTGATTTGGGCATCAATTTAGTGCTCAAGGAGCCTTTGCTTGAAGAAGAATTATAAGTGGTGGACAATTTTTTTTTTGACAATTTTGCATACACTGTATATGGCACGACATGATTGGCTGCAGTTCTTGGGCCCTATTATGCATACCGACAGGTACGTCGCACCACATAAGCTGCCTGCAAAATTGTCCACGGTATAATAGTGTCTTTTGTTTTAGGTGCATTAGTTTTTTAATCCACGATATTCTCTCCTCTCAATTTAGGTTTTACATCCTTAATCGGTTGACTTTTTTGAATAAGATAATGGGGATTATTTTTCACCCCAATCTTCCACACAAAAGATCTTGAGATGATAGGCCTCCATTAGACGGTCAAATTTTGATTCGACATGGCACACATCTCAAAAAGTGATCCAAGAATTAGGTTTGATGCATGCCCATAATCATGTTAGTTTTTGGGATGTGTGCCTTGTGGAATCATAATTTGACATCTAGACCAAGGTATCAAAATCTGTATCGATTTGCTCGAGGCCGATACGTATAGGCCTTTTTCTTTTGTTTTAAAAAAAAAAAAAGGAAAACAACATATCGGCCGATACAGTATTGGGTACCCGATACGAGATACCGATACGTATCGGTATGACCGTAAACCAATATGTATCGGTATCGGCCGATTATTGATACCTTGGATGGGACCATGATCTCAAGATCCATTATGCGGTAGATTGAGGAGAAAAAAAAATCTCCATCATTTGGTTCAAAACATTCAATATTTTACACAGGAAACTCGAGTTGAGAAGGAAGTATCTCTGATTGTAAATTTGTATACAGATTGTGCATTGGCTGTCGTCAGGTTAGATCAATCTCAACCTGACCCTAAACAAACACACAAGCACGTTGTGTAGCTTTTTGGTAGAACGAGTGGGCGCGCATGATGGGGCGTTAAGTGTGATGAGGCTAGCATCACATTCATATTTGCGGTCATGTTATGGAGCGATAAGGGCTTGTCGTGGACTATGAAGGATGGCGGTTGAGAGTCACAATGGTTTGCCATGAGGGCCAAGGTTGAAGCCGATGTAGGTTTTTATGGTGGCGTTGATGCTTGGTATGATGGCATGGATGTGGAACACGAAGGGAGAGTAGTGTGGACATGCGTGGGAACGCAAGGGTCATATAACATCGTAAGGAAGCTTCCATCAAGGGTAAAGTCAAATCCCCCTAGACCAAGGCTAGTCAGGCGGCTACCTTGAGCCCCGATTTTCAAGGGACCTAAATAAATATTCTCGTTTAAACCTAGGTTTTAATATATATATATATATATATATATATATATATATATATATATATATATATATATATATATATATATAAAGGTCCTCATCTCCAGCGTCTCTCTCTTGGTCTCTCCAAACCCTCTTCTCTCTCTCTCTCTCTCTCTCTCTCTCTCTCTCTCTCTACAATCCACTCTCGAGGCTCTATCGCCAGGTGCACCACTCCAGATCGCCCTATTTCTCTCTCTTTCTAAACCCCGCAAAACCAGACACTGACCACAATGCCCGACCTACCTGAATTGCTGAAGTCGTTGAACCTAACGATCGACACCCTCCTTGGCTGCCTCCCCCACTTGAGCACTTCCACAGGCCACCGCCGACTGTCCGGTAAGCCCCCTTCTTTAATTTTTTTTTGAAATTTAGACTTGTCGGTTAATTTATAATTTGGTTTTGATAGAAATTTTCACGATTTTGTTGTTTGATTTCGGTTAATGAGGTAGTTAATGATCCATAATTTTAGTTAATCTATTAATAGAAATTTCAATTTTGATAGAAATTTAATCTATTGATTTTAGTTAATGATCTATAAGTGTATATAAGTGTGATGATTTTTTGTAGATCTCTTCAATTTCTTTGACGCATTTTGATTGAACAGAATGGTTTTGATGATATATGTTTTTGACCATTTCATGATGAAATTGTAGAGCATGGCAACATTTGTGGATATACTACATTTTCTATGTATAGTAACTTTAAAATATATGCAATTTACTGCATTTTGTGTTTTCTGTAATTTTTCAATTGTAAACCCTTTATAGGAAAATGTGATCGAGGGTAGATTATCTTGTATAAGTTGTTTTCATGATTTTAAATATTGGCCATATCCGATATGTATCGGGTTAGACCCTCATTCGATATGATATACACCCTTATTTTGTAAAGGGTCAATTATCGTGTCAAATAAGCCAAATGTAGGCACATATCTGGTCATATCAACCCATATTTATCATATATGATTCGAACAAAATTTGCAAAATGCCCTTTTTAGCAAAACATTTAAATTTGATAACAGTTTGGCATTTCACTACGTATGTCTGTATTTTTTTGTTGATGAGTTATATAGATATATGTATCTATGTATGATGTATATGTGTATGTATGTATATATGTATGAACTATGTATGTTTGTGCATAGGATTGCATGAAGATTCATTTTTATCAATTTGATGGAAAGCTGGGGTAGCGATTTGGTGACTTGGGTTTGCTCCCCAAGGTTACTGGTTCGAAACCACTCCCTTTTTGTTAAGCAGGTGTAGTGGGTTGCGTAAACTGTGAAGTAATCGTGGCACGGTTGGGGCTTTCACCCCGTAGAGATTGTCCAAACGCAAACTGGGAAATTTCAAATGTTTGAGGAGCCAATTAATGCACTTATTTTTATTTATAACTTTATTTATTATGTTGATAATTAAATGATAGACATTGATTTTTTTTTAGAAATGGATGTTTCTTTGATAAATGAATTTTTTTTCTTCGAATGAATCGTTATATATATATGATATTAGTAACTTATCATTGTCTTAAACTCATGTTTGTAGTTGAGGAACACCACACTCAAATCATGTCTAATAGAAGCTATCATTCTAGAGCTGAGAAAAGAAGGAATGAGCAAAAGACAGAAAAATTTATTCAGTCTTAAGAATGAGCTATTTATAAATTTTTTGAAAGCAGTAAACAAACAGAGCTCAAAAACTTAAGCAATAAGGAAGAAAATGACAATAGTGAAGAACATGAAGGTTAAGACTTGGTGAATAAAGGGGAAGATGAGCATGAAGAAGAAAATATAAATAAGAATGAGATTGAGATTGATAATAACAAATGTTGGCCTTTAAATATATATGATCCGAACAATTAGAATGATGCCTAACAGAGTCTTAGAGACTTCTTAGTAGAGAAGGGTCCTTTGAGAGATGAGAATGAAAAATTTTCGAGAAGCATTTATGGTAGGAAGTTCTTGTCTTCCCATTATATGCGACAATTAGTAAATGGAGAAAAGAATGATATAAAATAATTAATATATTCAAATACTAGCTAAAAAGTTTATTGTTTCAGTTACAAGTTATTTTTCACTGAATGAATGACTACTCAATTGGCTAAAGAATGATTCAATGATTGGAAGAATATACGCAAAAAATTGAAAAGTTATGAATGAACTAGCGAACATATTACAAACGTGGGCAAATGAATTGAGTTGAATTTGAGATTGAAAAAAAAAGAGACAATTGATCAAGAGGTCCAAGAAAAAATAAAGGAAGAGAAAGAGCATGGGAAGAATGTATTAATAAGGATTATTTACATCGTGAAGACTTATAGCATTTTAGAGGAAAATGAAAAGATTTATCAAGAGATGAATGAAATCTTTTTTAGTATAGTTGAAATGATAGCCAAATTTGATCCAATAATGTAAGAGCACATTCAACGAATTCAAAATAAATATATTCATTATTATTATCTAAGTCACAAAATTCACAATGAGTTAATACAAATGATGAGGATACAACAAAAGTATGATTATTCAAAAAATCAAAGCAATAAAATACTATTCGATAATACTTAATTGCACTCCAGATATTATTCATGTAGAGCAAATGTCTCTTGTTATAAGATATATTGATGAATTACCAAGTCAAATACAAGTGAAAGAGTTCTTTCTAGAATTCTTGAAAGTTAATGATACTTCTAGACAAGGAATTTTAATGTTCTTGTAGAAATTTTAAAGACTCTTAAGCTCAATATTGATGATATAAGAGGACAAGAATATGATAATAGATCTAATATGAAAGGAAAATATAAAGGAGTATAAAAAAAAATTACTTGAAATAAATCCTAGAGCATTTTACACGTCATGTGATTGTCATAGTCTAAATCTTACACTTTCTGACATGACGAACTTCTGTTCTAAAGTTTTAATATTTATAAAACGGTGAAAAATATTAACGGATAATGTGAACGGTTTTACAGTTAAGGGGCTATCACAAATATGTTGGGAGGGTAGTGTTCAAAGTGTTAAAGCAATAAGGTATCAAACTTCAAAAATAAGATGCTCTACTTATCCTGGCAGAGTCTACTTGTAAAAATGATGAAAATTTTTTTAGTAAAGCACAATCTCTCGCAATAAATGAACTTAAGAGTTGTTAGTAGCTATGATTATTTGACGCAATGTATTGTTTGCTGTGAATACTGTTAGCAAATTTCTTCAACAAGAAAATATAAATATTAATATTGCTATCTAATAATTAGAAGGACTCATTACCTATTTTAAAAGGTATAGAGAAAGTAGGTTCGTAGAGGCTGTAACTGAAGCTAAGGAAGTTGCGACTCAAATGGGGATCAATCTTATATTTCGTAAAAAATGCATTGTTTCAAAAAAGAGACAGTTTGATGAGGATACAAATGAAGAAGTGGCATAGTTAGCTGAAGAATCTTTCAGAATTAATTACTTCACTTATATTATTGATCAAGACCTTTCATCAATTATTCATAGGTTTGAGCAATTTAAAACATATGAGCAATATTTTGGACTTTTATTTGATTTGAAGAAGTTAGGTTCGGTTAGTGAAGAATGTTTGAAAACTTTTTGTATAAATCTTGAACATGTTCTCAAACATGAACAACATATTGGTGTTGATGGGTTAGATTTATCTTCAGAATTGAAAGTCTTGAAAGATACTTTACTGAAAAAAGTGAAACACCGATTTAAGTATTAAATTATTTGAAGCAAATGGATGATTATTACCCAAATATCTAGGTTGCTTATAGGATACTGCTGACTATACCAATTACAATTGCCTCTGGTGAAAGAAGTTTTTCCAAATTGAAGTTAATCAAATCATATCTTTGGTCAACGATATCACAAGAAATATGAAATGGATTAGCTATGTTATCCACTGAAAATGATATGGTAGATAAAATTGACTATACAACTTTAATCAGTGACTTTGCCGCTAAAAAATGTGAGAAGAGAAATATTTAAATAATTTTTTTAAATATTGCATTTATGAGTATTGCATTTTCTTTTAATATTTACTTGTATTAAATTTTTAGTTACATTTTCAAATTATATATAGTAAAATAGAATATGAGTATTATTTTATTTGTCAAAAAAAAATTGTGACAAAATTTTAAAATATTATAAAGTAATATGAAATAGGATCGACCCTGGTCAAATTAGTATATTTCAGGTTCTTTTGTTGCTTAAGAGGATGTGACACTTTTTTATTATATATTATATGAAAGCCCGATACCTACGATTTAGTTGTAAACTTGTAATCATATGTTCACTCTCAGTCCGGTATCCATTTATCAAAACAATAACTTATATACTGATATCTGTTGGCCGAAAAAAAAATAACTCACATAAATATAGCTTTAAATTTGTGCATCCTAAGGTATGTACGTCATAATCATCATAGCCTCCCATCAAATAAATTATCTATTTGGGGTGTGTAAGGCCGTAATAACAACTAATTAAATTCATAGGGCAATAGTTAGGTCCAATTGGTTGAACCCAAAATGGGGTTCAACCAGTTTCACAACCATTGGATAGAAGGGAATCTTGACTTTCAATCTAATTTTATTGGATGAGGTGCACTTGAAATTCTCTATAATCCAATGGTTGTAAAACTAGTTGAACCCCAATTCAAAAAATAATAGAGATAAAATAATAACTTATTAAAATGCATAAAATTCATCTTAGCCAATTTAAAGTTTAAGAAATATAATAGGAGGATTACATAATCCCCACACATTAACAATTCACAATCATAAAGCATGAGTAAAACATGTATCACGATTATAAAAATTCAACAGAATTTAAGAAAAGTTTAAAGAATCAACAAATTAGGTCGAAAAGCTTAGTAGACCATTAATTCGGATAGTGGTATAAGGTATTAATATCTTATACAAGTAGTATCATATACAAAAGTGCGATAGAGCTTTAACACATATAAAGGGTGCCCTAAGATTTCACTGAAATAACAATTGGGTAGTGCAAGGTATTAATATCGGTATCAGTCTAAGATGGACCGATATGTATCAACTGATACTTATATGGTATCGCCGATACCGAATCTTTTTTTTTTTTTTTGTTGAAAAAAGTAAAAAATTGAATTTGTATCGATTATTTTTGGCTGATACCAAGATAATATTTGCTGATACTGACTTGTATTCGCCCAATACTGATACTGACCCGTATTTGCTTGATATCGATATTGATACCACCACAATGCCTATAGCGGGGTGGTGTCTCCATTGATTCTCGACGAAATTGAAACGCATCTTCGTTATGTATTGGTATCGGCCGAGTTTTGATATCATAGGGTAGTATGCTTGATCTGTGTCGAAATATAACTATATTTCGCACCCTAATACCAAGATTTGATTGTTCGATGAAAACAATCTAACCGCTGCTGTATAGTTTTAATGGTTTTAGGTGTTCTTAATCGTTGAATCTTACAGAAGCTTAAATGAACATAATTAAGGACTACATGAGAGCATAAAGCCATGAAACCAATAGAAGCACCGAAATCCATGAAAAGAACCAATTGATCCACCCATTGCTTTGAGAAATAAAAATGTCATTGGTCTACCTCAATCGATTGAGTTCTGAAAATCAATCGATTGAGGTCATGACACCTGTTTGCAGTGCAAAGCTAAATTTAAAGTCAACTGATTGAGTTATGAAAATCAATTGATTGAATTTATGACAGCTAATTTGCCGTTCAAAATCTGAATTTAAAATCAATCGATTGAGTTATTGACACATGTTTTCCCACTCAAATGTGAATTTAAATTCAATCGATTGATTTCCTAAAATCAGTCGATTGACTTTAAGACATTTGAGCCCACCAATTTCAGATTTTGAAGTCAATCGATTGAATTCCAAAATTCAATCGATTGACCTGTAAAAGGAAATTCTTTCATACGCGCCCTATATAAATAAAGCAATATTTAGGGGTCAAAAGAGGCCACTTTTTGGTCGATTTTCTTAGTCTTTTCTTAAGGTTTTTCCTTAAATTTTCAGTGCTTAGTTTTAAATTTTGATAATTAATTTATAATTATGAATCAAAACTTTATAAGGTTCCGAATCTTTTCTTAAAAGATCCAAACATTTGATAAATAAAAGAACGTATTTAATGGCTTAGAATTTGTGTGTTGCATTTAAATCAAGGATGAACGGCTAAACTCCGCGATCAAGGAGGACGCAACCCCTAGATGAATAATTAATTTATTTTCAATCCTATCATTTCTTGTTATAATTATTGAATCATACGACTATTGTTTATGCATATTGATATATCCTCGAATACTCATTTATAGTTGTTGTTCTTGTAGATTGGCGACAATAAAAGAGTTATTTCACCTAGATTGATCTTGTACATCGATATAGCATGTCGTACGATTGATTTTTATTTGTTGTGATTATGTGCTTGTATTATGTTGTACTTATTATATGATTTATGCCGTGATTGAATGCGTCATAGTGTTAGGATAGTATATGTCGAATCTCATAATTACATTCTTATTGAATCGTTTTTCATAAAATGAGAGTAAATAATTTGTCATTGAAATATTTGAATTGTTGATAGAAAAGTTATAAATCTATGGTTAGCGGAATCCTTAATTATCTCATAATGATTATTTAATTATTCACTGTTTTCCTTGCATAAGTTTTATTTATATTTCATTAATTGTGTTTTGTGTAGTTGTTAATCGTCATCGTATACAAATCTTCACCTTTGATACTTCCTTAGGCTTTACATTCTTTAGAATCAATTAAATTCTGTGTTTCCCCATAGTTTCGACACCCTTAAATTCGCCCCATTTCAATAAATCTTATGCACTTGCAAAGTTTTGATTTAAAACGACCAGTGCCTAAGTAATTTAAAATACTTTTAAAATGAATGACTAAAATAGCATAAATAATAACCATTCGTTTCTATGACATTTAATTGTTTCTACAAACTCTTCATAGAACTGTTTTCAGCACCATTGGTCTATTTAAACATAAACTATTTTACATCAGGGTGCCACTTGGTGAATGATAGTGTCATGTGTATATAGTGATGATTGTCACATGCTCTAAATTATGGATGGGCGAGTTACCCTATAACAGTCTTATTTTAGGACAGTATTAAAAGGTAGGTAATTTTTGATAGATAATTTTGTAGACAGCTTATGTATCGCGACATGATGGGCTACATGCGTAGTGGAGCCCAAGTAATATAGTCAGTCATATCGCACCACATAAGCTACTTACCGAATTATTTATAAAAATTTACATATCGGTAATAATTTTCCTTTCTTTAGTGGTGTTACACTCTTACCCTTTTTCTACTTCTTGTGCATATAAGAAATTTTGGTAACTTTTAAAAGATAACTTATTTAATAGGTATGCTTAAACAATATTTAAAAAAATAATAAAATAAAATAAATGACACAAAATAGTAAGTGACAAACAAACCAAACATATGCAGCTAAGCCACGTGTCACTAAATGGAGGTGCCACATGTCATCCAACGAATATTTTAGAGAAGCACCAAATATATATATATATATGGGAGCCGGTTAGGTCCTCCAGTGGAGGACGGTGACCGTCCTCCAAGATCCACGTGGCACCCAAAACACTTTTTGGGTGCCACATGGAGCACAGGTGGACAATTTAGATCAATATTAAAAAAAAAAATTCAAAAAAAAAATTTTAAACCCACAAGTCAAAGTTTGACGATTTTTATTGGTCTACATTTCACGGTTCAAAATATACACGGTGGAGATGAGTTTTTAATTTATTTTTTTTTCAAAGATGATCTAAGCAGTGCACCCAAGGTCCATGTGGCACCCAAAAAGTGTTTTGGGTGTCACATGGAGCTCCACGTGAAAGGTTGGAGGACGGAGGCTTTTTCCTATATATATATATATATATATATATATATATATATATATATATATATATATATATATATATTAGTGTAATAATATGTATTTTATCATTTCAAAATAAAGTCTATAATTATCATTATGTATTGATAATAATTTAATGATAAACTTGTAAAAATTATTTTCTCACAAAGAAGTGTCTTTCCATATTTTGATTTATCTCTTTACTGTTAATTGAAAAGACACAAACCGTAAATCTAAAAAGACAAAAGTCTGAAATTTCTTCACCATAAATATGAAAAGACATAAGTGAATTGATTTATCTCTTTACCGTTATCAGAAGAGACACAAAATTAAATATCTTCATCGTCAAAGATACAAAAGAAATAATAACATATTTTTCTCCTTCTCTCTTACATTCTTATTTTCTTTATTTAAGAATATTTTTGTGTATAGAAAATCTGTGTGGGGGACATCTATTGTCTTTAAGACATCGTAGTGAATTACGTGCCTCTGAGCTATTTTCAACACCATTTATATTAACAATTTAAAGATAATATATCGTTCAGATGGTTCAGAGCATAAAGTATATGAATCAAAATTTTATCAAACATAATCGATGTGGCAGGTCAAATGTCAAAAGACGGAAGCAAAATGCACAATTTATCTTACGACAATTCAATGTTGCTTACATCTTCACTACACCATGCTCACAAATTTTTTTATCGACAACAACGGAAAGTATGACTAGTGGTGGATCAGATGATCGACTCAAATAACTAGAAAATGATTAAGAATGTCGAGACCAAATCCTCAATGCACTGAATGATAGGTAGTTTAATGCATTATGTAAGTATATTACCACTAAAGATTTAAGAGATACATTAGAAAGGATGTATCCAACTGAAGATGCATGTACCAAGACTTTTCTAATATCTAAATATTTTGATTTTAAGATGGCTGAGGATAAATCAATTCTTGAACAAATTTAAGAATTACAGTTTATCGTCACTGAAATGAAAACCTTATATATTTAATGAAGTATGCTAGACCAGATATAACATTTATAATGGGGTATTAAGTAGATTTATTAGCAATTTAGGGTCAAAATATTAGGAAGATATTCGTACGGTATTGAGATATTTAAAATAAATTATAAATTATAATTTATAATATAGTGACAAACCTGAATTCTTAGAGGGGTTTATTAATACTACTTGTATTTATGATTTCTCTGATTTAAAATTTACAAGCGGATAAATTTTACTTTGACAGAAGGAGTAATATTCTAACAGGTGGGAGCTAGAGATAGGGGATGGAAAGGAAGACTCCCTTTCAAGATTTTTATATTAGAGAGAGAAAAACCTCCGAAGAAAACAAGATCTGGGTTCCGCTTTGTAGATCTTGGCTTCACTTTGTAGGCCTCTCATATAGATAAGTATGAGGAGGCATTTTGGTTGACCTCGGGGCATGTTCTCCATGAGATGAGAATAATTGTTTATGGCGTCGTATCACATGTTAAACGCCCACATTCTTAATATGTGAGACAGCTAATGAAAAGAAAGAATAAAAGAAAATTAAATATAATAAAATAAGGGAGTCATTATTTGCACATGTTTTTCAAGTGATTGCAACGGATTGTATGGAATTTAAAAGAAAGACTTGCAAGTTTGGCGACCTCTATTATGTGAAAATACTATGTAAGCCGTTTGATTTGAAGGCCATAATTTAAAGATATCAGGTGCAAAAGATTAGAACAAAGTATAATTTTCATCATTTGATTAAATGGAGTCAAAGGCTATTATATAATTCAACAATTGACTGCAATAGATCATATGACGAGCATCGTGTTTTGCTCCAATTTTATGTACCAGAGATCTATTGATCATGAACTTCAAATCAGACGGCCCATATTACAATTTTACATATCACATGTCCCTAAAATACTAAGTCTTTCTTTATATTCGGTGCAATCACTTGAAAACGTGTGCAAATAATGACTCATTAAAATAATTTACGCCCCATTTCCAAGATGTAAGCAGTAAGAATCGATCTCCTATTAAAACGAGGGCTCCTAGGAGTATACCTCTTTTTCTACTTCCTACCTCTTTTTCTACTTCCCTACACTGAAAAAGAAAATGGAATGGTGTGCAAATAAAAAAAGTTGTGCTTTGAAAAAATTATTTTGTTTAACCCAAAAAAACAAAACTAGAAAAAAAGTTTGTGCACCCAAAATCTGCTACGGTAAGTGATAGTAAAGTGAAATTTATTATCATTAGTTTTTCATCAATAATTTGTAATAGGGGTGTTATCGGGTCGGTTCGGGTCGATTTTGGGGTAAAATCGAAACCGAACCGATAACTATCGATTTTTATTTTATGAAACCGAAACCGAACTAATAAGGTTCAAAACCGAAGCCAAACCGATAGTTATCGGTTCGATTGATTTTCGGTTTCTAAACCTCAAATTTTTAATTTTTTTATATTAGGAAGTCATTGCCAATGCATAAGAGTCAGATCACTGAAGGCTCTGTAGGTTGTTGCCAATATCACTAATTCATTGTTAATCATCTAAAAGTAGGTGATAGATCAGAAGGCTAAGAACATTTTCAAGAAATTAATGCATCTATCGGACAGTTTAGATCGATAGGCAGATGTACCGATTATTAGTACACACTGGTAGGTCTCGATGACATGAATCCATACAGTATTACAGTTCAATCATCCACAGGTAGGCCGTCATTCGATAGAAGACAACCAAAAAGTAGAATGTCAAACAATCCTAACCATCTAATTGCATGTCAAATTTTAGACAGTTGATTATAAAAATTTTAACCATTCATTTAGCAATCCTCTAATCTGTGAAATGTCGAGCATTTTTTAAATGCATGATAAAGATTATTAACATGTATTGTCCAGATCAACCAGATTCATGACACATGACCTTTCATAGCTATTTCATATTTTCATTATATTACAACTTGTATATATATTCAGATTTTTTGAATAAAGAGAGAAAACAGAAATTAAAACAGAGAACTTAAATGATTGAAGCATATTTTCCACAAACCAATTCAAAAGACAATGCATGAACAAGATTCATCTAATGCATGCAAAAAATAGAAAAATCATATCGAGATCCCAATAACTTCATAGAACCCCAATCTCAGGCATGCATTACTATTAGTTTCTTATCGGTTCGGTTTCAGATTTTTTACGTTAAAACCGAAACCGAACCAATAACTATCGGTTTCTATTTTTCGAAATTGAAATCGAACCAATATGTCCCAAAACTGAAATCAAACCGAAATTCAGATCGGTTTCGGTCGATTCAGGTCGATTTCTGCACAGCCCTAATTTGTAGGTAGTGAAAGTTGGTGTGAAATTAGAACTGTTGTGTAGAAAGAAAACAATGGTGTGCATATAGTAGCCTCTAATTTAGTTATAAGCTATTATTAGCAGTACCATGGTTTTTAAGTTTCGCCCGAGATTAGAGAGAAGTTTCACGACTCGAAGCTGCGCGAAACAATAATCATACTCTGATGGCCAGGACGCTCAAGAGAAGCTACCCCTTTTAAGGATGAATTTGAAGACGCTGTTAAACTAGTTCACATGTGAAAGTGTACACGTGACACTAATTTGAAGAGGATGTTATCTATGTGATGACCTTGTGATCAGTGGCTATCTTGATTTGTCCAAATTTTGTTTTCCCCTAAGGGCTAATATTGAAGCAAATTGATTGGGCGGTTTCCGTAAGTGCGATTCTTCTAATAGTGGAAACTGAGATACCTTTTAACGGTGGACAATTATTTGGATTGTTTAGATTGATTAGAGACATGTGCTGCGTAACATATTAATGGTGTAAGATCAAACGCATATTTGAATGGTGTAAATCATTTAAAAACCTTTTTTCATATCTCACTTGGGAGCGGGTCAATCTCATACCACTCAAAAAGTGAAAAAAGTGTACTTCCACTAATTTGATGCCCATAAATATTGGTACTTTCTCAAGGTTTGACAATAAAATTGACCATAGGCTATATCACTATCAGTGTTAGTAGTACCAGCCAAGGTATTAAAATCGGTATCGGTCTTAGATATCGGTTGCCCGAGGTCGATATTAATCGGCCAATACCAATACGTATCGGTCAATTTTTTCTTAAAAAAAAAAAAAAAAATAAAAATAAAAAGTCTCGATCGAAATCGAGACGTATCGGCCAATATATATTGGCGATACCAATATGTATCAGACCAATATGTTGGCCGAAAACCGATACGTATCAATATCGGCCGATTTTTTATGCCTTGTCAGCAAGGCGGCAACAAAACTGAGATTTTAAACCTTGCTTGCACCCATCAAACTTTGTCAAATGCTGACTTCAACTGATCTCGGATTCCCAGAATCAACTGAGGTGAGATTTTGACACGATTTCGTAGGTGCTCTGAATTATAAGTTTAGGAAAAAAAAAACGCTAAGTTGACATAGAATAATGCATCCAGGTCGTTAATTTCCATATTTGAGAATACAGCTCGTCTAACCTGCGTGCACCACACGTTTGCCATACTTTTGAAGGATTAAATTAAATTAGAGTCAGATTCCTATTAAAAACTATATAATAATAAAAAAAAAGTCCCCTTAAATAATAGAACGTCCCACACCTCGTAGTTATAGAAAACCGTGCAAAAGATTCCTTCCATCCACTGCCAGTCACACATCTTAAGTCGTTGAGCCTAGACGTGTAGGAGCTCTAATTGTTTTAAGGGTACAAATGGTTCCATTACTTCCACACCGGAAGTTGGCCATTTAGTTTAGAAGAAGGGTTTTCTGCATTTAGCCCCTTATGTTATTGTGAAATTGTTCTCCGCCTCTCTCCGCCACTTTAACTAGAATTTAGTGAATAGATGACCCTTTTTGTTGAATTGATCAGCTTTGACGGTTGCTAGATGCAAGACGGAAGTTCACAGGAGAACATAAAGACCTTTTACCCCTTACTAACTCCAAAAAATTACTAATATTGCGACGGTCAACTATATCTTTAACCTCATCTTGCAACACCATCTTCAACCTCTATGGCATGTAAACTTCATTACTTACAACCCCAACTTCATCTTCAACCTCATCTTCCAACCATCATCTTCAACCACAATGGCTTGGAAACTTCATTACTTGCAACCCCACTAAAGCTTTAGCAGCCTAGAGTCTCTGACATTTTCTCGCTTGGATCTCTCCAAACTCAATGGTTCCCACCACTATCACGTTCAAACTAAAACCTCTCCTACAAAACCCTTACCATCCATCAATTCAAAATCCCAAGCAAAACAAATCCAGGCCCAAATCATCAAGCCCACCAATACCCTTCTCTATTAAATACTATCCTCTCAATCTATACAAACCTAGGCCTTGTACAAGAAACCAACCTTTTATTCAACACCCATCTCTCACCATCCATTTCATCTTGGAAATCCATCATCAGATCCTACACCTTTCGGGCCCCTTTTACCACTCTCATCTTCTTTATGTAAATGAGGGCTTTTGACAAAAAGATCGGTGATGAAGGGCTAAGTAATTTTGTTCTGGGTCTTCAAAATTGGTTTAGGATTTTTGAAATCAAGGCACTCCACTGCTAATACAAGCAATGTGTTTTGGGAAGAAGACGAATTGGGGTGGACCAGTTGCCTTTTGCCGAGGTGGGTTTTAGGAATTAGTAGGGTTTTGGGTATCTTTATTTATAACCACATATTATTTTTCTTCTCAAATCGGGTTTCACTTGTATCATTGATGAAGATCGTTTTTCATCACAATCTTCCTCCCAATTAATGTTGAGATAAGGGGTCTACCATCATGGGCCAGATTTTGATTCCACGTGGCAGCCTACCCAAAAAGTGAATACGATCATAGGCGTGCATTAAACGTGGGTCTTGGATCACTTTTTGTGATCTATGCCATCTGAATCAAAATTTGACTGTCCGATGGCAAGCCTATTATCCCAAGATTCATTAGGTAAAAGATTGGAGCGAAAAGCAATCTCCATCGCTATATTCAAAGCGGTCAACAATTTTAAGCATGTGCAACTAAAGTTCAAAAAAAAATCAGTATTGAAAATAAAGAGGATGGGATTTGCAGTCAGTCGAATAAAAAAGGTATAACTGATATTACACGGTAGGACGGAGTACAATTCCTTAATAACATAAGGGGCTAACTGCTAAAAACCCTTAAAAGAAAGACTTTTTTAGGGGTCCGTGTCATGCGAAAACATCATCTAGGTCACCTGCTTTGAAAGTCGTGATCTTAGAGCACCTCCAATGAGCCATGCCAAATTTTAGGCGACGTGGCGAAAAAGGCATATGGGGCGTGCATGAGTCAATTTTAGCATACCATTGAATTTTAGCCAAGTATGCCAAATTTGATACAAGAGTGAATAAAATAATTTTAAAATGGATAAAATATGCTAAAACTGAATTTGGCATAGCTAGAGTGCTATGCCAAATTTGACATAGCAAGGTGAGACGCCAAATTCACATGAAATTGGGTCTCTTGGTCGGAGTGAAAGATTTTCTTATAAGATGCCAAATGTATCAATTGTGAATGCCACGTTGGAAATAGTGTCTCCCAGTACAGATGCTCTTAGGTGCAAAACATTGACACAAAACAAAATTCCTATTATTTTCAACCAAATTAATCATGGTCATTGGCTGCATTGAATCATATAATAAAAATAAAGTTTCATTCTATTCTTTTCACTTGAGATTTTTAGATCATTGTATTTAAATCAGATGAGTAAGATGATGTTTTGCATATGACACAGGTCTCTAAAAGAGTAAGTCTTCCTTTTAAACTATGTGCAAGTCAACTTTTCATGTGCAAGTGATGGCTCTCAAATAAGACCGCATACCTTTTTTTAAGATTCAAGATTCTTCCTCCTCAACTGGGTTTTACATGCTTATGCTCTTGACTGCTTTGAATCAGATGATGGAGATCATTTTTTGTTCCAATCTTTAACACAATAGATCTTGAGATCATGGGCCTACAATCAGATGGTCAAATGTTTATTCCCCATGGCACATATCCCAAAAAGTGATCTGAGACCACGTTTAATGGATACTCATGATCATGTTCATTTTTTGAGATGTGTGTCACATAGAATCAAAGACTGACCGTAGTCCCATGATCCCAAGATTTATTGTGTCGAGGATTAGGAAGAAAAACGATCTCCATCATTTGGTTTACTACTATCAATAGTTTAAGAGAGCGAAACTTGGGTTGAAAAGGAAGAGTAATGGATTGTAATGAAAGGTACCAACATAATGAATTTTTCTTTTTAATGATCTAGTAAAAGTGCACGTGTGTTGCACAATTTAATATAAACGTGGAGACACCGTCAAATTCATCTGATTTAAATGTCACATTCTAAATATCTTCTATCTCTATCATATGACTCAACACAGTAAATTACCAATCTCATCCATATTTGACTGCTTTGAATCATATAATAGAGATTTTTTTTTTATACCAATTTTTGGATTAAACATATTTAGATCATGACCTTCAAATTTTATTGCTAAGATGAAGTTTCCACTGGGCCTAAGGCCTCAAAATATCAAGCCTTTTCTTTAAACGATAACTCTAATTCTACAAACTAGAAATCTAAGTGCACTAAATTCGAAAATTCAATAACTGATATGAACAAGATAATGGAGATCAATTTTCTTTTCAATCTTTCAAATAATGGAGCTTGAGATCAATAGTGTATCATCAGATGGTCAATTTATGGTTTCATGTCGCATACATTCCAACAATGTAATTGAAAACCATGTGGCACACATCATACTCAAACGTGATTTTCGATCACTTTTTGGGATGTGTTATTTGTACCACGTGCAATAAAAAATTGACCGTCAGTACTCTCATGATCATGAGATAAATGGTGTATCAGTAGACGGTCAATTTTAATCTGCATGACACACATCCCAAAAAGGTAATTGAAAACCATGTGGTAGACATTATGCTCAAACATGATTTTCGACCACGTTTTGAAACATGCTACACCTGAAATAAAAATTTGATTGTCGGTACACCCATGATCTCATATATTATGCAGAAGATTGGGCGACAAACGCTCTTCATCGTCTGATTCACAACAGTCAATGGTTTTCGATTATAGTGCCTTCAAAATTCGATGGGTGTAAATAGACCATTTCTATTGTCGTTTTAATCTTTTACACAATGGATCCTTATATTAATGGGGTACCATCAGAGGTTTAATTTTTTTATCCCACCTGACACACATTCCACAAAAGTAACTGAAAAGCATGTGGCACACATCATATTCAATCGTGATTTTCAAACTTTTTGCGATATATACCACATGAGGTAAATAATTAATTGTTAGTACTCTTATGATCTCAATATAGATTATGTAAAGATTGAGATGAAAAATGGTTTCTATCAGATGATTCAAAACAATTAACGGGTTTCGGTTGTGGTGTCGTTAAAAAATTGGTTACTGTAAATAAAATGGTTCGATTTTTGTTTCAATATTTCATCCCAAAAAATAACTTGAAATCATGTAGCATATGGTATTATATCAAGTTAAAAATTATAAAAGTTTTTGACAAAATTCAGGAAAAAAAGTCGTAAAATTCGCATATAATTTAGAAATTTCAGGAATTATTAAAAATTTTGGATTTTATTCAAAAATTCGCAAATAATTCAAATTTATTTTCTTATAACTCAATGAATTTGGTTACTATGGTCATAAGCAAAGTATCAAGTAGATACGTATCAGTTTTTGGCCAACCGATATGTATCAGCCCCAATACAATATTGGGATCGATGTCAGTATCAGTTTAGCCACATGGTATGTAAAAGGTGACAAAAACTTGGGTGATTCTAACCATCTTAGCATCATTGACTACTTTGAATTTAAGGATGGAGATTGTTTTTCATCTTAATCTTTCACAGAATTGATCTTGAGATCATGGGCGTACCATCAGACAATCCATTTTACTAAAAAACAGGGACAAAATTAATGAAGAGCGATATCGCTTCCATTGAGGAGGGTCAATGCCCCTTTAGGGGAGTGTCAGCGCTCTTTTATAATGACTATAACTTTTTTAGTAACATAGACCATCTGATAGTACGCCTATGATCTTAAGATCAATCCTGCCAAAGATCAGGATGAAAAATAATCTCCATCATGAGATTCAAAAGCAATCAGTGATGCTAAGGCGTTTAGAACCGCCCAAGATAAAAAGCGTAGTTTTATTAGCTTCTATAGACCAAGGGTATTTACGACTTTTTAACTTGACTTGGCTTCAAGTTGGTCGGTTATAGAAAAGGTGAAATTAGAGGTCCACTCTTGGAAAAGTGCGAAATAATGGTGGTCGATTCCGAAAATTTCCCATCTTTTAAATCAGGTACCACGTGACTGGACAACACATAAAAGCGTATTGTTTTGGGTATCAGGTGCCACAGGTATGGACAACCCAAAACGAGTATTGTTTTGGGTGTCAAGTGCCATCATGTCGCACCATAGTTATCAAAATTGACAATTTTTTTAAAGTGCATTTTAATAATACTTTTTTTAAAAGAGGCTTTGGGGAGTATACGGCCAGGCGCACAGGATGACCCGTCGGCCCGGTGGCCAGATCACATCCCACGTGGCATGCTCAACCCAAAACAAATCTTGTTTTGGGTTGATCAACCATGAGATATGTGATTTAATATATATATACTTTTTTGTCCACCGCTTGATGGGTCAAAAGATAAGATAGCGCCTTCAAGCTTTGGTGCATTGATTTTTGCCAACTTTAACCATAGTTTTAATGATGAAAGATTAATAAAAAGAAAATTTTCTTTTTGAATTGGATCTGATCTACCTTGCGTAAGTTGTCGTTGCACCCGATCCTCACGATGGATGCCATATGATGGCTACCTAATGGTGGGCGTAGAGAAATCTCTACCCTTAGCATATAGTCAGTGACCTCTTTTTAAATAACAAAATAGTATTTTTTTTAAACAAAACTTTAGTAACATGATTAAAACACATTTTTTAATGAGTTTCTGTTTTAAACATGATTTTTATGATTTTCTTCCCATTTTCTTAAATTATTCTAAAATATGCGTGGTCTAAAATTCCATGGGAATTGGTATCTGTTTAAAATCTACTCTTGGGGAAGTTTCGTATGCTGCTTTATTATATGTGTAGCTAGTCACGTATAAGCAAATAGAAAGTGCTTTCTCAGATAGAGGAAGAATACCAAGAGCTATTTTACAAGTTTTATTTTGAGGAGATAAATGAAGAATACCGGTTCTACAAGGATATTTTCGGTATAAGGCGAATAAATCGATCAAAGAAAGATTTAAAATCTGCTATGAATCCTTGTAAACAGATAGGACCTTTTAGGAGAACGGTTGGATGATGAAAGATTTTAGAAAGTTTATTTTAAGATAGAAGAAAAATAATTGAGAGAGATTGAGAGATTTTAGGAGTTTTATTTGAATAGACCAGCTGATTATAGGATATTTTCGGCATGGTAGGAATTTTATTTTGAGGAGAATCGTTGGATTAGGTTCTTTATTAGGATAAAAAATAAGAGAAAATATGAAAAAAGGTAGATAAGGTGAAAGTTGGGGGCATATTGGGTGATATAGGGATATTTTGTTCCTAAAATATGAAAACACTAAAATTGAGAGATCATTCCTACTTTTATATATAGTAGTAAGGATATACGATACTTTTAGTTTTAAAATAAGGATTCTTCTTTCTCAACCCATGTTTCATGTGTTTAATAATTGACTACTTTGAATCAAATGGTAAAGATTTTCTTTGTTTCAATCTTTCATATAATGAATCTTGAGATTATGTGACTAATATCATAGGTCAAATTTTGATTTCAAGTGACACTCATCTCAGAAAATGATCTAAGAATCTTGGGTTGTAAGTATAGGTAACCTAAATTATAAAACTTGAGTCGTGGATGCTACGGTCCTATTCCATGTTATGCACTGATTTGACTATAAAGTTGTTCGAGACTTTAAGGTTTAATGAGGCTCAACAAGTGACCTTAACAAGTGATCTTAGTGAGATGACTTAAAACCTACCAAAGCACTAATCAACCTAACCCACTTTACAATGTCAGATTCATTGTCAAACGATGATTGAGAGTTTTGAGATTTCTTTTGCCAATGGTCATCAGTCTCTTAAGTTCCCACCTACTTAGGGGCTCTTTAGTGGTTCGGTGGTATTGTAAATCACTGAATTTGCAAGAAAACCAAATTTGTTCCATTCTAGTTTGAGGTACCTTTAGTTGCACCTACCAGAATCTTTAAGGGCACCTATTATAAAAACCATAAACTACTTTGAATCATGAATCTTGAGATCACAGGTTTACCATCACGCGGTCAATTTTTTATTCTAGTTTGAGGTACCTTTAGTTGCACCTACCAGAATCTCTAAGGGCACCTATTGTAAAAACCATAAACTATTCTGAATCATGAATCTTGAGATCACAGGTTACCATCATGCGGTCCATTTTTTATTCCACTTGGTACTCAAGTAGCAGACATCACACTCAAATGTGGCTTTCATGTTACTTCTTTGGATGTGTGCCACTTGGAATAAAAAAAAAAGACCTTATGATATTCCCATGACCTCAAAATCCATTATGTAAAAGATTGGGATGAAAATGATCTCATCGTCTGATACAAAAAGCAATCAATATTTTTGAGCGTGAGTAAAAGCTATTTTCGTTGGGTTATATTTTTCGTCTTGGGGGTATCATGCCTTATATCCATCAGAATTTAAAACAACGACATGAATAGATCAAATTACATGAGGTCTTCCTCATATTCTTCTTTCTCTTCTCTTTTTTATAGGACTTCCTCTTTAAAAAAAATTTACCCTCACCTGAGGAATGAGTCTATAAAAGAAATGCTCCTAATCATAGGCTTCGAGACGCCTAATGAGCTCTCCTCTCGGATAAGACTAGTGAGAGAGAGCCCTTCAGTAGACTGAAGGGCAAGAAGCCAAACACCATCTTTACTGGGGTAGGGGCTTCTCCGTGCCCTCAAAGATTTCATGGGTGCAAATAAAGGTATCCGCTAGTTTGGGAGTGGGTCCACAAGTTTGGGAAATTATTTCTCTCTCTTGAGATTCATCTACAATGTATGAATTGGTTGGGGCCATTTTGCTGCCATTAGACTTACCTTCCCTTTTCCTGCAATTCTTATGATAAAAACTTCAAAGTGAGCCCCTTTTTCAATGGTTAGTCACTCGAATTGCAATTTCATACAGTGGTTAATCACTTGAATAGCGACAATTGGTGGAGCTAGCATAGTCTTCAATGTTACTGCAAGGGTCCTTTGTGGAAAAAATGAGAGCACCCATTAACCTTCCTATAAAGAGGTACATTCTTTTTAAGGGCTGGGTAGTAGGTGTCTCAAAAGGCCGGGCTGGGCCTTAAATGGGCCAATTATAATAGGGCTTCTTGAAGTTAACCCATTCTCTACTCGGTTAGTAATCGTTCCGGGATGGCTAGCCCATTTTTTTAACGAGAATACCTTACCTTAGTCCATACCTGGACTATGGCAGGTCGGACCGGGCTGGGCCACGGGATGCATGACAACTTATATATAAAATAACTCATGATGGAGTCGGTGCGAGTTCGGGGTGAACTTAAACCGGCCAATTTTCAGTAAGGCGTTTTGGACTAGCCCATACTCGGCTGGCCTAATAATCGGGCCAGGCCAGGCCAGGCCTGCCCATCGGGACTACTTACCTTAGCCCATACCTAGCCCATTGCAGGCCAGGCTCAAGCCCGGCCCATTGAGACCCCTACTGAGTAGTAACAAGCCTAACAAATCACTGTTTACCTAAGAGGGTCGTACCCTCAACTTTTTTTAAAAGAAAATGCGGATGAGTGTTTTATCTATTTTACGTGAACATTAAAGGACAAAAAATTCTTTTAACTTAAAGCACATGCACATTATTTTTTAAGTGCGACTATCAATTTCATAAAAGACCGATCGATCTCATAGAGAAATAGAAAAAGAAAACCTATGAGATCATCGGTCTTGTGTGAGACCAATCATACTCCTAGGAGGCTGATAGGCTTTGTATGAGACCGATTGATCTTACTTAAAAAAGAGCGCTTCCTCTAAGTTAAAGGGTATTTCATCCATTGAAATTGATGTAATATACATGCATAATTTCTTCTAAGTTAAAGGGTAGACCTATTGGTCTTACAGCCCTCATGTACTCATGCTCGAAGTTAAAGGGGATTTTCACATGTTAAAATGGACATGATGTACATGCACATTTTTTAAAGTTACAAGTCCCGACCTTCTCAAATACTAATTGATCCAACCATTGATCACATTTACTGTAGGGTCCAAATTAAACTACTTAGATTGGGGGTATTGATTCATTTTGATGAGTATACTTTTTGGTGACAAGTGAAGTTCAATTGGCGTTTAGCCACTTAGAGAAGTTAATTGGCCAAAGATGTGGTCAACCTGTTTCAGTGGCGCAAGAAGACCCAATATCTAATACAAACACTTTAGACTAGTCAATACATGCTGGAAGAGAGTATTAGTGCTCTATTGGTTCGCTAAAAGTGGTGATTGGTGAATGGATAATCTCCCCCATGTCAAATAGGGCAAACCTAAAAAATGCACAACCATTCATGTGTCTCAAATCAGAGAAAGATCAATGGGTTAAGTCTTCCATTTTACTAGCTCTTCCAAAGGGTAAACAATAGCTCTTTCGCTCTATAGCTCCGGTGAGGAATTACTTTGATAATACAGCTTGTCACCTCATTTACTCCGACAAGAAGCTGTTTTAACTAATAAAACTGCTTTTTGCCTGAAAATCTGTTATGATTGAGCAGGCAGAGTGTTGCTTCTGCTCTTAATAAGAACTATCTAACCATTGAAGCTGAAAAGAATTTTCGTTAAAGTGATTTATGTAATATTTTATTATTTTTATTATAAAATCATTCTACTCCCGAGTCTGAATTGAGCAAACCTTGAAAACATTAGTCAAAATATAGTCATTTGAAAGATTTTAGCATGGACCCTAACCAAATGTTGGTCTCGCATGTATAAGGTGTTAAAAGAGGTGGACAAGATACTGACCTAACCTCTAGCGTTTTATATACAAAGTGATTGCTCTCCGAACTCAAACCCATGTTCACGATTTACAAAGGTGCTTCTTAACCTCACGATGCAAGTCACTAACAATCATACAAGATAAATCCAGTGTATCCTGTGGACCAGGGTCCAGAAAATCATGGTCACGTGCGATTTCCTTCTAAATTAAGTAAGTTTGCGGTGCGAGGCACGTGCTTTGCGTCAGAAGTGGGGGCTTCTTTGGAGGCATGGTGACATGAATCTGCCTGGCAGGAGGGTATATGAAAAGTTTAATGCATGTTATTTTGTCAGCCAAACCCAACGACATTCCCTACCGTTGCACGTGTGGGTTGAGTCCCACAGAGTGACACCTGGCATTTTATGTCCACATTATGAATTCGGCATCCAAGGCTATTTATTCGACGTCATGAGTTTGAAGATGGTGCACGATCCGTGTTCACCACCGCACCCCATTTGGGCCATGTGCCCCATGAACCTTGAGTCTGTGTACCAGTGGATGGCCCAGCACCATTAGTCATGCTGCTAGGAAACAAAGGTTTTAATTTGGGCTGTCAACGGGTTGGGTCGGGCCAAAATTTTGGCTGCCCAATAAGAAATTGACATATACTTGACCGACCATAAACCCAACCGGACCCGACCTGACAATCAGGTCGGATGTCTCGACTAGGGCTGTGCATTTTTTGGACCGAACTGATTGAACTGAATCGAACAGCCAGGTTTGGTCCGATTGGGTTTGGTTTGGAAAAAAGGAAAACCGAAAAGTTTGGTTTGGTTTCGATTCCAAGCCTCCCCAAGCCGAAATCGACCGAACTGAACTGAATGTAGTTTGTAAGTAATTATATATATATATATATATATATATATATATATATATATATATATATATATATATATATATATATATATATATATAGGCGGGGGTTTTGATTAATTTTAAAAGGCATTTAAGTAAAATGCATATTTTTATATAAAACCCTACTCTTGTCTTTAGCCTATTCCTAAATCCTAAAGCGGTGAAGTAGAACTAATAGGAAAACCTGTTGAGAAGTTGAGAAAATTTTGATGTGCAAGTAAAACTTATAGGAAAATCGAAACCGACCAAACCAAACTGAACCGAATCTAATTGGGTTGGTTTGGTTTAAGAGTTGGGCGGTTTGATTTGGTTTGAAAATCTAGAAACCGATTAGGACCGGTTTGGTTTGTGATTTTGGTCCAAAACCGACCAAACCAAACCGAATACACCCCTAGTCTCTACGGGTCAAGTTTAAGTGCCTGACCCTGTAAAATATCGGGTCGAGTTCGAGCATTCTATTAAACATATTGTTATATTTATTTTATAGTTATTATATTGGGATAATGGTTCCCGACCTACGTGTAAACACCAAATGGTGTTTAAATGATTTTGTGCCATTAAAGTTAGACTTTTAATCTTACACCATTAAACTTTGTTTATCATTTTGCCAGGTGGTGCACATCTGTGATCAATCTACATTGTCCAAGTGGCAATCTATCATTAGAATATGTATAAGTGAATGTGAATAAGCCGATTGATGATTTTTAATATCAGCTATTAAAATTGAAAACAATGGTTGATATTAAAGTCCACAGATTAGATGGTTTAAATCTTTCCAAAACATTATTTTTGGGCTTGTTGCACTAAAATCTTTGATCTATCACTTTGAAGGTATGGATCACCCACGTCTTTAACAATTGATAGGGTATGATCATTTAAACACTATTTTAGTGATTAAGGCTGCGTATGGAATAGCTCTTTGCTAGCCCCTGCCATGGTAGAGTTCAATTGTTTTAGTTGATTCTCATTCTCTCTTCTAAGTTTTAACTCCCTACAAAGGAGGATTTATCTGCTCTAGCGGTAACCTCCCTGCTCTCTACTAGCTCCCTATCAGAGTAAATAAAATCAGCTCTGACAAGGAGTGAGTAGACAGGGCGTAGAATTGTTGAACGGATAAATCTTGCATAAAATTTTGTTATGCAAGGAGTTATTAAGGAGAAGGAGTACCTATTAAAGCAGGATATTAACAAAGAAAATAAGAACCTGTTAAAATAGGTGAACTCTGCTATAGTAGGAGTTAGCAGGGAGCTATGCCATACGCAGCCTAAATGACCATCGAAGAGTCGATCTGTATTATATTTGACTAAGGTAGGGAAAGTAGGGTAAATTTGTATAGGGTCGGTACTTCTATTCGTCCTCACCTACTTCATGATGCCCGGTAATGCAGTGGGTGCTAGCGCCGTGCACTTTTGGTAACTAGGTGGGCCCGAATGGGAGATACCTATTTCTAAAACGTCCTTTACCTATGAGAAGTGGTCCAAGGGACAGTACACCTAATAAGGGTGCCTTTATTTACAATCCAGTATTCTTTCCTCTCAACTCGTGTTTTGTGTGCTTAAATCATCGACTGCTTTGAATTATATGATGGAGAATGTTTTTTGTGGATCTTGAGATCCTAAGACTATCATAAGATGATCATATTTTAATTTCAAGTGACACACATCCCAACAAAAGAATATGATTATCGGCATACAACAAGCATATTTTTGGGCTCACTTTATTAGTATGTGTGTAATGTGGAGTCAAAATCTGAGTGTCTGTTAGTAGGATTTGATCTCAAAATTTACTGTGTAGAAGATTGGGACTAAAAATGATCTCCATCATCCGATTCAAATAAGTCAATAATATAAGCATGTGAAAATGAAGAATCTTGGATTGAAAATAAATGTAAACATCTTAAAATACCAAGAGCTTATGGGCTTTTATAGGTGGAGAATATGAAGCATATGAAAGCAGGTTTTTTGGATTCACCTAAGGCATGCCTTAGCTATTATAAAAAGGATTCACGGGGTATCAAGGAAATCAATAGATCAAACCTTCATTAACACGCTTTTTAAGTCATGTGGCATGCGACCAACTCTAAATCATAACTGATGTCAACTTAAAATGTCTACTGACCTTCAGATTATTCAAAACATTCCATTTAAGCACTTTAAATGGAGTGCACTGTGTAGAGTGTGCACATTTGTATATGATCTCAATTAGGATTGCAAAAGGGTTTACATACTTTTTAATATATATATATATATATAGAGAGAGAGAGAGGAAAAGGGATCAGTCCTTTATGGGAGGACGGTCACCGTCCTCCAACCTTCCACATGGAGCTCCATGTGGCACCCAAAATAGGGTTTCGATGCCACGTGGACTTTGGGTGCATTGCTTAGATCATCTTTGAAAAAAAAATAATTAAAAACTCATCTCCACCGTGTATTTTTTGAACTGTGAAATGTGGACCAATAAAAACCGTCAAATTTTGACTTGTGGGTTTAAAATTTTTTTCCAATTTTTTTTAAAAAAATATTGATCTAAACTGTCCACCTGTGCTCCACATGGATCTTGGAGGACGATCACCGTCCTCCATTGAAGAATCTAACGGGCTCCCATATATATATATATACAATTTTATACATAGACGAGTATATGGTAAAGTGATTTAGCTTCATTACCCCTTATAGTTTTTATTTTTGAGACTTATGAAGGGTTGTTATAGGGGCAACATAATTACTTTATAAAACCTTCATCCATTCATATATATATATATAAAACATCGAGAGTCCATCATGCTCGCAACTTTAACCATGAGTAGCTAGCCCTTGCTCTAACACTGTTCACCTATTTTTGTAGGTTCCCATCCTCTTTGCTAACATCATGTTACCTGCTTTAGCAGGTACCCTTTTCCTTGATAACTCTTTGTATAGTAAGATTTACATGTTCAACAGTTCTACCCTCTTCTCTACTCACTCCTTGCTAGAGCAGATTTTATTTGCTCCGGTAGAGAGTTTGTAGAGAGCAGGGAGGTTGCTGCTAGAGTAGGTAATTCCTCATTTGCAGGGAATTAAAAAAGAGAATGAGAACCAACTGAAGTAAGTGGACTCTGTTGTGACAGGAGCTAACAGAAAGCTATGTCATACACAGCCATAGTGCTTATGCAAATTGCACACATAGAGGAGCTGATTTGACATAACACACTGGGAGGAGATCCGTACAAAGGGCAGGAGCAGGTATGAGGATTAGAATCCATGACCTGTTGCTACCACAAGGGAAGAGGATACCAATTGAGCTATTGCTCAACTGCTACGAGCTCTCTATTGTTGCCTCTCTTCACTCTTCACCTTTATCTGTTTCTCTCTCGTCTTAAGCTCTCAACTCTCGGAAGTTATTGAAGCTCCAAACTCACATCATAGAAGCACTTTTGTGCACAATCATGAGCATCTCCATCTTAACCATCACCATTCACTATCACCATCTTCATCTCATCTCAACAGCGGCCATCACCATCTCCAATCATAAAACCACCAACCAAAAAAAAAATTGTAATAGAATTTACTTGGCTTGAGCTTGAGTTCGACAAAGTAACTTAGAGCTCTATAAGTTTTAGGCTTGAACAGCTTAAAGCCAAGCTAGAGCTCAGGTTCCATAAGGTAGAGTGGAGCTTGAGCTGGCCATGGCTCGGTCTCAGCTCAGTTGCAACCCAAATCTCAATCAAAGATGCATTTTTAAACAGAAACCTCCATCCAAATATGCTGCTTTTCATAGATGGTAAAAATTTGTACGACAAATGACCATTGGTTTTGCAAGATTAGCTTATCCAAAACATTTCACAAATAATTAGTAAAAACATTAGAAACAATTGTATAAATAAAGATGCATAAATTGTAAGAATTTATTTAGTACCAATCCTTTGGCACTGATACCAGTTAGAATTGTTAACTGCTCAACAATCTGCCAGAAGGCATGATGAAAGAATCTTTCAAATGCATCTTACTGAGGTGGTTGTCTACAATTTAGCAAAATGGCCACATCAAGAGCCTTTTTATTTGAAACCAGAATTTTATGAACCAAAGATATTAAAAAAATAGAAAGTCAACATTTTTCTTCAAGAAAGTCTTGATCCTCAACAAGGAACCCTTCAATTTTTTACACTTCAATCCTATTTGTAGCTCAATAGGATAAGTTCACTCTGTCAACGGATCAGGCAGGGCCAAAATTTGGTTTTACTTATCCCTTGGGCCCTCGACCCGACCCAACTCTTGGATGTGCCCTAATCCAAACTGACCCGATCTGACAGGTCAAAGCTATATGTCTGACTTGATTCAAACCCGAAAACCAGGTTGGGTTGGGTCAGATTAGGCCGAGTCGGGTCAAAATTAAATCCCCTTACGGCCTAAACCATTTATGTTATATATATAAAATATCGGGTCGAATGCTTCAAGTTTGATCCGATGGGCCAAGTTTATCTGTACGGCCTGATTTTTTAATCGGGTCGGGTAATGGGCTGACCCAAAATTTTGATAGCACTATGTTCACTATGCCAAAGAATTTGAATTTCCTTGTCCTAATTGAAGCTGGTTGATTCTAGTTCTTTTTTCCTTCAACCACTGCGATTGTTTAAGTGATTTTAAGTCACCAAATTGCATAAGTCATGATAGCTTATGCGATCGCATAATGCTCCAAGCACTTAAATATATATTTTTTTGCTTTTTGAGGTCCCATTGCTATATAAAAGGGTGAGTTGAGTCATCTACTTCTTACACAACTATTTTGGTTTAAACTTCCTTTCTAATCTTCATTCCTTACTCTCAATCTTCTCCCATCTTTCCAATCTAACTTTTATTTTATTTTATGCTTTGTAATCATTTTTTTTAGTGAATTAAATTATTGTAAACTTAGTAATATTAGTGCTAGGTGTTACAAAGCTTCAAGGGAAAGATCAAGGATCAAGATTTAAGAGTGAAACAAACTTATAGTTCTAGTATTCTATTAATCAAGTGACTCGGATCAAGCAAGCAAGCCTTTTGATAGGTTTGAGTTTTATTATTTTTGTTTCAAAAATTTTAAATATATAATTTTATTTTCCTAGTTCCTACTTTCTATCATCATTCACCAATTAATTATGCTTACATCTTCAACCCCGGATCCTCTAAGACCTAAATCGAATGATCCGAATTGAAAATATAGCCAGTCAGATGAATAGATTTAATACTAGTGAGATTGGATGAAGATGAAATAAAGGAAGAAGAAGAGTGTAGAAGGAAATGATTCCGATGGTGACGACAATACTAGTGATGATGATGGAAGAGATGTACCACAATGGATTAAAAATGAATATGTAGAGTGCATTACTGGTATTCAATATTAAAACTAAAGTTATAATTTTGAATATTAGTATGTAAAACTTTTTAAAATGTAAAAATGTCTATTTTAACCTTCTAGAGACTTGAATGCTTATTATTTTTTTTTTGAAAAAAAGAAGTATTGTTTTTTTTTTTTTGAAAAGAAATATGTTATGACTTAAGCGATTCGCTTAAATAAAATGCAGTCCAATTGCTTAGTATGGCTTAGGTGATTTGACAACATTGCCTTTAACAATTTAAAAGATGTTGTTCTCCTTATATTTGCTTTATGGATTCCTCACTTGATGCATTGAAATGCTAGATTTCTTCAAGATATGCCTCTTGGCATGACAAAGATCAAACACTTGCTTATTCCACTTTCTAAAGGCTTATTTGAGTCCTTAGCTTACGTCGCATAAAAATTATGTAAATCATATTTCAATTTCACCTTCAAATTTCATACAAATGCAGCAACATAATCGACATCTGGATGCCCTGGCCACATTTTCTGAAAGCGGAAAGGTTTACGGATCATAATCTTTTGGAGGTCCTAAGCACACGAGATTCGGGTTGTGATCTGTAAGGGCTCAAGAAAAATGGTAAAGCCAGGTTTCGAGAAGGGCTTCAAGCCATTCCAACTCAGAAAGAAGTTTTATCATTTTTGATGCAAGCTATTTTTATTTGTCCATGTGTAGGGTATTCCAGAGTTCCATATTATCCACTTCACATGCTATAGTGCAACAAGTATCCTCCAAAGTTCTCTTCATTGTGTGATCTGATTGATAAAAATTCACAAATTTCTGCTATTTATATGTGAATCGTCCATTTTGAGGGCAAGAAATAATATATATAAGATAAGGAAGAGAGATGATTTGCCTACTGTACCGATACAAATGTCTAGTTATTCATTTTTTCCACGAAGCACCAGCATTTACAAGTTTGATGTAAGTGTCCTTGAAATCTTGGAAGAATTTAGTCTGGTCACCAGCATATATTGTGATCCACCTGTAGAGACAAAAAAGAGTTTATCATGCATTAAAAATCTTCCTAGAATAATTAGGTTTGGTGTAAAAGTATAATCGCAATTCACATATTAGGATACCAAACATTGGGTGAGAAAGGATAGAACCTTAAACACTCATCATCCTCAACGAGTGCCCGATCTGATTGAAGCCCGATCATTTGTCCCATGCCTAAAAACAGAGAACAGATGAATATAGAAAATTAATATTTTGAAAGAAAAAGAAACTGATATAAGTTCACATAAGTATGCCAGCCCGATTCCCTCTCTTCACCTAACCAACATACGAAGGCTATAGTTGCTTGGTTTAATACAAAGTAGCTCCTAAAACATTAAATTACCTGGAAGTGGGAATATAACAACTCAGATTTTTTTTACTTTCTTTTTACCAGTGTTAGATGATGTTTTGCACTCTACACGGAGTTAGCGATTCACACCGGAACCTATCCTATTTTAGAAACTCTCTTTTATTCTTTTCTTATTCTAATCTCTTAAGAAACCCTAGCCGTACTAATTATTTTCTCCTCTTCTTCTCTTAAGAAACCCTAGCCGTCAACTAATCTCTTCCCTCTAAACTCTCTAATTTCTTCCTTCAAAATTTTCGTGTGTTCTGCTACAAGAACTACCACAATCTATTCCTACCATCAAGATCAAGGAGGGAGAAAAAGGAGAAAATCTTGGATGAGCTATCGCGTTGGACATCAATCTCTTCAACCCTAATCGTCATAGATCTATCGTTCACGCTTCAACAGGTAGGTACCCATCAATCCACTCTATACTTCTCAGATCCCGTCGCGTAGGGTACATTTGATCGCATATCAACGGGCTAAATAAATCGAACCCGTGTATATTTTTGTTATAAAAATAGTTTTTAAAAAAGAATGAGATAGCCAACCCCTAGTTATATTTTTATTTCTTTTATTTTACATAATTTTCTGTCTTTTGGATCTTATTTTCGGAATGCTAACTGTTCCAAAAAATTTAGAACCGATCGATCGATTTATATTTTCAATCAATCGATTCTTCTATGTGATCGATCGATTATAGACATAAACCAATTTTGCATATTTACATTAATTGCGATCGATCATTTTTCTGTTACGATCGATCGATTCTGGACTGTACTGCGTTACAAGTTTTACTTTTTATTTCGATCGGTCGATTTTGAACCGACCCAATGACTCCATATTATTAATTGCGGTCGATCTATTCTGAGACCGATCGATCAACTCAGGACCAAATCAAATTGTTTATTTTCTTTAATTTCAATTGATCAATTCCAATACCGATCGGTCGATCTTAAATTAACCGAATCAATTTAATTTTGATCGATCGATTCTTTATGTCTGATCGATCGATTCTTGACAGAACTGATTTACCTATTTACTTTAAATTTGGTCGATCGATTCTAATTTTCAATTGATCGATTTTGAATCGAACTAAATGAGTTCTTTGCATTAATTACTATCGATCGATTCTAAAATCGATTGATCGATTCTTGTCAGAACAGATAGCATTTTCACCTTATCACGACCAAAACTTTATGACATGTTAATCACAAGTAGGTTTTCAATCGATGGTCGTGATTCACCTGACTTCGAACTGTGATATTTTTCCCTTTTATTATTCAATTATAGTAATCTATATATTAATTTTATCGCTTAAACGTGATCTCCGTGATAGCATGAAGAGTTAGAAATTTGATGCCTTCGTGAAATCGAACTATAACCTTAATGTTCTCAATTTCTCGCCCTGATAACTACCTTACCTTATATTTGTATTGGTGTTATATATATATATATAACATAACGAAATTTCGAATATAAATATATCCATTAAAGTAAAATAGTTTTATGTTTTCATCTAGTATGTTACATGAGTTACGAATATGTTAGGTCATATATACACGAGTGTATGAGAACATGCCTACGCTTGAGAGTGGTGATTCGTTGAGATGGTATCGAAGCGGTGACCACATCGTATTCACATGTTTTACAACTCATGGTGAAATGGGATATCATAACGAGTAGGGTGAGTACGAATTCAGTGTAACTTCGTATACGGTGGAATATACGGTGACCCTATCACCCCGATTTTTAAATATGATAGGATAAGTTATAAAATAAAATACGAGATTTTGACCTTTAGGCCTTAGTTATGGTGGGATTCATTTCATGGTCACGTGAAACTCGAAATGTAGACATCCATGTACAGATGCAACACCTCTATGATAGTATTAGCTACCACACAAAACACATTTAGGTTACTACGAAACTTGTCCCTTGGGAAGCGTGGTTAGTGAAGCTTACCGCACTATGACTCACTATAGATGCAGGTTGTAGGAGTATATTAAGATATGAGTATGTAAGATAAGATAAGTTATGAGTATGATAATAAGACACCGTTGTGCAGACCAGCATAAGATTAAAAACTTAAGTGCATGTGTCGTTCCTTACGTAACCACCGTAAGAGCCACAACGTCTTACAGTAAAGACGGGTCTTTGGGAAGACAATGAGTATGTTATGAGTTACAATTAGTCAAGTCTCCCCATAGACTAAATAGGGTGTGAGCATGTTATGGAGGATGTTATGTTATGATGGTAAGCTACTATTATGACCCTCACATGGTAGGTTCGAGCAGCGACTCTGACACAAGTCGTATAGGATTTACGAGTATGCGCCTATGTGATGTACATACGCATGTGACCAAGGATCAAATTTCAGTCAAAATGATCGAAATTTCAGTCCAAAATTTCAGTTTCGATCCCCACCGAAACCAAAATGAAATACACAAATTTCGGTATTTTTGTATGGGTTTGAAGATTTTGGCGGAAATTTCGGTTTCATTCCCCCCCTGAAGTTGAAACGAAATCTGAAATTTTGATCCATGCATGTGACGGAATAATAAAATATGTTATATTTATAAGGTATGGTGAGGTACATTAGGATTGAAGTGTGTTTAGATCATGGTCTTGCATTTATGATATGATACGAACTCAACGATATATAGAAAATTACTATTTCATTCATTTATTCCTTTATGTTGTTGTATTATTATTATAACTCACACGATGCATGCACAATGCACCTGAGTAGTGTAGGGTGGATTGATGACATATCCACTGAGTTTATGTGATTGAGTAAACTTATCCCATGAAAAACTAACAGTTGCAGGTGATTATATCGACAGAGTGGATACTAGCTATTATGATCCTTTTGACGCTGACTTCGTTGACCCGATAGACACAGAGTACCAGGAGCCTTGGGAGGGCGACGTGGCAGGTCATCAGGAGGACCTCAATCCTAGTGTCAACTATAAATAGTAGTAGTTTTGATACTGAAATTAGTTTTGTACAATTATTGTTTATTTATAGTCTCATACTTTTCATTTATGTCTGATCTTTATTTCCTCATCGATTATTAGATATTTCATTGATTTTTAGTGCATTTATTCATTATTTATGGTTGCCAATTTATTTCATTCTTTTATTGTTGGGTTCACGGGTTTTGTGAAACTTTGTTAGTGCGAGAACTTTGATTATGTGTATGTCCGCTTAGCGTATCTGGGATGCATGAGGTCATAACTCGAAATTCTAAGCCCTCGGGATGGGGTAGAATTTCGGGTTGTGATAGGGAACACAAATCCAAGGCAACTCAAAATTCAGTCAAAGAACAAGAACAAGTTTTTTTGGGTTGAAAAAGCTTATTTCACAATTATGTTTTTTTCTTTGCACTCAATATTGAGTGTTCATCAACCATTATTGCCCAACTTGACGGGGAGTGTTAGTTTTAAGGAACATTTTATACATCTTATCTCTGCCATTTATTATTCTTAATTCCCTATTATGACCTTAAGTTGTATTTAAAAGATATATTTACTTAAGGGCATTATGTAGCTTTCATTGTAATTATAATATTTTTGTTGATGAAGAATTTGATCCTTCACATGTTGTGAGTAGACCCATCTCAATCTTTCAGGTGTGGATGTGGAGCTTTCCTCCAAAATGAACACACTCTGCGACGGAATGCCGTGCTTCTGCGAACTGATTCCCGCAAAAGCGAGATTCCAGAAGAGGGTTTTAGCTGCTTTTGGATTCTCGTCTGATTTAAAAAAAATAGCTTTTGCACGAATCAGATGGGCGAGAAGCGGGCTTTGTCAAACAGTAATTTTTATCATGTTTCTACTTTTCCGCGCCAAAAAGCTGAAATTGGCCCTGAAGCGCATCACCAAAAAAGGAATAAGTTGTTCACCTGAAGACATCCATGGTTTCTCCAGAAGTATCTTGAAGTAGGAATTATCAAAGACAGTGGGATCTCCAAAGCCTTTACTTCCTAAAGTATGAGCTCCAGATAATGCAACAAGTTCTTGTGCACTGCCAATATGAATCACATTCATGACATGTAAGATGTTATTGAAGAAAAAAAATGTGCAAGAGAGCAAAAATTGAAAAAAATAACTGAAAATTGTTGAACAACTCAATTTGAAAAATGAAATGATCAGAGTTGTTAAAATTCTACAATCTTCAAATTAAATCTTATGATTAGCTTCGAAATTGACAGGAAAAAGTTCCATTTCCAATATGAATTCTATATGGAAGTAAAACCATACACCAAATGTACCTTTCATTAAAGAATGTTCCATGATATTCAGTGGTTTTACTGTTAGATTTGTCTTATGGATTGAAAGGAGATTTAGGGAATTGGAATAACATACTAAATTGAAATGCACTAGTTGATTATTACATTAGAATAAAACTAACTTCATGGACACTCACTAGGGGAAATCATGTGACAAGAGTTTAGACCCAAAGAACTGGTGTCAGTCCTGGCAAAGCATTAGCTAACAAATATCTAATATGGGGAAAACTACAGAAGTCTCATTGTCCCAATGGGCTAAATTAACAAATTGCAACCTTTCAAGAGATAAATGATCTACCATGACCATGGGTCAAAAAACGGGACGAAACTGACACGTACAGGTTTCAGAAGGCACCAGGTCGATACATTTTAATGTATTGACCTCTTATGTTCGTATTGGATGATAATTTCAAATTGTCATCCGATAATTTCAGTTGGTGCTACATGTCTGTAGCACCATATAAGTTACCTGAAACCCTTTTTTAGAGCACTTTTTCCTCTCCCTTTTATACTTTCCTCTTCTCTTCCTCTAACCTTAACCACTTACGCCCCCTCACATTTTGGCACCAAAAAGACAATTTCAACACCCGGGAAAAAGAAAAGAGAAACAATTAGATAAATGCATAAAACATAACTAATTGTACCAAAATATTTTTCAAAAATTACAAAAAAAAAACCATAATTTCTAAAAAATTTTGGATTTTTTTTTTTTTTAGATTTTCAAAAAAATTACCCGTTACATTGAACAATTCATCGGCCAATACATTCAATGTATCGGGCGATACAAACAATATGTATCAATTTGGGGGCAGACCTATACGTACTGAATTTTCGAGATTTTGGCCCATGATCATGACTAGTGTCCAGCACGTTAGAGGTTAGAAGTGAGCACCAAAGAACTGTACACAAAAGTCCAACTGCATTCGAAAACTTCTCAGACCAATGCCACAATAAAATGTGAACAATTTATCATTTAAGGCTGTTTATCGAATATAAATTTCAAACCATCCTCCGAACTGATGCAAGGAAAACCCATTCTCTCAAGAAGAATAGAACTTTTTTCCTTCAAGACACTCCATCCACTCAGAAAAATGCCAAAAAGAATATGCACTAGGCCCAAACATTCCAAGAAGATGACGATAAAATTTGAGTTAGCTTATAAGCACATGCCTCCGTTAGAATAAAATGAGTTTGCATGTAAAACTCTTAAGAAAGTCGAACTGATAAAATTTGAGTTAGCTCTATTGATTTAGAGAAGCCTTATGACAGAGTGCTAAGACAAATAATTTGGAGGTTGAGGAAGAAATGCATTCTGAACTTATATTTTACAAGAATGAAATGGAAGTAACCAAGACGTGTGGAGAGACGAGTGACCTCCCTATCGGAGTTGGGCTGTATTAAGGATCTGACCTGCACCCTTTACTTGTTTGCCCTAGTCATGGATGCGTTAACCATAGATATACAAGAAGAGATTCCATGGTACATGTTATTTGCGGATGACGTAGTATTAATTGTCCAAACAAGGAAAGAAGTAAACGATAAGCTGAAATTATAGAGAAAAGAGTTGGGAGTCAAAGGGTTTAAAAATTAGTAGAACAAAGATGGAATACATGGAGTGCAAATTTAGTGAACATGATAGCCTAGAGGAGGATTTAGTTAAAATAGAAATTTATTTAGTGTCACATTGTCATAGAGTTTGCTATTTAGGCTCTACTTTACAATTAGAATGTGAATTTGAAGAGGACGTCTCAAATAGGGGATTAATGCAGGTTAGATAAAATGGAGGTAAGCAAGCGGAGTATTGTGCGAGCTACGAGTTCCAGTTAGATTGAAGGGGTGTTTTATAAGACGGTTGTTAGACCGGCCATATTATATGGTGTAGAACTAAGTTACCCGAAGCAGCACAAAGCGTGTGATAGGTTGGAAGCAGGAGCATCATCTAAAGCTTAAAATTGAACTATTTTATGATGAGGGACGAAACCCTAAACTACGTGAATGATTATGAAATGATGATTTTGTCGAAATTAAACTAAATTAATTGAGCAATAAATATGAAAATAAATGCATATACCTCAGGGTTTCGTAATTTTTCGCTTGGGTGATCATGTTGACTCGGGTAGGGTCCAGTCCGTACGCTAGACCCGTTAGACTTGCGGAAGGAAGATCCTAGAGATAGGACTCTAGCCGCTTCCAGATTAGGAAACTCGTAGTTCAATGATGAGATCGCTGGTTTTCTCTGGGGTTTTGAATGCGGAATGGATTGTGATTAAGGTGAGGTCCAAGGCGTATTGAATCGGGTCGATTTAATGGTTCAGATGAAAGGTAGGGTTTATGATTTCAAGGTATTTAAGAGTAAAGGCTGATTTAGGATTATGGGAATAAAGTAACACAGAAAAAGATAAATCAAAGATAGATAAAATGGAAAGATCGTTGGCTTTGCACCCTTGACTTCACACCAAACCCTTCTCGGGAAGAAGAAACACTCTTTGAGAAAACTCATCTCAAGTTCCAAAAAAACAAAAGCTCTTTAATTCAATAATCAAAGCTAATTACATTGTTTATTTAGAGACCTTATATAGGAGGTCTACAAAAGAAAACCCTAAACAAATAAAACACCAAAAATAAGACAAGTTTACCCCTAAAACTTTATTTCGAATTTTGACGAAACCCCTTTTCGTGAAAAATCGATCGATCGAAAAGGTGCTCAATCGATCACCTGCAATTGTTCCAATACACAGATTCTACTCCTTTATGCTTGGTTCTAATTTTCGTTTCGTTTCTTCTAACGCCGATACACATGATATGGCCCGAAGCCTATGTCCACGATGTCGGCGTCCCCATCAATTCTCCTAAACCGAAAAGGCTTCATCACAGATGAAGCAGAGTCGTGACATCAATCAAACATATCGGGATAGATGTAGCGAGCTTCGTCTTGAGTTAACCATGTGTTCTCGAAGTCCGGATTGCCCAACCATTTTACCAAATACTTCTCAAACCCCCCATCGTGGGTGGACACCACAAGATCTTCCAATATCCATTCGATTACATCTTTCTTCTGCCAGTTTGGGGAAGGAAGGGGCAGGGGCTGCAAGGGTGGAGTGGGTGTATGAGCAGGGGCTGTTTGGAAAGGGTTGCTAGGGGGCGAGGTTTAGCCCAAAGAAGGAACTAGGTCCTCCACATTGAATGTAGAGATGACCCCAATATCCGGAGGAAGTTCGAGAACGTATATGCATTAGGTCAGCTCCTTGCCACAATTCTAAGAGGCCCAACGCTGCGGGCTTGGAGCTTCTTCGCCACTCCTGAGGGGAATCGTTAAGGCCTAACCTGAACCATCACACAATCCCCAACTTGAAATTCTTTGAAACGCTTATGCACATCCGCCGTTATTTGTAATGTTCATTGCTCGAATTAATTCTTTGTCTAATTTCGGCATGCAAGCTATGGTTGTGTTGTGAAAATGCGTCGACAGACTCATACACTCGATGTGATACAGACATGGGGATTAAATCTAATGGAGTTTTAGGCCTATGACCATGTACCACCTCAAACGAACTCATGCCTATGAACCTATTGACATAATTATTGTAGGCACACTCGGCTACTGGCAACATAGAATCCCAGGTCCTAACATGATCACCAACAAGACAATGGAGGAGATTACCTAAACTCTTATTGGTGGCTTCTGTTTGGCCACCATTTTGAGGGTGATAGGCTGAAGAAAAATGAAGCACGGTAGCCATCATGTGCCATAAAGTTTTCTAGAAATGACTGGTAAACTTGACGTCCCGATCCGACACGATGGATTTGGGTAGCCCATGAAGACGCACCTCTCCGAAAAATAACTTTGCGATACGAACCGCATCGGAGGTTTTGGAGCAGGGTATGAAGTGGGCCATTTTCGAAAAGTGGTCCACTACCACAAAAATAGAATCGTGCTTTCGTTGAGTCTTGGGGAGCCCAAGCACGAAATCCATGGAGATGTCTTGCCATGGGGTATGTGGCACGGGTAACGGGGTGTACAAGTCGGTATTTTGTTTACTCTGTTTATCCACTTGGCATGTGCAGCATTGTCTCACAACCCGAAAGACATGTCTCATAAGGCTAAGCCAATAAAACTTATCCTCAACGAGCACAATGGTCTTGTTGCGTCCGAAATGCTCGGCAATCCCTTCGGCATGTAACTCCCAAATGAGAAAGTCACGCAATGAGGAGCGAGGGATGCATAGGTGAGTCCTTTGAATAGATACCCGTCTTGCAAGGTATACTTGGAGTTAATACTGTTTGGATTTTCAAGGAGAGAAGTGTATTCCGCCCTGAAATCTAGGCACTTGGGATAATTTTACTTTAACTGCTCAAATCTGACGACCTTGGTGCTCATGGATTGCAAAGTTGCCACTCGACGACTAAGTGTATCAGCTGCCTTGTTCTCGGTACCGAACTTATGCCTTAACACTAATGTGAACCCTTGAAGGTACTCGACCCACTTCGCGTGCCTCGGGTTCAACTTTTTCTGTGAAGCAAGGAAGCGTAAGGCTTCATAGTCAGAAAAGAACACAAATTCCTGCGGTCTAAGATAGTGCTTCCAATACCAAAGAGATCGGACGACCGCATATAACTCCTTGTCATAGGTGGAGTATTTTTGCTTCGCTTCATTAAGCTTCTCATTAAAATAGGCCACAGGGTGACCCTCTTGGCTAAGCACTCCGGCTATCCCTACACCCGACGCGCCACATGCTACTTCAAAGATTTTAGAAAAGTCAGGTAGACGCATGATGGGTGCAGTACTCATTTTCTCTTTTATCTCGGCAAAGGCCCTTGTCGCGGCTTTGCTCCATTGAAACTCCTCTTTTCTCATACAGTCGGTAATGGGGGCCATGATAGTGATAAAGTTTCGAATGAAATGACGATAAAATATGGCCAAGCCATGGAAGCTACGGACTTCATGAATATTTCGAGGTTCGGTCCACTCCACAATGGCCTTAACCTTCGCGGGGTCCGCAACCATCCCATCGGCCGAGATAATGAATCCCAAAAAGACAACGGATCGTTGTATGAATATGCATTTCTTGAGATTTGCATAGAGTTTCTCTCCCCGTAGGGTCTCACACACCAGCCTAAGGTAGATTAGGTGTTGTTCCTTGTCATGACTGTAAATCAAGATGTCGTCAAAATATACGACAAGGAATTTGCCAAGGAATGACTTCAACACTTGGGTCATGAGCCTCATGAAAGTACTCGGGGCATTAGATAACCCAAAAGGCATGACCATCCACTCATAAAGACCATCTTTGGTCTTAAAGGTGGTTTTTCACTCGTCTCTCGGGCGCATTTGGACTTGATGGTAGTCACTCTTAAGGTCTATCTTGGAAAAGATAGTAGCACCAACCATCATATCGAGCATGTCATCGAGCCTCGGTATGGGAAACAGATACTTAACTGTAATCTATTGATTGCACAACTATCCACACACATGCGCCATGTATCATCTTTCTTAGGTGTGAGTAATGCGAGTACGACACACGGGCTCAAACTCTCTTGGATGAATCCCTTCTGAAGGAGCTCATCGATTTCCCGAGTCAACTCGGTGTGCTCAACCGGATTCAACCTGTAGTGGGGCAGGTTCGATAGGGTAGATCCAGGAACCAAGTCTGGCATGCTGAACATTACACATAGGAGGGAGCGCATTGGGTAAGTCTTCTGGGAAGACATCTGCAAATTCATTCATAATCGACTCGCCCTCCTTGGGGTACTCGCTTACTGACTCAGGAGCACTCTCAACAGTGACGACGGCATACACCACGCTCTCATCTAACGACGCTCTCTCGAACTCTAAAGGGCTCACAATGTTGATGGCCTTGGATTGACCGCCCTTCTTTTCGACCCTGTTGGTCGATGGTGCTTTGGGAGCCAAGGGTTAAATGTGAAATTCTTGCCCTTATAATTGAATGTGCAAATGTTAGATCGACCAAAAATGGTCACGTTCAAGTCATAGAGCCATGGCCTTCCCAAAATGATATGACTCATGTCCATTGACACCACATTGCACCACAAGGTGTCCGAATATGAACCCAATTGTATTGGTACATGATACCATTGAGACACGGGAATGGGTGAGGAGTCAACCCATGCTTTGTAAGGTCTAGGGTGGGCTTCAGGTGTAAGCCCTAAGAGGGTGACGATGTGTTCTGACACCACATTGGTACAGCTTCCGCTATCCACGATGACCCTACAACTTTTTGTCCCACATATGGCGAAGGTGTGGAAGATGTTCTCCCTCCGCCAATCCTCCTTTTCATCTTGTTGAGGTTATGCAAAGACACACCTCACAACTAGAGCACGAACCATGTCATCACCTTCCTCATCACTAGGTGTGACATTCGGCTCAAAGACCTCTTCTTTAAAAACCCCTTCATTATCGCCTTCCTCTCCTTCAATGTAGAGGTTCCTACGAGGATCTCTCTTGAGGCATTGGGCAGCAAAGTGTCCCAACCCCTGACGGTTATAACACTTAATGTGAGAAGTGAGAACCGCTCTTCGAGGGTTCTCCGACTACACTCTTTCCTTTGTCAAACCGCACATTGGGAGTTGTGGGTTGTGTGGGTTTCGGAGGCGGGTTTCCAGCACCAAATCTCACTTCTCCGGTGCGAGGCTGACCGGTATGAGAATCAGATCGCCTTACCACCGTCCTTTTCAAATATCGTTCAAGGTCTTGAACGGCGGTGTAACACTTGGCGAGAGTCTCAACGGGGTGAGAGACTAACTCTTTTTGTAGGTCAAGCCACAGTCCGATACGGAACCTAGCTAGGGTGACCTAAGGGTCTTCGGATACTTCGACTCTCATCATGTACTCTTCAAATTTGCCAATGTAATCCGTTACGGGCATACTACCTTGGCGTAAATTTTGCCACTCATCAAGTAGGTAATGGGAGCACATCCCGCATTCATTTGATGCGTTCAATGTTGACCCAAAAGAGTTGGGCTTGGCCGATGAGTTTCATCTTGGTGAGCCTGACGCACCGCTCATCGCTCATGCCAAACCACTCAAAGTGTTGGTCTTTGTCGGACAATCAATCGAGGAAGACTCTAGGGTCTAAGCTTCCATCGAAGGTTGGGAACTCAACTGGGATATTTTTAAGGAGTTTCCCCCTCGGGTTGTAGTCATCTCCACGATGATCCATCCTATGATTCTGATTCCGATCATGTTGGTAGCCATTGCGTTCGAAGCGTGGACCATCACGCTCACGACGCTGCTCAAGTGTTCATCATCCCCATCTAACCGATTGATTCGGTCTAACAACCTCCCATTTGAAACCTCAAGGTTCCTTTGGGTTTGTTCCATGGCAGTCATTCGATCGTTGATCGCTTTCAGTTCGGATCTCATGCCGTTAAGAACATCTGCAATCTCATTCATGTCCATGGTGATCACGGTTTACTAATATGGGTTCTAAAATGGCATGCAAATATGAACTGACATGAATGAGACTTCTAACAAACAGTAGACGTGCACACTTTTGAAATAAAATGCAATAAATTGAAATGTCACACAAATATACCCTAAACTAGAACTTAGCTTGGATACCAAAACTGACGCAGGACAAAATCCTAAACTACGTGAATGATTATGAAATGATGATTTTGCCGAAATTAAACTAAATTAATTGAGCAATAAATCTGAAAATAAACGCAAATACCTCAGGGTTTCGTAGTTTTCTGCTTGGGTGATCATGTTGACTCGGGTAGGGTCTAGTCTGTACGCAAGATCCGTTAGACTTGCGAAAGGAAGATCCTAAAGATAGGACTCTAGCCGCTTCCAGATTAAGGCACTAGTAGTTCAATGATGGGATCGCTGCTTTTCTCTGGGGTTTTGAATGCGGAATGGACTATGGTTAAGGTGAGGTCCAAGGTGTATTGAATCTGGTCGATTCAATGGTTCAGATGAAAGGTAGGGTGTATGATTTCAAGGTATTTAAAAGAGTAAAGGCTGATTTAGGATTATGGGAAAAAAGTAACACAGAGAAAGATAAATCAAAGATAGATAAAATGGAAAGATCGTGGGCTACGCAACCTTGGCTTCACACCAAACCCTTCTCAGGAAGAAGAATCACTCTTCGAGGAAACTCATCTCAAGTTCCAAAAGAACAAAAGCTCTTTCATTCAATAATCAAAACTAATTACATTGTTTATTTAGAGACCTTATATAGGAGGTCTACAAAAGAAAACCCTAACAAATAAAACACCAAAAATAAGACAAGTTTACCCCTAAAACTCTATTTCGAATTTTGACGAAACCCCTTTTCGCGAAAAATCGATCAATCGTTGTGTAGCATCAATCGATCGAACACACACACACACACACACACATATATATATATATATATATATATATATATATATATATATATATATATGTATAACTTCGCCAAAATAAGTTCCCACTGACCACAGTCGATCGATCGATCGAAGCATGGGATTGATCCATCGACTACGCATTGCTCCAATACGCAGATTCTGCTCCTTTATGCTTGATTCTGATTTCTGTTCCGTTTCTTCCAACGCTGGTACACACGATATGACCCGAAGCCTATGTCCACGATGTCGGCGTCCCCGTCAATTTATGATCTGAACCGGGAGCGAGAGTGAGATTTCGAAGCGGGAACGACAAACTACGTAGAAGGTTCGTGCTACTAGGTTGCAGAATGTTCGGCCACGAAAAGGCAGCAAGAAGATAGAGTACATGGGGCCGAGATGCGTATATTGAGATGGATGTTTGGAGTAACAAGAAGAAATTCGAAATGAGTACATACGAGAATATTTGAGAGTGACATCTATAAGGGAAAAAATTACATAATGTTGCTTGAGGTAGTTTGGACATGTTCGTCGGAGGCACGAAGCAGAGCCTATACGAAGGGTTGAGATGCTACAAGCACAAGGAAGTAAGAGAAGAGAAAGACCAGTGAAGACCTGGAGGGAAGTCGTGAGAAGGAACATGAAAGATTGCAAAGTTACAGAGAGCTTAGCGTTGATAGAAACGAGTGGAGAAATAGGACTCGCAAAGCCAACCCCAAATAGATGGATAATGCCGTGAGGATGATGATTATAAGGACACACATCCATTAGAATAAAACGTCCATTATTACTATACAAGGCTTACTACTATAAAAGGCTTATCTAAATAGATTATTACAATCCTTCTTATGGAAAGTTCCCTTAATGGGAAGTTTCCATCTATAATACTTTACATTTAGGGGTTTCTATACCTGGTATTTTATATCTAAATGATTACATAATACGATTTGGAAGGTGAACCTATAGTAGAAGCTTTTCACAGACTATATATATATATATATATATATATATATACACACACACTAACGTTGTGCCCAATCTTCCAACTCCTTGAAGCAAGGCCTTGTCAAGTTCCAACATAGCATTTGAAATCCCTCACCATGTTAATAGAAATGGAGGCTTATAATGACAACATAAATAGAGGGATTGGGTATATATATATATATATATATATATATATATATATATATACACTAACATTGTGCCCAATCTTCCAACTCCTTGAAGCAAGGCCTTGTCAAGTTCCAACATAGCATTTGAAATCCCTCACCATGTTAATAGAAATGGAGGCTTATAATGACAACAAAAATAGAGGGATTGGGTGAGGCGGGTTACCTACATGCCCTCGACATAGCTTTCAAAGAATAAATCACCATCCGTTCTTCATTGACTAGAGACTGGGGAAAAGATAAAAGAGACAAACTATAACAAGGGTATTCATGGCTTAGGGTTTGAGGAGTCCTTTGCTTAGGGCTTAAAAGAGACAAAAGTTTGAAGAGAAATAGATAGAGAGCGTTCTTAGGAAAATGGCGCTATAAATTACAATGGGGGGAAATGAGGAACACATATGGAACAAGGGCCAAGAATGACAATAGAGACAACCGTGGAGTAAGTGTTACTTCAATATATAACTTTCCAAATTTTGTAACATACATAATTGATAGAATACATAGCTCTGTGGGCAAAAGCCCCACCTATGCATTAGCTCACTTTCGCTTGGCCCCCCTTGGGTGTCATGAAGATAAGTGTGCCAGATGTCTTAAAAGGTGTTTAGGAGGGTGTGCCTAAGGCCGTCTGCAATGGTATTGATATGGGGTACCAAATACCACTCCCAAGCTTTCAAAAGGTTTATTTTCCTTGTTTTTAAGAAAAAATGGCTGTAACTCTCATTACATGTCATTCCTAAACCCTTCAAAACTCTTTTTAATAAGTGAAGATGGTATTCAACCCCTAACCTCAATGCACATGCTTGAGGTATCACCAACTTCGACAAAAGTCCAATCTCATGAAAGCCCTATTTTTCCCATTGTAAACGATCGAACTGAATGAATTTGGATCGAATTGGTTTCTGGATATTTTTTTTCAAGAAAATTTTTAATTGGATCAAGTCAACTTTAAATTGATTATTCCCGGTTAGTTGATATCCCCAAAATTTTAAATAATTAATTATGTCTTATGAACTAAAGAATATACTTGTTATTGGTTTTTGCCTATTTAATTTGCTAGTTGTTTATTGTTAGTTTGTTACTTTAGTCTTTGTTCTCACGATTATATATGACAGTTGATATTCTTTAATGGCTAACTTTACGATCGATCTGAATGAATTTGGATCGAATTGGTTTCTAGATATCTTTTTTTCAAGAAAATTTTTAATTGGATCAAATCAGCTTTAAATTGGATTATTCTCGTTTAGTCGATATCCCTAAAATTTAAAATAATTAACTATGTCTTATGAACTAAAGAATATACTTGTAATTGGTTTTTGCCTATTTAATTTGCTAGTTGTTTATTGCTAGTTTGTTACTTTAGTCTTTGATCTCACGATTATATATGACAGTTGATATTCTTTAATGGCTAACAGAAACTGGAGCTTCCTTACTACTTGTGTATGGCTAACAGGGCAGTACAAATTCCACATGAGGGATGTGGCGCTGCCATGGGTTGCCCTGTAACTCCACTAGAAGGAGCACAGTGATGGCCTTCATACACCATTTGGTATGCAAGAAATCCCTAATTTTCAAAAAGAAAAAAAAGAAGACTTTCGAACAGATTTTGCATGGCTAATAGGGCAGTACAGATTCCACATGAGGGATACAAAACCTGTCATAGGAAGGAAATCGGATGGTCTTCGTATTCCGTTTGTTGTGCACGAATTTCCAACATATAAAAAAGAACGAAAAAAGGTAAAAAGAAATAATCGAGGAAATCTTGAGTTCTTCCCATGGAACACCCGTGTTTATATCCAACAGAAATCGAATGGTTAGTAATTGCATCAAAGAAAAATGAAAATTGCATGACCACATACTGCTGATAGAGGGGCAGTGAAAGTAACATATAATGCATATGAGGAATATGTAGCAAGCACAGCATCCATGAGTGAACTCACGAGAATCCCTTTCTTTGAAAGCATTTCTTTAGACCAGAAGCATCTAATGATTCTTCAGGAAGTTTCCCTTGTGGATCAGGCACCCTACAAGGCACAATTGAAATTTCAAATCTAGACATTTGAGAGTTTTCGAGCAATTCAAATGTATTTAAAAATAGTTTAAAACCTCAGTCAAATCAACTATGCTAAGCCAAAAATAGGTGTTCTTAAAACCTATTCGTGTTGACTTGGTCAAGACACGAGCTGACTTCTCCTTGCAACTCGGATTTGATTTGAATCAACCAAATCTCAGTCCAAAACTTAGTAAACTGGAAAAAATCTATCAAAAGTTGAAAAAATTTCACGAAATTTTGAAGAACTTGGGAAGATAAAGTTTCATGAAATTAACAGAAAGAACAGAGGGACAACTTGGCAAAGAACAGATAAGCTTTAAAACATGACTAAGGGCAAAAAATGCACCTTACATTGAATCTAGCCTTCCTAATTTAACTGGAATGACCGGGCCTCCACATACTGAAACTGCTTCGGCTCCAGCCACGGCAATTGTGTCCGCCCAAGATACTAATAGGAAAAAAAAAACAGGAACAATTAATCAGGCCAAAATATATCCATTAAGAGTAGAACTCTTGCATTGTACGGGTTTAAATCATTTACCTGGTTGGACATTATCGATTTCACTCTTCACTTTCTCCAAAATCTAGATAAGAATGCATCCATCGAGGAGTTAGCTGGTCGGAGAATCAGACAAAATTGGGGAGTGGATTTAAGTCAAAGCATATTTAGAATGCAGTTATATTATATCTAAACAATAAACCAAAGTCGTAGCCTATATATAAACAGTTCGTATTGAGTGAGAGAGCACCTTGACAGATCTACTAAGACCAGCATTTTCAGGTCTATCGAGTTCATACACTATGGAACCATTCATGCCACCTGCACAAAAATAGATTATGCAGAGCTACTAAATTAGAGAGCTAAAATGAAAATTAAATGATGTTTTATTTAAGTTTCAGAAAGCTAATTTAATATGCTGTGAAAAAAAAATGCTGCCCCAAAAGCAAAGTTCGCATTTTGAAGCAACACTAAAAAGAGTTAATTTAAGGGCTATTGCCTGCCAGAAATTAAAGCAGTGGTTAAGATTTAACCAGAGGACATGAAAAATCCAGTGAAAAATGGACCTTAAAAAGCTATAAAATGAAATCATAAGAAGTAGGATGACCAATTGACCATATTATATGTATTTATGCTGGAAATTTCAACACCCATGGTGAAAAAAGTCATCACTGCAGTTTGACTCGTTCTACCATAAGCGTAAAGATTTGACTTGGAATTAAGGCCAGTAATTAGCATTAATATTTTGAATTAGAAATAAAAATATATATGAGAGAAGTAAGAGCTAGAAAACAAGGAAAATTACCATAACAAAGGTAAATTAGAAACTTTAACACATATAATGTTCAGTAGATTTTTTTAACCATACCAGCATATACTTATAAAATATGCTGTATGTTGTTATCTGATATCTCTTATATACGTTAATTAAAAATATAATCTGTTTCAATACTGTATGTACAAACTTTACTATGTTAATAGTAGACAATGATGCAGCCATATATAGATGCAACAACACATCACACTTCAAGATGAATGTCATATAACTTATACACAATTTCAAGAATATGATTAAATATTTAATATCTATTTTTCTCCAAGAATAGTTTCATTCATAAGGAATTCATAAAGCAAATTAATTTAGAGAAGCAAATCAGATTCCAACTGAGGATCATCATCATCATCACCTTGTCCCATCTATTTGGGGTCAGCAATTGGGTTGAAGCTGATGACCTCTTGAAAGTAATATAATTGGCACAAAACATACATATAATAGAATGCATGGTTCAAAATTTCGGACGATACCGATACATATTGTCCGATACATACCGGTATTTGTAATATCCCGGATATTTTGAACTATTTTCGTTTACCTCGGTAAGCGTGCCCAGAAACTTTTACGGGTTTTTTTGGACTTTTGATTAGCTTTGTGTTTGATAAGAATGATGGTAAAAGGGTATTGTCAAAGGATGTGTACAAGTCATGTCAATGATTGCTTACACAATAGCATTGGTGTTTGTGTTTAACACCGGATAACTTTTCAACTTAAGTGGATAAGTTGTAAATTAATAAAATCTAGATATTATATTTTGCATAACTTTGGTTATAAGAGAGAGTGAAAGAGAAGTTTCACTTCTCTCTCTCGTTGGAAATTTAAGCTCTAAGGCCTTGCCTCATTTGATCCTAGATCTAGAAAGCTTGAGAGCTCATCTTCCCAGCTCAACCACTAATTCGCCTTGTGCTTAAATTCGGATCTGTTTGAAATATTGAAGGAGAAGAGAGATGTGGGAAATGAGAAGTTCTCTGTGAATTTGTTGTGGCTGAGGCAGTGTCCACCTCTTTATGAATGAGGGCTGATTTGAAGTTTTTAAACCTTTGAGTTGGAGATTGGTTCCGATACGTGTATAAGTGCAACGGGATCAACGGTTTAAGCTACAAGAGGTAGGTCGTTGAAACTTCCCTGTGTAAGTTTATTTATGTTTTGTTAGAATGGAATGATGTGTGTTCAATATCAAATTTGATGACTGTGGTTGAAACTGAAGAAAAAGTTCGGACTTGAAAAAGTTGACAGCCACAGAACTAGGGAAATTCGAGGGTCGATTTTCAAATCGAGGGTCGAATTTGGAAATCGACCATCGATTTGAAAATCGACAGTCGAAAAGTATTTTTTGTGCCTGAAGCAATTTTTGGAAAATCGAGGGTCGATTTCCAATTCGAGGGTCGAATTTGGAAATCGACCATCGAATTGAAAATCGAGGGTCGATTTTCTATGTTTTGTGACTGATGTGCAGTTTTGAAATTCGAGGGTCAAAATTGAATTCGACCATCAAATTTCAAATTCGAACCACGAATTTGAATTCGAGGGTCGAATTCTGTCCTGTTTCAAGCATTTGAATTTTTATTGGATTTTTAATCTGCAAGCTTTTAGTTTGATTTTTGGATTCTATATTAACACTAAGAGTGTTAATATATGTAGGTTTTGACTATTGGGAGTCCTTGGTGAGGACTGCTTGTACATGATTTGAATATTCTTTGTTGAGGTAGGGGAACCCTATATTTAATTTGCATTGAATTATAAGTATACCTGATTTGACTGTTTCTTTTAAGAGGCATAAATTTGCAAATTCTGTTACACACAGCATAAATAAGACTCTGTATATAAGACACAAATATGAAATTTGGAAACTTTGTTATGATTAAGAACCTTGTAATTCGAACCTCAGAACCTCAGTTAATCTTTGAATCAGAACTTTGAAAAATCAGTATATGTAATGAATAATAAGCCTTGATATGTATTAGCATTTGCATTTGATTTAGGGTTCATACGTACGATGCCCTAGATTCTACCATCAGTGTTGACGGTATTACTTTGGCGCAAGTTTCCCTCATAGCGTAGGGGCTTGTTGCACTTTAGAAATGGGTTCATGAACGACGATGGTCAGTAGGGTTTTCCCATCGGTCACGTAGTCCGCTCTCATGCTATAGGAAATTTAGGAGATAAAATTAAGTTATAAATTTAAGACAAGAAGCATGCTAAATCAGAACAATTTCGAACACATTAGATTATATTATCAGTTTTGACTCAGGATTAGAACTGGAGATTTACTTTGGAAAGCATCATTTGAAAACCATATTTGATCCGATTTCTGTCTTTTGAAAACCTTTACTTATAAAGAAATGCAAATAGATCTGTTTCCTCTATTGGGCTTGGTTGTTAGCTCACCCTCGACTATACGTCACAGTCTTTGAGGCCCGACCTTGGGTCAGAGGATCTGGAAGACTCCGATTATATTCCTGAGGAGGATTTGGACATACCAGCTGAGGAGTTTTTCCCTTGATCTTAGATCCTGTATTTTGGTACTTTTGTCTGAATATTTTGGAATATTGGGCCCTAGGCCTTTATTTTGGTTCTTTTGATATCACTCGAGGAACCATTATTGTGAACCACTATTTTAGGTGATCGGATTGGCCATCACCGGTGGTTCTTCTTGGTTCCTCACAGTGATAAATATTTTTGTTATAGAAAGCTTTTTGATTAATCTATGTTTTGCCTCTGTCTTTAGATCTTTGAATATGTTGCCGGCTTCTGTTTGTTACGGCTTATTAAGAAATCAATAAGTTGATGAACCGGCCTTTTTTATACCTTAGGGATTGGAAAAGTCGGGTCCTCACAGTTGGTATCAGAGAAAGGCTTTAGGTTCAGAGTCTTAGGACTAAGGGATGGATTGTCTTTAAACAATCAATACTGATCATTCGTTATTGTTTTGAACAATGACAGATCAGCATGCCTCCACGGTTTAGAGGCAGAGGCCGAGGTATAGAGGGACCTCGTACAGCTCGCATAGAGGAGATAGATGAGGGCATAGGCACCTCATATGGCAGAGGGAGATCCGCATCTGCCCCTAATGCAGATCCTTTGGGAGCTGCTAGACTTGATGAAGGAAATGTTGACCAGGTGTTGGCAGCCTTGGCTACCAACATGGCTCAACAGACTGCTGCCATAGACCGACAGACAGAGATGTTGGCAGCCAGACATCAGCCAGGAGGATTCGCAAAGTTTAGGAGGATGAGACCTCCTACATTCTCAGGGTAGACGGATCCGATGGAAGCCGAGGCATGGCTGGATAAGATCGAGAAAATATTTGAGGTGTTGCAGTGTACCGATGTCGGGAAAGTACGCTGCGCATCGTTCAAACTTTTGGGCGAGGCCAGCCCGTGGTGGAAGTCTGTTTCCCGGATGAGAGAGCAGGACTACCCCAATACTCCATGGACTTGGGCAGAGTTCATGGAGACGTTCAACGATCAGTACTTTCCAAAGATCGTACGTAATCAGTGGGAAGTCCAATTTATTGAGTTGAAGCAGAATGAGCTGTCAGTGCTCGAGTATGGCGCAGAGTTTGATAGACTTTCCCGATTTGCACCCCTACACGTGGCCACTGAGCTGATGAGAGCTCAGAAATTTCAGCGAGGTTTGAGGCCGAACATTCAGGAGAGGGTGTTAATGTGGGAAATGGAGACGTATGCGGGCGTCATGTCCAAGGCCCTAATTGCAGAGGAAGACATTCAAAAATAATACTTGAGGCGAGAGCAGGGCAATAAAAATCGGTTTGGCCAGGGACAGTAGAGTGCTTCAGAGCAGGTGAACAAAAAGCCGAGGTTCTCTAAACCTCCTCCCTAGCCTAATCAGCCATCATATTCTAGACCGGTTGTTGCTTCAGGACCAGTGACGTCTTCCTATCAGAGACCGCAGAGTTCGGCACCAGGGCGACCTTTCAGAGCCGGGAGTACCATCAGCAGTGGAGCCTTGGCTCGTGGTTCGACGAGAGGATCAACCATCCTGCTTTCTACCTCAAGTGCATGTGGGAAACCACATAAGACAAAGGATTGCAGACGGAACACTAGAGGATGCTTCAGGTGTGGACAGGTTGGTCACATGATCAAGGATTGTCCTGCTGTTGAAAAAGGACGGACTACGACAGTCTCTACGCAAAAGTCGACACGACCTACAGTTCAAGGTCGGGTTTATGCGGTGAATGCACAGGATGCCCAAACGTCGAATGACGTAATTCAAGGTATCATTAAAGTTGAGATGTCATTTATGCATTGATTCTATTATTTATTGTTTAAATTCAAATTCAAGCCAATTATGTTAAACCACATTGGAATCATTGCATATAATTAACAAACTTTTTAACTAAAGGTACCCTTATGATGAGTCGTCGAGGCGACTTGGATAAAATTGAAGCACGAGTACTTATAGACCATGGGCCTACACACTCGTTTATTACTCCTTCCTTCTCAGAGAAGTTGGGTATTACTCCCCAACCCCTTGCTTTCATCTTGGACGTAAAGATTCCTACGGGAAGTTCGGTATGCTTGTCTGACATAAAGATGTCGATCATCGTGATGATTGATGAGCACGAGACGCGATTGAGCATGGAAGGGTTCGACGTCATTCTCGGAATGGATTGGTTGGCAGCTTATCACGCGAGCGTGGACTGTCTGTGGAAGATAGTGACCTTCCGACCGCCAAAGCGAAAATCCTTCCGATTCTGTGGAGTCAAATCAAGTGTTGCGCCGTTGGTTTCAGCCATTAAGGCCGAGCGCATGATGAAGAATGGTTGCAGTGGGTATCTGGCCTATTTGCAAGATTCTATAGAGAAGAAGAATGACTTGGCTCTTATCAAGGTGGTCTGTGATTATCCTGATGTCTTTCCAGAGGACTTACCTGGATTACCACCTGACCGAGAGATTGAATTTGCGATTGAGTTAGCGCCGTAGATGAAGCTCCATATCGGATGGCGCTGCGAGTTGAAGGAACTCAAGGCGACGAGTCATTAGACAAAGGCTTTATTCGACCGAGTGTCTCTCCTTGGGGTGCACCGGTTCTTTTTGTGAAAAAGAAGGATGGATCAATGCGTCTATGTATCGATTATAGGCAACTCAACAAGATGACGATTAAGAATCGTTATCCTCTTCCGCGGATAGATGACTTATTTGATCAGTTGCAGGGTGCAAGGTTCTTTTCGAAGATTGATCTGAGGTCAGACTATCACCAGCTCAAGATCAAGGAGGAAGATATATCCAAGACTGCGTTTCGGATGCGTTATGGCCACTGAGTTTTTAGTGATGCCATTTGGATTGACAAATGCGCCTGCATCTTTCATAGACCTGATGAACATGGTGTTCAAACCACATCTTGATAAATCTGTGGTAGTTTTCGTAGATGACATCCTCATCTATTCGAAAACCAGAGAGGAGCATGTGCAGCATCTGAAGATGGCTCTTCAAACACTCAGGGACCATCAGTTGTATGCCAAACTCAGTAAGTGTGAATTTTGGCTTGAGCAGATCAGTTTCTTGGGTCACGTAGTCTCTGAAGCGGGTATCTCAATGGATCCTACAAAGATAGATTCTGTGGTGACATGGGAACAACCTACGACAGTGACAGAGGTCCGAAGTTTCCTTGGTTTGGCAGGGTACTACCAGAGATTTGTCGAGGGTTTCACGAAGATATCGGGTCCACTTACGCAGCTCACGAGAAAGAATGCGAAGTTCGATTGGACAGCGGTCGACGAGCTTTCGGGAGTCAAGCGTCGTTTGACTACTGACGATAGACTTGTTATACCTTCTGGCAGTGGAGGTTTCGCAGTGTACAGTGATGCTTCTTATGGCAGATTAGGCTGTGTGCTTAATCAACATGAGAGAGTCATTGCGTATGGTTCTAGACAGCTGAAAGACCATAAAAGAAACTATCCGACGCATGACTTAGAGCTAGCAGCAGTTATATTCGCCTTGAAGATCTGGAGACATTACCTCTACGGTGAGATCTTTGATATATTCACCGATCATAAGAGTCTCAAGTACCTATTCACTCAAAAGGACTTGAATATGAGGCAGCGACGATGGATGAAGTTCTTGAAGGACTACGATTGCTCGATTCAGTGCCATCCGGGAAAGGCAAATGTCGTTGCTGATGCTCTTAGTAGGAGGTCTTCAGCACAATTGTCACATCTTGTTAGCCGGATTCAAAGATGGAAGCTTTTGGAGGATATGGCTTTGGGCAGCTCACGGTTCGATGTCAAAGGCTCGGGAGCATTGATGGCTACACTAGTATTACGCCCTACGCTCTTCGAGAATATCAGGAAGCTTCAGATGACTGATGATGAGCTGATGGCAATCAGATGAGATGTGGAGAATGGCAGCAAGAAGGATTTCTCCATACGCGCAGATGGGACCTTGTTGTTTCACGACCGTGTATGCGTACCGTCGAGTACAGAGCTTCGGGACACCATTCTGGAAGAGGTTCACAAATCCATGTATGCCATACATCCGGGTAGTACCAAGATGTATCAGGACTTGATGAAGAGTTTCTGGTGGCGAGGTTTGAAACGTGACGTCGCTGAGTACGTATCGCGGTGCTTGGTTTGTCAACAGGTTAAGGTTGATCATCAGAATCCTGCAGGCCTATTGCAACCTTTACCTGTGCCTGAGTGGAAATGGGAAGCCATTTCGATGGATTTCATACTCGGGTTGCCGAAAACACTGAGGAAGAACAATGCCATCTGGGTCATTGTAGATCGGCTAACCAAGTCTGCTCATTTCCTGCCATACAATACCACGTATACAGCCAGTAGACTTGCAGAGTTATATCTGTAAGAGATTGTTAGGCTGCGTGGGATACCGGCTAGTATTGTGTCTGACAGAGACCCGTTGTTTACTTCACATTTTTGGCAGAGATTTCAGGAGGGCATGGGTTCTCGTCTTGATTTTAGTTTGGCATTTCACCCACAGACGGATGGCCAGACTGAGCGAGTGAACCGGATCATTGAGGACATGCTGAGGGCATGCATGTTGGATTTTCATGAGTCATGGGACCAACACTTGCCTCTAATCGAGTTTGCCTACAACAATAGCTTTCAGGCTAGCATTGGTATGGCTCCGTTCAAGGCCTTATATGGACGACGGTGCAGATCGCCGTTGAACTGGGAAGAAGTGGGTGAGAAGCTCATTATTGGACCTGAGATAGTTGAGCGCACGATCGAGACGGTTCGGTTGATATGCGAGCGACTGCGAGTAGCTCAGAGTCGTCAGAAGAGCTACGCCGATCTCAAACGGAGACACGTGGATTTTTAGGTAGCTTTTGATATGTCCATGTGTATTTCTTCACTTGGTATAAATTCCATGTGAAATTTGGCACTAATACTCAATTTTTCAAGTCGACGAGAATGTCTTTGTTCGGATTTCGCCTACGAAGGGCGTTATGCGGTTCGGAAAATGAGGGAAATTGAGCCCTAGGTATGTTGGGCCTTTTGAGATATTAGGCCGAGTCGGAGAGGTTGCATATCGTGTGGCGCTACCGCCGCAATTATCTAGTATGCACAACGTCTTCCATGTGTCGATGCTGCGTCGATACATTCGTGACCCGACTCACGTGCTTGATTACCAACCCATCGAGCTTCAGGATGGTTTGAAGGTGATTGAGGACCCGGTTCAGATTTTGGATCGCAAGGAGCAGATCCTACGCACTAAGAGGATTCCATTGGTTCTCGTGCAATGGCGGAATCACACACCGAAAGAAGCCACCTGGGAGCGAGAGGCTGAGCTCCGAGACCAATTTCCGAGCCTCTTTGCTTAAATTTTTGGGAAATTATGTGTTGAATGTATGATCCCTTGAATTTTGATGTATTTACTGTTGTTTTATAAATTTTTTTTTTTTTGGCGAGTATTTTTGGCGGTCCAATATCCATTCAATTTGTGCCTGTTTAACAATCTTTACTTTCGAGAATCGGAATAATTTTGGGACTTAGACCAAACCCGGGTTTGTTCTTTTCCAAATGGCTGTGACAAATTCGACCAAATTTTAAGTTTTTCTTTCCATTATATGCATCAATTTCGGCTGTGATATTGCTGTCATAGTCCGATGAGGTGATCGGGGTGAAATGAGCTCAACGGCGGTCCTTTTGGACCCAAAAGAATGCTTTAAAATGTCAATTTTTAGGACATTTTTGAAGGCCACTGGTGTAAAAAAATTCGAATGTCGAAAAGGAATTTCGAGGGTCGAATTTTCATAAACAATCACCAGGCAGTTTTAAGCCAAAAATGGGTCTGACACATTTCTGAGAAAATCGAGTGTCGATTTTCAAATCGACCATCGATTTTGAAATCGAGGGTCGATTTTCTCGATTTAGGAGTGGGGGTTCTGTTTGTTTTGGCATTTCGGGTTTGTGCAAACAGAGGAACAACTTAGGGTTTTTGGGGTTTTTGCCTATTTTTGGAGTTTTCTTGCTCGATTTTGGCCAAAAATCGAAGGGGGTTTCACACGAATTGCACAAAGGTCTTCGATTTCAACCACTTGGAAATCGGATTTGGGGCTTTCTTAAGGTAAACCCTCACTAGTTTTTCAATTTTGGAGCTTTATCTTCCTGTATTTTCTGTTTGGATTCTATTTATTTGTTTAAATGGGACCTAAGAAGCAAACCCCCATTCGAAATCCAACCTCTAAGAGACCAGCTTCTAAGGCTGCGTCTACTAGCCGATCTAAACAGCCCGAGGAGCCACCTCAGTCGGCTCCACCACCCACTCAGCCCACACCACCTGTTTTCCCTCCAATGTCTGAGCAGCCCAATGAATTTTGGAGCATCAAGGGCTTCACCACTAAATACGTTTTTCACCCGGAGTTGTTTGACCAACAAACAACCACACAATGGGCAGGCGAGTATCTTGAAAAAGCCCAGATGACCTCTCTGTGCACCTCGTTTAGTGATCATTTTTATCCCCGTCCCGTGCGCCTGTTTTACCAGCATATGCGCCGCGAGGACGGGAAGAAAATTTACACTGAAATTGATGGGCGAGATTATACATTTGATCTCGATGACATGGCTGTGGCACTGCGCTGCCCTTTAAATTATTCAAAAACCATGGGGTTGGGTCCTCCTTTCCCTAAGCCGCCCCTATTCCATGATGTAATTACCCAAATGACGCAGGGACGTCATGGGTCCGGAAAATCAATTGTCCGCACACACCTACCTGATTCGATGTGGATTTTGGATAAAATTTTTAAAACCACCCTTTACCCCTTTGGTCATAAGTCCGAGCGTACCGGCCCTTTACAACAGATTTTATTCGCTGCATACAAGGAGCGGTGGTTTAGTGCTCCTGAGATTCTGTTAAAGGGGATTATCAAAGCCCGTGAGAAAATGGGTAAACAAGTGAAAAAGCCGAAAAAGGGCATTCCCTATGCCCGTTTAATTTCGATGATGATTGAGAACTACCACGCGGGTCCCGCATGACATCTCCCCTACGGAACCCAAGTCTACTGCCGGTCGAAAGATGTATAAACTTGTTAATTGTCAAACCTACGGTCGACTGGTGAAGCCTCCTAAAGAGGCAGTTGTTCCTGATGCGACCGCTAGCGATGATGATGAGGACCCTACTCATGTTGCCCCTAACACAGCTACACCTACTCAGCCCCCTCAGAGCAATATCCTTACGCTCTCGAAGTTCACCCGTCAGATGACCGCGATGAGCCATCAGATCCACGAGCTTACACAGCATACCAGCTCTATGCGTTAGGAGTTGGATGTGCATGGCGGCGCTCTCTCTTATCTGATGCAGCACGCGTTCCCCGATGATTATTCTATGTATATGGCTGACATCCATGCCTCCGTATATCGTCCTTCGACGTCGGGCGCTGGTCCCAGTATGCCTACTACGGCCGGCGAGGATGCGGGTGACGGTGTTGGTGAGCGAGCTGCTGATCCGGATCAGGCTGGTCCATTTACTGCGGGAGATTTTTGAGTATTACTTTGGGGGGGGGGGCTGTGATTTTGGATTTTTTTTGGGTCTGTATTCTTTTTACAGCATGGATTATTTAGGACCTGGTGGTCCTTATTTTTGTTCTCTTCTATCTTTCTGTTTCCGATTTGCTTTGGATATTATGGTTGTTTCGTTTTGTATATGTTCCGTTTTGTCTATAGTTGCTTTGGATACTTCTTGTTCTCTATGTGGATTGGCTTTTGTTATGTGGCTTTGGCTTGTTCTATGTGTTTTCCCTCTTGGTGTGGGGGTTGCTATCTCTGTGGTTTAGTTTTTCTTATTCTGTTGCTATGTTGGGTTTTGTTCTCATTGTTGCTTTCATGCGTCACTGTGCATCGATCTCCCGGCACGTGACCCTTGGGGTGTGGGCATCCATGTACGGATGCAATCCACTATGGCCTTCGGGTGCTACATGCAGTACATCCACGTTACTACGGATCCCTTCTCTTGACTTGCGTGCCCTGCGGGATCGGCACACGGTGACCCATGTTTTTCCTTCTCGTTTGTTGTATGGTGTGTCTTGCATTCAATTTTCGCGGACGAAAATTCCTAAGGAGGGGTGAATGTAATATCCCGGATATTTTGACCTATTTTCGTTTACCTCGGTAAGCGTGTCCGAAAACTTTTACGGGTTTTTTGGACTTTTGATTAGCTTTGTGTTTGATAAGAATGATGGTAAAAGGGTATTGTCAAAGGATGTGTACAAGTCATGTCAATGATTGCTTACACAATAGCATTGGTGTTTGTGTTTAACACCGGATAACTTTTCAACTTAAGTGGATAAGTTGTAAATTAATAAAATCTAGATATTATATTTTGCATAACTTTGGTTATAAGAGAGAGTGAAAGAGAAGTTTCACTTCTCTCTCTCGTTGGAAATTTAAGCTCTAAGGCCTTGCCTCATTTGATCCTAGATCTAGAAAGCTTGAGAGCTCCTCTTCCCATCTCAACCACTAATTCGCCTTGTGCTTAAATTCGGATCTGTTTGAAATGTTGAAGGAGAAGAGAGATGTGGGAAATGAGAAGTTCTCTGTGAATTTGTTGTGGCTGAGGCAGTGTCCACCTCTTTATGAATGAGGGCTGATTTGAAGTTTTTAAACCTTTGAGTTGGAGATTGGTTCCGATACGTGTATAAGTGCAACGAGATCAACAGTTTAAGCTACAAGAGGTAGGTCGTTGAAACTTCCCTGTGTAAATTTATTTATGTTTTGTTAGAATGGAATGATGTGTGTTCAATATCAAATTTGATGGCTGTGGTTGAAACTGAAGAAAAAGTCTGGACTTGAAAAAGTTGACAGCCACAGAACCAGGGAAATTCGAGGGTCGAATTTGGAAATCGACAGTCGAAATGTATTTTTTGTGCCTGAAGCAATTTTTGGAAAATCGAGGGTCGATTTCCAATTCGAGGGTCGAATTTGGAAATCGACCATTGAATTGAAAATCGAGGGTCGATTTTCTATGTTTTGTGACTAATGTGCAGTTTTGAAATTCGAGGGTCGAAATTGAATTCGACCATCGAATTTCAAATTCGACCCACGAATTTGAATTTGGGTCAATTATATCTGTGAATTTTTATTGGATTTTTAATCTGCAAGCTTTTAGTTTGATTTTTGGGTTCTATATTAACACTAAGAGTGTTAATATATGTAGGTTTTGACTATTGGGAGTCCTTGGTGAGGACTGCTTGTACATGATTTGAATATTCTTTGTTGAGGTAGGGGAACCCTATATTTAATTTGCATTGAATTATAAGTATACCTGATTTGACTGTTTCTTTTAAGAGGCATAAATTTGCAAATTCTGTTACACACAGCATAAATAAGACTCTGCATAAGACACAAATATGAAATTTGGAAACTTTGTTATGATTAAGAACCTTGTAATTCGAACCTCAGAACCTCAGTTAATCTTTGAATCAGAACTTCGAATCAGAACTTTGAAAAATCAGTATATGTTATGAATAATAAGCCTTGATATGTATTAGCATTTGCATTTGATTTAGGGTTCCTACGTACGATGCCCTAGATTCTACCAACCGTGTTGACGGTATTACTTTGGCGCAAGTTTCCCTCATAGCGTAGGGGCTTGTTGCACTTTAGAAATGGGTTCATGAACGACGATGATCAGTAGGGTTTTCCCATCGGTCACGTAGTCCGCTCTCATGCTATAGGAAATTTGGGAGATAAAATTAAGTTATAAATTTAAGACAAGAAGCATGCTAAATCAGAACAGTTTCGAACACATTAAATTATATTATCAGTTTTGACTCAGGATTAGAACTGGAGATTTACTTTGGAAAGCATCATTTGAAAACCATATTTGATCCGATTTCTGTCTTTTGAAAACCTTTACTTATAAAGAAATGCAAATAGATTTGTTTCCTCTATTGGGCTTGGTTGTTAGCTCACCCTCGACTATACGTCACAGGTGCTGAGACTGACCTTGGGTCAGAGGATCTGGAAGACTCCAATTATATTCCTGAGGAGGATTTGGACATATCAGCTGAGGAGTTTTTCCCTTGATCTTAGATCCTGTATTTTTGGTACTTTTGTCTGAATATTTTGGAATATTGGGCCCTAGGCCTTTATTTTGGTTCTTTTGATATCACTCGAGGAACCATTATTGTGAACCACTATTTTAGGAGATTGGATTGGCCATCACCGGTGGTTCTTCTTGGTTCCTCACAGTGATAAATATTTTTGTTATAGAAAGCTTTTTGATTAATCTATGTTTTGCCTCTGTCTTTAGATCTTTGAATATGTTGCCGGCTTCTGTTTGTTACGGCTTATTGAGAAATCAAAAAGTTGATGAACCGGCCTTTCCTATACCTTAGGGATTGGAAAAGTCGGGTCGTCACAGTATCGGACCCCGATACAAGGTACACTGGGTATGTATCAGTGATACACACCCAGCATATGTCAATATATTCAATGTATCACCAATACGTTCAATGTATCGGCGATATCTGATACGTATCATTTTGGTATTGATGGTGGATGATACATATCGGAAAACCGAGATCTTGATCCATGATACAGTGCAGTTTACTGTAGTAATATATGTAACAAGAATTATAACCTTGAAACTCCACCCAAAGTGTTGGACCCAAGGATCAAAATTTCGGTTTTCGTTTCGGTTTTAGTGACCCCTGAAACGAAATATACAAAATTTTCAGGGGTCACTGAAACCGATGCGTTTCGGCCGAAATCTTAAGATTTCGGCTGAAATTTTGAACCATGGTTAGACCTGAGTTTTGATCGACTCAAACTTGGTCTAGTACTTGGCTTAGTCATTGATATTCTTTGAGCTCACAATCTCCACTATGCATCACATCTACTGGTCAGAGTTTTCGAGTTCCTAGAGAAGGCAAGATGAGCTATTATCTTTTCTTTTTTTGATAACGTGGTTTCCGGCCTCTTAGAGCGCCCTACTAAGTCCTGCGGCGATGAGCTATTATCTTGATCTGAGTTTTGATCAAAGAGACTTAATTCAGCAATGTCTCAAGTCCTTGGGAGCAAGTTTCTAAAGCTTGGCATGAGAGTATTGATCTCCCTCCAGACCAATACATAATAGGCAAGAAAAACTATTTTTAAGGGAAATAAATAATAAATAAATAAGAAAAAAATAATAAAATTCCAATTTGTATCAGCCGATAACCCATGGTATGGATTGGGAGGTTTTGTGCGATACCTTGGGAATGCCAAAACGTGTGTATCGGTATCAGCTCAGCCAAAAACCAATACTTATCGCTGATAAGTTTCAGTCTCGGCCGAGTTTTTAACCATGCTTGCAAGAGTCTATGAATTAGAATATAAATTTATTTGTTGAATGGAATTAAGTAGCCAAGTAATCAAAGTTTTGCACGCTGTAAATCTAAATCAAGTATCATGAGCACTCGATCAAGTTTTCAGATTCCTCGAAAAGTTCAAGGGCTCGATGAAATAAGTACCTGACTTGTCATCTAGGTTGAATGTTCCCGCATCATGAAAAACAAGACGGAGAATACCGGCAGCCTTGCCCTTGGACACCACCTTCCTAACCCCATCTTGAATTATTGGAGATGCATTGGCATCGAGCCTTTTTAACATCCATCAAACACAGAGAATATTAACTTTTCAAGCATCAAGTGTAAAATCATAGAAGTAAAAAATGACCATGCAAAAGGCATGCCAAGAACATTCCAATTACGAGTTCGCATTGATCCGAGATAAAAATTCAGTTGCATAAGGAATTAATTAAGAAACCAAGAAACCCACTATAAACATAATTTTAAATTTGATGGAAAACCAAATGCTGAAATTTATCACGCAAAAGCAGAGAAGTTCATTACTGGCACGTGCATAAACTAAAATCAACCACAACTGTTCAATGGTTTACAATTAATAATATCGCATGTTCATTGATCACTTATTTAACTGCAGCATAATGATTATTTATAGGCCACATAGTGTCTGAGGTAGCCTCACCACTGAAGACTATATTATACACCAAGGTTCAAAATCTCGGTTTTCCGGTACGTATGGGCCATCTCTCTCTCTCTCTCTCTCTCTCTCTCTCTCTCTAGACCATACCAGAATGGGTTAGATCTCCTTTGATTTCCTTCTTTTGTTTTGGTTTCATCTGATGTATGATATGTGCATTGTTGCTCAACCAGACCTTTGCGCATCATGAACTGGAAATCACATTTCACTGTTTGGATCTTGACGAAGTTTTGTGAATGGACAAATTCCTTATGTGTATTGGCATTGTGGTATAGTGGGTATAAATAATACAAGGGCAATTACAAATTCCTCAATCAAAGGGATAAAAAAGAAAAATGGTAGAACAAGATAAGAAAAAAAAGCTGGTCTGAAAAGGTAGGCGTAATAGCTGTGACCAACCAAATCTGGGTATTTAACCTGTTAGGCAAGTACATTGTAACACTCTCCCTCAAGTTGGAGCGAGGACATCAACACTGACCAACTTGCTTAAGAGAAGTTGGCACTGCTCTTGTCCAAGGACCTTGGTGAAAAGGAGCACAAGTTGAAGCTTAGTTGGGACATCAGATGTTGAAATTAGACCACGTTGAATCTTTTCCCGAATTAGATGACAGTCAAGCTCAATGTGTTTTGTGCGCTCATGAAACACGGGATACACAACAATGGGTAAGGCAACTTTGTTGTTGCAGAAAAGACACATAGGTTGTTTGTGAGGAATTCTAAGGTCTTGAAGAAGGTACTTGAGCCAAGTTCACATATAGCAGCGGCCATGGAATGGGATTAGGCTTCAACAGAGGAGCGAGAGACTGTCAGTTGCTTTCTAGTTTTCCAAGAGATTGAGTTGGGACTCAAAGTAGTGAAATAGCCAGAAGTGGAGTGCCAAGTCTTAGGACAACTAGTCTAATCGGTGTCGGAGTACCCATTTAATTGAGGATTGTTGGCCAACATGAGTATGATGCCTTTAGCCAGAGCAGATTTCAGGTAGCGAACACACACAAGGCAGCTGCTAAATGGGTTTTGCACGGTTTGTGCAAGCACTAGGTCAAAATATGTGCAGAATAGACAATGCCAGGCCTTGTAATAGTGAGAAAACTGAGTCGGCCAACCAGACGCCTATAAACGGACGGGTCTTCATGAAGAGGGCTCTTGTCAGATAAAAGATTGTGATTTTGCTCCAATGCAAAAAACACAGGCCTCGAACCCAAAAGTCCATCTTGGGCCAGAAGATCTAAAGTATATTTGTGGTGGTTAAGAAATATATTGCTCGGAGATCGCACTACCTCGATACCGAGAAAATATTTGAATGGGCCAATATCCTTTATGTAAAATTTTGTGTGCAAGAAGGCCTTGAGCTTACAAATGAAGACATCGTCATTACTGGCAATAATATCATCCACGTAGATAAGCACAACAGTAATTCATGGCCCTGAAATCATCGAGAATAGAGAGTGGTTCGGTAAAGACTGGAGAAATCCAATGGCCGAAGAGCAGTTGTGAACTTATCAAACCAGTTTGTAGAGGCTTGTTTGAGGCCATACAAGGATTTGTTGAGGGGCCTTTCGTGAAAAACAAAAACCAGGGGGAGGTGAGATGTAAATTTCTTCGTTAAGATCATCGTGTAAGGAGGCATTATGTACGTCCAATTGATGGAGGGACCAATTCTTAGTGGCACCAAAAGCAAGAAGACATTGAACGGCGACTAATTTGGCAATGGGGGTGAATGTTCAATGATTATCTATACCTTCAGTTTGAGTGAATCCCTTTGCCACTAAAAGGGCTTTTTAACGTTCAGCGAACCTATTGGCTTATGTTTAATTTTGTATACCCATTTGCAATGAATGGTTCGTTTGCGGGGAAGAAGAGGCAGCAAAGTCTAAGTTCGAATTTTTTTCTAAGGCTTTATTTCAGCTGCCATGGCATCGCGCCAATGCTGATCTTTAACTGCCTGAGGAAAGGACTTTAGGTGCATCATTAGAAGAGATAGAGGAGGAAAAAAAAAAGACAAAATGAGTGAAAGAAAGTTGATCATAAGAAAGGTTTCCAACCCAACTACATAGAGAGAAATAAAAAGAAAATCGAACTAATTTTTAAAGATGAAGCTTTTTGAGATGATTTGTCCATGCATATGATTGCATTAAACAAATAGGAGGGTCTAACCCCTCTATATAATGTTACCTAAAGTATAATAACTAGAAAGGAAGTATTAAATAGATCCCTAAAATATACAAGCAAGTAGACAACAATAAGGCTAGAATGACAAATAATTCTTGATTTTTAACAATATATTCATCGAGCATGTGAAAATAAGAATGTAATTAGCAAATGTGATTATACGAGTAGGAGAGAAAAAAATGTGGCAGTACTTACTCCATTGCATTAACGCTAAATTTGTTGGGAAAATCATATTGAGGAAACAAGAATGGAAGTGTGGCAGAAAAAATGAGGGCTCTCCTTCCATTGAAAATGTCTGCAGTTTGAACAACTAGAGAGATTTAACAAGATAACTGACCGGAGCGCAAAGAAACAATGAATAATTCTTTCTTTCTATGATCAATGGTTTTAAATTTTACCCGAAATGTCTCGGACGAGATATATATGGTTGTGGGCATAGACAGAGCCAATTCACAAGAAGGCATGCATTAGGCAATACAAGCCAATGTAGGCTTATTTTCACATGCATCTTGCCTGATAGGGGCCCGTCTTGCATGGGAGAATACATATCATTTCGGTATCGATTCTAGACAAAGTGTATCGGAAACCGAGATTTTAAACCACAATTGAGCACAGGTAATTTTTTTATGAAGTTCTCCAAAAGACTAACTTCAAAAGGTGGCACACAGGCCAAGTACACAGCTGATAATTTGATGCCACACCGCCATGTCAATGTTATGTGCCACAGTCCCAGGGGTGAAAATGGGCTGGACTGGACCAAATAAGTGTTAAGGCTCATCTTTATGTGGGCCGGCATTGGGCCCGAATATTTAGGCCCAACCAGACGCGTGCCCAGTTTCTTAACTTTGAGCAAGGTTTCGACACACATTGGCAGGGATCAAAATCTCGATTTTCTGATACGCATCGTCCTCATCGATACTGGGAGGATACGTATTGGGTATCGCCGATACATTGAATCTATCGGTGATACATTGAATATACATATATTGGGTGTGTATTGTCGATACATACCCAAATGTACCTTGTATCAGTGACCTCCGTTACCGATACATATCGGACGATCGGACAATCTTGACTGTCCAAAAGAAAAGGCTTCAAACTGCCAATTAATCGAAAAAGACTTAACTCTCCTAACCCTCATTTAAACACCAGCTTGGTGTTTAAATGATCTTATACCATTAAAGGTGTAAGATGTAAGCAATCCAAGCCATCAAAGAGATTTAGCTCATACATAAAACTGAAGTAGACCAAATATAACACCTTCCTCAGAGTGTTGAACCATCACATCTGTAATCTGTGCACTCTAATATCAACCAATGTTCTTATTATGTAATGGCTAATATTAAAGTTCACCAATTGGAGGATTCACATCCCCTTACAGGCACATGTTCCAATGAAGGACTACCATTTGGACTATTTAGATTGATCACAAATATAGGCCACATGTCGTATCAGTAAAGCATGTACTTTAATGGTAAAAGATTAAAACCTTATGTTAATGGTGTAAGATAAAAATGTCAGCCTGACACAATCCCAAATTGCAATACACGCAACTAGGGTGTCCATGATTTACATGGAATACTTCCTTTTGCTATTTTGAATAATTGGTTAGTTATTTCCATAAATTCTCCAGATAGGATAGGGTAGTTTCTATTTTGAATTTGAATTTGAACTTCAAATGTTTAAGTTTGAATTGTAGTGAAAATCTATATATATCTTGAACATGTAATCAAATGAGGAAGGGAATGAAATGTTTGTTTAGAGTTTGATTCACTCCACGAATCACAAAGAGGTCCACTACCCTCGAAATGGTTTCTAATCTATTTCTCTCTTTATATTCATTTATTTATTTCATAAAACCGTGATATGATCGAGGATTGTAACATTTGGTATCAGAGCCATTCAATCAGAGCAAATTTGATTTTTCGTGAAGATGACATGAAGACATGATCGTTTCAAGACGATCAAGAGGCAGCCCGGAAACTCAGGACACCCAAAATGAGTTCAGAGCATGATTAACATGAAAGACGAATGCCAAACTTGCTAAGGAAATGGATCGAATGAACCCGATGATTTCATCAGTTGCGACAAGACATCTTGGATCAACCTTGAGGGCAAGGTTGTTTCAAGGGTGGAAGAATAGGATCCTACGGTTACATATCATATACATGTTTGTATGTGTATATGCATTGTACACCGTATAAATTCAGCAGTTATAAGTGGGTTATATAACTACTTTGGTGGTTATATTGTAATATGTTGTAGGGCATAATCAATTGTTTATTTCCTGTTTCAGAAAAAAAAAATAGTTTATTTCCTAATTTTTCATTCTCAAAAAAAAAAAAATCCTAATTTTTAATTTCTTTATTGTTATTTTTATGTAATTAGTGCTTTTATCCTTGTTATCGCGCATTGTACACCACATCCTTCGTTATCGCGTTAGGATCAAGCGGGATCGTAACCCGGCCACACCGATTATTCCTATCCAAAACATACAAAATAATACAACAATTTGCAATTAACAACCAAAATTGCGTTGATGGGCATTAGGGCCGTCCAACGAGGTGACTTTTAGACTATGGCCTATCCAGGCGAAGGATTGCCAAATGGACGTTCCCGAATCAACGATCAAGTATTAAGAGTAGATAGACAGAAAGGGGCATAGTATGCTACACCTACTATTTTTTTCTCTTCTGCTCAACAGAAATGGGAAAACAGAAACATAGGGTCGTAAACATCGTTTGTAAAACGCGTACCTCTAAAAATCCTACGAAATATATGAAACGTAATGAGATGACTTACGGGGTTCTTCTTCGCTACGGTTTGAAGAGAAGGCCACAACGGTCTTCCCGCCAGATTTGTACCAACAGTTTTTACAGCTTACTGAGCGAACCGGAAATTTGAATTGTTGGGAGGAAGAGAAGGAGTTAATAGAACATGGGAGCACAGTATCAAAACTCCTCGTCATCTTCGCTGAGTGAAGTGCCAAGCGGGGCTTCCGAAATATACAGGTTCACTTTAGCAGAGGATAAGGTAGCATGGTGGTGCGTAGCAGTTTTAAAGATAAGGTGCTCCGTATATCCAACCACCAATGTAAGGTTTCTTCTATAATCTGATCAAAATCAGATATTACAAATCCAAATCATAATGACCATAAGTGGAATTATTGGAAAAGTAATGAATAAATTGTAACTTGTTTTAAGACGTTTAAAAATGAAGTCGGGAATAAATTGTAACTTTTCATAAGATGTTTTAATCTTATTTAAATGAAAAAAATATCTTTATATATATATATATGGAAAAGGCCTCCGTCCTTCATAAGAGGACGGTCACCGTCCTCCAACTTTCCACGTGACACTCAAAACACTTTTTGGGTGCCACGTGGACCTTGGGTGCATTGCTTAGATCATCTTTGAAAAAAAATAAATTAAAAACTCATCTCTACCGTTTATATTTTGACCCGTAAAATGTGGACCAATGCAAATTGTCAAACTTTGACTTGTGAGTTTAATATTTATATATATAGGAAAAGGTCTCCGACCCCTCCATAGGAGGACCGTCACCGTCTTCCAACTTTCCATGTGGACCTTGGGTGCATTGCTTAGATTATCTTTGAAGACAAAAAAATTTTCAAACCATGTAGACCTTGGCCAAAATATGATAACTATTCACTAGATCATAACATATATAGCATACGATATGCACAAAGATAATGATTAGTACCCTTTCAATGGTGTAATAGCCTAATATCTTATACAAATTAAAATATAAAATGAATATTTGCTATATGGCATCTTAGCCGAAACATACTTAAATCTCATTTTCCTTAGCCCCGACACGTCACGTCTCGCGTGTTATTTCAAACTATGTCTATGCCATTGTATCTATCTAAAGATTCGTGATGTTGAAGATTAGGATTGAAAAATAATCTAGTATGTTATTCGAAGCCGATCATTTTATAGGGTGTTAACTCTTTTGAATCACATGATAGACATGTTTGCTCGTCTCAATGACATAATATACATGTTTTCTCATCTAGTCAACACATCATAGATACGTAGACTTTGGGAGATTTTTTCTTTTTGAAATCTAAGAAAGATTGGCAGGCAATTTTGAGAGTTGGTGTGGGGAAAGATATTTTATAGGAGGGGGTGGGAAGGGGGGATTCATTACAAAAACAAGACTATTAGCGGCAGTCAACGACTGTCGCTATTAACAAAATACTGCCGCTAATAGTCTTAATAATATTTTATTAATAGCGGTAGTCTTTTTGGGAGCATAAAAATGCCACTAATAGTTTTATTTTTTGTAGTGATTTCTTCCATTTCTATCTACTTTTGTTTATGCTTTCAATAAATCAATTATTTGTAGGTTGTCTTTTGTTTGGAGGCTTCGGCTCTCTATTGTTCTTTCCTTATTTTCTCTAGATTAGGGTTAGAATATAAGAGTTTTATTCTCTTCTTGGTGAGAGTTTTTTTTTTTTCCGAGGAGATCGCCTCTATGAAGACTTTTTTACAGTCCACACTTGTTACTGAAATGATTTTGGTCACGAGCTTTATTGACGTATTGGTGGCTTCGTTGTTGCACGAACACATGCACTATATCTATGCCATGAGACATTGTTTAAAAGCTTCGATTAAAGCGATATGCGAAGCCTTTGGTCGGCTGTTGTCTCCGTTTTCGACGTGGTAGGAGTTTTTGTGGATTGTGAGTTTACCGATGGTGGTAGCGTCTCTTTGAGTGGATCTTCGGTATCTGTTACCGGTGAATGTTCAGGATGGTGGTAGATTCCCGATTTTTTGCTTTACTCTGAAGGTCCCTGAATTCCGTGTCGTTGTTAGATGAATCTTGGAAGTCATTCAATTTCTTTAATGTTAGTTGTTGTAACTACCACTCATTGAATTGTAGCCCTCTACTCTGTAACCGTCCATTTGAGGTTACTTATTTTTCAGTTTGTAACCGTTCTCCATTTCTAATGAAAAGGATAGAAGTTTCATCTAAAAAAAAAAGATACGTAGACTTTGTGTATACCATAAAATGGTACACATGTTAACCCCACATGACACACATCCCAAAAAGTGGCCCGTATGGAACAAGTCACTTACCATTTATCAACTCATGGCCACAATTGCAAAATCAAGCTCGACAATAATTTGGCAAGGTTTAAATTGGGTAAGTTCAGAAAAAAAAAATGATTTTTTCAAAAACAATTACATGAAAAATTAAAAACTATTAAAATAAGTAACAATTTATTGAAAAATTCGCAATAAATTTTTAGAAATACAAGATTTTTTTTAAAATTCATGGGCAATTTGTGATTAATTTAGTGCACCAAAATATCGTAATTTATATAGTTTTTTTTTTTTTTAATGTTTTTAATTAGACTATGCTTCATGTATACATGTTATAAAATATGAAAAAATGCTTTACTGGTATAGAGTTTTGACCATTTTCTCACGGATCTAATGTGTACTAGTGTAATTGACTTTGAATTTTAAACCAGCAACAATAACTGCTTAGCAACTGCTCCTGTGAAAATTTTTCTCTCCTCTGGGCTTAATAGTAGGGTTGTGTAGAAAATCGACCGAACCAATTTGGCCGATCGAAATTGACCGAAATTTCAGTTCGGGTTTGGTTTTAGGGCATATTGGTTTGGTTTCGATTTTGGAAAAGTGGTTTATCGGATTATCAGTTCATTTTCGATTTTGACGTAAAAAATCCGATACCAAATCGATAAAAAAACCGATAATAGGGTATTACCTAGGTACATACGAAAATAGGTTGCAATTAAAGGTTCACTTTTGAAACCAAAACTTAAAAGTTATAACGTAGAAACTAGAAAATAAGAGATAAACTTTAAAACTTAAAACAAGCAACCGGCTTCATCTCAAAAAAAAAAAAAAACAGCAATCGGCTACCGTCGGCTGTCCTTTCACTTGTCGACAATGCCCATAACAAACCCACACGGCCGCACTCCATAGCAAAGAACATGTTTCTCTCTCTCTCTCTCTCTCTCTTTCTCTCTCTCTTCCTCTCTTTGTCTCTATTCCTCTCTTTATTCTTCACTGTCTTTCTCTTATTTTATTATTTTATTATTTTATTTTACAAATAAAAAATTCGAGGTTTAGAAGCCTAAAGCTGACCGAACTGATAACTATCGGTTTGGTTTCGGATTGGAGGCTTATCGGTTCAGTTTCGGTTTGGGAAACTAGAAACCGATAGTTATCGGTTCGATTTAGCATGAAAACTGACCCGATAATACCCCTACTCAATAAGAGTTTTCTTTTGATTTTTTTTAAAATCGTTTCTTCCTGTAAGGGTCTTACACGGAGAGTATTGTATAAGAATGGAGTCGCAAATTGGTGTTGTCAGAAGAAGAAAAAGATGAAATTAGCCTTTGTTGTTCATTTGGGCAAAACCTATCTCTTTTGGGAAAAATTCTTACTACCAGGCGAGAAAGGATAACATCCTTAAGCCTTGGAATCTCCAATCGGATGTTAAGATTAGGGAACTTGCGGGGGAAGTTCTTTTGTTCCAATTCAGGCATTTTCATCCAAAGTCGCGGGGAAGTTCTTTTGTTGTCAACGCTATTGGTAGATCGGGTGGACTTGCATTGTTATGGAGGGAACATCTAGATGTTATTGTTCAGTCAAAGTCTCAAAACCACATTGATGTTATCATCTATGAGGAGGCAGGAGATAAGAAATGGCGATTCACTGGCTTTTACGGCGCTTTGAGACACAAACAAGAAGAAACTTGAAATCTGTTATGGAAGCTTTTCTGTTCATATTCTCTACCATTGTTATGCGTGGGAGACTTTAATGAAATCCTATCTCAAAAGGAAAAAATGGATTGGGAGGAGAGCTGTGAATCTCAAATGGTGAAGTTTCGAGATGTTGTTGATTATTGTAGGTCCATTGTATAAGTTATAATAGCCATACACTAGATACTAGCCATGATAAAGATTATGGCTAAGGTTTATCCAATAACCAAATGGAATTCTATCATGGCTGAGGTTTATCCAATCTCATGTAAATCAAACTGAGTAAACCAAATGGGATTCTCTCCTACTTTCTAGCAGATTGTTATTTGGTTACAAACAACCATCAATTATCTAAAAGTTAAAGGACTCTATATATTGTAACAATATCAAAGTTATTATATCAAGTAAAAAGATCATACATGCAATTGTGCTCTTGTATTTAATTCTCATGGTTTTCGTATTCAGGACAAAGCTACGAAACGAACAATTCTCAGGGGCCCATGTAATGCGGGATTGTATTCCATTCCTATCACGCCGTCATCTAAAGCGCTCCTCAGCACTCACTCATCCTCAACGCTATGGCATCACAAGCTTGGCCATCCTTCATCCAAATTTTTTAACATTCTGCTTCAAAAATATCATGTCCCTAGTTCTAGTCTTTTTAAAAAAATTTGTGAACCATGTAATGTGAGCAAGTTTCACAAAATACCATTTTCACTTTCAATGTCAAGTGCTTCTTTTCTATTAGAATTAATTCACACAGTTTGGGGTCCTTCACCTATAACCTCTTTTCGTGGGTATTGTTTTTATGTTGTTCATTGATGACTTCAGTAGGTTCGCATGACTTTATCCGATGAAAATCAAAATTGAGGTGTTTTATAAGTTTCTTGAATTTAAAAATATGGTTGAAAAACAATTGTCTCATCCCATTAAAATCCTCCGCACAGATAATGGCGGTGAATTTGTCAACAAGGATTTGAGTATCTTTCTCACCCAAAATAACATTATTCATCAAAAAACATGTCCTCCCACCCCTGAATAAAAAGATGTTGCAAAACGCAAACGCCGTCACCTCATTGAAACTACTTTAACCTTATTACACCATGCATCAATGCCTCATTCATATTGGCTCGACGCCCTTTGCACTTCCACTTACCTCATCAACCGCATGCCTACTTCCACCCTCAATTTAAAAACCCCATTTGAGATGCCCTTCTCTAACCCACCAGATTTGAATAGTCTCAATTCCTTCGGTTGTTTGTGTTTTCCATTATTACGACCCTATGTGGCTCACAAGTTTGAACTGCGCTCACGTAAATGCGTCATTATTGGGTACTGTTCCGATGCTAAGGCCTATTGCTGCATGGATGTTGATAGTGGTTGTGTATTCATCTCACGACATGCCAAATTTTTTGAAGAAGAATTCCCGTTCTCCTCCATGGCACACAATCCATCACCCTCATTAAACCAACCCCTTGCTAAAGCACCATCAACAATATCCTCACCTTCACTTTCTAGATCTCGACAGCTAATTCCCACCACCCATCACATTGCCCATCGAAACCAAATTTCTCCCAACGCTCCACCTGTCCCACCATAAGCCATACCATCTCCACTCCCCCAATTAACCACACTACCACACCTCACCCAACTCACCACACCAATCCACCTCCACTCCAATCCACACTGATGCCCATCCTAGAAATCAATCCTCTATCTCCACCACTCTGTCCCACTTCCACAGTAGACCCTGCTCCACATATTACCCCTATTCCAACTATCTCACCGTCCAACACACCCTTTGACCAATGTTCCCAACCCCCACCTACTCATCGAATGGTTACCAAGCTCAAAAATGGCATCTCCAAACCAAACAAAAAATATGCTCTATCTGCAATCCCTGAAATCACCTAGTCACAAAACTTTACTAAGGCCTCAAAACAGGCACATTGGCGGCGTGCAATGTCCGATGAATACAACGCTCTAATTACTCAAGATACATGGACATTGGTCCCTAAACCTCGCAATCACACCATCATCGAGTGAAAATGGGTGTATAAAATCAAGACACATGCTAATGGATATGTCTCCCGCTTCAAAGCATGATTGGTCGCGAAAGGGTTTCATCAAGAAGAGGGGATTGACTACCAAGATACGTTCAACCCTGTGGCTAAACAACCAACAATTTGTGCGATCCTTTGTCTTGCTCTTCACTACAACTGGCCAATCAAACAGTTGGATGTTTCAAATGCCTTCCTTCATGGTTTTCTTGAGGAAACTTGTAGAGAACCGTAATGGCCTAAGAAGAAAATCTCACTACTGATGTAGGCGCAAGGAAAAGCAATGCCTTTAGAATAGGAAATAGACATGTAGCGTTAGGTCCATTTTTGTTAGATTTAGAAAAGATGTGAACTCTTTCGTAGCAACCACGCAAATGAAATCTTAAACTACAAAAGCTTTTTTTGTAATAATTGTGCTTATGTAATCATGGTATCCAATATTGGCCGATACCGATACGTATCGGCGATGCGTATAAGTTTTATGGCCAACCAATACGTATCAGCCCAGATACGTATCAAGTATGGAAGTTCTCGCTTAATCCTAATCGGCTATTCAGGCGTTGTCTTTATTGTCATGTCACATCAAATGTGACAAAAACTTTTGGTTTTCATTGCTTTGTGTTACTATTGCTCATTGGTTTTCGTAAGGTACTATTGCTCATTGGTTTTCGCATATGATAGAGCCACTATATTTGACTTCAACAAGGTACTATTACTCATTGGTCATTGGTATTCGCATATGACAAACCACTATATTTGACTTTAGCAAGGTACTATTAAAGCACTATCTTTGTCAAAAATCCCACAGACATATCCATGTTGGTCCTCTACAGACCAATACCTGATGCCGATACTCGTTTTGACACCTTGTATGTAATTACCAATCTATGAATGAAATAAACTGTTTTTCCTTTTTTTTTATTGTGTCATGAAAATATTATAGTAATTACAATATTCTCGTAAAGTAGATGATGTGATTAAACTGTATTTTATTTTATATATAGATGGTACGAGGATGAGGCATTAGAACGCCACGCACTAGGAGACCCGCAATACCTTCAAATAATCCACCGGTTATACCTACATTTGATCCTACTGCGGTTCAAACACGGTCAGACCTGGGTCCGGAGGACCAGAAATCAAGAGCAGGATCAAACACGGGCCCCGATAGGAAGTGGGCTAGGCCGACAGAAATGATCCGAAAGAACTAGCGGGTCGGTTTGTCCAATTAGAGATCTAGTCCAAGTGAAGTGGCACCCAAAAAGCCGGTGAAGCGACTCAACGGATATATACCTGAAAGGCCCATCCCAAGACCGAAACATGGCACATGGTTGACCGTTCACGATTTCCAAAGAAGCTCAGGCAAAATCGTCATAGAAAATCGTGTGCCAGTTTTGGGAAACCACCAAGGCAGAGGAAAAGGTAGGCGTCCCATCCAAAAGTCCTTGAGAACCATCAATTAGAGAAAAGACCACACTCCCCTTTACCCAGACACCGCCACCTGTCAGTCTAGCACCACGTGTTGTCTCAAGAGACATTGGGTCCCAATCCCTAAAAACACATCCATGCTTTACTCCCATCGTCTCTGTCAGCTCGTCTTCAAACTCGTTTCCACCTCTAGATCTTGTACTGGAAGAACAAGAGGTTCTCTCCACCATAGGATCAAGATTAGGAAAGGGGTCGACCAAGGGCGAAAGCAGCGATACGAAAACGGTCAACGGAGTTTGGTGTCGTAGCTCTGGCGTTGGGCAACGGTAGTCGTTGGCAGCCGCCTTGTCTGAGGACCGATCCACCATCTCGTCTGCCCTTAAATCAATTTCTCCCTCTTCCAAATCCTCATCAACAGGGTCTAGCAAAGCATGCCTTCCCATGATTCCCCACCATCGTTTGGTAAGTCCCATCGACGAGGTCGACCCCCAATGGAGAGGCGAATCCGAGGGTGAGCACCCCTTCAAGGCTTGAATAGGCAAAACCATGGCCCCTTCTACCCCGTCCCAGAGTGGGTGGATCTCCGCTGTGAGTTTTTTTGTGACATCAGCGAATATGTCTTTGTCGGGAACCCCGAACAGTTCGGCTACGCAGTGAGATTGACGCCGGAGGACCACCATAAGGTGTTGTTCGTCATCGCTTTTGACCAACGTTCCTTGCGCTCTCGGTAAGGTATAACCGTAGCGATGGCAAATGGATCTACATTTGAAATTAACGTTGCGACATTGAGAGCAGATCTAGTCACCGACCCTAAGAACTAGGATGTCGTTGCTCATAATCCCCCGTGGATTCCTCGACTTCACAACTGAAATAAAAAAATCAGGCAGGTTCTCTGGGACAACCCACCTGAGGTCAAAGGAGTTCAGGATAATGCCCCAAATCTTTGTAGCAACCCAGCAATGAATAAATATATGGGAGATAGATTCTTCCGTAAGGAGGCACATTAGGCATCTATTCCAGAGGGGTTTGCCCCGAGTGATCAGCTGATCCATCGTCAAAACACGGCCTCTCACCACTGTCCAAATAAAAAATCTAACTTTTGGAGGAATCAGGGTCTTCCAGATGAAGAACCACTCCACTCTGATCAGCGGCCTACAAATGAGGGCTCGATAAAAAGACTTGATCGAGAAATCGTCGTTCTTGCTGGCCAACCAAATTCTCAAATGTCGGCGGTGGCGATTCGAGGAAGAACTATAACGGGGCTGATACGTATCGAACCTCCATGGACCGATACCCGAGTGCAATACCGATTTTGTTACCTTGGTGGTGATGTAAAAGAACCATTTTTTTTTTCTGAAATCCTGAGAAGTTGCTATTGGCTGTTGGAGACGATCAATGTGACGACCCAGACCCACATGCCACAATATTGTCTAGTTCTAGGCTTTGGTCCCCACCCTGATATTGTTTTTGGCATGGGCTTAGGTCCCCACCCAAAATGCGTCATGACATGTAGTGTCCGCAATCACATATAGCCCAGGATTAGGACTTTTCCCTATCCGATGTGGGACCAAGGATCAAAATACCCGAAACTGAAAATTTGAACAAAAATTTTGGCCGAAATTTCAGGTCCGATACAAATTTGGACCGAAATTTTGGTCCAAATTATCGTTTCGGCAGGGACCGAAACCAATAATTTCGGTCATTTCGGCCGAAATTTTGATCCTTGTGTGGGACTATTACAATTAACTTGCCCGACTTTGGAGGGGAATGAGTATCATGTGAAACCAAAATCCAACCCACCCTTCTCTTATAGAGGTAGCCTTAGGTACCCAACCCAATCCGAGCCAACTTAGAAAATAAGTCATTTTTGGACACGTGGCACATGATTTCATCTAGAATGCATTGTGATTTGAAAATCATGATATTTTAAAGATCAATGGTATGGTAGATTAGACCATAGTCACCAAATTTTTCGAATTTTTTGAAAAATTTGCGAGTAATCGCGAATTTGATGTTTTTTAATTACTCTCTGATTTTCTCTAAAGATTTCTGCCGTTGTTGAATTTTTTTCAAATTTTAACCTTATCGAATGATTGCCAAAGCCCGACTTGGTAACTATGAATTAGATTAAAAAATATTTTCGATCATGTAGTTTAAAACAATCAACACTTTTAAAATGAATGACAAACAATTTTAGAAATTTCAATGATAGCTCGTTAATTATAAAGTGTTTGACTACTTGAGTAACTCGAGGGAGGTTTTCTCATCCCAATGTTTTATACCGTAGAATTTAGATAATGATGGTCTTCAAATCATACAAAGCCGATGAAATCACATGCCTCTTTTCCCCACAAAGTGACCTCCTTTCCAATCTGGGTTGATATTCGAGTAAGCCACCTTCCTCATCACAAAGGGATTCCATCAAAACTCCAAGGTTGCTTATTGTTTTCTGTGCTGTCATATGCTACGTACGTATGGTTAGAAGAGATTATTTGATGATAAGATGAGGCCCAAGAGAGAGATTCTCAAATAAATTGGGGCAGACATCCTCAATGGAGAGAGGTGAAAGAAAAATTGATATTATTGCAAACTTCAAGGTTGCATGTTAGAGCCTAGCTTATTTACCAAAACAAAACAACTTGTGACAGCAGAAAGGGTGAAAGAATGGGAAATTTACCTGACCGGCCCTGTCAGGTACGCCTTTTACGTCAGAAGCCCTATAGTTTCACTTTTACCCAGACAAACCAGCTCCAAGCCTAGCCGACCCTAAGGAGAGTAAAAGGTCCAAATTACCCCCTTCTATGACCTTCTTTAACCAACAAAGCATCGTCTTCTTCCTCATTTTATCCTGCAAAAAAGTTAGAGGTGTAAAACCTTAGACGGAGTGTCCTTACTTAGTCTGATCTGCTATTTCGAAGAAGAAAACAGAGGCTTGGAAGAAGAAGGCCCTGCATTTCTTCATTGTGGCAAAAAGACCCTGAACTTTGTCCTTGCGACGAGAGGTATCCTACTTAACCCCATTTTCAGTTTATTAGTGTTATTTAGTGATGCAGTATCTCTTAGAAGAAGAAGGCCCTGCATTTCGTCATCGGCTCCATACACAATCCATATCGATTGCAAATACAATCGGCATCGACTCCATATAGAGTCGATGACGATTGTGTATACAATCGATATCGATTGTGTATGGAGTCGACGCCGATTGTATTTGAAATCGATATCGATTGTGTATGGAGCCGATATCGACTCTATATGGAGTCGATGCCGATTGTATACACAATCGATATCGACTCAATATAGAGTCGATATCGATTGTATTTGCAATCGGCATCGAGTTATAGTCGTCTTTTCTTTTTTGTTTCATCAGTCTTATGACCCTTCCTTCTCATTCTTAAACAGACGATGACGGACATGAGGATTCCTCTTCTTTGTCACTATGATGGCCTTCTTGTAAACGATGATGACTTGTATGAAGGTAGCCGGCGGAGGCTTATTAACATTTCAATTGAAATTTCTTATGAACAGTTCATAAGGCGAATGTCTGCTGTCAGTTTTGCGAAGGCGGATGAAACAGTTTCCACAAAGTTTCATATGAAGATAGTGAATACGCCTGTGGTTGCCGACATTTTGGACTCTGATGATTTGGCTACATTATTTACGTTTTATAAATCCGGAGTGGACGTTATAAAAGTATTCATCATTAAGGAACCGTCATCCTTCCCAGTTGAAGGTGAACAAGTAAATCTCGGCGGGACTGATTTTGTGTCTCATTCATTTCAGCCATGTAAGTTTGAGGATGAAATTGTATACGATACCGTCCCGTTAGGCGATGACGGTTATATTGCGGCGAACGATGGCAGAGGGAAAGCAATATTTGATTTAAACGATGCTCCGATTGAATCATATGATGACCCAGTAAAATACATGCATGGGTCACAACAATGTAGTCAATGGTTAGACTATACTTCAGAAAGGGTGGTGGATACCAACGATTTCAGTCATATCTTCCCCAGTGGATGGACAACTTGGTTTACTCAAGACTTATGTTCTACCATGCCATCGATGGGAATTACCGGAGTAACTCAACCCCATGTCTATACATATGAGCACCCCTTCGGTGAAGGGCCTAGCCAACCACGCCATTATCTATTCTGTGAAGGATCCGGTCGATCACATCAGAACCCTTTCGGTGAAGGATCTAGTCAACCACCCGAGAACACCGCTAGTGAATGGCGTAGTCATCCTCAAGCCATGAATGAAGATACCTTAGAAGAAAAATATGAAGGCGAACCGGATGGGTTTATCAAAGAGGATCCGAAAATTTTTGTGAGAGACATTGACAATCCCCTAGTAGACGAAGATTACGAAATGTCAGAGACATCGGGGGAATCCTCCGATGAAGAGGTGGAAACTGAATATCGGAATTTGACGTTTAAAATTAGAGAGATCTTCCGAGACAAACAAACATTTCAAAGAGCATAGAAAGAACACGCGGTGGAGAAAAACTTTCAAATTCGGCCTTTGAGGACCGCTAGTTATCGAGTGACAGCCGGATGCTATGAACCTGATTGTTCGTGGCGAATACATGCTTCTAAATTGACTGGGCTCGATTCTTTCCAAATCAAGACATTTAATAGTACTCACACATGCGGAGCCGCTAAGATCGGACCGCACGGTCACCGTAATGCAATAATCTCCTTCGTAGCAAATTATGTACGGGATAAACTTATGGAAGGATTCGACTACACACCGGCGTCGATAATGTTTGATATTGAAAAAGCTTATAATGTGCAAATCTCATATGCAAAAGCTTGGAGGGGAAAATAGCTTGCCCTTAATGATATTAGAGGAAGTTGGGAAGGACAATTTGTTGATCTACCGGCCTACGTGAAGGAGATGGAGAGGGTAGATCCTAATGTACAAACATCCTTTCAACTTACTCTTGACGGTAAGTTTCAAAGATTTTTTTAGAGTTTTGGCCCATGCATCGGAAGCTACCGCAATACACTTCGTCACATATTGCTTGTAGACGGCACACACCTACGAGGACGTTTCGAAGGGATCCTACTTATCGCCTCTGTGCAAGACGGTAATGGTCATATATTACCGTTAGCATTTGCCGTGGTCGAGGATACGTGGATGTGGTTTCTTGAACGGGTAGGTGTGTTCGTGATCGGTGGGTTTAACGAAGATCTCGTAATTATCACGTCGAAGGGTTTAATAAATGCGGTGAAACGTATCTTCCCTAACGCATATCACAACTACTGCATGCGGCATATGACACAAAATTTGCAGCACAAGTATCCCAAGAACAATGTGAAGGGTCTATGGTGGTGCGCCGCGCGTGCATATTGGAAAGAGAAATTTGATTATTTTATTAACGAAATGAAGAAAGATCCTGCTGATTCTCAGGCCGTAGAATATATTTTGAAAATAGATCCAAAGCATTGGGCACGCGCACATATGGAAGGAAGGCAGTACGATTCCCTGACTACGAATATTGCCGAAAGTTTAAACAGCGTGCTAAAGATAGCTCGAGAGAGGCCAATTATTGACTTAATCAGAACTACTAGAGAGAAAGTCGCCGATCATTTTCAAAAACGTAGAGAGATATCTGATAAATGGACCACCCTTCTCGCGAGCGAGCTCATATGAAGAAGGTGTTGCAATGGGCCGGTAGAAAGAGAGCTCAACCATACGGGCGCGATCAATTCCAAGTCAATTCCGAAAATTACATTCATCACGTCGACTTGGAACACAAGACCTGTAGTTGCTGCCATTGGCACATTCATGGCTTGCCTTGCTCCCATGCCGTGGCGGCTATCAATCGAAGAAGTTACGACTATCATCAATTTTGTGAGAACTGGTTTTTCACCGCTTGCTTTAGACAAACATATGACGAGCAATGGGTTCCCACCCTCGATAAAAGTCAATGGGAGTTCCAACCAGAGTAATTCCCTGAAAATATGAAAGTGAGACCACCCTATTATTGCCGAAAGCAAGCCGGCCGTCCGAGGAAGAGAAGGATAAGGTCTAAGGGTGAGGTTAGGGCACTAGCAGAGTGCAGTGAATATGGTCACAACTGAGTCGCAAGGCAGTGGGACCGATGGGCTAACAGTGTATATTTTTAATAATGATAGATTGAATGTAAATGAGAAATTCAGAATCCATATTTTTTTACACTGTAATTAGTCTTTACCGATATATCATAGAGTCGTCATCGATTGTATAAATAATCGATATCGATTCTATATAGAGTCGCCATCGACTATTTATAAAGTCGATATCGATTCATTTAAGAATCGGTATCGATTATGGATCTGTCGATGGCGACTCTATATAGAGTCGATATCGATTACCTAAAGAATCGTGAACGATTAGTTATATAGTCATTAGCGATTACATACGAGTCGCCACCGATTATTTATATAGTCGCTGACGTCTATATATGTAGTCGCTAATGGATGCTATTTCTATGTTTTAACTACAACTACATAAAACTAGTGCAATTATCTTCAAAATAATTCATTAAGAAAGAATATTTGATTTACAATTACAAAATATTCAAATACAACCACACTACGCTCCCCTCCTTTTTGTCGCCCTTCAAAGACTCCGCCATCGCCGTGTATGTAGTCGATATGGCCAATTTCTCGATCCTATCTATATCCGATTCTTGAGTCAAATTTCTTCCCCATCATAAAGTATTCAACATACTTCACAACAAACACTCCACAATCACGAGTTGTGCAGCCGGGGACGGCTTTGATCCGGCAGTCAGTAGATGACCAAGGATAGCTCTTCTTTATTAGTGCAGCGGAGTCACCGTACGAATATAAAATCACGGGAAGGTATTGGGTCTGTTTCGAAATAATAGAGAGGAGTGTCAGATATGTTAAGCTAACAATGATAAAAGATATGCTAAGCAAAATATCTTACCAGCGCCTGCAATTGGGACACATATCTTTTCTTAGAGGGCCTATTAAATATAGGGTCGACGATCATTATCGATCGTTCGACTAACTTTACGATCGCAAGCGCCCAGTGTAGTGGTTGTTCTGAATGTATTCGCATAAATATCTACAAAAAAGTAATATAATCTCAAAGGGTATGATAGAAAAATTAAAACGAATAATTATAAAGAGGATAAAAGCATACTATGTTGCATTCGTGAGCCCACAGATTCCGAAGCTCATTGAAGAAGAAAGTTTCCATCAGCTTCTTCCCTCCGGTCTCTCTTTGTCTATAGGCAGCCCACCTTTGAACTTGAACCTCGATCGACTGGTCGTATAATTTTTCAGCAAGCAGGAACTTGTTGAAATCTCTCAGTTCATAGCCCATGTACGTCAGCGCGGCAGGGTCCATAAGGAAGTTTTTGACCTCTTTCTCAGGATAAATTTTATCATCAATAACTTCCAAATGTTTCAGGTAGGCGCCCATAACCTGAAACCAATGCAGTTAGATTAAAATATGCAGTTAGAGTTAAATACATAATCGTTATCGACTCTATAAGTCATCGATATCGATTCATTTGAGAGTCGGTAACGATTATTTAAGTCATCGAAATCGTTATCGACTCTCTAATGAATCGATATCGATGATGTACAGAGTCGCTAACGATTACATAAGCCATCGTTCGCGACTCTAAAAGCCATCGATAACGATTACATAAGCCATCGATAACGATTACATAAGCCATCGATAACGATTTTGCCTACAGTATGTTAAACTTACAAAGTTATCCAGGTACTGAGTTCCCGCCAGACATCTGAAGGATTGCACCACCAGCTTATACTTGCCGACAGTGCTAACATATTCTCTGCATAAAAAATGGCCAACTTAACTAATCTTCACGATAAATATATAATAATAAAGTTAAGTATTCAGGGTAGAATAACTTACTCGTCCTCCTTCAGAGGCTTGTTCCATATGTCTAGCATATATTTTTACTCCGCTGTTAGCTCAGCAGGAGCATCTTCATCCGTAGACCCAAGACCAGTGGTAATGACTGCCACCGGTCCAGTCTCAGCAGTTGGTCCTTTGCTGGCCTTCTCGGTAGGCTTCTTTTCAGCCGCTACCCTTCGCTGGGCCTTAGGTTTGACGACAATTACTTTGCTGACTTTCGCTTGCCTAAGTCTTAAGCGAAGCTTCACTAATTGGGAAGAGGTTTCCTCTTCAGAGACTTTATCATTTGGGTCTCGAGTCGCTTGTTAGCAGCTGCCTTCACCTCATCAACGGGAGGAGGAGGAGGAACCTGATGCGCAGGAGCTGATGGTTCCTCATCGAAGGCTATGTCGCACACCTTCGATATCAGCTCCTCCATAGCCACATCCTGTACATCGTAATAATGATGCAAAATAAGAATTAATTTTTGGTCCACATTTTAAAAAGTCCAAATCAATTTTAAATATAATCGTTATCGACTGTACTTATAGTCGCTATCGATTTTATATATGATCGTTATCGGTTATATATATAGTCGCTATCGATTTTATATATGATCGTTATCGATTATATATATAGTCGCGATCGATTGTAAATAGAATCGAGACCGACTGCATATATAATCGATAACGATTGAATATATTATCGGTATCGACTCTATATATAATCGATATCAATTTATGTTAACAAAATTGAACATCTAAAACCAGATTTCAACACATACGTTAGGTCTGGCCTCCAATAAATTTTCAAGGAGTTCTTTAATATCAGTCTGGCCCTTTCTGACTAAATAGTTGTAGTTATTTAACTTCTGCCACTCCGCATCCCTTGAATTCAGCCTCTCATTGAAGGAGTTGCATAGTTTCTCTAAAGAAGCGCAACGCGTTTGCAGGCCTTATTCTCTCCCTCCAAATCGCTCACTCTTTGAGTGAGCTTCAAGTTATCCAACGTCAAATGATCGACCCTCCTCAACAAAGAATCATTGGAAGTGGACGGTTCAGCTGGGCTATCTTTCGCTGCCAGGCTCTCCTTGGCGGCCCCCCTAGTTCTTGGCCGACCCTCTCCCACATGCATGGGGCCTTTTTTCGAGAGGGGTTCTTCTTCAGACGTCGATGCGTCATCCCATTATTCCTCTCCCTCTCCAACATTCTCGACCGAAATGTAATTTCTTTTCTTCTTCGGTCGAATCTCTTCCACAGCTTTCTTGACCGGTTCTTTCCTCTTCCCCCCAACCTCCTTTTGAACCCGTAGATATTCTCTTAACACGGGTATCTCTAATTCAAAGCCCTGAGGCACGAGGGGAGCGCGAACCTTTTGAAAGAAAATGAAACATGTAAACAACAAAATAAAATGATCGTTATACTTAATAAATCACTCTCGATTATGTAAAGAATCGGTACTGACTATTTAATAAATTATTATCGATTCGTTAAAAAATCGCTATCAATTAGTTAACGAATCGTTATCGACTACTTAGTAAGTCGTTATCGACTTTGTACGGAATCGCTATGGATTGTTAAGGAATCGTTATCGATTCGTAAATGAATTGGTACCGATTCTATAATGAATCGTTATCGATTCTAGAATGAATCGGTAAGTTATTTTTTTTTTAATAGGCAATAGACCTCATACCTTGCTGTCTAACATCTGCCCGCGAGTGTAACCTTTGATCATGGACTGCGCCCTGTCCGACCATTTCAGCAGCCGTGGGAAAGGGTCCTTGAGGCCTAGCTGGGATGACAATATATCGGGCAGGATCTCATAAGCCCACCATTGAAGTACACATATGCATCCATATGTGTTGTACGTCTTCAGGGATTTATCCATCTCGGCGGTTTTTCTAATCGTCGCGCCCTTTATTATATACTCGATCAAGTCCTGATAGACGTGCAGACCCCACAGAGTTCGGTTAAAGGTCTCCACATCATCGATGAGATCGATGTGGTCTTCCGAAATCTGATGGTGGGACCCGGGGAAGAGAAATATGCACAACACAAACAGAAGGGACAACTTTAAGAAGTCCTCATCATTTTTCGCTCTCCAAATTGCAGCATCTATATGAGACCGGAGAATTTTTTCGGGAGGCGTTCCACGAAAGTATTTGTATCTAATGGTTTGTTCTACGGATGGTTTAACGGATGGGGTATACTTTTCTGGGCCAACTACGGCAAGGCCCAGTATCAATGCAATGTCTATCTTCCGAAGATAGACATCAGTCTTCCCAATTCGAAAGTGGTTTTTATCAACCCAAAATGTCAGCATCGCATCCACCACATCGGAAAGAAATCCCACACCCTTGGGCATTTGAAATATTTCACCAAAAACTGAATCTCTCAGTAACTTCTTCCGAGCTGGGGTAGCATTTTCGTAGAGATTCGAAACGGCACTAGGCGAACACTTGGCAACAGCTCGATGTACAACCATCTTGACAGCCTTTTAAAATGAACTGTAATAAAAAAAGAAAGGACTGAGCACCATACTAACAAGGATAGTTAAAAATATTGATGAAATGTATATATAAAACCTGTATCGATTATATATAACCGATATCGAGTCTACATATAATCGATCTATATGTAAGCGATAACGACTCTAGATGTAATCGATATCGATTACCTATGAAATCGCCAACGACTCAATATAAATTCGCAATGACCTCAAAATGTTTATTTATATAGAAATTACTTAATTTACTGACTCTCAAGTTTCTTTTTCCTTTTTTTGTTCTATTTCTTTTCTTCCTTCTTCTTTACCTACATCGATTACATATATAATCGATATCGACCCTATATGTAATCGATACCGACTCTAAATGTAATCGATATCGATTACTTATGAAATTGCCATCAATTTAATATAAGTCTACAATGATCTCAAAATGTTTAATTTACCTGTCAGGTAAATTTCCCTTATTTATATAGAAAATATTTAATTTACTGACTCAAAAGATTTCATGAAGTCGCCATTGCATCAAAAAGTTTCATTTACTTGCAAAATTTTTCAATTACATTCAAAATTTTTCACTTATAATTAAAAATGAAAAGAAAATTTAGGAAGAAGGATGAAGAGCAGGTGGTGGATGGGGTGGAGAGGCGGGTGGTTCCGTCTTAAGTTTCTTTTTCTTTTCTTCCTTCTTCTTTTTCTTTTCTTCCTTCCTCTTCTTCTTTTCTTCCTTCGCCAAAATCTCCATTACTTCATCGTACTCGTCCCAGGAACGAGAGGATCCGTTCGGTGGTGGTGGTGGGTCCTCCCATCTGTCGAACTTGATTGGGTTATAGAAGGTTTTTTCTTCGTCGTCAGACATTGGAAAAAATATGGGCTGGTAGGGATGATAGGTGGTTTGCTAAGGACGAACTAAACCTGTATTTAAAGCTCATAGATTGTGGAATACGAATCGTTGTATTAAATTTTCTCATTCTTCCAACCTAACTTGCCATAATGGTTTTACAAAAGGGTAGTTGGCAATAAATTGAACGTCGGCTGAGATAAATATAAAACCTCGTATGATTTATTATGGCATCGAGGGTAATAACTATAGGGAAATTAATTCAAATGATGGGTATTAATTATATTCATAGAGAGTCGATATCGATTTGTTATAGATTCGTCATCCACAGTTTATATAGTCGATTACGACTACATATATAATCGTTATCGATCTTCTATGTAATCGATATCGATCTTCGATGTAATCGATAGAGACTAAATATGTAATCGGTAACGATTACATATAGGAACGATATCGAATACATTGAAGGTCGACATCGATTACATATGGGAAAACCTAAAAAAATTATGTCAAAATATGCACCAAAGAGAGGAGAAAAAAAAAATCTATAGCGATGGAAGCTAATTTTAATTCTAACTTACAGATTTGGTAGCTTGAAGGTTGTAGATTTGAACGCGATCGTCCACGAAGCGTCAACGACTCTCCACCGACTTCGAACGAAAAAGTAAATTGAAAACAATAAATGATTTGAAAAGAGGGCGGCTATTTATTACTGTGGGGGTACTTTGGGTATTTCCTACAGGCGTGCCTCAGCTCGGCGCGCAGCGGGTTTGTCTGGGTAAAAGTGAAACTATAGGGCTTCTGACGTAAAAGGCGTATCTGACAGGGCTTGTCGGGTAAATTTCCCGTGAAAGAATAGTGTCAGAAGGGATTAGACCTTTTCCATGTAATAATGCCCCCAAACAAGTAGAGTTGAGGTCGGAGTAAGGTATCAAAATTGTTATCGGTCTCGGGTATTGATTTGTTTGACGCCGATATGACTTGACCGATACGTATCGGACTATTTTAAGACTAAGCACCATCGTATCCGGTGCATCTGATCTGCAGGTTATATTTACCATAATATTTTAAATGTCAAAACGTATAAAAAAATTTAATAAAAGTTGCAGTTTTTATGAGCTGAGTGGCTGAAGTGATAAGCCATCTGCGCACAGAGAATTAAGAAAATTTGAAAAAGTATGGGTAAGTATATTAGCACCCATCTATTTACTAAAAATGCCAACATCCTAGATCCCTTAAAATTATTGATTGCATAGAATCAGATGATGGAGGTTGCGTTTTACCCAAATCTTCCATATAATAGATCTTGGGAACATGGCACACCTATCAGATGGTAGGTTCTTGATTTCACGTATTACAAATCCCAAAACATGGCCTAAAAATCACGTTTGAGCATGACGTGTGTCATATAATTCAAAGGCCATTTTTGGGTATCTGGAGCACATGTAATCAAATATTGATCGTTTGATAGGTGAGCCATGATCCAAAGATTCATTTTGTGAAATATTTGGGTGAAATACGACCTCATCATCTGATCCTATGCAATCAACGATTTTCAAAGAATTTGAGATGTGGGCGCTTTCACTAAACCGGTGGGCATAACTACAGTTACCTTACTTGTTTCTTTCGACACAGTTGTTGCTGCTTGACTTGCTTCAATAAATAGCGTTCATGTCACGTCAAGGCAGCAGTTACAACATTAAAAACACACCTGCAAAAAATAGAAAATGTGAAAAGGAAAATTGTAGCGAAAATCAAAACGAGAAATGGACAAGGATGAATAGATGGGCGAATCGCGATACATTATATGTATCGGTTGGCCAGAAAACCGATATATATATATATATTGGCCGCTTTTTTTATACCTTAGCCAGGAGTTCAAATCCCATGCTTATCTATAAAAATAAAAAAAATTAAAAGAAATTAGAGTTAACCTAAATCTGACCTATTAACCACTTACCTTAACTTGAATCTAACCTGTCAACTTCTAAACTTTGACCTGAATTTGAATCTAACCTGTTAAACATACCTTGACCTGAATCCAACTTGCTACTTAGAGTGGCACTCAGCTTGAACCTGACTTACTAGTGTAATTTAATTTCATTACTAGTTTTGGATTTTTCATGTGAACCACTTTCGACCTTACCCGACGTCAAAAACTTATTGTCGGTCTTTTCCAAGATTCATTCCTCCCAAATTAAAGAGGAAAACTGATTTTATTATGTGGTGAGAACAAATTAAAAATCGAAATAAAATAAAGGATGGAAACAACTCAACTGGAATAATCCTAAGCCTGCAAGATACATGATTATTGTAGTAAGTTTTGATAAGTAAGAGTTTGTCCCACAGTTAAATTAATTTAGAACTCAAAATAGGCTATAATAGTAGGCCTCCATATCTGACTACAGATTTGGTAATCCTAAAGAAAGGGAGTTGGGTGTCACGCCTATACTAAATTATCTAAAGAAAGAAATAAAGTGCAGTTCTATCCTAAGAAAGGGTTAAAAAGAAAGGGATGATGGTGTGTTAAAATAAGGATAAAAAAAGGGGAGAAGTAAGCAGCTTGGGCTAAAAGTTTACTTAGTTATGTAACTCAGATTTAGAGCTCTCTCTGCAGCAGATCCTTACTGAAGTGCTATTACTAACCTCAACAAGGTGAAAATATCCAACTTAACCCATGCCATTTGGGGTGCTCTTAAGGCTATAGACTGTCCACTCAAATGGCCACAGGCTATCCTATAAAGTTTGTCAAATCCTATTGGTCAAGCTAAAAATTGCTAATCTAATCCAAAGGAATGAGCTAATCAAACCTCATCCAATGAATCAAATCAGGCCATGAATACCATTGCAGACACTATGTTTGCCAGGCTACAAGTTCCCTACTTCTGCGCACAGATCTGGCTGACATTCATAGGAGTTTTAACCCATATAGCCCGATGTGTATTGTCAAGGCCAGCGACACATTGATGCCCACACAAAGGACCATCAATAGGTTGAATAAGGATTGAAGCACAGCTGATCATTGCTACAAAAGGCCTGTAATGACTTAGCCTCCTAGTCCGCATTCACTACAGAGAAGCCAAAACTAATATCTGATGGCGGTCAAGTAAGACAGAGGGGAGTCTGTTCCTACACAATCTCTCACTAAGTCACAAGTTCAAGTACAGAGAAGAATAATTCATCTCAAATTTGTGACCAAGTTTGCCCTAAGGCTATAGTCTGGCCACTCTAATGGTCACAGACTATCCACATAGGCTCCCTTACCCACAAATACTAAAAACAAAATGTGAAAACTGCTAACTGCCACCATGGTCTCAGGGCATCACACTCAAGCTTTCATAGGCTTTTTAATAATCTCAAATCCTAAATGTATGCTATAGCCTGAATAGAACTATGGATAAATAAGAGAATAACAAAGTGAGTAAACATTCAAACAAAGATTCTATTGATATGATGTTATTAACAATGAAATCCCTCAAGGCAGCAGCCTTGTGCACAATAGCTCAACACCAAATCCCAATGTTTACTGAATTATTACAAAACTTAAATAAAATTATACATAAATTCTTACCAAAGGTTTAGCCAGTAAATACTGAGCTAAGAGAGAAAAAAAATAGAAAAAGAGGTAACCTCAACCCTAACCCTAGCCTGCTTGAGCTCTTAGCCAACAGAGGTTGAAGGAGAAGGTGAATGATGGTTTGCTAAGTTACAAGCGCAACTTATATACTTAGTCCCAATGATGTGGCTGAGAAAAGAGTAAAACCTTAATTCTTTCAAGCAGATATGACACTGTTATAACCCTTGGATGCTTTGAAATGCATGCATCAGAATCCGTGTCTTGGGATGTGTGTCATAGACCTGGGGAAATCCTCAAAAGGTCCTTGAGTTAGGGTTGAGAAGTGGAGAGCCCGAGCTTCGCGAGGCTGGCTTTTGGGCATTACTTCTGTCACGCAGCTTATAGAGTCCTTGCGGGGTAGAGTTTGGCTTTGAATGTTGTTGTCTCGCGCAAAAGGACTTCGGGTGATCGCATAGCTGCTTTGGCTTTGAATGCACTCGTGCAGAAGAGCTTCAGAAACTCCTGTCGCGAGGTACTCGCGCAGATAGACTTTACATCTCGCTTGGTTCAGGGTTAAGCTTCTAGGTGCGCAAGAGCTGTGCGAGATGCGTGCGGGAGACTTCTGGGCGTCTCTCTCTTTCAGAGCTACGCGAGAACTTCGCGAGTTAGCTTTGGTTCCTTGTGCATGTTGGACTCGTGAGGTGTTACGCACGGTTGCTCTAAGGCTTGATCTCTGCGAGAGTTGCGCGAACAATGTTTCTGAAGGTTTAAGGCGTGAGATCCTTGTGAGGTCTTTAAGCACATGCTCTCAGTTGAACTGCGCGAGGGGACTTTGCCAGTGATTTGAACTTCACGACGTTGCACCTTAGCTATGCAAGATAAGGCATTGGTTCCTCTGCTGCAGTGCACATGCTGCTGTTGCAGCTTCCTCCACTCTCATCCAAACATCATTCATCTGCTAGACATTCTGAGTCCAGTATGGCATGCAAACTAGTCACCAAGGTGTGTACCACCATGTTGTTCCATCACTTTTTAGTTCAGCTGTCATCTTTTGCTTGAATTCTCTCTCTTCTTAGCACAAAAAGTACAGACTTTGTGTTAAGCTGCATATTTTATTCTTAACTATAAAACAAGCTAAAAAGGAGTTATTAGTGAGCTTCAAGGTCCAACAAAGGTTAGATTAAGAGGTAAAAAGTGATACTTTTCAGTGATTAACACACTCCCAAACCTAATCTTTGCTAGTCCCTAAGCAAAACAAAATTTAAACAGCTACTCTAAGAATGAAAATGCCACTTTCGTAGGGAGCACGGGTGCATTTAGCTTATGTGATCCCTAGTGAAGGAGTGAAGTCTCCTGAGGGTTTTTAGTGAAGGTACCCACAAACTTCTCAATGAAACAGTTAACAAAAGTGCAAATAGTGGTAAATCAGTTTAAAATAAATGCAGTTCATTTCACCCTTGCTTTATCAAAATTAAAGGAATCCCAAAGAAGTATATGCAAAAAATTTAACACCTCAGTCCTGCATGTATGTTCATTACATCCAATTAGCTGACACCAAGAAAAATAGGATGTGCAAAACAGTGCTAAGCTTACCAGTACATCAAAGTTCAGGTTCAAGCAATGCCCCAATAATTTCAATCTCAGAACCAATGCTTACCAGGGCTGTCTCTCATAAATGGATTTAAGAGTGTATCATTTCACATAAGCTCAAGAGCAGTTACACACCCCAAATGGGTCTGCAAGCATGAGCATAGGTAGCTGCTCTAATTTCTAATATCACCAAGTACTTCTCACCATAGATTAGACATTCCCCCATCTTCACATGACAGTCTATTTGACTTTGGATCAGCAAGGGCTTTTCATGGGTTGTAGTGTGGCTTATTGGTGAGGGTGTAAAGAATAAAAAGGGGTAAAAAAAGATTCAAAATTTTAGAAATTAAATACAGGTAGGAGGTGATTCATGACTTCATCTTCTATTTCGAAAATTCAGAGCTAAAGTAGCCAACTTCTTCTCTTCTTCTTCACATTTCCAATGAAGTTCTTCTTTTGACTTCTCATTTTTTTTTTTTTTTAATGGTTGCCAAGCATCTACAACTATTGCATTATTATTTACAGATCTCCTTCTCTCTTCTTCTCCTTTTCACCAATTGTTAAACTTTGCTCACTTATCTTTAACATCCTCTCCTTTAGCTACTGAATTCTTAGAGTGAGGATAGAGCTGAATCAAGTTAAGAGGTTCAGGTTCAAGTACTTTGATGTTTGTTGAAAAAAAATAGGGCTTTAAGGCTCAAAGAGTGTATGCATAAGAATAGTCTTGCAGGTTGGATATTTTAGGCTCAAATTGTCCAAATGAAGGCCTTGATCCTTTCCTTAGTTCCATGATTACTGTCAAATAGCTTCAACTTGGGGTGTCTAACTTCTAGTGACAAAGTTTGGATTCAGTCAGTCCAACGAACAGAAAAAAAAATAAATTGCCATAGACACTCCTAAAATTTTTTTTTATAGGCTCAAAGCTCATTGGGTATGGTCTTCAATTTCACTCAAAGGGGTATGCTTTCGCTTGTTTCTCTCCTCACTGATTTCCTAACAACTGTTTATAAAAAAGTTCTTGATAGTCTCTTCATGGAAGTATTGATTTTCAAATGAATGATTTTAGTGTTAAAAAGGTCTACACCATATTTAAATTATTTAAATTTCCTCACTTTCAACATTGCGTAGGTGAAACTCATTATATTTATTCCTTAATTAAAATTGTTGCACTTAGGTTAAATGGATCATTGGCAATCCTTGTCACACCCCCAAACCTATGAGAAGCACTGTCTTCACTGGTTCAAAGAGAAGAGGGTATGTTCAGCAGGGAACAAATAAAAATAGCACTAAACTAAAGTAAAAAAAAGCAAGACACAAGGCACACACAAACAAACAAACTAAGACACACACGCTAGTTATGAAACAGCAAGGGAAAAGAAACACAACATAACAAAAAGTGAAATTTCATTTGGAAAAGAAAGATGTGTACAAAAGGTATATCCTATCTAAGTACATGTGCAGATATTTAATCATCTAATTGTCTGTCGGTTCATCCTTAATTTTGACTCCCTTTTCTGTGTCTTTCTCCACAGCAGATTGTGAAGGTACTCCCCCAGTCAATTGAACAATTCTCTTTTTTAGGATTTCAGCCTTCTTTTCAGCCAATTCAGTTCTGGCTGCATAGAGCTCCCTGATCTCCTTTGATGCAACCAACTTTTTCTCTAACCCATCAGCCTTCATCTTTTCTGCTGCAGCAGTCATCTTCTCCTGTGCAGCCATACGCTCTTGAGCTTCATATAGAAGTAACATTCGCTTCCAGCCCTTTGCTATTCTCTTCATTTGCATTTCAGACTCTAACTTCATTAGATGAATCTTTGCTTCATAAGGCCCCCTGATTGAAGTTTTAATATTATCCATCCCTCTAATAATGTGTTTTTTTAGGTAATGATTGGATTTTATTGCATGAAGGAGGGTAGAGTATGGGGGTATGGAAAAAGAAGAGGCATGAATTAAAGGTTGTTCCTCACTTGAAGAAGGGCCAGCCAGAAATGGAAAGGGGGTGGACTGGGGAATTTTAGATGGAGGCTGAGATTGGGGCTCTAGTTCAGGTTCTATTTGGATTGGCTTGGAAGAGGTGGGTATTAAGTCATTCACATCTGTCGCAACATCAGAGGTAGCTACAACAGGTGGGATTTCTGGGATAGGTTCAGGTTCAATTAGTGTGGAGGCTTTAGTGACAGTAGGAAGGGGTGTGGTGGTAGCTAAGGTTAAGGGTTGGGGTAGGGACTGGAATGAGCATGGACATGGGGGTAGGATAATGGATGGAGTTATGGTTGTGCTGGATGGCACATGTGAAGTGGAGGATGCAGCAGCATCAACCATAGCAGCAACAACAACAACTTCTTGAATGGTGGGGGCTGCTTCTCTTAGTAACTCATCCTTACTCTTCTTCTTCTTTCCTATCATTATGCCACTGATTTTTCATTGTTTCTTTCCACTCTTTTTGGGTTCAAAGTAGCAGTCTCCTCATTCCTCTTAAAGGGGTATCCTCCAAGCTGCAGCAAGACTGTAATAAGCCTGCAGTAAGGGAGTGAGTGGGGTTTCTTCTTGATTTTTATCCTCTCACAAAGGTCCTTTATCCCTTCAAAAATTAACTTGGCGGCATCCAAGTAACGGTTCTTGTGAAATGAGAAGAGGGCATCATGTCACGGGGTCACTCTTCTAGCAGTGTCAGCCCGTGCGACACTTAACGCCCGTTGCGCTAAGTCAGCCTACTTCTCCCAAATGAGGCATGCGATGCGGATTCCCAGATGCTACGAAGGGTGGAAGGCTTGTCCTACTCAAGCTTCACCTCAACCTTTACGTTCGGATTTCGCCCTGCGAAGCAACGCGGCAGGTTAGGGCCGACAATAACGATTATTAAGGCAACAGGCAACGATGATCGTTAAGGCAATATACAACGATGATAGATATAGTGATAGGCAGCGTCGAGCATATATCGAGCCCCTCTGGGCTAAAACCCGCACCTCGAAGGTGGTTAGAAACCACCAACGCAATGGCCCTAGTACATGACGTTGCTAGGACGACCATGCACCATGTGTGGCCTGGATGCACGCACATAAGCCCACGAGGCTAGTGCACGTGTAGGGTCGGGGGACCCCAACTCATGTCCCCCTATATAAGGTTAAATTAGTAATTCAGGTGAAATGGCGGGAGGACCTCAAACCCCTTGGTTTGACATACTTTACTATTCACATAGCAACACACTGCAACGCTAGCCCAGCTGACCATGTAGCGTTCGTGTCGCGACCGTGTGGCACCCAAGTCTTTACCCTCCATCCCAACATGTCGCGACCCATTCGTAGCGCATGCCCAGTACACACGGCGCCACCCTCATAGCCTTGACGCACTACTTTATGTCACCTGCCACGGTTCCTCGACAGCTCCCTGCCTTCACCCTATATAGCAAAATTATACACAACCAAAACTGCACACCTCAAAATCTGTACACAGTTGGTGTCTAAGTCTTCCCACGGCCCACACCAACAAGACCACGGTGTCGTCTTTCTCAGCAGTTAATTAATCGGAGCGCCCCTACTCTGGCGATGGGTTCCTCATTATCAATTTTTTTCTTTCCTTTTTTCGCGACTAATGCGTTCAAGGCGGCTTTATCTGGACAATCTCTCACCAGATGTGGCCCATTACATAGGAAGCAGTCCTTCTTGCTCGGCCTTTCGTTCCTCTTCTTTTTATACCTACTACCTTTGTCCTAACCAAATCGCACATGCCCTATATCATTTTGCTTCTTCGCCTGCTTGTCAGCATTGCCAGTGGATGCTTGGGTTGTCCTCTCTTTCTCATTGCGGTGCTCAATTAACCGCTCTGCAGCAGCCAAATTCTCATTCAAGGTCTTCAACCCTCTATAAGTCAACTCCCGCTGCGCCCATGGCGCCAAGCCATCTATAAAGTAGAAGACCCGATCCTTCTCGCTCGTTTCGTCAATGTCTAACATCAGGTTCGTAAAAGTCTTAATGTACTCGTGTAACGATCCCATATGCTTCAACGCCGATAATGCCTTTCGTGCTGACCATCCGACATTGGTAGGTAGAAATTGAGCCCACAGCTCTTTCTTCAGATCGGCCCAAGAATCAACTGCTCCATTCTCCATATGCACCTCTGACACACAGTGCCTCCACCATAACTTGGCATCACCAACCAAGTATCTGGATGTAATTCTTAACTTAACTTTAGCATCGAGGTCCCCCAGCGATTCGAGGTATTCCTCTACGTCCCATATAAAGTTCTCGAGGTCCTTCGCCTCGTGATAGCCCTTGAACGTCTCTGGCTCGGGGAACTTAAACCGAAGTGTCAGCGTCCCTGTTGGCACCTCAGCTGACATTGCTAGGATGAGCTTTTTCAGCACGCTCATCTCGTCACGTACTTCTTCCAACGTGACCTTTATATCTTGTATCTCTGCTGCCAGTTGCTCTACGCTCTCAGCCACATCGACATTGATTCTCTCATGCTTATTCAGTCGTTCCCCATGTAATGTCATTACCGATACTACAAATTCGAACTGATCCGACTCAGCTTCCAAACTATCTAACCGTTCCCTTGTTGATCGTTCCCTTGTTTGTCGTCTTACATCCTCACTGGTCCCTTCCATCTCCGCCATTACAGTGGCTCTGATACCAAATGTCACAGGGTCACTCTTCTAGCAGTGTCAGCCCGTGCGACACTTAACGCCTGCTACGCTAAGTCAGCCTACTTCTCCCAAATGAGGCACGCGATGCGGATTCTCAGATGCTATGAAGGGTGGAAGGCTTGTCCTACTCAAGCTTCACCTCAACCTCTACGTTCGGACTTCGCCTTGCGAAGCAACGCAGCAGGTTAGGGCCGGCAATGACGATTGTTAAGACAATATGCAATGATGATCGCTAAGGCAACATACAACGATGATAGATATAGTGATAGATAACGACGAGCATATACCGAGCCCCCTCTGGGCTAAAACCCGCACCGCGAAGGTGGTTGGAAACTACCAACGCGATGACTCTAGTACACTACGTAGGACGACCACGCACCAAGCTTGGCCCGGATGCACGCACATAAGCCCACGTGGCTAGTGCACGTGTAGGGTCGGGGGACCCCAACTCATGTCCTCCTATATAAGGGTAAAATAGTAATTTATGTGAAATGGCGGGAGGACCTCAAACCCTTTGGTTTGACATATTTTACTATTCACACCGCAATGCCCCGCAACGCTAGCCCAGCTGACCATGTCGCGTCCGTGTCACGTCCAAGTCTTCACCCTTCATCCCAACATGTCGCGACGCCTTCATGGCTCATGCCTAGTACACACGGTGCCGCCCTCATGGCCTTGACGCACCAGTGATGCTCAAAACATGGAGAGAAAAAATAGCCCTACAGCTTACCCGAATGGCCACGCCGCGTGCCGCCGTCACAATCAGCTATGGAGGACCTCCTCTCCTGCTCATGATCAGAGCAGTAAACATTTTTCCTCAACACTCCATCCATGAATATGAGGTTGGGGTGCAAGTCCCTCTTCTTGATTGAGTCTCCTGAGGCTGTGACTCCTCCAATTAACTCTTTTGCAATCTCTGTAATGGTGGCTGTCAAAGGGGGACCCAAGCCCCATTCAGGGCTATACCTAGCTGGTATCTCCACTATTTCTGCAATGGTAGTCTGGTTGAACAACAATTCAAAATTATCAATTAGCACCAGCAGTGCTGGGTTCCCATCAAAATTATCAACAAGGGCAGGAGCTTTGCCTTGGTTAGGTATTCAATGGTGGCAGAGGTCTTAGGCAGTTCCTCGAAGTAAACTTTATCAAATATGGTCTCAGCCTCCAGCTTAATTGCTGCAACAAAATCAGATGGGACCCTGAGATATCCATTGTCTTCTTCCTCTTCATCCTCAGGGATCTCATGGCCTACTTCCTTGCCTATTTTCTGCTTCTTGATGGGTTTTTCAGGGCTTTTGATCGAGGGGAGCTCTCTGGGCCTCTTCTTTCGGGTAGATTTCTTTTTGGCTTGTGAAATTTGGGGCTCAACATCGGGTGAAGATACCTAAGATGTCTCCAATGTGAAAGCCTTAGCAATCCTTGCAGATTTTCTAGTGGCCACAGGGCTGCCACTGACAGAAGATTCAGCATAGTAGTTAAGGTTTCTATGAATTTTGAATCATGGCCATAGGTGCTCAATTCGTCCAAAATTGGGTTTGAAACTCTCAAATTATGAAATAAATACTTGGTAACAACAACAACACCTAAATGCCTCCCCTTTTAACTCTAAACTATCATAAAATCAAATCAATAGAGAGAGAGAGATGAGGATCTTACAATGTGAAGCTAGAGTTCCACCTAAAATGTCGCTCAACGGTTCAAACTCCCCCAAACCTTGTTCAAAATGATCAGGAGCTAATGGGGAATAAAATGCTATGAGAGGACTGTTTGAGGTGGAGTGGTGGAGTGGATTAAGCTATGTAGAAGAAAAAGGAAAAAGTTAAAAACAATTAGGGCAAAAAGATAGAATGAAGAAAATGAAGCAATTCGTAGAGTTTATAGGCCTAAACCCATGATTCACGCAGTTGTTGCTCTAGCAGAGAACGTTCCTACCACAGTACACAATTAACTCCGCGAGAATTGCGAAGAAAAGGAGCACCTCTCGCGAAGACAGATTTTCAAGGCTTCAAGCACCTCACGGGGCTCACTATCAGGCTGCAGCAAGCCACGTACCCAACGCCTATGTAAAAACTATCGCACAACTCTTCCGAAGTGGTCAATTGATTGTTTTTTTTTTTTTTTCGTTCTCCCAAACTCAGAAAGCAAAACCCAAGGGAAACCCTAATCGTTCTCCAAACCTCTTTAATCTGTGAAGTGAAACCTTAATTGTTCTCCATTCATTTTCGTTATCTTTCTCTCTAGTCTCTCTTTCAATCTCCCGTTCTCTCTACTAGTTTGAAAAATTGTTCAAATCTCATTTGATTTAAGGCTCCATCGATTTTTATCCATAAAATCAGCAAACCCTAGAGCTGCAACTAATTTCAGAAATCTTCTAATAAGACCGTATGGATCGCCTCAACAGGTTGAGAAATTTGAGCTCTGTATTTAGGGATTGACATCCAAAATGTAAGATTTCAACCTTTGACTTTTTGGGGGTTTCTAACTATATATTTCAGATTACTTAGATTTGCTTATATTTGATTAAAGTTAAGAGATTATGAAGATTATATATAATTTATTTTATTATATATTTCATCCACTCTATTTGGTTGTCGGTTTTTGATTTTTTGAATTTTTTTCCACCCTACACAATGCTATGCACCTAGAACACAGTGGCATCAATTATGAGATTGAGTGGTGTATACGGCTGTAGTTTATACTAATTTAGTTTTACTTCATAGATGTTTTCTACCATCAACAGGCTATCAGCACATTCTTGACCAATACAAGTCATTGAGTTGGAAATCATCATCTCAAACCACTATCCCTTTCAACTCTTTTATGAAAGAAGCTGTAATTTTATTTAAGATATAATAAATATCTGTCTGTACCTCTTATGTAAGTAAAAACTCATCCTACTCTTAGCATGCCAATGTTTGAGACATCTCAGTATGCCGCTGTTTGAAGCGTCTTGTATTTTCGATATATTGCCCATCAGATGTTTGATATATTGCCTATAAAAGCCCCTAATTTTTTGTAGGCCCATTGTTTTAAGTAGATGACATGTTCAATATCTAGGTGAGGTCAAGACATTGAAAATCTTAGCTATGTTGACTCACAAATCTAAGTGAGTGAGTTTAAATTTCACTTAGACTTCAGTTACTTTACAAACTATGTGCATAATCAGCCACCAATAAATTCGATACATGGTTACATCGTCAATCAATTTTTCATTTCATAATCTTTGCTGTTTTGTTATACTAAAAAATCACAAGCCTCTTTCCATTATTCCTGTACTGTCAAGCATGTTACACTACAAAAAAAATAGGGTTTGGTGACGGCTGCCTAATTCCAGTTGTCGGCGTACACTCGAATTAGATGGGCCAACCCACAAGAGCCAACCCGGCGACCCACTGAATCGGGCATCTATATATGTTTCTTTTCTCGACGCTCAACCCATTTCTTTGTTGGCCGTCCCTCTCGCTCAACCCATTTTCTCTCTCTAGATGGATCGGCGTAACACCATCGAAGAGATGGATTTCTTCTCCGAAGATCGAAGACGAGTCAAATCTCCAAGATCTAAAAAGCAGGTTGGGTCGGGCCAACCTGGTTCAAAATCGCCCAACCCCCCTTAACCTTTTACATTATATATAAAATATCAGGTCAGGTCAGGTCAGGTTGGGCAGATTTTTGTTTGACCAGGACCTTTGAGACAACCCAACCCGACCCAACTCAATGGGTCAAGTTTATGCACTCAACCTGGTTAAAAAACAGGTTGATCAGGTTGGGTAACGTGCTGACCCGACCCGTTAACAGCCCTGGTTGCAAGTCACTTTCAGATGTACATTTTTCCACCAACGGAAAATGAACAAAATTGTAAAACTTGGGGCATCTGTCAATTTTTCATGGGTATTAGTGTCTTATGCATTTAGCAGAGTCAATTTCCAAAAATTTACGGTAATACAATCATCTTAGGAATGGCTTCTTTACCTTGCCCCCCACCCCCCCAATCACTAGAACAACAAAGTTGAGGCTTACTTGTCATCCATGTGAAATTGGAGGTGGATTTTCCATTTTTTTACAAGATCAAGGAATCTGTATTACCTTTCCAAGGATGACACCGACATTCCTTGCATAAAAGAACATGAAAATGCAAGCCGTTGCTGTGCTGATTTCAAGGATTCGATTATTTCTTTTATTTGATGTGTCATCATGTATACCTCATCATCATGACTCTTGGTCGTCCATTCCTCTAATATACTGCATCCCAATATAAATTTGTAATTGTTATATATAAAAAAGACAAGGAAGCTCACAAGTACATTGCACTTGAGGGTCAGAAAGGAAACTGTATTCAATATACAGAGTAATAAATATAAATATTAGTGAGAACTTTTCTTATCCTTGATTGATCGTCATAGACAACACCCACTATCTGCCCTACCATAAGAGCAAATAGTGGGTGTTGTCTTTGTTACCATTTAATTTAATGCATAGAGGTGATTCAATTAAAAATAGGAATTTGAATAAGTTAAATATATATTGTTGCCTATAACTGGAAAATAATTAAGTGTTTATACTACTTTTTCGATCTTCCTGAATTGCAGGTTTGTTTTTGGCGTCACAACATTTCTTCCACTGATGACATCTGCAGTTGCTTTTCTTGTTAAAGAGCAGGCCATGGGCCCCACCACAAGAGGACATAGTCTTCCTCAGATAGGTCCAGGTTTTTAAAAAAGCTCAAAACGAAATATCATTCAATTGTGGAACGCTGTTAGGCAGCCCAATATCTTTTTGCCTACCTTATTTATATTCTTGTGGCAAGCAACACCACAGTTAGACTCCACAATGTTCTTTTTTACGTAAGTTTTCTTCCCAATCGTTGTTATGTAATCACTTACTTTTAAATTACATTTATTGAAGGTACTCAAGGTACCATCGAATTTGGATATTTTCTTTGATACAATTCCCAAGTTGTGCCAATTTAGAGTACAGAAACATAGACTCATGAAAAAGTTGTTTCTTTTTCCTCCTTTTTTCACAAGTTACTGATAAATGGATGCGGGAACTTCAAATTACAACCTTTTTGCAATTTAATTCATCTTTTTTTTCTCCAATTGGTAATAGAGGGAAGCACAACTGGCGTGTTGGCTAAAGCATGGTGGAGATCCTTGTCCGAATGCTCGCGATCGTAAATGGTTATAAAAGGAAGAGTGATGCGTCCTGTTTTCCCATGGACCAGGCATGTCAAATGGTTGGTGTGAGGTTGTGGTGATAACACTAGAGAGTGATGTGCCCTAGTTTCCCATGGCCATGGCATGCCAAATGGTGGGTGTGAGTTTGTCATGAGGAGGGATCCTGCACTCTTGCTGATATGATTAGGGATGTTGTTGCAAGTGGTTATAGTTCAAATAGAGGTCCACATCCACCAGTAGGGTCATGGGTGATCCCCTAGGCAACAAGGTTTGGGCTCCCTGCCTAGGCTATGGTTGCCTATGCTTTCACGGACCTAGGTGATTGTTTGACTTTATGCCTAGGCATCACGTAGGCCAAGGTGACCAACTCTGTCCCGATGCAATGATTGCTAACTTGGGCTAAATTAAACCTCCTTTTTTTTGTACTTTATAAATGAAAATTTTGATCAGGTTTTAGGTCAATAACCTTTAAAATCCCCAAAACACACTTCTCTTTAAACTTTATTGAAGCATGCAGATAAAAAATCATTTCATTTTCGAAAACATCGAAAATATGAGATTTAGATCATTTTGAGAAATATTTTAACACACTTTAGAAATATTTTGAGGAATAAGAAAATTGTGTGAACAACATAAATATCTGTGAATTTTTTTTCTGCAAGAATTTAGTATTTTGGATTTTTTTCTCTTGTTTGTGTTTTTTCATTTTGTTATCATTATTATTTTCTTTTTCTTGTTGGTATGCTGTTTGGTGCCTTTCAAATAGTACTCTTTCACAACCGAAGTGGTCAGGTTTTATGTTGGTGAATTTGAATGATAAATAGTCGTTGAATGTGATTTTTGCCTTCGTGGGTTATGGTAGCCTTTTCTGGCACAAAAATATTTAGTTGGTTTATGAGGAAATGCTCATCAATTTTAGGTCTCCTCGAAAAAGGAGTAAAAACTGTTGTTGAAATATGGAAATTAAAAGCAACGAAATGATGACGTGGAAGTACAAATCGAATGGGATCCATGGTATATTGCCTTCATTGGGGATGAAGATGATGGTGGGGTGGTCTTATTCCTCGAGTGATTGAAAGTAGACCAATAATCCAAATAGGTGGTTCACATAAAACACTTGAATTAGGGACTGATGGGAGTGTATTTATACCATAGCCGAAGGGCATATTGCAAAGGGGAAGTGGAAGGTATAATAGATGATTGCAGACTGATACGAAAGGAGGAAAGGAAAAGCTGTTGGACACTATGGGTCGAGGTTGGATGCCCTCTCGTCATTACTGGAGGGCGCCTCTCTGTGAAGAAGTGTAGATTACAAGAGCTTGGCATAACATGAGGACTCTAACAAGATTACGTAGGTCGAAGCAAAAAAAGCAATACATGTTTTTCCCAGTGCATTCAAGTCTACGTTCACTTGGTATAACATGAGGACTCTTCAGATAGGAGGATTACATATAGCTTAATAGCTATGGATATTGTCTTCTCCGTGGCCATTATTTTTACACCAGTTTGATAACTTTTTGTTAGGAATGCCGCGAAGCTTGTGGGGGGCAAGGTTTGAAGATCGAAAACCGTGTGGGTCATCTAGAGGGTGAATTTGATGTACAGTCCACGTTTGAGGGTGACAATAATGTACTGATGGAACAGGTAGTATCAGCTCATTTTTCATTTAGATGCATTCTCTTCATGGCCAAGAAGTGTGAAGATATATGTGATTTTGATAGTTGAAATCAGGCCAGCAAAGCACTCATGGCAGAGTATATGCAAGCTCACAAGAAGAAGAAACCATTTAAGGTATTGGGATTAGAACATATGAACGATCCTTGCCTGTTATTCCATCTCAGGTTACAAGCTCTATTCTAAGGAGCAGCCGATTACAAGCTCTTTTTATTATTATTATTATTTTTTGCAGTTGAAACCACTTTCAGTCAAATATGGTCTTGGCATGCTGGATCATGACAGTGAGGGCTGACTTGTGACAGTGGAGTTTGATACATTCTATCTAATAAGTGGATATGTTCCTAATTCTGGAGAAGGTTTGAAGATGCTGGTAAGTGTTTTTTTCATTTTACATGGTCTTCTATTCATTAGAAGTTTAAGATTATCTTTATATTGCTATTATTGTGATATAATTTTTTTCAACTGCAAACTGCCCTACGCTTAGGGGCCGGGTCTTCTTTTGCTGCTAGACATACAGGGTAAAACAATGGGATCCATCTCTTAGCGATTTTATGAAAGTAAGTACAATCTTGCCACTCTTGTACCTTGTATTAAAATTCATCTATATCAAATTTACCCTATTCTTCTGTTTCAAGGCTTTCAGTCATACTGGATAGTATTCTATCTATCATACAAAAGTATGAAATTAGTTTTTGCTTGGGATGCATTCTGGTTTACCTAATGCATTGTAAGAAACATTGTTGCCACTGCTAGAAGCAATTGATTCGTGTGATCCACTAAATCTCTCTTTAGAAGCCACTGCAATTATGATGATGTACCAACTTCTATATAGATCAATGAAAACTTCACACGGCGCGATCTGACTGAACTGGTTCAATGTTACAAGGCTGATTGGGTAAAGGATGAAAACAAGAATGGTCACTATGAAAACATTAGTTACAATTAATTTCAAAGTCAAATATTTGAAGGGCCAGATAATGACATTGAAACAGGTGATGGAGGGAAATGTTACCACAATTAAATTTTTATTCATAGTATAAGGACTAATTAAATTTAATCTCTGCCTGTAATATTGGTTATGAATGCTATATAGATCAATGAAAACTTCACACGGCACGATCTGAATGAACTGGTTCAATGTTACAAGGCTGATTGGGTAAAGGATGAAAACAAGTATGGTCACTATGAAAACATTAGTTACAATTCATTTCAAAGTCAAATGTTTGAAGGGCCAAATAATGACATTGAAACAGGTGATGGAGGGAAATGTTACCACAATTAAATTTTTATTCATAGTATAAGGACTAATTAAATTTAATCTCTGCCTGTAATATTGGTTATGAATGCTAATTTATTATTGTTTTATCTTCCCGCAGAAACACGTCTTTCCAATGCAAGGCATTCCAAGACTGAAGATGCTACTGATGATGATGTGCCCAACACCTCGGGAAGGTAGTCACCGGAGACTGAAATATTGTTTTATATTTGTTTTGTTTTTTTTCCTGACTGAAAACATATATGAATGTTTAGGTGCTTTTCACGTCATCCTGCTGCTTCTGTATTAGAAGAATGGATTTGCACAAAAAATTATCAGAATGAGGATTCTTCTTTGTGTCCTAAATGGCACATTCCTAGTGATGATGAAATATTGTTTGCAAATGAGCTTTTAGACTTGCACTTTCATTCACCTTTGGATGATCTTCTCAAAATATGTCAATCCAAAATTCATACTGATCCTGGTAAGCCACGTACATAGACTTTCCAGTTAGCAGATGTGGTTATTGAAATTGACAGATCTAGTTATACTCAGGCTTTCTTCAGGAAAGCTTATTTTCATACTTTACTGAAGAGGACAATGAACACTAAGTAGACTGTTGTAGTATGCTCATCGTTTATGTTTTACATCAAATATCTTTCCAAGTTGAATATATTATAATTTGTATATTGTTTCACGGGAAAGGATCCTTTGTGATACACTTAGGTATAGGCTGCAAATCTGGCAATGAAAAAATAGCTAGGTTTCTCAGGGATGCTTTAGTTGTTTCCCAGCTTATTTAAAAATGACAAATAATGCTCATAAACCTACCCATTTTTCTTGGCCAATTCATCTCCTATAAGCTAGATATTAGTGTCATCAATCACAAGGGATCCTCACCCTTTTATTGATCCGAGTTTGCTAACCATGCCTTTTATTTTGTATTTGTTAGTTTGGTCTGACCACTGTATATAATTTTCTGCTTAGGAAATGAAAAAGCGCACTTAAAAGTGACTGTTGCGCAGTGACTCCTCATTACAAGGTGTTCTATCATGCTTGCCTGATTTCCAGCCATCCTTAATAAATGGGAAGGCCACCAAAGATCTGCTTGATCATGGTGCGCCCGATGGTAATGGGAATCTTGACTGCACACCCTTGGGCAATGGTCAGGTTGAGCCAGATTTCGAGTTCAACCTTATCTGCAATCCTTGGAAATAGGAGAATCTTGGAAATGGGCATTAAATGTTGCATTATGTCCATATATTTTCAGTAGATGGGGGTGAAATACATCAGTAGTATATTATTAAGGATAGTGTACTTCATATTATTTAAATTTAACTCAGTGGTATATATGCCATTCACACACCTTCAATGTAGTTCTTAGCTCATAACGTTCACAACTTCACATATCCAGTACAGTTACTCATATTTTTATCACAGATAACATTGTGACAATAGAAAATTTAACTCAGTGGTATATATGGTAACTAATCCTTTTGCAACTTGCATTTGAACAGCTCACTTGGGTAATGTGGATTATCACCAGCTCACTTGAGAAACTACCTCTCACTAGAAAATTTATCAGACCACCTCTGGTGCTGTTCCAGTCGGCTGCCTACTACTAACTCAATTTTATGTCACTATTAGTTTCTTAGGTAGTTTTTTATATGTGATAAGAGTCCAAGTAAGAATAGTAAACATAATTGGAGATGAGATAGAGGACTAGTTATAGAAAGAGTAGAAATAGGAGTTTCTTTCTATTATTCCCTTTAAATACTGTAATTGTCCAGAAGAATGAAAGAGTAATGATTACTATCTTTTATGAGAATGTTCTTTTAGAAGAAATTGGGCAATTTCAAGAATTTCTTGACTCTGATTTTCTGGTGACCTTTGAGCCTCAGATCTGCTTCGAGAGTTTACATCCTCTAATTGCTCTTTTAAATCTCAGCCTTTTCAGACTGAATTTCATCCCTGATCTGGTGCTCTTTTGAGATTTCAGTGTGCTGCTACTGCTGGTTTTGAACCAGTTCTGCTCTTTGTAAATTTCTGCTGTAAAACTCTATTACTGCTCCTGAACTTCGGGACCAGCTGCTGTGATCTGATCGCATATCGTCATCAGTGCTTTGTGGTTCAGTTCAGGGGTTCTTCTTCTGAACTTCCTCTTCTGATGGGTCAAAAATCTGAACCCAACCCCGACTTGTTGCAGGTCAGGTTGACTCGCCCATTTCCACCTAATCACAGGATTTATTATTATTGGATTTATTATTCTTTTATTTTTATTATTATTGGATTTATTCTATCTGAGAATTTATAAATATCAATTTTTTTAAAGAAATTGGATTTATTCTAAGTACAACAGCAAAGGAAATGTGAACTATGATAATTTTCTTAGAGAAGACAATTTTTTAGCGAAACCTAAGAATAATATGCAGCAAAAACTAATGGAGCAACAACAGAGAGCAAAGGTAAAGCTCTTTTTTAGTGGGGGGAACCTCCAATCTGCCAATGTTGCATTGTTGGAGGTGGAGTGGGGAGGGGCTACTTCCTTGCAATGTACCACTTCAAGTGACCTACCTGCTTCTGGGACTTCTTATGACTAACACAAAATTAAACTTCATTTTCAGATTGTAAATTTATAGTAGAATGTATATCTATTTTAGTCATTTACATCAGTTTGTTTGCCATACTTCCAACTTTGTTGCGTTTTGGAGTTTTTAAATATCTGCATGTATATACTAATCGAGAAAATCATAGAAACTGTCAGTTATTTTTTATCAGAGTAGCCGCTGGGGCTGAGATCCCTACTGAGATCCATACTCTTATCGGTTCTCCTCATCACAATTTTCAACATTGATGGTATATTTTAATCGCTCCATTTCCAAATTTAAAGTTTCTAGTGAAATGCATTTTTGGTTCTGTAATTTGCAGTAGAATACTTGCTACCATGTTCAACTTTGTTCAATGTTTATTGGTCTACTCTCTGGTCAATGATGTACTTGACATTCCAATACTGTCAGTGCTAGTGGCCTCACTAATGGAATTATAGTTCCTTCTAGGCATATCACTCTGTTATTGTTTATCTTTGCATAGCAATGCTGGTTATGTGTAGCCAACCCTAGTTGTTTTTATTTATTTTTTGATAAAATAATCATGGGCGTTTCCCTTATGTTTTAACCTAATATGAAGTCATTGACTATTTTACTTTTATCTGATGCAGGAGAACGAGTCAGAAAACAGAATTCCAGAAGAAAGGGATACGAAAGGTGTATTTTTTTACCATTTTTCGTTATTTTTTGCACTGTTCTGTCTTCAGAATTCTTTTTGTTTGAAGGCCTCCTAGAGTTTTAGAAATTTGTGTTGCAATTCCTCCCAACATTCCATATCTAGATGCTTTTAATAATAATAATACTAACAAGAATAAAAATAACAATGTTACTAATAAGTGCCTTTTCGGCAAACCAACTTAAAATTTTATAGTGGTCAATCTACATTACCAAGAAATTACTCACTAAGTAGGTATTATTCTGCATTTAAACTCTGGACTTTGAAAGGTTAAATATAAGTAGTAAGGTAGAATCATCATATTTGCAAATTACAATGTGTTGGGCAAGTTCAGCAATGCATCAATTCTCATATACCTTTTAGTTGCTTTAAAAGTTTTAAACTCTAAAGTCATATATAGTTAAAGCCTTTTGCATCAGAAGTAGGGCTTCTGAAACCTTGGTTTATTTATATCGAAATGCCTTATCTTGCATTGCTAGGTCTGACATGCCTGGGGTTGCTTTTGCTTCAACTTTTTATTCTTATTTATATTTATTAAACAAACATAACAAGGAGCGGGAAGTTAGTGAGCAAAATTCCGAGAATAAGATGATAGGCCATGAGTTTGTTACGAAGAACCAAATTAAAAAATACATATAGGGGAATGGAAAATCTGCATGTGAAATGGAGGTTGAGCATTTTGTTTTATTGCTAGGCAAACTCGAACTATGCTGATACATGTGAAATGGAGGTTGGGTATTCTGTTTTATTGCTAGGCAAACTCAAACTATGCTGATTCATGTGAAATGGAGGTTGGGTATTCTTTTTTAGTGCTAGGCAAACTCGAACTATGCTGATGCATGTGAAATGGATGTTGGGTATTCTGTTTTATTGCTAGGCAAACTCGAACTATGCTGATGCATGCGATATTGAGGCTGATGTTTCAGAAGCAAAATAAAAAATGGTACTGAGTACTACTTGGGCAGAACTGATATTACAATACAAATGTTTGGAGACTTTTTCTGTTGATGTATATAAGCTTAAAAATTTAACGAAAAAGAGATTTACCAGAATTGAGAGACAATTGTAAAGCCTTCCATTCTTGAATAGAGATAGGTCCAAGATTGGGCCCTTTTGGTATCCCCACAAATGATCAAAGCATGCCTTGACCTGGTTCTAACTTGTCCGTTTTTTATCTTATTAGTGCATCATGTGTAAAAAGATAGAACAAAAACGGTGCCTCTTTATGCATTTTACAACGATTTCTTCCCTTTGGTCTCATTTTTTTAGGTGTTTGAAGTCAAGTGGCTATTCTAATTATGTGGAGCTTAGGTGTGGAGTTCTGGGACTTCTGGAGTTAGGCAGTCAGTCTTCATTTGTTTATTATTGGCATTGGGTGTCATTTTCTTTAAAGATGCTTACTAGTTACTATATGCAAGTAATTTGATATATGTAGACAAACAGATAATGCAGGTTTTTAGGAAAAAAGAGAGTAAATTTAGAAGATCTCATCAGAAAAAAGAGAGTATAAATTTAGGGATTTGGTTTTAGCATTTGTTAAGTAAATTAGAAAGTAGTAGCGAAAGGTGTGAAAGATATGTTTTGAGTTGGAAATTGCCTCCGGTAGGTATTATCCAACTCAGTTTCATTTTCTTTAGGAAATCAGGGAAGCGTAGTTAATGGTAGCATTGTGACTTGTGAAGGCTGAAAAAGTTAGATGAATAATTGCTCAAATGATTAAATGGGGCTGAGTCAAGGTCTTTTTGAAGGGATTATGATTTTTGTCATACTGGTAGTTGGTGGGTAATCCTACCAAACTGACTTTTCCATAGACATGTTCTTGCATTTAATTGTGATTTTGGTTTGGGATGATGGCTTCTGACTGACATTTAACCACCAAAATGGTGTTTTAATGATCTTGCGCCATTAAAATTATGCTTTTTATCTCACACCATTGAAGTGTGATTTATCACTATGCCATGTGGCGAACATCTGTGAATTGTCCAAGTGGCAATCCGTCATTGGAACATATCTCAGCCCAAAGAAACATGCCTATAAGTCGATGTCAACCATCCAATTGATGAACTTTAATATCTGCTATTAAGACTAAAACAGCGGTTGATATCATCTATCACTCATCTTAACCCGTTGATGGTGTAAGATAATTTAAACACCATTTTTGGTGTTTAAATGACTGTCAAGAGCATCAATTCCTTTTGGTTTTGGTGGATAAAGATTTATGTAACTCTTCCTAATACATATTTTCACCACATGCTAAAGAAAGCAGAAAAAAGATAAAAAAAAGATGGATGCAACTCTGTCTTATGTTCATTTAAGTGCGTTGATGTTGTTGCTAATATCTTAGCTTATTAGCTAAGGTATGATAGAGCAGACCTTTGTATATGTAACTCTTAAGAAGTTACAAAATTAGTATCAAAGCTAATTAAATTTCCATAGAAACATGGTTGCATTTAGCTTCAATATAGTCTTGGTTAATAGAATATATATATATATAGCTCTCTTATATTCTTAAGGAGGTGATGATGTTACTGATTCCTTACTTGAGAAGCGAATAGAGTGGAGCTTTATATTGATTACACTTTTTCTTCTTAAACCAAATGTCTTTTATGTATAAAAAACAATTTTGTTTTCCTTGTAAGTTTCTACTAGTTTCTATGCACATTAACAGCTTCGGTTACTTTATTAATGAGATGATCTTCCTTTTTGTTTCTTTTTTCTATTAATAAATTCCTTTTTGATTATATCACTGCAGGACATGTTACACTTTCAAGAAGGGACCCTTGTCAAAGGAACTGTTCGCAAAATTTTTCCATATGGGGCACAAGTGAGGATGGGTGAGACTAATAGAAGGTCAGTACTGCCTACATTCAGGAAAATTAGGACTGCATATTTAGCTATATATCTTAATTACTTTCTGAAATGTTGTCTGCTATTGGTTTTTATTTCTTTTCATTGTATTTAATGGGTTTTAGTAACTCCGATTCCATTCTTGAGTTGGCTCCCTGAGTTTTGGTGGACCAAGCCAACTCGCTGGAACCTTCCTCTTATTAAGGCTGTCCATGGGCACTGAATCCGCCCCAGCTCAGGCCGGATTTGGGTTCAAATAAATAGCCCGATCTTGAATGAGCCCGGGTCCGGCGATTTTGTATCCGGGTCGGGTTCGGGCTTTATTTTTATGATAATAATCGGGCCACTCCCGGCCCGATCCGAACAAGCTAGACTAGTTTAAAGGGAAAAGGCAGGCTCGGCCCAAATCTGGATTGAGACTATTCTACCACCTCTATCCGTGAGTTGACTTCGGCTGAGTCATAATAAGTTGCCCGAGTCTTCAAACCTTAGTTTAGTATAAAAAAGAGTTGCATGTCAGATGATGAAGAACTAGGTTAGGCAGGCTAGGTCCAGGCTTGAACATTTTAGAATTTACCACGGAACACTCTAGGCCTGGAACACTGATCATATTTTAGGCTGGCACAGGCCTAGCATTTATTCTTACTATAGAATAGCAGAAAATAACATGACAATCAGAGCTTTCAACTGCGAATCTTTTCCAGGTGTCATTCCATCCATCCGCAAACTCTAATATTCGATCCATCCAATTGAACCCCTTTTGCCTGAGTTCCAATTCCCTTTACATTTCGCAATAATACTTGGCAATCTAGTTTTTTTTCTTTTTTGTTTGTTAAAACCATATTCTTTTTATAGGTGTTCTATTCTTTTTTGGTGTTTTTGAAGAGTCAACCTTATCCGGCTTAATTTGGAAATGTGAGCGGAGAGTGTGATCTTGATCAGTGGCAGAGTAGCTCTCATGTGCTTCTATCTAAGACAAACAGGAAAAAAAGGAACGCATACCAAAATATAAAGAAAAATGGTAACCATGGCAAACAAACTTAGAATCCATAGATCTGGAAGTTGCTACTCAAAACCTTGCTTGTGCACAATTTGTTAGCGGAGCTAAGCGTTCATTTCAGATTCAATTTTATTGACTTTGCCCATTACTCTGCTTTGTGAGTTCTCTCTCTCTCTCTCTCTCTCTCTCTCTCTCTTCATTTGTTTATTTTAAACCCCTACTATATTACTTACAGGTGAATATTGTTGTAAGAGTGCATTACGAATCAGTCTTTTATCTGGGATACTTAGCAATGAAGCCATTAATTAATTAAAAAAATATAAAGAAATCAAATAATGCTATTCCCAAGATTATTTTGTGTTTATCTTTAATTTTCGCATTCATCTTAATCTATGGATAATCTTTTGCATTTTCTACAATCTACTTTTTTTTTGTTGCTTTTCAGTGGATTACTCCACATTTCAAACATAACTCGGTCCCGAATTACTTCAGTTAGCAACTTACTAACAGTTGATGAGAAGGTTAAAGTTCTAGTGGTGAAGTCAATGTTTCCCAACAAACTATCTCAGGTGAGCACAAGATTAGTTGCCAGTTTCTTCTCTTCCCCAGTGTAGTTTATAGTTTAGTCATCAAATTCTCCTACTTTTTCAAGACGTGACGTTTAAATCACGAATAAATCATCGACGAATTTATGCATTTTAATTGCGACTTACTAAAAAAATTGTGATTTTTTCTCTCGAATGTAACGATTTAATAGGGACTTAATTGATTAAAGCACTTATTTTTCCAATACCTATAAAATAAATAAAACGAAAACCTTATATATCTCAATTTTTTTGCAACCATATTAGATGAGAAACTCTTATTTCTCGTTTTTAAACGACCAAGCAGCCAGTATATGTATGAATATCTCAATATATTCTTGAACCAGACATTATGTGTGGGATTTCACCGAGTCATGTGGACACCAGATCAACTCTCAGAAATTTAGTTGACTCCGCCAAATCCAAATGACTCTGGAAGTCTTGAAACTTTGGTCTCTGCAATTTTTCTTTCTGAATAGCTAAAACTTTATTTCAGAGTTTTTCGTTTTGTATTACTCTTATGCCAATGATTCACAAATGAACAATATCCAAGACCTCTTAAGATTTCTTTCATGATGTGATTTTCAGTATCGCAGACCTTGAAAGTGAGCCTGGCGTCTTTCTATCAAATAAAGAGGTGTGTAGTTCTTCTATCTTTGTTCCCGTTATTGTTATTATTATTATTATTTTTTAAAATCTGGCTTCCTATTTGAAAATTTTATCAAGAACATTTCTTCTTTTCATTTTTCTTTCGATCTGCAGAAAGCATTCTTTGAGGCCAAGGAAATGGCAAAGAAGTACCGGCAAAAGCTACCAACTGTTTCTGCGACTCGTAAATTAGATCCCCTTCCATTTGACGACGAAGCCAAATTGTATGCAAACTGGAGCTGGTTCAAATTTGAAAGAAATAACGAATCCATTGATCCATAAGGTATCTTCCTCGCAAGTTTGTAATTTTATTAGGAATCTGTTTTTTTTTATCTTAAAAAGGCCCTTCTAATTGAAGCTTGTACCCTCCACTAGTGGGAGGAAAGATTAAAAATACCCAATTTTGTTTTGACAAATATGAGAATACATGCGGGGTGCATAGTCTTTTCTGTAGTCCATGGGCAACAAAGAATCGCTTGTATAGATCAATCTGTAACATGCAAATTAATGTAATCAAGAATATGTTATGATCTAAGCATGAATTTTCTTATTAGTTTATTCTCATGAAATTGTGTTATATTTTTTTCACTTCATTTTCAATCTGAATTTTCTGTTTTTTATCTAGTAGATTTTGATAGAAATTTAGGTTTAAAGGAGCACACTTGTTGGATTAATTTCGTGTTTTAGAATTTTCGTTTGGATTAACTTGCTTATTTGAATTTTTTATATATCTATTTGATGGCATTTATGATTGTTTTGCGTCTATGAGGTTAATAGGTTTAGATAACTTCTTTGTATGATTTTACAATTTCTGTATGTAAATTTGATGAAGATTGTCTTTATTACTCTTATTTGTATCTAAAGTAATTTCGTTTACAAAAAAATTCACCCAATTTAACTTTAGAGTTTCTCCTTCACATTAGATATAGTTGATTTCTTTCACCTTTTTCTGCATTGGTGGAGAAGGCTGTTTCAGATAGAGAAGTAGGGAAACCGGAAAAGAGAGGGATATGAGAAAGGGATGTTCACCATTCTTTACATGATAATGGTTGCTTCCCTAGTCATGCTTTACCGATGTCTATGAAAAATAGAACTGTGTACATGCTGTAGTGGCAGCGGAACTAACATCCAATGTTGAGTTCATGGGCTCAATCAAGGGCTACGGGTCGTGTCGAGTTGACGAACTGTCGATGCCCCACCCAATCGAGCTGGATTTTTTACTAGTATGATTTCTATTGAAGATTCATTGTTTAAATTGTTTATTTTCCTATCAGCAGTTATTCTTAATCTTGTTTCTATCTAACAACTCCAAGTGTAATGCATATATATGGATTTCATGTATTAGGTAACTTAAGGTAATTTGAGAAGCATGGTATAGAGCTTTTCTTATTTTTCTGCCGGTTTTCTTATTTCTCTGTATACAGGAATTACTGTAATAGTCAAATGCAATATATGCATCTGGCAACGTGGTGTTTGGAGATATTGGAGTTCATATCTAGCAGCAGGTTAGGTTCTTACTAGCTTACTTTGTCACTTATATTTTTCAGATTTTAGGAAAATGAATTGCATTAGTTAATGCACTATGACCTAGACTTTAATGATGTTCTCCTTTTGATTTCAGACTACCGATCTCAAGCTCACCTCAAACGGATCACTAGGGGTCGGAGACACTTTGCAGGAGAGGCGAAACAAATTTATTTATTTTTTTCATTTATTTTAAAAATATTTCATGGGATTCTCAGATTGTTAACTCTCTTTCTTTTCTTCTCCTTTTTGTTTGAATAAAAGGATTGGACGTGTAGAGTTTAAAATATTTGACGGATTTTAATTTTTTTTAAAGCATTAAAACAATAGCATTAAAAAAAAAGTATTAAAAAATAGCATTAAAAAAAATATTAAAAAATAGCATTAAAAAAATATATATATTAAAAAAATTGTATTAAAAAAAGCATTAAAAAATTGCATTAAAAAAGGGATAATTAGAAAAACAAACGTTTTAGCAAAACAATCCCGGACTTGAATGTTTTAAAAAAACAGTGCTTTTACGATTTTTAGAACTTCAAAATTTCATGAAAACTTTGTTTTTTAATTTTTATTTAAAAAAAATGGTGCTTTTACGGGTTTTTGAAGTTTTGAAAATCGTGAAAGCACTATTTTTTTTTAAACGTTTAAGTTCGGGGTTGTTTTGCTAAAACGTTTGATTTTCAAGGTTGTTTTTCTAAAGTGCCCTTAAAAAAAAAGCATAAAAAAATATTATTTAAAAAAAAATTACATAAATAATCGTCGTAATTTAAAAATAAAAAAAATTGTATAAAAAAATCATTGTCAAAAGCAATGATTTTTTCTATGACTGTTAAGAGCAGTTGTTGAAGTTCATAAACCATTGCCTTGTACAGTGGTAAAATAAAAATCACTGTCTTTTTTACAACTGTTTAGGGTAGAGATATTTTGAAAAAAAATTGAAGAAATTACTGTTTACGGTAGTGATATTTTTGGTTTTTTCACGTAGTGATAGGTCAAACTTTTTAAACTCAATCCGGACTTTGTAGGAGGTTAGGTTTGAAACACCTACCAAGTTGACCCGACTAGTTGGCATTCCAAATGATAACTATCATACCAGGTCAGATTTTTAGGTTAAATAAAAGCATTAAAACTTAAACAATGTCCAAAAACAACAATAAAAAGGTAATAATAATGTTTGATAGATGGAAGCCCGACCCTAGTCCCGTCGGATAGGCGTAGGGGTTAATGTCACCATCTTAAATGCCCTCTAGCCCTAGTGCCAACTCATCTAAATCATCAAAGGTGGTCGACATCTGCTCCTTAGTTTAAACTTTAAATGGTAGCCTTATTAGCACTCATGGAATCATGGAGGGCATCTACCCAAAAAACATTGATTGCTTTAAAATATACAATGGAGATCAATTTTCAATCCCCTCTTCCATGAAAGAGATCTGCAGACCATAAGCATATCATGAGGTAGTTCGATTTTGATTGCACATGACACGGATTTCAAAAAAAGTGGACCTAAATAACATTGCACACATCATGTTCAAACGTGGTTTTAGGGCCAAATTTTGAAATTCGTGTCATGTGGAATCAAATATCAATTGATAGTATGCCCATGATCTTAAGATCCCTTGTGTGAAAGATTGTGGTGAAAAATAATCTCCATCATCTAATTCAAAGAGGTCAATGAATTTTTGGGTAGGTGTCCTTCAAGATTCATTGGGCGTTAGTAGGGCTGCAACAGAACCGAGCTAGCTCGACAACTCAGCTCTGCTCGGCCGAAAAATGAGAGCTTTTACTCTCTTAAGCTTGGCTCAAGAGCTAGAACAGGACTTTATTTACAGCTTGGTTGAAGTAGAGTCGAGAGAGAGCTGAGCTTGTAAAGCTCGGCCTAACTCAGCTTGATTAATAATATATAATACTTTTATATACAATAAAAGATAATATGTATAATTTAGATATTTCTTTTACTTTTTCTCCCTTATAATAAGATTCATCTAATTGTTACTTTATAATAGATAAATATGTAATAAATATATAATCCTTATTCTATTGAAGTTTGCTCTCTCTCTCTCTCTCTCTCTCTCTCTCTCTCTCCTTTTGTAATTATTAAAGTTCTTTCTCACTTGTTTCAATGAACAACAACTAGCATGATAATTGACCAACCAATCAACGCTTATGCTCTTAATCAATATTTAGTATATTAAATTTAAACACATTTTTCTCTTATTGATCTGTTAAAACTAAAAGAATTAAGGGATTAAAAGACATTTGGGCTTTCATTTTTTTAATTTTATTATTAAAGCTTTCATCTATTAAAAAAAAAATGTCTAAAACAACATTAAAAAAAATAATTTATAATAAAATTTATTTAGCTCGAAGCTCGGCTCGGCCCAACTCGAGCTCGATAGAGCCGAGCTAGAGCTCTGACTTTTCAAGCTTGAAGGGCCCAGAGCTAAGTTCCAGCTCGGCTCATATTAGGTAGAGCTGAGCTAGAGCTGACACAAGCTCGGGCTCGACCCAACTCGATTGCAGCCCTAGGTGTTAATAAAGTTACCCTAGTTTAAAATACACCAATCCATAGGTCAGTAACACCTACTTGAGCTCACACACTAACGCTTCGTTCAGGTGTTTCCTGATTTTGCCCAGAAAAGCTCAGATTCTTGGACACTTAGATTCCTGACAGATTCTTAGCAGACTTAGATTCCTGATTTTTCCCATATGCGTTCTTAAGTTACTTAGATTCCTAACAGATTCTTATAAAACTCAAAATCATTTGTTTTTAAGTTCCTCTAAGAAAATCATCAGAATCAATTCAATCAATGGTTATGCTATGACCATAGAAACGTGATCTAATCATCGGTTTATGTGTCGTACTCGGATTTCTCTCAAAATTTACGAGCAATCAATCAAGATGGGGCGAAACATATTTGACGAACTCTTTTTTCGAATTTGATTTAATGGCCATTACTTTTAAAATGGGTTACTAATACCCGACGGTTTTATACTGCCGCCAATAAGATAGTCGTCCGTGTAGGCATTTATTTATTTATTAATTTATATATATTTTTTAATTACCCGATTCAACTGACTTAATTTTTGGGAATTGGGGCTCAATTTTGGATTAGAAAATTTTCAAATTCGATTGCACTACATCAAAATAGAGGAAATAAGACTACCCAAAGCCGTTTTATTTTTAAAATAAGACGACCTAAAATCGTCCTCACATCCGTTCTTTTTTCGAACGTCTTAAATATATATGACGGTCCTATACCGTCTTATATTCCATACATAAGACGGTAGGAAATAACTGTTTTCTACAGTCCTAATATAAGACGGTCAAAAGTCATTTCATATTAACCACCAAAGACGGTCACCGACCATTTAATAAGACAGCTCATGACCGTCTCTAATAAACCGTCCTTTATTTAGAGACGGTCATGAGCTGTCTTATTATAGTCCTTTATAAATCGTCCTATTTGAATGACGACTCAAATCGGACGATCTGAAACCGTCGTAGTTTTTAAATTTTGGAAAAAATAAAAAGAAAAAAATAAGACGTTTTTAGACAATTATTTTTAAAAATTGTAATAAAAAAAATATTTATAATTCTTGGAAGAGCCTGTACACCAGAATACCTTGCTCATCCATTAGAAAAATACTTCATAGTAAAATCACAAATTTATCCTGCTTATCCAATGAAAATTTACCGTGCTTAACTAACAGAAAATTACAAATGATTATGATAAAAATTTTACTACTACAAATTTACTACCACAAATTTACCGTGCTTAACCAACAAGAAACCACAAAAGCTTGTTAGGTTTCTTGATGTCAAAAAGTCCACAAGCTTTCTCACTCACAAAGTGAGTTTCAGCGAGTCCTCCAACAGAGGTCGTAGTGCCATCCCCAGCCAAGTCATTGGTCTTTGCAGCGGTTTGCCTACTTAGCACCAATGTTCTCGACAGGGTCCTCTAACTCAACCTAAGAAATAAACCAAATTTTAAATAGTAGTTAGCATTAATGATTGCAATACACCCACAAAACAGAGCTTATCAATTGAATCAATTATAAAGAAAAAGAACAATTTACTGCTTTAATAAGAAACTAAAATTACATTTGGGAAAAAATATAAAACAGTAGGTTATAGGCCAATTGCGAGTGTGCAAAGAACATATTACCAGAAGAGGGGAATGCTTTTAAAGATATGGTTAACACAAGGATTTCAAGAGAAACATAACAGTAGAAATTGGGCAAACACTGTCGCGGATGTATATTCACTAACGTGAATTTTGCAATTAATATTATCCAATGCTAAAATACCAAAAAATAAGAAATACCTCTTTTGCCACTATGACACCATCATTAACAATTTTTGGGGAGCCATACTTGCTCTCCAAAACAACATTCCTGCCCTTTGGACCAAGAGTAACCCTAACAAGGTCTGCAAGCTTGTTAAAGCCAGTCTGAAATGTCGGAGGAAAAAAAATATTAATAAAGGTTTAGAAATAACAAGCACACTAACGTATCATCAAAGCAGAAAATAAACTAACAATTAGATGATTTGAAAATTTCACCTACAGCTTCTTAATAGCCACCCCATCCTTGTTGAAATACAGTTCCTTGGCCACTGCCCTTATCTTAGGAGCGCATTGTTTCTGTAGCCGTACTTGCTGTCTCCTGCTAAGAGAATTTGTCAGAAGAAACTGAAAGCTTCTTGTCCATAGCAGAGCTGCTGGGAGCAGCCAAAGAGCCAATGTAGACATGGTGCTGAAAGTTGACGCCATAACCTGTTACAACAAGTTTTTTTTTCTTTTTTCAAAATAATGGATTCTCAAAAACCTCTCTCAATGGTAGCATTATTATCAGAAATGTCAAGATTAAGACCACTAACCAATATGAGATTGACAGAGCGAAATATAGTATGATTGCGAAAGAAGGAAGAGCACTAATATACACTCTCTGGTGCATATGGTGTAAAATTTCATGGGCCTAACTCAACCTCACAAACCGGCTTGTAAGGTGAGGAATGCCCAGATCATAAAAGTAATTATTGCCATACTACATAGGGCTGCAATAAATAATAAGCCTTTTTTTTATCCCCAATAACAGTATTGGATGGCTCAAAACAGAGGCAAAATGAGTATCTTCTTCCATTCGCAAGACATGCCCATTACAAAATTATATTGCAATCATATAATTTCTAAAATAGAATTTAGGCCCTAAAACTGAAAATTTAATGACCCTAATCACCGAAACCATTCAGGGTGGCAAAAAACCGATTTTCCAGCCCGTAAACTCCCCTAACCAGCTCCAAGTCTATCAAAAACATCAAAAGGTAAGCCTTGAATAGATTCAAATCAATGACAAACTCATGAATCCTCCATCAAAAGACCTCTTCAGACTTGCACATGGACAACGGCACGAAGATGGGCTCCTAAACATTTATGTCAATTGAAGCTTATGACTCGAGAAAAAGCTGTAAGAAAATCCTACCTTTTTCAAATGGAACCATGGTTCAAAATACTGGCTTACCAATACGCATCGATTACCTTCCAGGCTGCCAGATTGATCGGTCTCAAAACGAGGTCGACCAGTCACGAATGAGACCAATTGATCTCGTAAGGGGGGCAATCGTCCAATAATTTTAAAATGCATTCACTGGGTCGATCCATAATATGCATTGACCTGGCAAGCAAAAACTGATATGTATTGGATGATATTTTGAACCATGGATGGGACAGATATCTTGATCCTCAATGACCAGTCAAGAAGGTTCCATTTAAGAATAAGCCCCAACTTTTAATTCGGTGTTATATCTTGCTAATAAAGAAACCACTAACACCTAGAGGAAAGTAAATAATTTATTTAAGTAATAACAAATGCATGAGAAAACAGCATAGAGAAACATTATATGCAAGATTTAATAACAAGTCACTGAGCATCTGTTTAATAATGAGGCATATAGAGCAGCTAACATTAGTAAACCACCATCCCGATGTCATTATTCTCCTTGCATTGAACTCCACCGTGTTGTCAATCACCAGATTCATAAACTGGTCAAAGCCACGAAGGGTACCGCTCACAACCCTGTTTGAATTCAGCTTTACTGCAACACAGATTATATTCAAGTACATTAGCTTGAAAATTTAAACTAATGATGATTGGTAAAGAGCAAGAAAAAACAGCAACAGAAGTCTTAAAATTGGATGCTAAAAGTTGATAAACCTAATAAAAGTAAGGCATCTAAAATTTTTTCGAACAGGAAAAAGAAACAGAGCACCACCACCCTTGTGAAACCTGCATGGATAATCATATGTGCCTTGACTGGGTCCTTTTGGGAATTAAAAGTTAGGGCTAGCCGGAATTTAAGGCTTTAAGACTTGGACAACGATTGGGACAACTGATCCACCATTTGTTTTTGGCTCTTTACGTTCTACAAGGTACTTGCAGTATTGAAAGGTCGAAAGAAGAGCACGAGTGGCTGACAGTTGGAATCATACCAATCTGCTAGAATAGTTTTATAGCTAACATACCTGAAATACTTCCTTTATCTTTGAAGCATAGACCAAAGAGATACCAATGTCAGCCTTCTTCAAAGCCGGTGTATCATTCACCCCATGCCTTGGGGGATCAAAGAGAGGCAACAAGCCAACAAAAATCCATGGTTTTCCTGCACTCTTTCTTTTTCTCAGGCACTTCCTGCAAACAAAATAATTGAATTTGAGGGGCATTCGGATTACAAGACAGAAGAACTCATCAACCCTTTATCTAATCACAAACCTGCATCGCAATAGCCAGTGAACGAAGCCCACGTTTGGCAAACTTATCGATCACAGAGTGAGCCTTATTCCTAACATCATCCTTGCAGTTGCAAAGGTTGATAATCTGTTTACAGGGAGAAATCAAAACAAAGTCAACTAAAATCTATCTGAACTAAAATTTCTTTCTTCCAACAGGACAAAAAGCAAAACGGAGAAAGATGTACTAGTATTGATTTCACTAAGGCTTGAGATCTATGTATCCAGTGTTCCTTCTTAGTACCCTCTTAAGGTTCCTAAAAACTTTAAGCAACCTCCAAGGGAGGTCTAAAACTTTGAAAACAGAGTAGTATGATGGATTCTATGATATTCATAGAGCCTTTAAGGTTACAAATGAGTACAAAAGAATTTAAAATGATGTAGTGCAGCTACCCTAACCACTATAAAATACCTGCCATATAATATAAAACTTTCAATAGAAAGAACAAGTATTTTGCTGATTTTTTTTTGACAATTTCCAATAATTGAAGTAGCAAACAAGATGAACTAACCACAGATATAAAAATTCGAACAAGCCAGTTAAATGGCATCAAACATTATTATTGTCAACATGAAAACGCTTTATTTTCGTAGTAACTTGTACTAATAAAATTGAGGGGCTTGTGACAAGTTCAAAGCATTACCTTCCAAGTTAAAACTGCTTACTGTTGAGACAGATTAATCAATGTAACTGTTGAAAAAAAAACCTGCTAAAACACTAAAACAAGCATTTAAACAAAGACCTTTTGGGATGTAGTAATAGCTGAAATCATACCAATCTGCAGGAATCATATCAAACTGCTGAAAACTCATACAATACTAAGAACAGATTTGGAGTCTAACATCTCGAGCCTCTGTTTTTGTGTTACGGCATGGTGAGCACAGAAATTGGAGAGATCGATGCAACTTTCATCGATCTTGGGAAAATTCTTAACTATCTTAAGAGGGCCTGTCCAAGAGATTAATTCCACTTCATTGTCATTGGAAAAATTATCTTTAATCTAATGTACCAATGTACCTGACCTATAGATGTGGGAGTCCATGCGGCAGGTTGATCTGGACCCGACCCGATAGAACCTGATCTTGCTGGACAGGTCTAATAGGAGACCCAAATTACAAGTGAGTTCAGTTGTGAATAATACAAATTAGGACTCGAACTGACCCGGCCCAGACTTAAGTCAAATGGCCCTCATGGTTGTGGTCAGAGCAAACCCAGACTTGATCCAATTCCAAAGTTGAATATATATATATATATATATATATATATATATATATATATATATATATATATATATATATGGTGTTTCACAAAAACCAGTAAAGCCTAAATTAACATTTTTTCTAATGGGTATTGAAGAATCAGGTGGTACTCAGTTTCTTTTAACACCAAAAAAAAGCAAAAAAAATTAGAGCCAAAATAGAACTAGTTGGGAAGTCTCTATCCAATATCCATTCAAATGCCATATGACAAAATTTATAATTGAATATACTTATTTGGGAATTTGAAATCTAAATAAAATTAATTCACCATTACAAATAAAAAATAGGTTTTTATATCTGGTTAAATATTTCTTCTCTACAAACCCATCTCCTATATTAAATTCTGAATCAAATACATCAAAATCATGAGTTCATAACTCACTGTCACAACCCAACTGGGAATTCAAAAAATAAAATAAAATAATATGGTTCAATCATTCAATCACAAAATTCATTAATCCATCAGAACAAACTCATCCCTACAGGCTACAGCATACAAATAAAAATCAAATTCATCAACCATAACATATTAAAAAGAAGAAAAATAAATAAATTAACCTCTTCCTTTTATTTTAAAAAATTGTCACATTTATTCTCAAAAAAAAAAAAAAATGTCACATTTACAGAACCACTTTCCTTTATGCTCACAAAACCATATCTAAAAATCAATCCTCATTCAAACCCATCTCTAAATTTAAAATTCTGAACCAATCACTCAAATTCAAATCAAACCCACTAATCAATGCTTCCACAAAAATTAATAAGTATTAACAAAAAGGCAAGCATGAAAGAATTTTATAGTAGACCTTTTCCCCTTTCATCTCAAAACTTCTAAAAACTCAGTACTCAAATTAACCCAGAAAAAAAAAAACACAAAATTAATATTTTTTCCTTCAATCAGCACACCATTACTTACTAAATCATCTCTTAAATTCAAATCTAAATAAAACCAATCAACCAAAACACACCAAAAACACATAATTCTCAATCTTCCATTTCAATTTTCAAAAACATAAGAAAAGAATCATACCGTTCCAATAGCTTCAAACAAAGAAGAGAGAGTTAGTATTGCAGAGCCTTTCGTCACAAATCTGGCCCCTACCCATTTGGGGAAGAAGAGACAGTTACTATTGTGCTTGTGACCGTTGACGAGTTGGGATCTGATGCATAAGCTAAACCCCAAGTATACAATGTGCTAGAATCTGAGCTCAGATTTTGAGCTATTCCGACCAAATTTGTCGGATGACTGTGTGTCGCTTTGAGTCGGAAAGGAGTCGGAATCCCACTTCCAAAAAAAACTCTCAAACGCCAGAATCGGTCGGAAAACAACACATTCTGAGTTCTTTTTGAGTTTAAACTCAGATTCTGGGTGAAATCCGGCTCCCGAGGCCTAAGTCTGGTACGATCTTTTATGCCACTCTCGACCATCAACAGTTATTGTTCTATGCGTAAATTTATTACCATCAACAAACATTCAAAATAATTGACTTATTCAATTATACTCGGGCTTAATTTAAACCGCCAAGTATATTTGATTTTGAAAGAAAATTCCTTTGAGATATGCCCATATTGCATCAAACCCCCTTTGAGTTATGGACATTTATTCTGCAGCCCTTATTTTTATGTTTATGTTTTATATACCCCTGTCATTAACTAATCGTGAATTTATGGATTGAAAGGACTATTTTACCTTTAATGAAACCAATATTCTAAAATACCACCATTCTAAAAGGCCCTTCGTTCATTTATATTTACAAGTCATGTTATTATAATTTACTATCATTCTAAAAGGCCATTCATTCACCTTTATTTACAAGTCATGCCATTACCCACCCCCCCCCCCCTCCCGAGATATGCCGATATTGCATCAAATCCCTTGAGTTATGGTATTTATTCTGCAGTCCTTACTTTTATATTTTTATTTCATATACCCATGCCATTAACTAGTCGTGAGCTTATGGATTGGAAGGACTATTTTGCCTTTAATGAAACCAATATTCTAAAATACCATCATTCTAAAAAGCCCTTCATTCATTTATATTTACAAGTCATGCCATTATGGTTTACTACCATTCTAAAAGGCCCTTCAGTCACCTTTATTTACAAGTCATGCCATTTCAACTTACCACCACCATTCTAAACGGAGTATCTTTAAATCCACCCACAAAATCTTTGAGTTCACCCACGCTGAAACACATTGATTTCATTGAATTATATGATGGAGATTGTTTATCGTCCAAATATTTCATGAGATTGCAGTTCCCTCAATCTCTACCAGAAATCAGTGCATGTTCACTTGGATCTAGACCATAGATTTTATACTTATGATCAATAAAATATATGCAACAGTCATTAGAGATTAATGACAACACCAATACAAGAGGGTTTCAACCTAGCGGGTTCAACTCGATGGGTCAAAGTCAAGCGACCCGACCCGCCATATGTTTGGGCTTGGGTTCAAATTTCCATGTCCCAACCCATTAGGTCGGGTTGAAAATGCTGACTCATTTATTTCCAAGTTCCACTCAACCACTGAATTGTTTATTTTTAATTCTCAACAACATTATTCATATACCCAATATAAAAAATCACCAAAATTTTAGATACCCAAAATAAAAAATCATCCCAAAATAATAAAAAAAAGGGAATATGAGCTAATAGGGATTGCGGCAGAAAAGTTTTGGCCTATTATACCCGATGCAAAAGTTGGGGGTAAAAGGGATTGACACGATTTGCAAGATTTCTAAAAAGGTATTCAATCAATTATAAGAAAATGGGCCACTTAAAATTACAAAAACACCTTCAATACCCTTCTTTCTCCTAAAGGACCCTAGCATATGAAGCCACGAAGATCTTGAAGCCAATCTCTGATTGCAAATCGACCGCGTGTAGTCGGCGGCAAATCAACTGCAAATTGAAAATCCTAGAAGAAAATCGTTTTGAAAGAACAAAAAACCTAGGCTAAACTTAAAAAAAGAAATCAATTAAAAAAGGAAACCCTAACTGCAAATCGACCGTAAGATTCAGGTTCGGAATACTATAGAGAGAGAAGGGTTTCTCTCTCTACATTTCCTTAAGCCAAGGGCTTCTCTCTCTACATTTAAATCAAAAACCAATTTTATAGTTGACTAATGGTTTTGTAATAAATTTAGAGAGAGAGAAGGCTAAAAAAAAAAAAAAAAAATCAATTAAAAAAGGAAACCCTAACTGCAAATCGACCGCAAGATTCAAGCTTGAAATGATATAGAGAGAGAAGGATTTCTCTCTCTACATCTCCTTAAGCCAAGAGCTTCTCTCTATACATTTAAATAAAAAACTAGTTTCTCTCTCTACATCTCTTAGCAGAAAATCTCTTTGAAAAAAAAAAACCTAGGCTAAAATTAAACATAGGATAATTTCTATTGATTTGAAGTGGACTTGTTTGTATTTTTTTATTTTCCTTTTTTTTTAAAATTCATGAGAGGACCGTGATTTTTTGCCTCAGCTAAACTTATTGACGTCGATGCGAGATCGATGAGAGAAATCAATGCAAGAAATTCAAAATCGGAGTGCCTCTACTGATCAATGAAAGAGGAGATGATGTTGAGTGATCACCATTCGTCGAGAGAAATGAGGTTAGGCATGACGGTTGTCTGGTGTGATGGAGTTGGATGATATTAGAGACAATGGGGTTAGACTTTAAGAGTATTTGGGATATTTGAGAGAGAGCAGGGTACTATGGTAATTTCAAGTGAAATATTTTCTTGCAATAGATCAAACCATTTTTTGGAAACCTATAAAACCGTGCCAATCTTTTTTTCCTAAAACTTTCCCGCGAGTATATGACGCTCATACTTTCCAAATTAAATCCTCTTTTTCTAAAGTGCCTTAAAAAAACCTACCAAAAATTTTAGATACTTAAAATTAAAGATCATTCCAAAATTTGGTTATTAATCTAAGAACATGTAGATTGAAAGTTTCCTTTACAAGAATAATTGCATGGTTTGCCATAAATCCTCTATTGGCTGAGTATTCGTCCAAACGTTGACATACTTTAATGGGGGAATCACCCATCTAATGAGTCTTGAATATGATGGGTGAATAAAGGGTCTTTTAGAAGAGTACCTTTAAATCTACCTACCGAATCTTTGAGTTCACCCACGCCGAAACACGTTGATTTAATTGAATCAAACGATGGAGATCATTTATCCTCCCAATCTTTCATGAGATTGATCTTTAGATCATGAGTATACCATCAGACGATCGATTTTTTTATTTCATGTGGCACACATTTTAGAAGAGTAACCTTAACATCACGTGCACGCTTAAAATTGATTTTAAGGTCACTTTTATGGGTGTGTACCGCATGAAATAAAAAACCGATCTTCTGATGTACACCCATGATCTAAAGATCGATCTCATGAAATATTGAATCGATAAAACAATCTCCATCGTCTGATTCAATGCAGTTGATATGTTTTAGCGTGGGTGAACTCAAAGATTTTGTCGGTGGCTTTAAAGGTACTCTTTTTAGAATGGTGGTGGTAAGCTATAATGGCATGACTTGTAAATAAAGGTGAATGAAGGGCCTTTTAGAATGATGGTAAACTATAATGGCATGACTTGTAAATATAGATGAATGAAGGGCCTTTTAGAATGGTGGTATTTTTAGAATATTGGTTTCATTAAGGGCAAAATAGTCTTTTCAGTCTATAAACTCATGACTAGTTAACTGCAGGGGGTATATGAAATTGAAATACAAAAGGGTTGCAGAATAAATACCCATAACTCAGGGGTTTGATGCAATTTCAGCATATCTCACGGGGGTATATGTAAAAAACCCTAATACATTTATGCCTATAACATTTTACTTCAGTAGCTTTCAAGCTCTTGGAGGATATTAGGGCTATGTTGGCAATGAGACAAACAGGAATGCGCTAGCGCCCCATCCGCTCCTCACCAGAGCCGTTGAAAACGGCTCTAGCAAAGCCATTGCTAGACCTACTCCCACAACGCCCCAGAGTTTCTGCCCACGCTTAACTAATGCGCTTAGGGGGCATGCACAGTAAGAAAATTGCGAGAGAGGGAGGGAGGGAGGGAGGCAGGGGTTGGGTGGCGGTGGCGGTGGGGGTGGGGGAGTAAACCTTTCAAATTGGCCCAATTGGACCATGGGACCAAAACTGATTGAAAACCGGCATTTAACCCATTCGGTCCAAAATTGAAAATCAGCGGAATAGGGTGAGAAAATCGACAAAAGAATTTGAAAAATAAAACAAAAACAAAAATTAAAAATTAAAAAAATATGAAGAAATATCGAAAATCGAATCAAATCGGTTCGATTCGATTCCAGTTTGGAGGGTTAAAAAGGTTGATTAACTGAAACTGAAATGTTTCGATTAGAGTTCGGTTTTGCAGATACTGACCGGTTTGAAATTTCAATTTTGGTTATGTTAACCGAATCTGCACCTCTAGTAGACTGATAAACCCTAACTCCATGGTATGGATGACCGGAACATCACTCTCCATAGTGCCCAGTAGTCAGTAGCAAGCACCTGATCCTTTGACACCAAATCAGGTTGTCAGTGCACCAAAGTTAATTGTAGTTGACAGTTGAGGGAACCTCGTACAAACACGTGTCCGGTGTTGATTCGAGAATCAGTTCTATACTTAACGTTCACCTCCCCATGCGAAAAGACACATTATCCTTCGTGTTACATTTGAACCTCTGCCAATTACAAAGCAGCCCTTGGCTTTTTAAATTTGAAAGAAAAATATCAAACCTATAATTATCAAGGTACCTCTATTCGCGCCCACCCATTTACTCAAAGTGACTACGTCGGAAAACCCTTAAAACTTATTGATTGGGTAGGATCAGATTATGGAGATCGTGTTTAACCTAGATCTTCAACAAAAAGGATCTTGACATCATGCCACACTTATCAGACGGTCAATTTTTTATTCCATGTGTCACAGATCCCTAAAAAATACCCTTGAATCATATCGTAGGCTCAAATGTTATTTTAGGATCATATTTTGGAGATATGTGAGATGTGGAATAAGAAAACTGACCGTCTAATAGGTGAGACATGATCTTATGATCCTTTGTGTGGAATATCGGGGTGAAACTCAATCTGAGTCATATGATCCAACTCAATTAATGAGTTTAAAGAGATTTCAGACGACGGCGCTTTCAGTAAATACGTGGGCCCAAACAGAAGTACCCAATTATCAAAAGGGTAGCTTCATTTTTGCCCACGAATTTTATGAAGGTATTATGGAAAATAAAAGAACACACCTACTTCCTTCATATCCACCTGAAATCTATGAAACCCTTTTTGAAACCCACCTTAAATTCCTTCTTAAACCCACTTGAAATCTTCTTAGAAATTCACTAGAAGCCATCTTTAAACCAAAATAACTCTCTAGAAGATGCTCTTGTCATCATCATTGCAACTTATTAGAGCTAAGGAAAAAGTCGTCGTTGTCCACACGACTTGCCAGAGTAAGGATGAAGAAGTCATGGTCATCCAGAGCCGGCCAAGTTCCCAAAATGGGTCCCCTAAAGTCTAAACTACTGAACTGGGTGAAAACTTTGGGGGGGCGAAGGCCCTATTTTTTTACCTAAAATTTGGGATTAAAATGGAGGGCCTTAGGTGACTGCATCTTGAGCCTATGGCTAGGGCCGGCACTGTTGCCATCATCAAAAGAGGGAGTTAAGTAGGTGCTTTCCCTGAAAATAATAATAATAATAATAAGTGAGTGCTTTTAGAAAATTTCCCAAGTATAAGTTGGTGCAAATGAAGGACCCAAATCAAAATAAGATTGGCGGTTTTAAATGCCGGTATTTGCACCGTGCAAAGGTGTGCCCCCTAGTTGGCACGAGTTCAAATTGGTGATTACTTTTTGCAATTTTTACCAAAACATTACATACATGGGATTTAAATATGAAAAAATGTCACAATTTTTAGATCACTAAAATGTCTCATAATACAGGTTTATACAACCTTTATTGTGAACTAAAATACCCTTATGAAAAAATGTCACAATTTTTAGATCACTAAAACGTCTCATAATGCAGGTTTATACAATTGAACTAAAATACCCTCTATTTTTTTGTAATATTAATTGGCAGAGGCAACCTTTTAGTAAAAAAACCCTTACGTTTGTGCATTGCACCCCCCACTAAAATAGGAAGTGTACCTGGAATTGTTTTTTATAATTGTACCTGGATATGTGTCCCACCCTTTTTGAAAGTGGACAGATGTTGGTGGACTTCCACCTATTTCTTAAAACTTGTATCTTTGGTCATCCACGGACAGGAACTACATAACGGTGGATGCCCACCGATACATTTAAAAAAGAAATCGGGAGCAAGGGCTCCTTATTAATGCTCAACTTATAGGGTACCTTTGCCCTTTTAGTCGAAAAAATTGACGAAAAGAGGCATTTTTTTTTATAGGTAAATCTGTAACAGACCTTTTATTTTCTGGTTTAGACTGTAACTATAGAAAAAAAAAAAGCATTATATTTCTATAAACTGATTCCAAATATGCCAATTTTGAAGGAGTTCTCTGAATCAATTTACATAATCAAGGGTTCAGGGTTTAGAGTTCAACTTTCCACTCCATTAATGCATTTTTTTAATGTTTTTTCGTGTTCCTTGGATCCTTGACAAATAGCATCATGTTTTGAGTACGAATCCCTGAACGGGTGCCCTAGGGAGAGAAATACGTAGGGCCCCAACAGAGGGCACTAAAGTAAAAGCCTCTATACAGTAAGATGCCACGGAGTTTCGAAAGGGACAAGTTGAGGAAAGGCTACCTAAGGGTACTATAGTGCAGGCTGCCATGAATTAGGCTTCATTACATTTGACCTCAAACAACAGATAAATAATGGACTGCTCACTTGGCGCGATGCAAGTGACTGGCCTGACCTGCTTTGTTGGGAGCCACTGCACTTGCATCGCGCCTTGTAAGCGGTCCGTTGAATAGTCTGTTGTTTGCGGTCCATCATATATCAGTGGCCTTTATTGTGTATTAGTTAGGCGCTCAACAAATATGCATGAAGGCAAACTTTTTGGCCACCTGGAACACATAACAGCATCCCATCATCGACACATGTCTATTAGAAGATTCAAATTATCTCATTGGCACACTTTAATTTCAATCCTTAAAAAATGAATTACCATCCACTTTTGGAGTGCATAGATCAAACGATTTAGATCAACCAATGAGTGATTTTTCTGCCTACTATAATTCAATATATTGATGAATTGGATTACTAAAACCGTATGCCACTTGGCATGATAAGTGGACTATCATGGCATGATTTACAAACAGGTAGTCATCCGCCATTATTTCTTTAAAAAACTATAGCGCTTTTTTTTATATTTTCCCTAAATTTGATTAATACACAGAAAAACATATGAACATTTACTTCTGTAAGACTAAACACTATAATTATAAATAAAATATGCATAAAGTAGTGAATTTATATCGATAATGGGCGACAAAGGACGGTTATGGAAAATGACAATTAATTACACATTGATGAGATATTGCTATGAATGCAAAAAAAAATGTATGCATTGTACAAATGATCTGCTTTTTTTTTTTTTTTGAAAGGACTAAATATATGAGTTCAGTTGATTTATTTCCTCATTTTTCATCTGTTTCTTTTTAATTTTTTTACCATAATATTTCAACTAATCAAAACCACATAAAATTATCTCCAATAGTGATCATGAAAGACAGTTTGAACATTTGGATCCTTCAGAGCTCAATTAGCAGAAATAAAACAAGGAGAACTCTTGTACGATTTCCGAGTTTGACTCACCAGAGTCGGTGCAAAAATTTCTAAAATATGAGTTCGATTCAGTACTTGTCGAGAGAAGAAGGTTCTAGAATCAACCAACGGTTTCTCTACGGACGATCGTTATCAGAAATCTCGGGGATCCAAGAAATGAAGGAATGCCCAAAGCATTTTAGGAATCAGAGGTTTTTTATCAGTCATAATTTGGCAAAGTGCTAAGGGCAGTATAGGAACTCCGAAGCAGTACCTCCCCAGTACCCCAAGAACCAACTATTTTCTCACTTCAAGCATGTCAACAGTAGCATAATCTAAAGAAGCAATGTAATTTAGTGAAACATCAATGGGTATTTCCGGTATTTCAAAAACAATCTCCCTAACAAACCCAACAGCCAAACTATCTCCCAACATGAACTAGATTAGTTTTTAAAGGAAGTCCACAACCACCAGAATTCACATTATAAATAACAAACAAAAGAATTAGTTCCATCAACCATGTTTTTCAGCGAGATTCCGTCAAATTCCCGCGATGTGGCAATAATTGGAAGGAGCCCATGTGAGGGGTTGCAGTAGAATAAACGGTGCAGTAGAATAAACGGTACAGCATAAATCTGTCCCCACAAAGCACAATTTCATTTTGGACAAGACCCAATTGAATCCAATACTCAAAACTGTGAAAAAAACGTAATCCTCAGTAAACGATTCTCCCCATTGGTTAAGCATTCTTTGACATAGTCTGAAGCCCCTATAAAAGGCCAAGTAAGCACCAAGCACAACCAAACAGTTGGTATCTAATAGCCGACGAGAAATGGAAGGAGGAAAGCTTCTTAGCAAGCAAATCCATCCAAAAGACAGCTACAATATCGCTTATATAATCCATTTTGTGCTAGGAGCTGGCAATTTGCTTCCGTGGAATGCTCTGATAACGGCCGTTGATTACTTCAGCTATCTCTATCCGACGGAGCACATAGACAAGGTGTTCTCTGTGGCTTATATGGGTTCTTCCCTTCCAGTTCTCATTGCTCTGATCAGCTGTAGTAAATGGAGTAAGAAGCCAAGTGTTAGAATGAGAATGAACTTGGGTTTTTCGCTCTTCGTGTTTTCTCTGTTAACAGTGCCAGTCATGGATTGGACGTACACAAACAGAACCGAGAGGTTAGATGGAGCCTACAGCATCACTGTTGCAGCCGTTGCGGTTTGTGGGTTGGCTGATGGGTTGGTTGGCGGAACTTTGATAGGATCAGTTGGGGGGCTCCCGAAACGCTATGTGCAAGCGGTATTTGCTGGAACTGCTTGTTCAGGTAACTCAGAGAAGGATACATAGTATATAAGTTAAAAGGAAAAATATAAGGAGCTTGAAAATTCATCTAGTCTCGAGTTAAGGGTGCAGGTTAATTTGTTTTTTTTATCCGAGAGAACTCAATCAAATATGAAAAATCAGCCAATACATATGAGTTGAGTTTTGCATTTCTGAATCTACTCTAGAGGATTTGCCTCCAACTCATTTATGTGTGTGTTGGGGGAGGGGGAGCTAAACGGCGGAGATCAGTGAGAGATGGATCTTCTAAAATTGATTACTTCATCAGTTAAACCATAAATTTTGTTGTGTGTGTGTGGGTCAACTGAAAATTTGACCTGCAAATTATTTTTTCCAGTTGAGAAATTCTAAAAAGGAGATGGTAATCCAGTAGACAGTGAGCGTACCTGCATAATCTCTTGCATATGTGAAACAAATGTTGCCCACGCAAACAGATTGGGGCCTTTCCTTCTCTGAAGGTGTCACCAATGAACTCACTAAAGCACTGACCAACTTGAAAATATAATAATCATATTCTACCTTGAGGTTGCAGGTCCAATTACAGCTTACCCATTTTTAAAAAAAACTCAAAAAATTCAAAATTCTACCTCCCACTAGACTGAGGCTTCTTCTCCTAATTCAACCAATTGTGCAGGTGTTCTGGTTTGCATTTTGAGGGTAATTACAAAAGAATCCCTTCCACAGACTCCAACAGGCGTTCGAACTAGTGCCCACCTCTACTTCATAGTCAGCGCACTTATTTCACTGGCATGCATTGCCTGTTACAACATTTTACACAGATTGCCCGTCATCCAACATCTCAGAGACAACAAAATCTGTGCAGCAGACGACAACACCACTGTTCAACAAGACCCATCAACAGACAAGAAAAGCTTGATTTCAGAAAACAACCACGGTGTTCAAGAAGACCGGCCAATGATTTCTACAATCACAATTTCCAAATCTAGCAAGACCATCGTTCAGCCCAAATTTTGGGACGTGTGGAAAAGAATCCGATGGTTGGCTTTTGGAGTTCTCGTAATTTACTCTGTAACTCTCTCCATATTCCCCGGATACATAACAGAAGACGTGAAATCGGAGGTTCTACGGGATTGGTATGCCTTATTGCTCGTGACAATGTACAACATATTTGATTTGGTAGGGAAATCCCTGACGGCAATATATCTAACGAAGAGCACTAAAAAGGCTACAATGGCTTGCTTTGCAAGGATTTTATTCTATCCCCTCTTCGCTGCCTGCCTACATGGACCCAAGATCTTCCGAACAGAGATCCCCATAATACTTCTGACAAGTGGGCTTGGGTTAACCAATGGCTATCTTACCAGTGTTCTCATGATCCTCGCTCCTAAGTCGGTACCTGCTGTCGAAGCAGAAACTGCTGGGGTGGTGATGGCTTTGTTCTTAGGAATTGGTTTAGTTGTAGGATCAGTTCTCGGGTGGTTCTGGGTGATTTGAATTGGTTCCGAGGAAGCTTTTATCTGCTAGTATTTGTTAGTTCACGACATTTTTTATGGCCATGAACCCATCTACTTGATAATTGCATGGATCGTGTGACAGCTTATTCCTTTTGTACTGTTGAGATATTGGTTCTCCTATGACTAGTTTCTGAACGAGAAAGATAAACCTTCTACTCGGATCTTTTTTTTCCATATAATTTATATTGTTTGATGCTCAGAAACTATGGTATATGAAATAATTGTTCTGATTTCTAGACTCTTAAATATCATATATAATCGTGTCAAAAATTCGTAGGATCTCAAAAAAAAAAAATTAACCAAATAACAAATTGCTAGAAAGTAACACAAAATAGACATAAATCACTTATCTGTTCTTTTCCCAAATTCTGCTCCTGTAACCATGATGCCTCAGATGTAGAAAGCTATTATGCTTTAGCATTTGCAGGTAAATCGATGATTATCTTAAACCATGGAAAAAGGATATTTCATTTTGGGGCTTGTTAGCTGTGCCAAAATGGATCACATATATAGACAGAAGGCTATTGGTGTGAGAAAAAATAAATTAATATGAATAAATATCTCAATCTTACACCAATTGATGCTTTTAAAATGGTTAAATACTAAAAGGCTTAATCGGAGTTTATCATCTGGTTGAGATAGCACTCTTACCATCCCACTTTTAAGCCATTTGTCACAATTTTTTACCAAATCCAAGTCTCCAAAGGGTAGGTCATTATTTGAACTGAACTCAGCCCAAAAATATGGCTATCAGAGGATTCATAGCATCCAATCATAACATTTTAATATGGACTGAACAGTAGGTATATCCAATTGTCCATATTGAAGTAAAATGATTGATCGGATGGTTTGAAACCTTTGATGGTTGAGATTTTTAGGTGGAGTTCAGTTCAAATGATGGCGTGCCCTTTGGATGACTTGGCTTTGTCAAAAAATTGCACCACGTAGCACGAAGTGTCCTAAAAGTGAGATGGTGAGAGTGTGATGTGTATTTTAGATCCGCCTGTTTAAATCGTGGTCGGATAAAGAGGAGACGTCAAGAGAGAAAGTGGGCCCACAAATGAATTTTTAAAAAAAGGCCCGTTAAAGACCCGTTTGATCAGAAATAAGAAAATCCAAAATTTATTAGGGTCTTTAACTTTTAATGCCGTCACTTTTATGTTTAGCCTATTTTGAAGTGTCAAACAAAGTCGGATTGATGCGAAATTAGTCATATTTGAAAGCTTATCGAAATAGCTTTTCAACGAGCCAAAATTTGAGCAATTCCAACAAGTATTGAAAAAGTTATGATCAATTTTCAAAAGCTGCACATAAAGTGACGAATTTCAAGAATCCTAATTGAATTAAGATTAGTCTCTTTTATTATTTTTAGAAAGTAAGAGTTGTTTCTTTATTAGAAATAGGAATAGTTTCCTTATTGTCTTAGGATTTTATTGTTTTAGAAAAATTAGGATATTTCTTTTACTTGAATTAGGAATTAGAGTTATACTAGGAGTTCTAATTTTATGCATTGGTTAGCCTATTTAAAGGCTTGTAAACACTTTTATTAGAAGTTTTTGGTTAATGAAAATTGCTTATGCAAATTGAGAGTTCTAAACTTTCGTGAGGGTGTAATTCTTTCAAAATAGAGAGGGATTCTTCGATTCCCGCTTGCGGTTTGGTGTGAGGTCAACTCTTCTTCCATCTCTATCTTCTTTAGATTTACGCTTTGAGTAAGCAGCGTAATCCTAGTTATTTTATTAATATTATAAAAGCCCAAAATCAATATTTTGTTCATCATTAATTTTATTAGCCTTTTATTTTCGTTTGGTATCGAGAGAACTCGCTTGCAAGTTCGTTCGACGCCCTAAAACTATTAGAGATCTAGCCGTTCATAAGAACCTTAGTCTTCTAGATCCGCGATAGAGAACGTACACTAAAGTAACGCTATTTTGGGCTGAAATTTAATCACCTAATTGAATTTCTAGAACTTTCCGTGATAATTTGTTATGAGAAATTATTATTTTAATTGATTAAATTAATTTTAATCATGATCTCAGCCCTAACATTGCATTTAGTAAGTTCTCACATCAGAGTGTTAGCTCAACCAGAGGGTGAGGACAGTCCATCTCATACTATAATTTGAGCATTCAAGAAACAAAGAATCTGCAACACTTTGAATATATATAAGCAAATATGAAAAAAAAATTGGACCTTCTGAATCTCATCTCATACAACATCTAACAAGACTATATGTACATACACAGATAATATAGAAATTGTATAAAATTATTCTGTTGGAGAACTACGATATCAACTCCAAAATTGAAAGGAATTCCTTATGCTACCTCGGCCCGGATAACCGCACAGCTGAAAGGTATGCATCACTGTTACAATCAGATGGTCCTGAAGAAGTGCCAGTTTCACTCGAAGATTTAAACATACTTGCATATAGGCGAAAAGCAATTTGAGAGGAAGTCGGGGGTTGAGGCACGTCCGAGAGGCCTTCAAGCATTTGCACTACCTTAGTCATTGAGGGCCTTAAATGCATATCTTCCTGTATACACCACAAAGCAACCTTAATTGCAGTGAAAACTTTCTCATCATTCTCATTAAATTGTAGCTTCGAATCAAGGATTTCCTTCAGTTTTCCTTCTTCCATCTTCTTGAAAGCATATGTAGGGAAATGGGCTTTCTCCGAACACTCTGCCGGATCGTAATTCTTTCTTCCCCCGATTATTTCGAGCAACACCATACCAAAACTGTAGACGTCGCTCTTCTCCGATATGGCATAGTTGGTGATCCACTCGGGTGCAAGGTACCCCCTCGTTCCCCTTAGCGTCGTAAACACATGACTCTGTTCTCTGCTCATCAATTTAGCAAGCCCGAAATCCGAAACCTTCGCGTGAAAATTACCATCAAGAAGCACGTTCTCGGGTTTTATATCGCAGTGTACAATCTTCACGTCACAGTCCTCGTGTAGATACGCCAACCCTTTTGCCATAGCCACAGCTATACCGAATCGCTTCTCCCAATCCATCTGAAACCCTTCCCCGTAGTTCTGAAAAATCCATCTATCAAGAGACCCATTTGCCATGTACTCGTATGCGAGAAGACGGTGCGTTCCTTCGACGCAGAAACCACGGAGTTTGACGAGATGAACGTGGTGGATACTGCCAATGATGCTAACTTCAGCTCGAAACTCTTTCTTACCCTGGCCAATGCCCTCCAATTTCTTCACTGCTACTTGGCTCCCATCCGGAAGTTTTCCCAGATAGACCGAGCCAAAGCCGCCCTGACCAAGCCTCACTGAAAAGTTATCAGTAGCGGTTTGAAGATCTTTATAACTAAAACGGATGGGCATTCCAGTTATATTTTCCAAAAAGGTGTCCTCCTCCTCCGAGGAAGCTTGTGTTGGCTCTAGCGATTTCCATTTCCGGTGGTACCAGTACGCAAGAAAAATAAGAGCAGCAATCACTAACACCGTCGCAACAGCTATGATCGCAACAACCGGAAAGTGTTGACTGCTGCTACTTCCCGCTTGGGGAGGATTTAGACCACTGCCGCCACTGCTTGAGACTTTAATATATGAAACATAGCCAGTAGATCCGCCATTGGTCTTTTGCAAGCTTCCGATCTGGTCAAACATAAAGCAATTCCCTGACGTTTCTTCGTAGAACAAAGCGAGGCATGAACAATTACCCATGCATGCATTTTTGCACATGGTTAGATTGGGTAGAACGACCGGCGAAACAAAACCGGTAGCCGAATATCCGAGTCCGCCCCCAATATTTACGAGCTCGATGGAACTATTCGAGCTACACGGAGAAATGATACCCGGGCTACAATTTGGGTAAGACACAAGGTTTTGGGGGCACTCACACTGGTTGCCGTCGGAACAGATAAAATAGGGATTACACTGTTCGGGGGTTTCACATGAATCTTGGGGTATGTTCATGAGTTGTAAATTGCGCAATGAACTATCCTCAAGATTGTAGAACGCGATCGACCCATCGTTACCTAACACGGCAGCCCAAGTGACGTTCGCGTCAGGATCATCCAAAATGAACCGGGCGATCAGCGTATGATTCCGATCATATAACATCCACGAATTTGAAATTAAAGTTGCCGAATATATATTCCCACGAAACCTGTCATCGGTTTTCCTTTTGTCCTGTTGCATAGACCAATATGGCTGGGGAATTTGGAAGTCTGCATAGAGCCTCAGATCACCCGATTTGATCTGGAGATAATACGATAAGTTTTTACCATTCGGATCGCTTTCAAGTCTCATCCCATCAACGAAATCCTGACCAGATAAAAGGGTATCGGTCGGATTGCTGAAACTCTGCCACAGAGGCCTAGAACCACTATCGCGCACGACCAAATCGCCAGAATCTCGCAATTCCATGGCTGTGGCTCCTTTTCCTGACGTATTAGTCGACCAAATCACACTGTTTCCGTTTTCTAAATTGACATTGCCCTGATCATCGAAGACAAGCTTATCGGAATTTCGAACAAGCGAACCTCTGTTTGCAGTCCAAACGACTTTCAAACTAGCCCTGTGCATCACTACTAAGGAAAACAACGTGACGTCCGAAGAAGCTAAGAACCCGAACCCAAAAGCCGAGTTATTGGATAACAGAATTATGCCTTGATTATCTACCCAATTCATCTGAGCCCCTCTGAAACCCGGATAAATTTGACCGATGAATTGAGTGCTAGCGATACAGGTTGCAAAGAGAATAGCAATTAACAAGGAGACGGCACCAACGACATCATAAAGAAACCGAATTTTCATGGCTTAGTATACAAAATTTGAAGGCAATTAAAAGGTCAAAAAAGAAAAAATTGAGTCCAATTACAATAACAAGATCTCCTTCCTATATAACTTCTAAAAGCTTAAACTACTCTTAAACCCTTATCAACAAACTTGTACACCAATACAAAAAACACTCAAATTTAGCTGAAGAAGGCTAATTCATCTGTGATCTTTAATGGGTTTCCTTTCCTAACCATGAGTCAACTAAAAAAAGCAAAAAATGGAAAAGCCCAATAGATCTAAACAACACTTAGAGGTACAAAAGTGGGGAAGGAAAAAATATATAAATTTCTCAAAGAACTGAATGTGCATGAGATACAAAGCACCCACTCACCTCTCTTTCTCAATCTGCTTCAGGAACCGGTAGATGCACATGAATCTGAACTCTTTTCCTTCAGAATCAAAAACCCATTTCATGATTGAAGACAAAAGAGCCTCTACTTTTTATTTTTGCCTGGTCTTCAGTTTTGTTGTTTTTTTTATTAATTTAACCTTTTGGTTTGATGAGATTGAACCAAAATTTAGTTGGGGATTCAATCTGCATTTATGGTTGCCATGTTGGCTATGCAACCTAAAGAGTCAACCTTTCACACTTAAGACAGAGGTCTGGTTTGGTTGGCCGTCCTTTTTTGAAGCTATGGGACCCAAGAAGCAGCTTTCAAAATAGTAAAGTTTTCCCTGTGTAGACTACACACATAAACTCCATATACAAACCATATCTATCAGTAATCTCCATCACAGGGTCGACCGATCAACATGCACGCAATCTCTAAGGAACTAGATGTTTCTTAATTTTTGATTAATTGTATCGGAATGATCGGATGGCTAGGAGCATGATGAGATAGTGCCCTTGTGAGAGGTGGTCTGGATTAAGGGTATGTACATGATGAGATAGCGCCCTTGATTGACGGCAGAAGCAGCGATCCTGCACCCAATTACATCGCGCCACATAAATTGCCTGTAAAATTGTCTATAAAAAATACCTAACACTATACATAACTATATGTACAAGACATGTATGAAGGTGATAACAAAATGGATTTTGATCGTCTGCATATTTTTCTTAAAAAGTAGACCGTCATACGCGGCACCTCATGTTGTCATTTTCTCAGGGTCCATTTTGTAAAGTGAAATTAGAGAGCTGCTTCTCCCACACCAACTTCTTTAGCGTTCATCACTATGAAATTTCTGGTTACACACACATATGCTCCATATTAGGACAAAGAACAATATTATTGTTTAATGTGAGCTTTTCGAAAAAAAATTAATGGTAGGTTGTTTTTGTATGGCAGATATGGCATTGTTATACGAGGAAAGATTTTAGGGAGAGGATAATGTGGTGTGACGCAATCGACTCCAAGTGTGGTGGGCTCAATTAATACAAGTCGGTGGAGTCACTCATGTCGCACCGTGTTTGTTGATAAAAATAGTATTGAAAATGGCTTCGACGCAAATAGTTTACTACGTTGTCCTAAAGATAATAGACGCCCCCACTCCGTTAGATAAACAAAGATGTAACATGATTTCCAGTGAATCTGCCTTTAGGATACAATAGAGTCCGATCTTACCAAGAATCGTATGTTCTCTTCTAGATTGCACTTTCTAGAGAAATAACATGCCACACAGATATTCTGATACACAAAAGATTTAAAAATAAGAAAGAAAGAGAGAAAAAGAGATATAGATATTATTTATGTTGTGTCTTTTAACCTGGATCTACTCTCTATTTATAGAAAAAATCTTGAAAGATTGTGTCTTTTCACCGTGAAGAGGTTTATATCTTTTCAGATAACTATAAAGAGATAAAATAGATTCACTTGTGTCTTTTCAAATTTATGGTGAAGAGATGTTAGACTTGTCAATTCACTGTGTCTTTTCAGAATTACGGTGAAGAGGCGTTAGACTTGTGTCTCTTCAACTAACGGTAAAAAGAAAAATTAAAATATTTGAAAAGACACTTTGAAGAGAAAATATTTACAAGTTTGCCATTGAATTATTTTATGTCATTGAATTATAAATAATAATATAACTTTAATTTTGAAACACAAAAATATATATTACTATCCTAATATATATAACATTCTCCGACTTGTTTCAAAATAGTAAAAAAAATTGTGTATCAGAGCAATCATACTAAGCATCATCAGAGGTACCTATCAGTTTGAACCTTTGACTAGTACGTACAACTCAAAGTTTGTAAAGATTTTAAGTAGTTTATAGCTTTGAACTTAAAACCTGTCTAACAAACCGAAATTATACATACACTTACTATAACCTAAATCATTAGTGACATAAGGCCTGCGCTTTACAATTATGCGCTAAAATCCTGATTTCATAAGTATCTCAGAGAAAGGACTAAATCTCCGTTGAAGCGGCTTCACTTTCATAGTCATATAGGTGAATCTGTCATGGGTGCTCTTGTAACTACTTTATCACCCCAGCAAATTAATGCTTACAAAATCATTAAGAGTTCAACCAACCCTCTCATGTTACAAGAGATGCATACAAACTTTAACACCATAGGGATGACCAATAGGTAACATACCTTTGTGCACTTTCAAGGGTCACGGAGTAGTTTCTTATCTCGTTGAACTTAAGATTTGAGATCTCCAACTCTACTAAGTTCAGGTTCAACTACTGTGCCTTTAAAGATATCGGTCTTAGGCCCATCCCTCTCGACGCTTTCAACATTGTATCTCTGGGTAGTGATTTTGTAAGTGGATCCGCAAGCATCTCAGAAGTTGGTATGTAGTCCAACACGATCACCCCATTACTCAACATCTGCCAAATGGTGTTATATCGAAGCCCTATATGCCTTGATTTCCTTTTATATTTCTTGTTATCTGAAATCTGCAAAACAACTTTATTATCACAATAAATATTAATAACATATGTATGTTGAATCAAAGGAATTTGATCAACAATTTAAAGACAATAGATCATTCTAATGGCTCAGAGCATAAAGTTCATGAATCAAGATCTCATCAAACTTGACCGATTTGACGGGTCAAATTTTAAAAGATGGCAGCAAAAGATGTAATTTATCTTGCGACAATTCAAGATTGCTGACGTCCTCACTACACCATATCTACCAATTTCTGTAGCGGGAACAATGAAAAGTAAGACTAGTGGAGGATCAAATGCTCGACTCAAATGGCTGGAAGATGATTTAGATTGTCAAGACCACATCCTCAATGCATTAAGCGATAGGTTGTTCAACACTTTCTGTAAGTGCACTACCTCCAAAGATTTATGAAATTCTTTAGAAAATAAGTACTTAACTGAAGATGCCAGTACAAAGGCTATTTTAGTCTCTAAATATTTTGACTTCAAGATTATTGAGGATAAACCAATTCTTAAACAAGTTCAAGAATTATAGTTTATCGTCATTGAGATGGAAGAGGAGAACGTGAAACTTCCTAAAAGTTTTCAAGTGGGTGTCATTCTTGCAAAGCTTCCATCTAGTTGAAAAGATTATCGAAAATCTATGACTCATAATAAAGATCTTTATACTCTAGATGAGATTTTTAAGGGTCTTAAGATTGAAGAAGATATTAGAATTAGAGATAAGAAGGTTGTTATTTCAGAGCCTCCTAGGGCTCACTTTGTAGAATCGGTATCTGAAGAGAAGAAGGATAAGAGATTTTCTACTAAAAAAAAAATATTTTAAAAAGAATTTTCAGAAGAACGGCAAGTCTAAGATGAATGAGAGAAAGGAGATTGTTATGTCTATGGAAAAAGGGGGCACTTTGCAAGAGAGTGTAAATTTCGTAAAAAGTCAAAATCAGAATCTAACATGGTCGAAGATATAGTTGTTGTAGTGGTATCAGAAGTCAACATAGTTGAATCTAAAGGCCATTGGTGGGCTGACTCTTGTGCTACTCGACATGTCTCTTTTGACAGGTTTGCCTTCAAGACTTACAAGTCTCAAGGAGAAGAGCAACAACTATACATGGAGAATTCGTCTACCACTGAGATTGTTGGAATCGGGACAGTGGAGTTAAAATTATCTTCGGGAAGGACTCTCTTGTTGAAGGAAATTTATGAACTAATTCTAGATTAGGAAAAATCTTATTTCTGCATGTCTCTTAGACAATAATAAGTTTAAATTAGTTCTTCATTTTGGGAAGATGATATTATCTAAGAATGATGTTTTCATTGGAAAGAATTATGTTGTAAACAATATGATCAAGTTGAATATTATCAATAAAAATAGTTCTTCTGCTTATATTATAGAGTCTTTTGATTTATGGTATGCTAGATTAGGACATATTAATTCTCAAACAATGAAAAATATGATGATTCTAGAATTAGTTTCAAAATTTCTAAATACTAAACATAAAAAATGTCAAATATGTGTGCAATCTAAAATAGTGAAAAAGTCACATAATAGTGTTGAAAGGAATACTACTATTTTAGAATTAATTCATTCTGATATCTGTGAATTAAATGGTGTGCTTACTAAAGGTGGTAAAAGATATTTTATAACATTCATAGATGATTATAGTAGATATTGTTATATATATTTACTTAGATATAAAGAAAAAGCTTTTGAAGTATTTAAAACTTATAAAGCAAAAGTTGGAAATCAGTTAGAAAAGAAAATTAAAATACTTAGAAGTGATAGAGGAGGAGAATATCTTTCTCATGAGTTCGATGAATTTTGTGAACAATATGGGAATCTGTAATGACCCAAAATCCCCTTTAGAGCATAACTAGAGATTTCAAGTCGTCACTTACATATCATGATTGTGATGCAGCATTTATTATAACGATACATGAAAAAGGTGGCAATTTTTTTTTTTTAAATATATCAAAAGCATAAATGCTAAACAACTCCAGTATCCCAACAATATGAATTAATAACTAAGTCACTCATGACAACCATATGTCATGATAATAAACGATCCAATACCACTATTAAATGTAATTAAAAATGGTGGCAGAATAAAGTAAAGTCATGATTTATTAAGTCTCTCCAGATATCCACTAAAAGTAAAACTAAATAACGGCCTAGCTCTCAAATCTAATAAGAGTAATCTCCTGTAACGGAAAGGCCTTAAAAATCAAACTTATGAACATACAAAGCATAATAGTTATAATAACTTCAATCAAAACATTCAAATCATACTTACAAAGAAATCAGACAGTTGGGAAACGGTCTTCGGAATTCTCGTCAATGGCACCCTCTTCTACGAAATCTTCCTCGTAGCCCTCCTAATCTTGATTGGTAGAATCTGTCGGCATAAAGTCGGAGGGTGAGCAAATTTACCACGGTGCTCAGTAGGGGTACTTAGCATACTTCATAGATCAAGTTTAGACTTAACATGAGTTTTTAACCATCATAACCCAATACATGTGTTTAACCTTAAGCTTATCGTGTTTCAAATATAAGTTATATTATTTTATTTGGATATGGAGAGCTTATAGTGTCTATCACATCTGGCAATAATTTTTAGAAAATATTATAAATAAAATGATTTAATACTCATATAATATATAAAGTCTATCCATAAAACATATATTGAATTCTTAAGCATGTGACTGTGCCATTTTGGCTGCCTACGTACCCAAATCGGGATCAAGCCAACCGTAGTTTAAAATACATAACATTTTCATAATACATTTGATGCATAAGAGAGAGAGACCCATAATGTAGTAAGAGTCACAGGCATCACTTAACCCGATAACCGCATCTTTTCACGTGGAAGCAATTCTATATGTCCCATGCCGTATAAGGGAAACTTCCGGATCGGATGACTCAATCAGGTCTTGTGAAATCCCATGAAGGTAACTACACCATGAATACAACGTAACATAGCTTAATCTTATTATTGAATTCATAATTTACTTATAACGTTTTAGAATTTCTTTATTTCCAGAATTTACTTCTCGTATCATATCTTAGCTTATTTCGCTAACGGTCCCGTGGCTTATCTTAACTTTTCTTAGCTTATCTTGCCTGTGGCTTAGGTCCCGTGACTTATCTTGCCTTATCTGATTTTACTTATCTACGGCTTAGGTCCCGCGATTATACTTTTAGGTTCACGTCTTAGTTTTAGTTAACCTTCATAAATTATATTAATTTGTCATCCTTATTCTTTACACCATAACATATCCATTGTACTCAGTTTAAATCATAAATTTAAAATAACTTAAGCACATAGATAATAGCCTAAGACTATATATAGTAAAACGAGAATACCTACCATCAATAGTTGGCCAACTCATATCACTGAATGCGAACATCCTACTATGTCACTGAAGACCACAGACCGTCTACTAATCACTGGAGGCGAACTTCTTACTAATCACCGGAGGCGAACCCCCTACCACTCACCGGAGGCTGCGGTCCTCCTAATACATCGCCGGATGCAAGCATCCTACTAAATGGACTCAATATTCAACATAAATCGTTAAATAACTCGATTGCTTACCAACTGAGAATAATTTTCGTATGTCGTCTTTATTTTACTTAATTTTGGTCCGTATCATAGTTTCGTATAAGCTTAATTCATCTTGAATCTTATTCTTACATGTCATTATATCGTAATTTAGCTTATTGACCATATATCATAGTGTAAAAGAACATGATATTTTAATAATAGAAGTTCGAAGGGTTAAATGAGTCTACGAACACCACCATTGTATCCGAAAGACTCAAGAACCCTAAGATACCGTTCTGATTTGCTGAAATCAGGCATCAAGATAAAAAATATATTAAATATGTAGTTATTGGATTATTATAATAAGAATTTATCTGATTACGTCAAATCTATAGATTATTAGGTCAAACAGATAGCGTCATTACGTTAAGAACACGTCAAAACCTTAAAATAGGTGTTGGTCGTGATCGAAATAAGTCTAATTGAATTCTCAACTCTTTTAATTCGGCTGGGGCCATCCGATAGAATGCTATAGAGATAGGAGCCGTACCCGGAGCTAAATCGATAGTGAATTCTATTTCTCGCTTAGGTGATAATCCGGATAGCTCTTTAGGAAAGACATCTTGAAATTCTTTTACAATTAGAATTTCTGAAAGACCTGATTTACCCATTTCTACATCATCTAATGCCGCAAGTATGAGTATCACTTTCTTTTCGATTCCACAAAAGCAGATAGCCTTCTTACCCTCTGGTTTGAAGCAGACCAATTTTCAGAAGCAACCGATGTTGGCGTGATGTGTCACAAGCCAATCCATCCCTAAGATGATATCGAAGTCTTGCATATTTAATAGAATTAAGTCTGCAGGCAGAACTTGTTTCCTCACTAGGAACGAGCAAGCTCGATAAACTTGATCGATGTGTATGGAAGTTCCAACTGGCGTGCTTACAGATAAGATGAAATCTAGTTGTTCAGGCTTCGTAGGAAATCTTGATGCATATTTCGGTGACACAAAAGATTGTGAGGAGCCCGAATTGATGAGAATGCAAGGGAATCGTATATTAGCAAAGTTCCTGAGGATAAGGGTTTTATCATGTTAACAATGTGATAATTCTATGAACTGAAATATCTATATGTATTTATATGTTTATATACACATTCATTCATATGTTATATCTATCACATAATAAGGAAAAGAAATGCATATGAGAATAGTTTGAAATAAATATAGTAGAAGGATTTAAGGTCATCATACATTGGATCACATCATTGGATGCCTGAGCATCCTCTTCTGTGATGGCATTCATCGTAGCTTGCCTGACTGGACGAGTAGGATACTCTGATTGAGTCTGCTGAGGCTGGTTGGGGGCAATCCCTGATAACATGTCCTGATTTTCCATATCGGAAACAAGTTCCCAATTCGTAACGACAAACTCCGGGCTTATGTCTTCGATTACACGTGAGGCAAGGGTCCTATTGTACGAAGCCAGATGTATTGTAATAAGCTTGGGCTGGTGTAATAGATTTTGAATTTGGAGGCATAGTCGTAGGCTTCTTTGGTGTTGAATACTGCGACTGTTTAGTCATTCTTGGCGGTAAGATTTGTAATACTGACTTCGGCCTCCTTTCATAAGGGGTGTAGCGGCTAGTATGATTCTTTGTTGGTGCCTTCCCTTTATCATTTCTGCTTGACGCTGCATGAAATTCAATGAACATTTCTCTACAATCTTTGCTCTCTCAACAACTTCGCTCATCGTTGGCAGTTAGAACGTCATAACTCAATCTTTTATTCCAAGGCGGAGGCCGTCTTCAAACTTTCTAGCCTTATGTTCCTCAGTTGCCACAAGGTGAGGGGCATAACGTGACAGTTTAGTGAAATTTGTCTCATAAACCAAAATCGTATTAGAACCTTGCTGTAAATGAATAAATTTTGCTTCTTTTTGTCGTCTTGCCAATAAGGGAAAGTATTGCTTGTTGAAAGCTTCTGTAAATTCTTGTCAGGTCCATGGATTACGTGTGCCCCTTCTTATTTTTCGTTGCCTATTCGTACTCTCCCACCAAGGCCATGTGGTGTCCTTAAGTTGAAATATTGCTCATTCTACTTTTCATTGATCGGTTGGACACAAAATCAGGAATATTTTTTTCAGTTCAACTATCCATTCTTCTGCAATCGTAGGATCTCTGTAGCCATCAAACGTCGGTGGCTTCATCCTTTTAAATGACTCCCAAGCAGAGTGTGGAGCGATGTTTGTATGGGCCTGACGCGTAGCCAGTCTATCCATAGTTGCAACTTGTTGGGTCATGGTGTTAGCCATCATTTCGAGCACTTATTCTGTTATGTTTCCAACACTATTTAACGGAACCCGATTTGCCCCGCTGGCCACTTGCTCTTCTCCATTAAGATCACCATCACGATTAATTATCCACTTACACTTTATTTTCAACAAATCTATCATGCGTTTATAATCACTATAACAAAATAGATTATTAGCGTACCACTATTAACCAAAAACTATTAAAGACTATTAGCGGCAGTTTTTGGCTGCCGCTAATAGTCTTGTTTTTTGTAGTGAATTTTCCATGGCAGAGAGGCCCGAGTTTGGTTAACCTAACCGAATTGAAATCATTGCTTTCAATTTCAACAAAACCTGTTTTCGATTTTGGTTCAGTTTCGCCTGAACGGAAACCAAACCGAAACACATTGGTTTCGATTTCATTTAAATGAAGTTTGGGAAATTTGAAACCGAAGCTACACAAAATCAAGAAAAAAAAAAGTTTTACTCAATTTTATTTTTTAATTTTATTTCTTTCTTTTTCCTTTTCCCCTTTTTTTTTCCGATTGTGGGTCAGTTTTCTAAACCAACCCAATCGATTTTCGGTATCAGGCACCTAAAACCAAAATTGGACCAATTCAAAATCAGTTTCGGATTTTTAAGTTTTGGGTCGGGTTTGGTCTAGTTTAGCGGACCGATTTTTAGGTCAATTTTGGTCAACGATTTTTTTTTCGGTCAGTTTTAGTTTTCTGTGAAAAATTTGCATCCTAACGGGGTTGTCAATGGGCCGGGTTAACCTAGCCCAGCCTAGGAGAGCCAAGGCTAGCTAGGCTGAGCCTAACCATATCTTAGGCGGGCTTGGATATGCCCAGTGCTAACCAAAATTTAGACGGGTTCGGGCGTGGTCAGGTCGGGCATCAAGCTTTGTTTTCTACTAATAATTCTTGAAATGTTTTTAAGAGAGAAAAATATTTCGAAAGGGAAAATAAAACTCTAAAACCTCTCTTTATAGATATTTAATTTACTACATTGTCATTACAATTATATGTTTCTTGAATGAAATTAAATTTTGAGAGTGATTTTGATAATGTGATTATAAAAAGTATATATATATATGTGTGTGTGTGTGTGTGTGTGTGTGTGTGTGTGTGGAAAAGGCCTCCGTCCTCCATGGGAGGATGGTCACCATCTTCCAACCTTTCACGTGGACCTTGGGTGCATTGCTTAGATCATCTTTGAAAAAAAATAAAATTAAAAACTCATCTCCATCATGTATATTTTTTGAACCGTGAAATGTGGACCAATGAAAATCGTCAAACTTTGACTTGTGGGTTTTAACTTTTTTTTTCGACTTTTTTTTTATTTTAAATATTGATCTAAACTGTCTACCTGTGCTCCACATGACACCCAAAAAGTGTTTTGGGTGCCACGTGGATCTTGGAGGACGGTCATCGTCCTCCATTGGAGGACCTAACCGGCTCCCTATATATATATATATATAGGATTGGGATTTTACGCCTGAGTGTAGTAAAAAATACAATGCTCAGGTGACAAGTCACATGCAACGTGGGATGATCAATCCAAAACAACATTGTGGGGCATGTGATTGAAAAGAAAAGTTCCTTTTTACTACCTCTTTTATACCTCCGTTTGATAGGTCAAAGATAAGGTAACACACAGTTAATAGGTGCATTGATTTTACACATCTTTGACCACATTTTTAATGGTGGATATGTATCAGATAGAGCCCAAATTGTGTGTCATACGTGATTGTTCTTATCCAAATTTTCGTCATACTCAATCCTCGTGATTGGTACCACGTGGTGCTCAAATGGTCTGAGTATATATGAGATGTATAGGTCGTAAGCTTTGCTCAACCTATAATCTGTTAAGCGGACCGATTCAAAATCAGTTTCAGATTTTTAAGTTTTGGGTCGGGTTTGGTCCAGTTTAGCGGACTGATTTTTAGGTCAGTTGTGGTCCACAATTTTAGTTTTTTGTGAAAAATTTGCATCCTAACGGGGTTGTCAATAGGCCGAGTTAACCTAGCGCAGACTAGGAGAGCCAAGGCTAGCTAGGCTGAGCCCGACCATATCTCAGGCGGGCTTGGATATGCGCAGCCCTGACCATAATTTAGACGGGTTTGGGCGTGGTTAGGTCAGGCATCAAGCTTTGTTTTCTACTAATATTTTTTGAAATATTTTTTAAGAGAGAAAAATATTTTGAAAAGGGAAAATAAAACTCTAAAACCTCTCTTTATAGATATTTAATTTACTGAATTGTCGTTACAATTATATGTTTCTTGACTGTAATTAAATTTTGAGAGTGATTTTGATAATGTGATTATAAAAAGTATAATATATATGTTTCTTGTAATTAAATTTTGATAATGTGATTATAAAAAGTTTAATATATATGTTTCTTGACTGTAATTAAATTTTGAGAGTGATTTTGATAATGTGATTATAAAAAGTTTTATATATATATATATATATATATATATATATATATATATATATATATATATATATATATATATACATATATAGGATTGGGACTTTACACCTGAGTGTAGTAAAAAATGTTATGCTCGGGTGACAAATCACATGCAACGTGGCATGTTCAATCCAAAACAACATTGTGGGGCATATGATTTAAAAGAAAAGTTCCTTTTTACTACTTTTTTTTTTTACCTCCGTTTGATAGGTCAAAAATAAGGTAACACAACTAATTAGGTGCATTGATTTTACACATCTAATTATGTGAATTGATTTTACACATCTTTGACCATATTTTTAATGGTGGATATGTATCTGATAGAGCCCAAATTTTGTGTCATACGTGATTGTTCTTATCCAAGTTTTCGTCATACTCGATCCTCGTGATTGGTATCATGTGGTGCTCAAATGGTCTAAGTATATATGAGATATATGGGTCGAGCAAAACTTACGACCTATAATCTGTTAAGCTCTTACTGATGAGTGTTGAAATATGATCATATTTCACACTAAAAAACGTACATTTAGCCATCCGATGAGAACAATCTAGCAGGTTTGTGGAGTTTTGATGGTTTCAGAAAAATCTGACCGTTGGATGCATTTGATGGCATGAAAGAACATAAGAACAACCATCACTAGAACATTGAGCCAAGGAACTGTTAGGCTCTTAAATTCGTGAAGGATCGATTGATCGAACCTTTGGTCGATTGATCGTAGCTGAAAGGAAAAATTCGGAGTTGAAAAGAATAACCTACAGACCAGATACGATCGATCGACCTTTTCTGTCGATCAATGAGATATATATATATATATATATATATATATATATATATATATATATATATATATATATATATATATATATATATATTTAGCTCTCTGTTTTGTCCAGATTCGATTGATCGACCTAGTGAACTAATTGATCAATTTCAAATGATTTGGGACGCGATAAATTAAAAATTCAAAACCGATTGATGGATTTTTTCGACCTATAGATCGATTTTGAATTTTCGAGCAAGGACCATATTTAAGTGAAAGTTAGAGTTAGGTTTAGATATTTAGCATTTCTCTTAGCCATTCTAGGTTTTATGTAGCTTTCTTCTTCATTTTCCAAGCCTTTTTCCTTAATTTCTTAGCTTTAAAACATAGATTACATTTTTTTTTTTTCCAGAATACATTCATTTTGTATCTTGGAGAAATATTTTGGATAATAGATTCAAGTTTATGTGGATTTGTTCAAGCTTTTGACGGTAAATAAATGTAGTATTTGAGTTTTGTTTTATCAATCTTGTTTTTATTCATAGAAATGTGTGATTAATCTTTTTTGAGGGTTGGGATCTAATGAATCTCATCCGAGGTTTTTATTTATAATTATAAATTTGTGGTTGAGATGCTTTCTTTTGATGCTTTGAGATTTTAATGCTTATTTGTTCTTGCCGATTATTGTGAACACCGATCACCATTCTAAGATATGGGAATTAGTCATGTCTTTCCCATGATCTAAAATTCACACCGTGTTTTCCATTGCTAATATTTGATGCTTTTTATTCATCGTGATTAAAGAATGCTTTAATACGATGAATATTTTGCTTCTTCTCTTTTACAGTCTTGAAAAAATATAATTTAGATTTATTTTGTGGGATTAATATTGTATTTTCTATGAATCATTGATTGGTTTCAATGTTTATGTGAGTTTGCATCTGTAAAAACTTCTAATCAATTAGATTTGTAGTTATAAATGATAAATCGAAGATGAGAGGATTTAGCATTCTAAATCCCGCTTTTTCTCTCACATTTAATTTCAGGTAATTGTTCTATATTTCTCTCTTTTCAAAATTGGTAAACTAGGCTAATATTGTGATAAATCTGGAAGAAGTCTTTTGATTGATTGTTATTTTCTTATTCGAAATCTATTTTCAATCCTCATGCAATTGACTTCGCACTTCATAGCCTATTGCTATATTCTGATTTGTGCGCTTGCAAGTGAAATATACTAAAAAATCATAATACTTATCAGGCCCGAATCACAACGGACTTTTGGTTTGAGGCCTTAGTCGGGCCCTCTTATGTCATTTTTAAGCCTTAGACCTAAGATTTTAGGGCCGGGCTAGACAGGCTCCCGACAGGCTTACGCAGGGAATCATGGTTTTAATAGTAAGTTTTGAAGTGATTTTATTGGTTGAGTAATGATTAGTTTAAAAGTAGTTCCATGGTTGAAAGTTGAAACTACATTCTTAATAGTAGAATAAAGATGTTCTAAAAGTAGCTTTTAATTGTAGAATAAGATGTTTAAAAGAAATAAAAAACTAAAAACGTCAACTGACACTTTGGGAGAAATAGTGGGTTTCGTTGGTAGCTCAAATGACTATTTTAGAGTGAGTTGTAATGATGGCTTTTTAAGTGGTCTTATTGGCTAAGAAATGGTGGGTTTGAATTAAATTTGACGGATGAAATGGTGTCTACAGATAGGTAAATGATGGATTTGTGTTGTATTATTTTAAAAATATGAAATTATTTCATATAACATATATTGCTCTATATGAGTTGAACCATAAAGCCTTTCATCTTTTAAAAAGTAATTATATTAAGTTGAATGTCAAAAGGCGTTATTATACCATGTGGAGCATACTATGTTCTTTGATACTCTCACCTGCACGTATATATGCACACGTGTCAAATCAGATCCTCCAAACTTGGATTTGGGCTCATTTGTGGGTTATGGATTCAACATGGGCCTAATCGGGCCCAATTGGTCTAACTATAATAATTTATTTTATTTTGTTAGAACTTAATTATGAACAGTGTTCTTTCAAATAGTAAAGAGCAGCTCTTTTACCTTATGACTCCGACATAAAACTGTTTTCATATTTGGAATCACAGCTTCTTATCCCATATGCTCTTAGAGGGCTGCTTATGCTCTTATAAGAGTTAACCCAAGCACAGCCTTAATCACATACTCCTTCGAAGAAAGTATATTATTTTATCAAATGAAAAATTAGAATTAAGAAAAGTGTTTGTGCACCAAAGAGTTGCTATCAACATTTTTTCTGTTCAGTAATATATGTTTTGGATTTTTAGTTGCCATAAAATTTATTGTTATTATTTTATTAATTGGCGTGCAAGTAGAAAATATTGTTATGTGACTAGAAATACCGTGCCATGAGAAAAAAGTGGTTCAGTGCGTTCAAACAACATCTAAAATTAATACATGACAACGGTTAAGTTTAGATAGTGTTTGATGGCTTTGAATTACACGATCCAAATTATTTTGGCTGATGTTACTACTGTATCATTTTATGTTATGGCCGCGTCACTTAAGCAGAGGAAAAACCCGATGACTCTTTTAAATAAGATGATGGAAATGGTTTTACATCCCAATTTTCCATACAAAAGATTTTGAGAACGTAGGCCGCCCATCAAACGGTTAGATGTTGATTCCACATGACACACATAAAAAAGTGAACGTGAGCATAGTGTACCATTAAACATGATTCATGTTCACTTTTTGGAGATGTGTGTCATGTGGAATCAACATATAACTGTTTAATAGTAGGCCCATGATCTCAAGATCTATTATGTAAAAGATTAGGATGAAAAATGATCTCCATCCTTTTATTTAAATAAGTCAAAAGATTTTTCCTTTATTTTAGTGAGCTGGTTGTAATATAAAGTGTTTCGATAGTAATACCAGCTATTATTTTTCATATCAAATGATATATTGTTAATACCACATGATACGCACCAAAAAATGTGACATAAGTACTAAGTCACATGACACTTAAACTGCCCACCTAACACTAAAACTAAATTCTGATTTTCTCTTACATAACTTGCCCTCAACAAGAAAATGTTGGCTCTGTCATCTGTTTAATATGATCTTAATCAACCTTAAACTTCCAAAGATAAGCTTAACATAATCTAGTTAATTAATCTAAACTAATCTAATTTTAGGCAAAGTAGGTGTGGAATCCAAATCATCAAATCTTTTGTCTACTATTTGATAAGAGGAATGGCTTTGCCTCATTTGGTGAGGCAGAAAATATCATGCCGGAAATGTCCATAAAAGACCTTTTCTCTTTTCGGCCACGGCTCACCTTGAAAAGAGAGAGAGAGAGTGAGAGGGAAAAGTTGAGAGCTCTTTTTTGAATGTGCGCAACAGATGGGGAAGTAGTGCACATCGTTCTTGGAGTTAGTCGATGCACGATAGTTTTCTCAAAGCGCCTATGTCTCAGACCCCTTAAAAATAGTTGATTGTTTCAAATCTAATAATGGAGATTATTTTTTTCTTAGATCTTTCACACAACAGATCTTACAATCATGGCGTACTTATTATACGATCAATTTTTTATTTCATGTATCACAAATCCTTAAAAAATGGCCTTAAAATCATGTTTGTGCGTGGTGTGTGCCACATGATTGAAGATCCATTTTTTGGGGACCTTTGAATCATGAAATCAAAAAATGAACTTATGCTTAAGATCTATTGTGCAGAAGATAGGTGAAACACAATCCTTACCATCTGATTCGAAGCAATTAATAATTTACAAGGGGTCAAAGATGTGCTTTCAGAGAACGAGTGGGGGCAAATAGAGCTACCCAACCCATTATTAATCAGCCAAGCAAGGCCAGCCCGTTATGAATTAGTCGTGTGAGGATCAAGCCGAGCTCGTTGAGAACCTTATATTTGATCAATTTATGCACCATAGAAAGGTCAGTGCCGGAGCTAGGTAAGAAGGTAATGGGTTTGGGGGAGGGGGGGGGGGGAGGGCAGTTGCCCTGTTTAACTATTGTAAACAAAGGTAACACCGATACCGCCTAGTTGCCTAATACATATCAGTAAATATGGGCTCGTATCAGCCGATATCGATACCAAGTTAGATACTTGATACGTATCAATTTACTGAAAAACTGATACGCATCTCCAATACATATCGGTATCGGCTGATCTTTGACCCCATGTTTGCACATACCAGTAGAGCATAACAAAACAAGGTAATTCTTTGATGTTAGAGCCCCCAAAAATCTGTGAAAGTCAACTTTGAAAATCATATATAGTTTTCTAAAGAATTACACGCATTAGGAAGAGGACGATACGGACATCACTGGCTCCCTTCCTTTGTGGATGGTTTAGGACACAAAAATAGAATGAACTTGTGAACTTTAAAGAGCACGGAGATCCGTCATTGTCAGGTCCACACAGGAGCCTCCAACATAAGCAAATTCGACTGGACAATTGATTTTCATTTTGGGAATCTTTGACTATTTCTTATTATATTTTTGGGGAATGGCCCATGTTAGGTCCTCATCTTCGTAAAGATTGGTCCTACCCTTTGGTTTTCAACATCTTACGTTAATTAACTCTTTTATTATTATTATTTGTGAGGCAGAGTGAACATAGAGTTGAGGCCCTGAAGTCGTATGATGCCTGTTTCGGTTGACTTGGTTGCATCGGACACCGCACCTGCAACTATTTTCTCCTGTAAATAATGTCACCTTTAATTATATTAAGGGTATCAATACTTACACCCCTTGAAAAGGTACGTACATCCGCTAATAGTTATACTCATAAGTTGGGCATTAATTAGGAGTTGCCCCGCTTAAGTTTTACTCTTTATTTATTTGCGCCCACTCTGTAAAGGACGTATGACCTCTTGTGCGCTTTTTTTCTTGTTTTATCCTTTTCCGCCACTTACGAACAATATCTTGACACTCCATCACCCACCACCTCCTCTATGTGCGACTATCAGCACTGCCTTCTCTACTACTATTCGATCCCCACTGTAACCTTCAACGCCCTCCAAACCTATTAGGTTAATATTAGCGTGAACAGCCTATAAAAGTGCGAGGACCTGATGGCACAGATATGCTACGTTAAGAAGTCAAATTAAAGTCCATTTCAGCTAAATACTCGCTCCCAAATGCCGTCACCGTCACTGTCCGCAAGGGATCAAAATTTTAGCAGAAATTTCAAAATTTCTGAAATTTGGGCCAAAACCCAAATTATCAGTAATAAATTTTAGATTTTGATTGTGCCCAAAACCGAAATTTTGATCCTCCTCCCACTTGCACGTCCACCTTGAGCCACCTTTCATGCCCAACCTCCCTCGACAATCAAAACAGCCCCCCACCCCCCACCACCCCAACCCCCAATCCCCAATCGCTTATAATATGTAGACGGTGCCACTACCGATACGTGCAAGCTGAGGCATGTCTACTAATTTAGTAGGGTGTTTGCCACATGGTAAAGATAATTTTTTTTAAAGCACGTGCAAATTGGGGGTGTACCTACCATATCAACGGGTTCAAGTGATGGAACCCAAGGATCAATATAAAGGTTTCATTTTTGTTTTTGGGCATGATCGAAACTGAAATTTTAAAGGTTAGGCTGAAATTTCGGTGCTTAATTTTATTTTTGTCTTTTGTTTTTTAAACCCAAATTATCGACCAAGCAAATTTGCTTGGTCCATAATTTTGACGATTTTTTGAGGATTTCCTTTCGAATAGCTCTGAAACTGATGTGTCTAGGCTGAAATCACATTTCGGCCGAAATTTTGATCCATAGTATCCTAATCTATAACCTGGTTGAGGGAGTTTTTAAGCATGGATACAATTTCACTCAACCAACACAAAGAAATTGTGGTCCAACGTTTCTAACTTTTAGGTAAACTAAGAAAAGGCAATCTATTATTTTACTTATCCCGTTGATTTCAATTAGATAATGGCATTCATTAAGTATTCAGTGTTTCTAACTTCAGATAAAAAAAAATTAAAGCACTCTTAGTTTATTTATGCCGTTGATTTCTATCAGATAATGGGATTCCTTAAGTGTTATGTTGTTGACTAAGTCCATTGGTGTGGGCTGGGTTCTGTTAGTTAATCCTCACAACTGTAGTTGATGCTCTTTCTCGCTGCTCCGCAATTATCATATATGTATGCGTGTTTGCTCCTCAAATTTTAAAATTATCTTGACTGACTGGTCGTATCAAAAAAAAAAAAAAAAAATCTAGGTTCAGAAAACCCTTGCTTACCTAGAAAAAAAACTCGCATGAGAAGTAGACAAAAACAAAGAGAGGCAAATTTAGAAAAACATGATCAAAGAATTCGTTTTGAGATATGATACCCGTTCGATCAAAGAATTCGTTTTGGCATATGATACTGGCTACAAAACTTTCAGCAAAAAGGGTTTGACACTATCATCGAGTGTCCTAAACATTGAATGTCAATAGAAAATTGTAATAATGCCCTTCTCTCTCAAATGTCCCAAATGAGAGATAACATATCCATATTCAAATATGTGTACGCAGAGAAATAGAATCGCATATAAAAAAATAATGCTATAAGATTGCTTTAGATCTCAATTGCCATCGTTGGCCTTTAAAGTAGATCTCGTCCCATATTATATTTGGCTTCTAATGGCTTATTTGGGAACAAAGATTTGGATTTCGGACAAGTATTTAAAATCTTTGATTTCAAATATTTGGATTTACAAATATATTATCTAGATTTACAAATTCACTGTTTGAATGCATACCTAGTGTATTTAGATTCTTTTGGCCCAACTAATGCTTCAATCCTTAAGACCGTTGACTGCCTTGAATTAGATGATAAAGACCGATTTTCGTCCCAACCTTTCACACAATAGATTTTGAGATTATGACCCACCTATAAGATGATCAAATATCGATTTCACATGATACACACCTGTGATTATGGTGTACCGTGAGAAGAGGTCTTCAGTAATTTTTAGGAATGTGTTTCACGTGAAATCAATACGCTACCAAAAAAAAAAAGACTATTAGCGACAGTCATAAACTGCCACTATTAACAAAAAAACAGTTGTTAATACCTTTGTCGCTAATAGTCTTAATAGTTTTTTTGTTAATAGCGGTATTTTTTTGCTGCAAAAAATTGCCACTAATAATCTTATTTTTTGTAGTGATATCTGACCGTATGATAGATCATTTGTGATCTGAAAATCCATTTTTTTTAAGATTGGAACAAAAAATAATCATCATCATCTAATTCGAGGCAGTCAATGAATGTAAATCAGTTGTGCCAGGAGAATCTTAAGCTGCCAATATAGCTATACACTCAAGAGAGAGATAGAGAGAAAGCTAGAGAGGGAGAGAGACAGAGACAAGGAGAGCGAGAAAAAATCATAGAGAAAAAAATGGAGAAAGAGAAAGATAGAGAGCCTCAGAGAGAGAAAACTAGGGAGAGAATGAGATAAATGGAGAGTGAAAGAGAGTGAGAGGAGACAGAGAGAGAATCTTAGAGAGAAAAATCTAGAGATAAAGAAAAGAGAGAAATAGAGAGAGAGAGAGAATACTAGACAGAGACGAGAGAGAAAGAGACAGTGAGAGAGAAAGATGGAAGGAGGGAGAGAGAAAGAGAGCGAGACGGAGAGAGAATGTTAGAGAGAGAAAGAGAGCATGAGAGATCTTAGAGGATCTCTAGCAAGGAGTGCTTAATTTGGATAGCTAAATACCACTTTAGCCTACTGCTACAATAAAAAAACACTCCATCAGACACTCTATTTTAGTTATTCTTTCCTTTAAAATATTAATTTTCATATTTATTAACGGTGCATCCTCGACGGCCGCCTCGCCACCATTGACGAGATCCGACTCGCCACTTTGCGATGTGCCTCAAATCTTGACACTCCATTTGGGAGGATCTCAACGAACCAGTGCGTCCTCTACTTTAATGCTCAAATCGATGGCCACGTCCTCAACACCCAAATCAACGATCACAGTAATCCGATCCTCTTAAGAACAATCCGAACCTGTGCGTTTCACACATTAACTAGTGGTAAGATATAGTTATGTGCTCCTACGACAATGCCGATCTCAAACACTTTGGCCTTAAAGAATTCTTAGATCGGATCAAACAAGTGTGGACCGTCGGTGCTAAATTTTATGGTATCCCTATGTCGTTTATTAGGGTTTGTATCGAGTTTTGTCGAATTGCAGCTGAGTAAAAGGCGATGGCGGCTATAGCTGATCCTCTCGCTGCTTCTTCCTCATTCTTCTTCCAGCCATAGAGAAAGAGAAGAGAGAGAGGAGAGAGGAGAGAAGAGAGAGAAAGAGAGGATTAAATAAAAGTAATATTTTAATGTTTAGCTATAGATAAAGGTAATATTATAATGTTTAGCTGTTGCTACAGTAATAGCTAAATATAGCTATTATCGTAGCAAATATGTATTTTGGCGATTAAGATAGCACCTCTGTTGGAGCGTGGTATTTGAGGAATCGAACGCTATTGTAGCGATTGATACTGATTTGGTGTGCTTGTTGGAGATGCTCTTAGAGAGCGAGCAAAGAAGAGAGAGGATTTGAAATATGGGATTTTTTATTTTTTTTTGTCCTTCATGAAAATGTGTTTGACTCAATTGAAAGAGATTTAGATTTGAAATAATGTCAGAGAGAGATTATTTCAAATCCCTATTTTTTAGCTCTTGGATTAAATTTGTAAAATGATTGGGATTTGACAAATCCAAATCGATGGCTCAAAAATAGCAACTAAACACTGGATTTGGATTTCCCCCACCCAAATCCATATTCAAACAATCAAATGATTGTTTCCAAACGCAGCCTTAGGGATGTGCGGGCCTTTAGCATTTAGTTGAAGAGAGTTTGTTGTGCCCCTTCGTTGAAGAACAAGGTTGTCACTCAAGACTCCATTAATGACCTCTCATGGTTTTTGAGCGAAGCAAGAGAGGAGCAAGAAAATGAGAGAAGGGTGTTTAGGTAATTTTATGTTGGCTTTCCTTATCATTTGGACAAAAGCTTTTTTTGAGAGCCTTAAAACCCGTGTCAATCATTTTCTTCTTAAACTTTTTGAACTAGTATAATCAGCTAAAACTTTTTAAAATCAGTCCTTGTTTTCTATAGGGGGAAATTAGAAAAACAACCCTGATTTTGAAACGTTTTAGGTTATTATACAAGACCCAAACATTTTAGCGAAAAGGGTTTTTACGGTTTTTGGAAGTTTGAATGGATGTGAGATACAAAGGTTGGGTCTCACGTGCAAACTAAGTTTGCAAGTGAATTTACGTTTCAGCCCTTCTTCTTCGTTGGCCTTGATTTCGACTGCAACTGATTCGCCCTTCTTCGTTGGCCTTGATTTCCACTGCAACTGATTCGTGAACAGAAATTCATGGAGCAGAAACCAAGGTTCAAGATTCTAACTACGCCGGGATCTAAAAAGATCTAAGAATCTCCAGCTGAGCAAGGAAGAACAACTTGTAGATTTTAGGGTTCCGGCTTGAGGAAGATGAGGTTACAGAGGTATGGAACAGCTACAGAAAGCTTCGATTTAGTTGGGAGATTAGTGTTTTAGACCATTTCGATCATAACCGTGGGGTTTTAATTAGGATCTGAAGCTTGGGATAACCACTGTGGTGTAGGGTTTCAGCTTAATGAAGAAGATGAAGGATTGGGGGCTTTGAAACAAAACATTTCAGCCTCCTTTTGGTTAGATCCAGAAGGCAAAGATGATTGGAAGAGCCTTTCGATCGAAAGGAGCTCATCGCTGGTTAGTTCCGATGCCGGCTAGCTGATGTCACTTTAGAAGAAGGGCTAAAACGTAAATTCACGTGCAACTTAGTTTGCACGTGAGACCCAACCTTTGTATCTCACACCCATTCAAACTTCCAAAAACAGTGAAAACCCTTTATTCTAAAACATTTGGGTCTTGTATAATAGCCTAAAACGTTTCAAAATCAGGGTTATTTTTCTAAAGTGCCCTTTTCTATAGTCCCCCCTTCCCTCCCCCCCTTAAAAAAAAGGTAAACTCGCTAAAAATGGTGAATAAAATAACATTAATTTCTCTCTCTCTCTCTCTCTCTCTCTCTATATATATATATATATATATATATATATATAGAAATTAATGTTATTTTATTCATATGTGTGTGTGTGTGTGTTAGTTATGACCAAACAGGGGTTTTAAATGGGCGAAAAAATGAAAAAAAATGGTTTAAAAAAAAATAGAAAATTTTCGGAAATAAAGTTTTTCACATTTTTTTGTTTTTAGTTTTCATGAAAACGAGTATTAAATGCATTTCTTTTGGTTAAAAAAAAAAAACGCATTTGTGATCACTATGATTGTATTGCTTTTATCCTTTCCTTCAAAGTGATGTCCCCAAAGTCAGAATTTGGAATAAAAGGTTGATGGTGAGAAGTACGGAAGCTACAATCAGTTGGGCCTGGCTTGGGCCACGGCCAAAAGTTCAGGAGAAAAAAGATGTTGGCCTGCATGCTATTTAGAATTTGTATATCATACACGGGCTGTGTACTTACATGGTTGTTCACGAATCTATTGTAATCACTATCTTAGTCAAATGTATACTTTCAGAGATTTAGAGGTTGTAAGGGTGTATTTGGTATAGATCCCTGTGGCCTAAGGCTGTGTTTGGGTTAACTCTTTCAGGGCAAAGAGTAGCTCTTTTGCTCTTTGGCTCCGACAGAGAATTGCTTTCATGTTTGGTAACACTGCTCCTCGTTCCATTTACTCTGACGGAGAGCTATTTTAAGTGATAAAACTGCTCTCTGTCAGAGTAAATTTTATCTGCTCTTACAAAGAACAGGTAGAGAGCTGCTTTTGCTCTTATAAGAGCTATCCCAAACACAACCTAAGAGTTGCTATGGGCTCTGGTGGGGAGCTCTTAGGCTGGGGAGTGTGTTTGGTAAATCAAACAATCTCTCCGCCCTAATAGCATTTGGCTGGGAGATATTTTAAGTGAGAGAAAGAAGCTCCCTGCCAAAGTCGGTAAAGCTTGCACTGGCCCGGAATTGATGGGGCACAAGTGGAGAGCTGTAACAGAGTTGCGGGGAGCTATCACAGATTGCATGTCAATGAGGGCTCAAATGTAAGGGTAGCGAGGGTCCATCTTTCCAATAAGCCCGACATGCATCTGACCCGTTTAAAAGGGGATCCTTCGACCCAAGCCCAACCCATTGTCGCCCACACTCAAATGTGTACATATCTAAAGAGATTGTTGACTCTCCCCACCCTAAAGAACAGATTATGACCCATGTGCAAAATAGAAAATGAAAAATTATAAACGGAGGACAAAATTGATACAAACAAAGTGCAGGTAACTGACGTGGAGCGATGTGACCGGCTACACTGACCTGCATTAATTGAGCCCCACTGCTCATGCAGCCAATTGCGTTGTGCCACATCATCTGCCTGCACTTTGTATGCATAAAAATTGTCCTCCGTTTAACACTCTCCATAGAAAATATGCCCTTTGTAGGATCCCTCCAATTGAATCTAGAGGTCAAAATGAATTCTTTCTTAGATATGAACATCGGTCCATATTAAGTTTTCCAAATCGAATAGTTTGAATTTGAACACTCTTAAGAGCATGTTTTTTTAGCGGGGCTGATGCTTATCCATTTGGACAATTTTGATTACACCCTCGGGTTATAACGACCCTGATAGCTGTGGATGTCAACTTTCGACGATAATTAATGGCTAAAAGAAATTGCTTAAGCTTCATAATCTTATGATGCCAGTGACTCACATTAATCCTGTCTAAACCTATTTTACCTATTTTAAGTTATGGTGTGGGGTCTTTTTTGTAATTTTCAGATAACTAAGGTTGTGTTTGGGTTAACTCTTATATAAGTGCAGAAGAAACTCTCTTTTTGCTTTATGTAAGAGCAAATTTTATCTGCTCTGACAGAGAGCAGACAAAGAGCAATTTTATCACTTAAAATAGCTTCCCGCCACAGCAAATGGTACAAGGAGCTGTTTACCAAACATGAAAGCAAAGAGCAAAAGAGTTGCTCTTTGCCCTGAACGAGCTAACCCAAATGCAGCCTAAATCCCCTATCCCATGGAAGTGATCCGAGGGCATTGAATTGTATGGGTAAATCTTATAAGGCAGTGTTTGGGTTTAGCTCTTATAAGATTATAGAGCAATTTTATCACTTAAAACAGCTCTCCGTCAAAGCAAATGATGCAATGAGCTGTGTTATCAAGCATGAAAGTTGTTCTTTGTCAGAGCCAAAGAGCAAAAGAGCTACTCTTTGCCTTGAAAGAGCCAACCCAAACGCAACGTTAGTGTGTTTTTATTGACTACTATAAAATACTTAGATTTAAAAAATCTTTTTTATTCCACCGGTACACTTCAATATTCTAAACAGAAGAAATGAATATTCTGATATTATAATATCCCAAGACAATTCTTACATCTCGTGAAACGAAACGTTAGACAAACTTCCTCAAAAACTTGCTACAATGTTAATAGGTAGGAATGAAGGACATTGTTATCCGCCGCACAAATTTTTAGAAATAATTTTACAGACAACTTATGTGACACGATGTGATGTGATTGGCTGTACATATAGTAGAGCCCTAGAATTGCAACCAATCATATCGTCTCACATAAGCAGTCTGCAAAAGTATCTATCAAAACCTGTTCACCGTTTATAATTTTCCTAATAAAAGTAGCCGAATTGGGTAAAGGTAGCTTGGTCGGAAGGGCAAAACCAAGTTATTTACTTGGTTTCGCATTAGTTTGTGTGGCATCATTCATGTGATGGGGTATTTCATAAAGGAACAACTCAATGATGTGCAGATGTGAACATAAAGTCCTCCAACAGATCCTTGGTCTAGATTCAACATCTCGCTCAGTGGTTAGGACACATGGCTCAAACCAGCTGGACTCTAGGTGACACCCACCCATCTATCGGATTGTGACAAGTTCCATCTAAAACTAGTTAAAAAGGATATTTTATCCCTTCGTCAAACAATGGTTAAAGGTGTAAAATTTAAATTTTGCCATTTCATTTAATTTATTTTAAATTTTTATCCTTTTACTAAAAAAATTCGAATTTTATTCTTGCCTATGACTACGGCTCCCTAGTCCCTACAACCCTACTAGGGCTAGGGAGCATTTTTGAGGAGAAAATATTAAAGAGACGCGTTGGGAGATCAATTTATTCCGGCTTTTTAATTTAAAAAATAAAATAATACTAGTGGCAAGCAGCAATTCTGCACGACACTTTTTAATTTGGACGGACGCCAATGGTAATTTTGGAACATCAAATGAGACAGGCCGTTAGATGCTCACGTGCATTTTTTTCAACCCTCACATCACCCATGTGGTCGTTAGATGCTCACATGCATTTTTGTTTTGTAGTCGTCGAATGCTATCGTCATGCCAACTTTAGGTTTTTTCTTTTTTAAGAAATAGAAAATTGTGGCATATATATATAAGTTTTTGTGCATCTAATACCGCCGATTCTCGATATATATATATATATATATATATATATATATGGTGTTTTGACTTAAGAGAAGTGGGAAGTGGGGGTTAACCGAGCTGAAACCCAATCTGGAATTATTATTTTGGTGTTGGCTCACCTAAAATTGATCAGAACCAAAACGTTTCCGTTTCACTTAACCGAACTCCCCAACCCTTTGAACCGAAACCGAATCCGATCTAGTTTCGGTCGGTTTAGTTTTCAATTTTTATGATTTTTTATTATTATTATATATTTTTTGAAAGAGGCTTTTTTTTTTTCATCTTTTAAATTTTAGGGTCAATTTTCTTTCCCTACTCCATCAGTTTCAAATTTCGGCACCCAAAATTGAAACTGAACCAATCCAAATCCGATTTTGGTTTTTCGGTTTCAGTTCTATTCGATTTCGGGTCTTTTTTTTTCAGTTCGGCTCCATCAATTTTGGTTTTTTCAATTTTTTTTTTTCCTCACCTGTACTGTACCTCCACCAAACTTGAACTTGACTTGTTAGTGCAAATGACTTTTATTTTCAGGTTTGGATCTTACATGTTATCCAATTTGGATGAAAAGTATAATGGTTTATACATCTTATAGCAAACGAGTACTAGGTCAAATTCAAGTCATATTCCTTGAACCCAACTTGTTAACATAACAAGTCATATTTTCGCCTCGACCTGAACCAATGAGTCAAGCTTTTTTAACCCAAATGTCACTTGTAAAAAGTCCTCTGAAAAACTTGTCACATAGACCCGACCCCTTTGAATCCCTAGTTATGAATGTTGCCTTAATCCAATTTTCTCTAATGCACCTTACCCTATTTTGGCTGTCAAAGGCAGGTCACCCCGTGACCCAAATCGGCTTGGGCATTTGAGGTTGGCTCATGGATTGGTTGGAGAGAGAGGTGGCCCCACCCAATTTCTGGTCGGGTCAGGTCAAGGGGGACCATTGGAGATTTTAGATCAAGCGGCCCTAAATGCCTTCTATCTCATGTAACTTTGTCTCTTACAGGACCGATCGGTCTATTATTGGATCAAACAGTTCAAAAGTATTCCCGTCATTTTCCCTGTTTTGTGTGTGCACGGGTGTTTTGCCCAAATTTTTATCGGTGCAGAAAATAATCAAGCAAGCAGTACTTTTTTAATTTTTTATTTATAAATATGTTGTAATTCCCATGATAAATAAAATTATAAGGGCCCCGCGAAAGTCAGGCCAGCCCTAACGGTGTCATTTGTGGACCGGGTCCAAAACTAGTTTTTTCATAATTGTTCTTCCACCATGACTCCTTAAATAAATAATTTGAAATCGCCCATAAACCATCATTTCATGTACATGCTTCAATCACATGATTTAATAATAAATAAACTATATATTTCATAAAAATGAATATCTAATGTACACCAATAAAATATGCATCCTTATAAAAATATACAATGAAATATGCATAAGAAAAATGGATATCTTGACTAGGGTCAAGTGTTGTACATGTCATCTAGGGTCCAAAATATCGGAAGTTCAAATTCTATAATTTGTTAATCACCAAATTATCGGCCAATACTTTCAAGACAATTTTTCGAATCTTTGAAAAAAAAAAAAAAAGGTTCTAAAATTTCGGTCAAAATTTTCGGTTTCGGTCATACTTGAAACCGATATTTTGATCCTTGGTAAAGACGCATATAAATACATCACAAGCAACACAGTAGCCTTGAGCATTGTTATAAGAAATGTATTAACATTAGCCTACACCAAATATTTTCATGTTTGGATCCGACCTCTTAATTGCTTTTGGATCTGACTTGGACCTGTTAAAAGATCCAATGGATATATGTCTTATAATAAATAGGTACAAGGTAGGTTCGGCTGAGTTTGGGGCTAACCCGAATTTGACTTGTTTATGTAATAAGTCGAGATTTTAATCCCAAACTTGAGTTATAGTAGGAAAGGTGTGAAAAACCAGTCAGGTAGACCCGACCCATAGTGAATAATATTAGCCAAAACTGAGTCTTTTCAACCAACACCCTACATATCAGGTTAAAATGTGCACCCATACTTAATTGTGCATATAGACCATAGCGACCAAATTCTCCGATTTTTTTAACAAAAATTGAATAAAACTATAATTATTTGCGAATTTCAAGACTTATTATTGAATTTAAAGTAGTCGCGAATTTTCCCAAAATTTTATGATTTCTTTTTTTGAATTTTTTATAATTTTTAATTATACACTTTTATAATTTTCTTTTTCATTTTTCGGAATTTTGACTTTTTCAGAAATTGACAAATTTTTCGATTTTTTCCAAGATTCCCAAAACCCCTGAGTCGGTCACCATGACATAGACGGCAACGATTATTTCAAGAAGGCAAAAAACAAAGGAGGGTGGAGGGGTTAAAAGGTGAAGCACATAAAATCTTTGAAACCTTTATTACTCTTCCTCATCTTTAGTATTATCTTTCTTGTTTTTTCCCAATTTTTCTTCTTCGGTAGCCACTAAAAAATCCTAGGCTAGTAGTAGACTAGTAGCTACATTCAAACATGCTTTTAACGTAGAAAAAGAAAAAATATTAAGATAAGAAGCAAAAAAATAAAATAAACAAAATAACCTTTTCTATTGGACAATCTGAATTTAATATGTAGTTAGTGCTAACAGAATTTCCCAACCAAAGCATACTTGAATCTCAACGAACGGAATATCAGTCTCATGGGTTAAAATCTCGGAAAAACGATATGTATCGTCCAGCCCCAAAACCGAATTAGACGATACATTCCAATGTATCATTCAAAATTTTAAATTTTTGTATGAGGCACCGATACGGGACCTTGAATGTACCGTATCGGTGAGGTCCAAAACTAATATGTAGCGTCCGATACGTATTGGTATCAAACGATATTTTGACCCATGATTAGTCCGATCAAATTGAATTGTTGGTTCACCAAAGTGATGTGCATGATGAATACCTCTTGGGATATCTTTTACCGCTTCAAAATGAATCTTGGAAGAGATGACATCGATAAAGGTATGATGGCCAATCCCTCCAGGCCCTAGGCATAGGCCCAAGAGGTGGTTGCTTAGGCCCCCTTAAATTTACCCCAAAGTTTATGCAAAAATTAGGGCTCGGTCCTTAAAAGGTGCAACTTAGTTCAATAGTAGAAGGGCCCATTTTCAGAACTCGATCCCCTAGGCCCCCAAAACCTCAGAGCCGGCCCTGCATCCCCTCCATATAAGAAGGGAGCCACGTAATCCCTGGCAAAGGGTCCCCACTGCTGGTTTGCTATATTCATAATCAACCAATAGACTATAGTATTGTGGATTTATTTTGCATCGCTACTAATAACTTCGATTTTCTCATAAACCTAAAAAAATCCTAAAAAGGTATAAAAAAAAAAAACCTACTCCTATGGATTTTCTTAATTTTTTGAGGAAAAAATAACACCTCTTCTCATATGGATATTATTAATCTTTTTAGGTTAGTAACCAGTTTATATGATCGTTACTTTGTAAGGGATTGACCTAAAATCATATGGATCAATGTTGAATTAATCCTAAGATCAAGTTTTTTTCCCTTAAAAATCAATTTAAAATATAAATGGACTACCTCTTTTCATTTTTTCATTGGATTTACAATTTAATAAAAATGAACCATTATTCATCACTCTACATGCTAGATTTATCATATTTTTTCAAGATTTTGAATAGATCTATTATAGGTTTGTAATGTAGGTTTAGTAATTATTTTTTTCCACTATTTTCATTCTTTTCTTTGTTGCTTACTTTTTTTTATTATATTATATAATTTAACATTTTAAGAATCTTAATTCAAAATAGTTATATAATTTCTATTTATTTCTTTTCTCTTATTTGTCCCTTTTTATGTTAAAATAAATTTTCAGTTTTTACAAATCATCACTCGTTTAAATTGTAGCGGACAGTGTTACATTTTTTAAAGAGCAATTTAGCAAAACAAGATTGGTTTGGGTAAAATTAGATCATTACACTAAAAATGAAATATTTAGTTTAGAAGGACTGACAATGTATTTCTGAGCATAAAAATTTAGCAAACAAGGATCAATGTTAATCAAGTTCTGCACCATTGGATTGATTTCAAAAAAATTAGCCTATGGCGATGATACTGGAAATGAATTCTCTTTTGCTAATATTTTCAAAATCGATCCCCTATGAGAAGATATTTATAATATGGTATAATAGCCATAAAATTTGAGGGAGCAAACCTGTTTTAATTTGCAAAATATCCTTTTATTATGTAGCCCATAGGGTTTCTAAGCCCTACAATACAGCCAAGATTGTGTGTGGAAAGTTGAAAAAGTGCATATATACAAAATAATTAAACTCGAGGAAGCATTTTGGTTTAACCAAATGCAACTAGCGTAAAGAACGTCAAAGAGAAAAGAAAACGGTTGTGTTTGGAATTACTCTTTCGAGGAAAAGAGCAGCCCACTAGAAAAGAGTGCTCCGTTAAAGATGATTAAAGTCAGCTCCCTCACTCTTTTCGAACGAATTAAGAGTACTTATAATCAAACATAATTCTATACTAAAGTGCTTTGTGCCAGTGCAAAGAGTTGCTCTTTGCCTCCGAAAAACAATCCCGAATACAACCTAAATGTAAGATATGATATGGGAAATGGGGAGCGGATTTACTTTTGGGAGGATATTTGAGTATGGAATTGTCCTTTTAATTCAGGTTTTCGATCCAGTTTATACTCATTCCCCCAAAGAACATTAATTCTTGTTTCTAAAATGGTGACTATTAGTGGGAGTGTTTCGGTTTACGACATCAGTCTACAAACCGATTTATTTCGTGAAGATTGAAGGAGCATGGGATTGTGATCCAAAAGATATATTCACTATCAATTCTAACTATAAATAGTCTACTATATTGGGATTTCTACCTGATGAATAAGTGTGCTTTTGGACACAAGGAAGAGGAACTCTAGATAATCCACACTATTGGCCTAACTTATTTATTTATTTATTAATTGTTTTATTATTATTATTTTTTTCTATACGAATTGTTAGGCCCCGTTGTCATTAAGAGTCACGAATGGGCCTTCTCATTCTTTAAATTATTATTGATGAGTAATGAAATATGATGATAGTTCACTCCTAAAGACATACATTTAGCTATCCGATGAAAGCTATCTAATGAGATTTGTGAAATTTTATGAGTTTCAGGTAAAATTGACTATTCGATGCATTAAGGAGCATAAAAGAATGTAAAGACAACAACCACCGGAGCAGTGAAGCAAATAACATATTGGACCCGAACTATTTGGTTATGTCGATCAATCGACCCACTTAGGTCGATGCATCGACATAACAAATATGTTTTAAATTTAAAATTCAAATTTTAATTTGGTCGATTGATCGACCACTTAAGTCGATCTGTGACAGCCCGGATTTCGGCACCCCGAAACCCGTGCCATCAGCACGATCATCTTGACCGTGCCCCTTAGCTAAGCACGAAACATTGGCATATCAAGCAAAAATGAAATAGTAAATGAAGTTGCGAAATTTAAATCTATATAAAAGCATTTCTCAAAAGACAGTTCTACCCTCATGCCTCTGCATGAATGGAGAACCGATCCGAATCATCGATGATAGCAAATCATCACGGATGGTTCGCCCCAAAAGAATAATCTCAATTTATACATGTACATTGTTTAGCCAAAACAAGGCTTGACATACCAAGCCGTACAAATCTCTGTCCAAAAGCCCTCAAAGCGGCACAACGGAGTCCTCTAGAAGAAGTCCTCAGGAGGTGGCTCCAACTCTTCACCGGCCGCAAGGTCCGACTCACAGGGGTCAGCGTCTCCTGAAGCCTCGGTAGCTGCTAGTAGTGGACCTGCGACGTATAGTCTATAGGGTGAGCTACATCCTAGCTCAATAGGGAACAAAACACAGTTGAACATATAAATTATTACTCACATATATTTCATGATATGCCATGCATGATGTGTCTATGCAGTTACTAATGAAAATAGTTAAAAAACATTACATTTTACTGGTAGTTTACTTATGTCTTTATTTATTCATGAATGATGCTGAAAAGGCCTAAAGCAAAACTTAAACTTTCAACTTAAGTAATCCCCGAGCAATATAGCATCGAGCCCCGATGAGATACCCATCATCGTCATCTATATAGACACTTTTAACGTATTCCCTGGGAATACAAATAGTACCCAAGCCCCTTTCCCCTGGGGATTGGTGGCGGGGTTTCACTTGTCTCAAATCAACACCCCTGGGGTATGCTTACTGTGTACGGATAAGCCTCCGCACTGGCCTACGATTTCGCCGCCGTATCGGTCACGGATATCCTGCCGTGTTAGTCGTAGATATCCCGCCACGTCGGTGGGATACCCTATCAAACCTCAAATAACAAAAATATCGGTGCCTTACATATAGTTATTCACCGTATAAATGTGCTATCTTATATCAGTTAGGCCCTATCAAACATGATTCAATCGTGGATACATCCCTGGGATGTATCCATTGACTTGTATCACACCTGATGCTCTAATCTCTTTACTTCTTCATCCCCTGGGGATGGCTCATTATGATTACTTTTATTTATGTCACACACACACAGTTTTTCCAATTCTTTAAGTAATAAAACATTTAGAATTTCAAATCTATATCACTACATGCATGCTCTTGTAAAATAAGGTACATGTTCAAGGAGTTCCCTGCCTCAAGTCTTCGTTTGATCAACGCATCAAGGTCCCACGTGGCTCCTTGTGCACTTGCTCACATGTACCACATAACATGTGAAACACATCACTAAGGATGCAATAAAGGAGGTCCAAGACCCCCCAAGAATCTCAAAGTCAAACTCAGAAGTCAACATAAACTGGCCCAATCGATTAATCGATTTCTAAAATCGATTAATCGACCCAATTTGATTAATCGAAATTCTCTGCTCTATCAAGTCGATTCTCAATTCGAGTAATCGAGTTTCCAAAATCGATTAATCGAATTTACAAATCGATTAATCGAATTTTCATTTCGATTAGTCGATTTCATCAAACCCATTTCTTTTCTTCACTGGAGTCCACTGTAGGCTCCCAGTCGATTAATCGATTCTCAATTCGATTAATCGAAAACCAATGTCGATTAATCGAAACCCAATTTGATTAATCGAAATCAGGGTCCTCTGACTTTTCAACTTCCTGGCCAATTTCGATTAATCGAAACCCAATTTTGATTAATCAAAATTGCCAGATTCAGCCCCCTTCTGGCTGCTCTTCTCACTCTCTTTCCTTACTTCTTCCTCCATTTTTCTAAGCTTTCTACCCTACATTTTACACCATTCTAACTGCGATTAACCTCTCATATCTTATGCATTTAATTCACAAGAAATTTACCTCAATCAAATCTCAATTTGATTAGATCTAGTGGTTGGAAAGGCTAGGGTTCCAGCTTTGGCTCTAACGGATCCAAACCGTGTCGAATCCGGCTTTTATCGCTTGAATTCCCCTTCCAATCAGTTGCAATAACTCCTCTCTTTACTTTTCTCTCTCTCTCTCTCTCTCTCTCTCTTCTTTACTCTCCTTCAACAACCAAAATATAAATTTTTAGGGTTATTAAACCCTTTTATCTATCCCCTTCTTTGTGTGTTGAGCACATACACCACTGTAGGTGTATGCGACTTCAGATTCACATCACACACTACACAATCTCTCAAACCATCACATCTCATCCGTTCATCACACTCTATGTTAACCATTTAACTCCTAATTGGTCAAATCTGTGACCAATCGGGCACGGATCTCGAGGTCACTGTTTAACGTGATTTTTCGAGATTTCACACGATCAATCGACTAATTTCAAATTTTGAAACAGAAAAATATTTAAAGAAAAATATGAGGATTCGGGGGGATCCCCTCCGTTTTTCATGGTCGCTTTTGCTTTGAGTTTTAGAGGGGGGTATTATATTATTTATTTTTCCGAGGCTTAAAAAGATTTAGACTAGTTTTCATTTATGCACTTTTGAAGAGGGAATGTACCAGATTTGGATTAAAGTTTTTCGTGAATTTTGTTAAAGCTCTAAACGGTATTTTAATATTTATGTCAATTTACTTTTTAATTATGTTATCTAATTTCATCATGTGTGACTAGTTTCATTAAGGATGAGGATCTGATGAACCCCATTCGAGGTATTCATTCATAATAGTATAAATTTATGGTTGAAATGTTAGATTCTTTTAAGGGCCCTAACGTTATTATCGATATTGATATAACCTGATTGCGGTCTGAGATCTAGGAGCTAATCATGACCTATGATCTCAGTTTTGCAATGATGATTTGATCTTAATTATTGCCCATCTCAGGGTTAGGTTCCACTACTATCTGAGGTATGAGTATTAATCATACACTCATGAGATATTAATCACACATCTCCGTGATCTTGGATCAGCAGTGTGACTTTACCTTAAGAGTGAATCCTAATTACCATTTGAGATGTGAGTAATAATTATACACTCATGGGATGTTAATCATACATCTCCGTGATCTCATATTTGCAAGTTAGAACTTAGGTGTGTTTAGGGCCGGTGCTCCCTCATAAATATCTTTTGAGGAACTCAAATCTTAATCCACAGATTTGTATTGTGCAAATGATAAACCTAAGAAGAGAGGATTTAGTATCTCAATCTTTATCTTTCATTATCTGTTTATATTTCAATTTATTGTTTAGTGTTTATCTCATCCATCAAACGAATCTTTAAACTAATTAGTTAAATACTGTGCTAGATCTGTGATAATTATTTTGATTAATTGCTATTTTATCTTTTAAATTTTCTGACCAATCCTCATGGGAACGATCTCGTACTCCGCACCCACTATCTGCAAACCGATTCGTGTGCTTGCGAGTAAAACACATTTAAATTCACAACAATTTTTCTTATTATTTTGCATTAAATTGTTGTGATTCTCCAGTGTCGTAACATTTGGTATCATAGTAGCAATCTTCAGGCGATGAAGAACATTGATGGATGCGCTTTTTAGAAAGTTGAAAGCGATATCCAGTCCCGGATCAAGAAGGATTGGTGGATCACGCGTTAAGTCTTAAACAAGGTCGGCCCTGAGATATTGGGGGCCTTAGGCAAGTTACTAAAATAGGGCCCTACTACATATTGAATTGGGTTATACTTTTGGGGGGCGGGGCCCCCATTTTTCGGGTAAAATTTGGAGGCCTTAGGCGACTGCGACCGCCTCTTGAGCCTATGCCCAAGAATGGCCCTAGTCTTAAAGGAGATCTTGCGAGCATAGTGACAAATTTCGTTTTCGACAACATTTCGGTAGGGGGTCATTTCGGTTAATTTCGGATAAATTTTAGAAAAAAATTTTGAAAAGTTTTGGAAAATTTTCGGGGAGTAGAAAAAATATAAAATATAAAATATATTTAAACTTCATAAAATTTTTATTTATTATTTAAAAATTGATAAAAATTAGAAAAGATTTATTAATTTCGTTAATTTCGACGAAATTTCATTTATTTCGCCGAAATTAATGAATTTCAGTGATCGATTTCAAAGAAATCATCGAAATTTCGTTGAAAGTTTTGTCTGACCCCTGTTTCAGTAAATTTCGGAGAAATTTGTCACTATGCTTACGAAAGCTAACGGTAATCGAAAAAAAAGTGTAATAATACGGGACCAAAACAACAAGTGGAGTGCTAAATTTAGAAGAAAAGGGCAACACATCCAACCCGACGGCATGCCTAGCTTTTCCCCTCTTTAACAGATCCAATCAGATGGCTATATATAACTGAGCAATTCCAAAAATTTAATCAAATTGCATTTTTTTTTGGGGCAAGAAAAATCAGATATAACTATATCATGGATCTATGGAGGAGCATCTTCTATTCAGATATCATTACAATCAACAACCAACCCAATTTTGGCAAGAGCATCAACTACCCTGTTAGCAGATCTCTTAACATGATTGCATTTCCTCACAAAGAAGAAATTGAGACCTTCTCTGATATCCTTGAATGAAAGGTCGGAATGATCAGCTGGATCCGAACACCATTAAAAATTGGGAAAATTAGAAAAACAACCTTAGTTTCTAAACGTTTTAGCCTATTATACAGAAACTAAACAATTTGGAAAAAAATGTGTTAACGTTTTTTTGAAGTTAAGAGATCCGTGAGATCTCAAATACTCAATACATGTGGGTTTAAGTGAATTTGTCAGTTTACAAATTTGTCCATGATTGTCTTCTCCACTCAAACCAACTAGGGCGAGTTCACTCCCGACGAAATCAGCTCTGGCGGCCTACAGTGCGCCGCCTGCGGATGCCCCTCAAAACCACTGACGGTTGTGGCGAGTTCACCTCCCGATGAAACCAGCTCCAACGGCCTACCTTCTCCACTCAAATTTATAAACTCAAAACCACCGATGGTTGCGGTGAGTTCACTCCCGATGAAACCAGCTCTGACGGTCTACCTTCTCCACTCAAACCACTCAAAATATGAAACCAGCTTTGGTGGCCTACCTTCTCCACTCAAATTTGTAAATTCAAAACCACCAACGGCTGCGGAGAGTTCACCCTCGACAAAACCAGCTCCGACAACCAGCCTTCTCCACTTAAAACCACCGACGGCTGGGGCGAGTTCACGCCCAACGAAACCAGCTCCGGCAGCCTACAGCCCAGCTTGTAAATAAAAAAGAGTAGGTCAATGAAGATCCGACGGTGGAAGTTGCAGTGGCATTTGCAGGCGGTCACTACGTGAAAAAGTAAAAAAAATCACTGCCTTAAACAGTGGTTTTTTCAAAAAATCACTACTCTAAACAGTTGTAAAAAAAGGAGTGATTTTTTTTTACCACAATACAAGACAGTGATTTATGAACTTCAACAACGACTGCTCTTAACAGTCATAGGAAAAACCACGGCTTTTGACAGTGGTTTTTTAATGCAATTTTTTTAAAAAAAAAATACTATTTTTTTAGAAAAACAAATTTACATCGTGACAATTTTTTATGCAATTTTTTTTTTTAAATACTATTTTTTTTAATGCATTTTTTTTAATACATTTTTTTAAAATGCTTTTTTTAATGCAATTTTTTTAAAAAATATTAGACACAGAGAAAAAGATACTCTTGGTATCTTTTTTAATGCAATTGTTTTATTGCTTTTTTTTTTTGCAAGTTTGTTCCTCCCCATGCATATGCTCTTGATATTGGTATCAAACATATATATTGGAATACCGAGATTTTAACCATGGTCATAACCACTACCACTTAAAAGGCAAAGAACTTTCAAGTTTCAAGGGATCTATAAAATCTTCTGTCACAAAAAAAAGCACCGTTAAGAATTACACCGTGAAAACTATAAAACATACATCTAAAACACATATAATATATACAATATATTAGCCTTGTCTTGAACTACTTCTGTTCTAAGAGACCATCCAATGCTAAGAAATGAGATACATGTGACCCAAATCCTCCAATTGAACCTTCCTCCACCGTAATTAGGATCTCATCGATGCCGTTGGATTTAAGATTGTTTGCAGCTTCGATACATGTCTAGGTTACAGACCTAAATCCGAAAATAGCAACTCCATTGCCTTCCATCAGAATTCTTCCCTTTCCAATATGTTAAAATTCATCAAAAAATTCAACTGAAAAATTCACACTTATCCATGATAAACAAAAAATTCACACTTTTGGAAAGTATTGCCTAAATTGGTTTTAGCCTAAAAATAAACTCCTTGATTAAAAAGTGTCAAAGAAACTGAAAAATAATCCATGACTATTTTTGAAAATATTTATCAATTTATATGATCAATTTGGCAGTTCAATCAGACTGCCCTAATCATTTGACAATTAAGAACCACCCATGATTATTTTTAGGTACAAAAAACATGATCATTCTTAATAACTCTGCTGGGATGACCCTCTCATAGCGTTCCTGATTGTATTTATTAAAAAAAAAACCAAAAATAAATAAAACCATTTTAATAAGATGTTATAAAATAAAAAGAAATCCCAAATGATTCGAACCATTTGGTATTTTTTTTAACTAAAAGTATTGAACAAACTTAGACAAACCATTTTAGCGCTCCTAATTGTATCTATGGACAGTCATGAGGCCATTTAGCAATGTATATGTAGTCATGCCTCATGTCCAGGCTGAATGAGACAAGGACTTGAGCATAAAGGAGAAAAAAATAAAAATGATAAAATATAAGAAAAATATTTCACAAAAGGTTAAATTCTTCTCACCAGCAAATCTTAGACAAATTGGATATCATCCTTTGCCCAAAACATAGACCAACCTAACAGGCCTAAATATGGGCACCTACATCAAAAGGAAGACTTTCAAATTTCAATAGCTTATTTTTTTAAATGCAATGTGCTATGAGAAATTTCAGTTACCTGGTGGGTAGAAGCAGCAGATAGCCATCATAAGATCAATAGACCACTTTTAACTGATTAACACAAATAAAGAGACATTGAAAGCCTATGAGCATCAAATACTAAAATTTTTGACAAAATTAAACTTTATTATAAATTGAACTATATACCTTTTGGGGACCTAGAACTATCTAAAATCTGAATAGAAATTCCTCAAACCCTATTACTCTCAATTGAATTTTTTATTTCCAAAGTGAAGAAAACTTGAAAATTAACATCAGCCAATGCTCCCACCCTGGCTCAAAAGAAAATTCTAATTAAAAGTGACGAAGAAAGAAAGAAACTGTAACTTTATTTTAAGGACAGTAGCTTCTTCTTTCTTGCCTCAGCTTTCTTTAGCAGCCCATGAAAACCTATCAAAATCAGCAAAAAAGATCAAATGAAAAATATCCCTGAACCATTTGAGTTGGCAAAAAAAATTGGGATAAAGACACTTGAAAGTGGGATGATACAGAAAACTCACCAATTAATTGTGTGATCAAAAGTTTTTGGTTGAATTCAAAAGCTTTTATTCCTTTTTCAAAAAAAAATACACTACATTGTCGAACTTACTTGAGTTGTCTAGTCCCATCAAATGGTTCCTACTCTCGAGCAAAGTGTGAGACGGCATTCTTCTACACTTCCACCGCATCATGCTTCTGACAGCAGTGCATGTCTTCTTCCGACAGCGGTGCATGTCTTCCTCTGACAAACGTAGCATGCTTCTAATGACGTTAAGTCCAAGGCTGCTTTTGAATTGCCTCTCATCATCAATCACGTGAACCCCTTATTTAACCCGAATTCGACATGAAAATAAGGGAAGTCATTCGGGATCGAAGCACGCAATCACTTTACTCTCATGCTTGTGAGGTTCTTCGCGTTGTGCTGGCTCCACTCATCTTCAGCTTCATCAATTGCCTGAAAAAAAATCATGTCTAATTCAAGAAACTTGATTATAACTGGCACAAAACTCTCCAAATTAAAAAATTTCTCCAAAAGTTAACAAAACACAAAATAAATGCCTAAACAAAATGGCCAAATAGAAGTTGAAAACGCGTCTTACGTGTATAGGCACAGAATGGGCAATCATGATGAGTGCCCTCCAATGGAAACTGAAGATCAACCTGAAGATCAACCTGCATTATCTAGAGGCTTTAGAATTACCAAAAAACATTGGAGGGCACTCAAACTGAGAATATAAAGGCTGCAACAAAAGGCAAGTTTGATTCCCATTTTTTTGTTTTAGAAAATTGCAAGTGGGATTTTTATGTTCAAACACAACGAAAAAAATCTATGAATATGCCTTCAAATACAAAATTTGTCGATATGCCACAAATAAATCATCTAGAAATATTATTTGATCTCTATATTAGTTTAGTAGCTCTATCATTGTAACACACTTTAGGCAGGTCAACTCAAGTTTTAATTGGTTTTGGCTTGATTTGAACAAACTTACAAAATTGGTCCAGAACTCAAACAAAACAGAAAAAATCAATCAAGAACTAATTTATGATTTGGATAAACAAAGGGCAGCAGGAAAAGCATAATAAATCCATAACAAACTGAAAAATCAACTAATCTTTTTCTTGGCTCAAACAAGTTTGTCTTCACCAGACCAAGGCATGCCAAGTTCTTATAAAGCGATAAGCATATATCTGAGTCAAGAGATACAAAGCAACAGAAAACAAATAAACCTACATAGAAAAGTCTGAGAGGCAATTTAGTACGGATTAAAACTCTCACACGACGTGAGCGCTTGTCTTCACCAGACCAATTCAAGGCATGCCAACATATAAGTAGTATTCACAAGTAGCATTAGGCATGAGAACAAACTCATATAAATCAACATTCTTCACAAATTATAGGCCCTCGTTTATCATTTGGTGCTAAGGTTCTCTCCCTATATTTTGTAGATAGACTAAAGGAATATTGACCCCTATTAAAGGAGGGAGCTCTGCAAACCACACTGCCTAATATTATGACCAGTTTACTCTAGCCTGTATACTGTCACATTAAGTATTTCCCATGAAAGTAGGAAGGCCTATTTTGTGGGCCATAGCCCAATAACCTGCTTTATACAATCAATAAAGATTATCAATGAAGATCATTTCAAGGAATAATAAAAAGAGTAAAACTATAAAACGGTTAAATGTACAGGCAACCTTAACAAAGATGCGTTAATCAACACGAAATTTTCGTTTTTGGTTCGTTTAGCCTTTTCGGTTTGATTTTTTCAAAATTTTATTCATTTTTCTTCAATTTTTTTTTTGGGGGCCAGTTTTCAAAACCTACCCAACCGGTTTTCGGTTTCAGGCACCTGAAACCAAACCGATTGGGAATCGGTTTCGATTTTTTCGGTACGACGGACAGGTTTTTCGGTCAGTTTCGGTTTTCGGTTCAAAGCTTGCACCCCTATCTAATCATAGTTATATATACATAGCCTATAAGTTACTTATAAATTAAAAGTTACATGAGATGTATTTTTTTCTCTCTTAAATTATAGTTACTTGCGCTTCATCAATTTTTGAAATGTATTGTCATTTCAATATTATTTTGAGATAGAAATTGTGTTTACTCTTAAGTTTTTTTATTGACTTTTATACTTATTTATAGATTTCTGCAAGGCTTCCTTTCAAGATGGATATTACTTTTGTATCTGGAACTGGCTTTAGGGGTTCAAGAGTTGAAGAGCGTGTCAACAGCCTTACAGGTGTTTTCATCAACTATAAAAATCTCAGAATCCTTTTTTTTTCTTAAGGATGAATATATATCGTTACTAGGATGTTTCTCTAGATTGATCATGTCCCCTCAGAGGGTATTTTAGAGCTAATATACAACTTAGAAATAAGAAAATAATGGTCAACCAGAACAGCGGCACTGAGCTGAGCACTTTATGGTCTCACTCGTTGCCCAAAGTCGTCGGGTAACAGTCATCATTATGATCGAGTGGCTGTTCAGTCCTGACTTTGCCTGTACCACCATAATCTGGTGGTTTCAGCTGAGCTCTGGGATATGACATTTCTTCATAGTTATAAACTTTCCACAACATATATTCTCTGGGAGGGTCTCCTTCAATCCAAGCTGGTGCATAAGTTGGAGGATCAATTCTCTTCAGTAAAGGTTCTAGGCATCTGCATGCTGTGGGGTAATCTAGATGCTTCCCGTATTCATCAAAGTGAATAGCATCGCTTATAACCCTGCCAATTATTTATCTAAATGGTTGATATGCCAAATGGGTGAAAGGTCATTGCCACCTTTACGAGCATTATAATTTTATATGCTCGATCTCATTATGTGCTTTATCTTGCTAGGAAATAACTTAGTCATGCCTTTTGAATTGAGAAAGAAGCAACAAATATTGTAATTCTTATATCATGTAAAACATACAGGATTATTTTTGTACTTCCTGAAACACCATAAAAAATTTATAAACCTAATGACATTTCTTACATCTATAATAATCAATCTGAAAAAAAAAAATCTCAAATAGACTATCTTAGTATGATTTTTTCAATATCTTTTCAACTCTTAGTTTTTAAAGATATCGTTGAATGAAGATAATGAATGGATGTCCTATCCATGTCATTAAAGATGGTAAGGGCCCACATACTGATAGTCGATCAAGATTGGTCAGAGCCGATTAATTGACTAAAAATCCCTTGTAGGGAGATTACTGTACATCTTTCTCGCAAACAAGCTTGATATTATTTTATCTTATTGCAACTGCCATTTTCCTTTGTAGGCTATGAAGAGGTCTGGTATGTCTTTCAAAGATTAAAGGAGAGGGTTATACAAGCAAGCTCAACATGCAAAAAGAATGTGAGGGCAGCAACTGGAGGAATGAAGGACCCGACAATCCTTCCTCAACCATGACAAAAAGAAAAGAACAACAGCAAGGAGGCAGTGATCGCAAGTTGGAAAGAAAAGGAAGGCACTACAGCAATTCCATGAGCGTAGTGTCATGGATTACTTGCGGTGATAATCATGAGATTGAAATTTTTGATAATCATGCCCTTGCTTCCCACCATTCTAGTGACTAAGCGTTATCCCAGGAATATGCAAGTGGGTGCCAAGGCAACCATTCTTCTTATAAAAGATATTAAGAAATGATATAACTCTCCAACAACGAAGCATCAAAATCCAGATGCCCATTATGTGGAATTCTAAGTCAACCTCCAACCAAATAAAACATGATCATCTACAGAAGACAGAATGAAGTCCTAAAATATGATGCAAAAGGTTATCTTGCTACACACATTCAATGGAACACAAGGATCAATGATAACAATAACTCCAAGTCATCACATTTCTGCATAGATGAAAATTCATGTCATTCAGCATCAAATAAACTAGAACAGAATTTAGAATTTAATTCCAAGTAATTTCACTTTCAGAAGAAAGAAAAAAGGTCATGCGAGGGTTAATGATGTCAACATGATCTAGAGGTGAGATTTCTCTCTTGAGAACTCATGTTTTGAAATAAGAAGTAGGTTCTTTAAGTAATTTAAAGATGGCTTAAAATTTCACTTTCAATCAATATTTAGCCTCGTGGCGGTAAGTGTAATATCCTTTATTTCTTAGGATTAATATACCTGCTAAACGTGTATAACCAACACCTTAGATGTACCTAAAAATTTGCAGTATACTAGTATGACAGAAGTAGAATTGGTATTTTCAGAATTACCAAGGGTAGAAATATATTTCTACCATAAGAACAGATTGGATATTTTTAAAATTGATAAGGGTAAAATTGTACTAGTTTCTGTTATATTGTTAGTTTAACTTGTAAGAGTATTTTATTAAGGAAATGAAAGTTAATTTTAGTTTTAAAATTTTTGTTATTTACTTTGCTTACTATTACCCTTTATTCCTTCCCCAATCTTGTTGTCATGTCCTTATAATATTACAGAAGTCGCACCCCGAAATATGCATAGGAATTTTGGGGCATGATAGCTTGGTATCATAACATGTTTTTGGCAATCGTCAGTATAACACATGACGATTGGGTTAGGATTGCAGCTGGAATCGTTAGGATCTTAAAACCCTGAAGACACTACGTGAGGTATGAATGTATGATGAAATGACTAGAAATTTTTGAGACTCAAGGAAATCAAAATGTCGAAAGGCTTTTTGAGACTCAAGGGAATCAAAATGCCAAAAGGCGGTACATCTTTGACAACTTCCAACAGAATTAAAAGGCAATACTATTATTATATGGGAAAGGGCTCTGCTCTGAAAGCATTGCTTACAAAGATTGATATCAGTGAATCTAAGATTCTTTCACCAAACAGTGCCAGTAACTAACAGAGGCTGTCCCTCACATCTAACACACAGTTCGATTGCAAAAACTGATGGTATTAGATTCAGTTATACCTTAGCAAAGTCGATTTGACCTGAAGAACATTGTTCTGAAACAAAATATGAATCAAAAGCGAGATCACAAAGAGCACATATAGTGAAAGAGATGCTTAGAAAGAGTATCATTAGGCATGTACTCGGCTACCAAAAGCCGTTCATCCCCTTCAGCATAACAACCAATCAGATTCACCAATCGCCTATGCTGAACTTTTTCGACCCCGACCACCTCCACTTGAAATCATCAATAAATAAAATTAAATAAAAAAGAAACCAGAACTGCCTATCTCAGACACAAAAACAGATTACACTAAAATGCAATAAATAAATAAATATAATAAAATTCAAAAAAAAGAAAAGAAAACAAAACTAACAGTAACTGCTTGAAACAGATTATTACACTAAAATGCAAAAACAATAGATAAAATAAATAACCACATCTCACAATGAGCTACTGCGAAATCATTACATTGTATTTTTGTTCTCAACTTTCCTCTGTAAACAACATTAGGAGCTTCTCTCTACTCTCGAAACACAATGAAATCGGGCTAAAACCCTTAGTCATTGCTCAAGCTCATTAGATCGTATTCTTTAAATGCGGTACTTTTATCCTTGCCACCGATTTGGATACGCATAAAATTCAAAATTATAACAAAAAAAAAAATCAAATCCAAAATCATAATCTAAAAATCAATACATATATCAGAGATCAAAATACCTAAATCAAGTTTCTCCGCTTGTAACGATTCTTCTTCGGGAGACTGAACATTGCTGGTCTTCGACTGTAAACAGCCCATACCGACACAAAATGCGAAACCCTAGAACTAATCGGATCCCGATATTTTCAAAGCTTTGATTCAAAATCTAGGGTTGATCGAGAGAGAGGTTAGGGTTTGTCGAGATCTCAAGAGAGAGGCTACGATTTGTCGATCGATCGAGAGAGAGAGGTTAGGGTTTGTCGAGATCGAGCGAGAGAGAGAGAGAGGCTAGGGTTTATATGAGAAGAAGACGGGTTGAGAGAGGCATGCGAAATGAGAGGGCGGGGCATGCTTAGTGATATAAACGGAAATGAGAGGGGGGTGGTTGGGCCCGACGATATGGCACATGAGCACTTAATGATAGTCACGTGATAGGAGGAGGATTTATTTAAACCACTGATTTAATTTAAAAAAAAAAAACTATTTTAGACAGTGGTATATTGCACCACTATTTTAAGCAGTGACTTATTTTAATACTGCTTTAGTGGTTTTTTTCCCATTTTGACGTAGTGGGTGCACTGTAGGCTGCCGGAGCTGATTTCGTCGGGGAAAACTTGCCGCAACCGGTTTGGGTGGAGAAGATAACCAATATATGAGATCTAACGGATCTCTGAACTTCAAACAAACGTTAAAACTTTTTTTTCTAAAACGTATAGTTTTTGTATAATAGACTAAAATGTTTGGAAACCAAGGTTGTTTTTCTAAAGTGCCCTTAAAAATTCGACGCCAATCCCCTTCAAAAATCATATTATGAAATCCGCAATGTTGAGTTAACCAAAGATCGTGGAGGTGAGCTTGGGCCTCACATTGATCCGTTGAAGAGATGTTACTAAGATTCTTTGCCATTGACACCATGACGAGCCCTTCATGTTACCCATTATCACTCCTATACCTGCAGCCTTAGATGTTGGGGACCATGCTCCATCAAAATTAGCTTGCCTTAGATGTTGGGGACCATGCTCCATCAAAATTAACTTTAAAAACATCACAGGGAGGTGGACACCATCTTTCAACAAAGGGCGATTGAGCCGATGGTATACCATGGTTATGTTGGATGGAGAAGACTATGGAACAATTTCATGGACTCAAACTCACGCATACCTTGTGCGCATGAGCAGCCGAATGGAGCTTTGTCCAAGTTAAAACAAATCACCACAATTTGAAATTGTTTAATTAAATGGCGCGACTACTCAAATCTTTTTTTGTTAAATGCTTATTCTACCTAGTGTAAGCTTTCCATTTAGGATAGGCTAGCCTCTTCATAAGCAGTTGCCTGATTTCTCATCAAAAATAAAAAAGTAACTTGCCTAATTCTACATTAGTTTGATGTAAAGTGATACTCAATCATATGATTGGGTATCACGTAAATGAACGGCTCAATGATCATAACACTCTTGTGAAAAAAGAAATACTATAATATGTAAAATTATATAGTCAATGTATCAATCGTGTAGAAAAGAACAGTAAAACCTAATGTGGTTTTACCCTTTATTTTTCATGCAATTGACTCTATTAACAGCATAACTTATATGACTTATTTTATTTTTTTGACAATAATATTATGATCATCAAGCTATTCTTTTATGTGGCACTTAATCATGTGATTGAGTACCATGTGGCAGTAAACTAATGCGGGACCAGTACCTTGGAACCAGGCTATCTCATCATCTCAAGATCTATTGTCTGAAAGACAGGGACTAAAATGATTTCCATCGCCCAATTCAAAATAATTAACTATTTTCACATGTAAATCCTTGCTGCGAAGCAAAGAAACTCTAGTTGCAAAGAATTTTTCCATAAAATTTGCGTTCATTCATCACTCTAATTCATAGGAGTTCCACCCACCAAAAATTGCTGGCCATACGCATGCGAAAAAAAACAAATTAGACAAGTCCTTTTTTAGCTTGAAGAAAAAGAAGTTAGTAATCGATATACTAGAGTAGTGGAGGTTAAGTTAACAATCTTAAATACCAAAGAGGCATTAGTGGGTAACCTTCTTCCTCCATTGTTAGGGAGGGAGGAGGTCGTGACTTCGATACCCGTCCTCTACACCTCTACACTTCCAAACTGGCCCATTGATGAATAAAAATTGCCTGACCTGTGCACCATGAGCGGTGCATGGGTCAATTTCCCTCTGCCAAAAATGCATAGATATTTACTAAGTGTGCAAATGCGTTGATTTGCAATCATAAATATCTCTTGTTAGTCGATGAAAAAATCGGGAATTATAAAAATAAAATATATAAACAAAATATATTAACTTATTTAAAGTTAAAAATAGTGTCTTTAAATAATAAAATTAGATTCATAAAATTCGAAATAAATTCAGAGAATTTATGAATCAAGCAAATATTCAGCAAAAAGTTATGCAGATCACTTATTAAGAGATTTTTTTCAAATTTTTGATTAATTCAAAGAGTATTGTGACAGAGATCACCTCTTTTTGTGACAGAGATCACCTTCTCTCAAAAAAATTTAGAAGGGTGGCTGAGTCTTTTATTTAGAAGATGTTTAAAGGAGTGCATATTCAATTAGGTACTTGATCTGAGTGCTAGCGAAAAATTTTGAGTGTCTAAATAAATACCATTTTAATTAGTCAATTCCAATACTTCGAAGTAGAAACGTTACATTAGGCTGCGTTTGAGAAGGTGGATTTGGATTTGGATCTCTTAAATCTAAATCTACCGTTTGACTCTACATTTTTGTGTTTGGATTTGGATTTGGTAAATTCACCGGAATTTAGAAATTCATGTCTGTATTGTAAAAAAGTGGATTTATAAATAACGCCTCCTAAGCGTTATTTGAAAATCCAAATCTTACACCAGCATATAATTGGCTATGTTTAGTGAATAAAAAGTTGTTACTCAGTGCTATTATAATTACGGTTCGACCTGATACTCGACTCGCCTGAACCGAATATTTTTAAGCTTGATCGATTCGACCCGAACTGACCCAACCCAAGGTTAAATAGTTATTGCAATGGCTAGAAAACTAGCCGTTGCAGTCGTCGTTCAGTTACAATGGCTAGTTTTTTGCCGTTGCAGCTAGGGGTGTTATCGGGTCGGTTCGGGTCGGTTTTGGGGCAAAATCGAAACCGAACCGATAATTATCAGTTTCTATTTTATGAAATCGAAATCGAACCGATAAGGTTCAAAACCGAAACCGAACCGATAACTATCGGTTCGGTCGATTTTCGGTTTCTAAATCTCAATTTTTTATTTATTTTTATTAGGAAGTCATTGTCAATTCATAAGGGTCAAACCATTAAAAACTCTGTAAGTTGTTGCCTATATCGCTAATTCGCTATTAACCATCCAAAAGTAGGTGATTGATCAGATGGCTAAGAACATTTCCCAGAAATTAATGCACCAATCGGATAATCCAGATCAATGGGCATTTTCTATATAATTTTATTTTAAATAAAAAATGATAAATATATGAGAACAATTCAGGAAACCAAACTTTCAAAAAATGACAAATATATGAGAACAATGCAAAACCCCAAAACCCAAATCAACACAAATACAAACTACAAAGGGAGTCCTACGGAAACTTAAAATCACACATTCAAATACATTATACAGAAATCACAATTAAACAAAATGGAACCTTAAAACCCCATAAATACACATCCTTTAAACCCATTACCACTCCCCAAAGCCTTTAGCTTAAATGATTCTTCCATCAACAAAAAAATACATGAGAACATAAGATTTCAAAGGGGAAAAACAGAGTTCTTTGTTTGCAACCTAAGTTTTGTACGTACTATGCACTTATGCAGCCATGTAGCACCACTATCGGTTTCTTATCGGTTTGGTTTCGATTTTTTAACGTTAAAATTGAAACCGAACCGATAACTATCGGTTTCTATTTTTCAAAATCGAAACCGAATCGATATGTCCCAAAACCAAAATCGAACCGAAATTTGGGTCGGTTTCGGTTGGTTTGGTTGGTTCGGGTCGGTTTCTGCACAGCCCTAGTTGCAGCCCACCTTTGTATAGTGTATCATGGGTGCAACAAGGGAATTGTTGGTTGCACCTATTTTTCAAAATTTTTTTTCCTGAACCCAAACTGAATCGAACATCGAAAAATTCGATTTCGGTTCGGGAGCGGTTAATGTGTTGGAGGAATTCAGTGTACCAAAACCGAAATTTTCAGTGTTCGGTTTGGTTTGCTTCAATTTGGGTTTGAAAAAATAAATTGTTGGTTGCACCCTTTTTTTTTTTTTTTTTTTGAACCCAAACCAAAATGAACGCTGAAAAATTCGGTTTCAGTTCGGGAACGGTTTGTGTTGGAGGAATTCGGTGTACCGAAACCGAATTTTTCGGTGTTCGGTTTGATTTGCTTCGGTTTGGATTCATAAAAAAAATTTGTTGGTTGCACCCATTTGCAACCTTTTTTTTCTCCCCTAAATCCAAACCAAATCGAATAGAACACCGAAAAATTCAGTTTTGGTTCGGGAACGGTTTATGTGTTGGAGGAATTCGGTATACCAAAACCGATATATTTTGGTTCAGTTTCGATGTGGTGTACCAAACCGAAAATCGAAAAAATTAGATTTGGTTCGGTTTGGTACACCGAACTTGAATCCCTACTTACATAGAATATATGAAGGAAACTAATTAAATATAAATTCTTTTTATAAAAAACAATTGCCAAATGAAGTATCCATAAATCATTGGGCCAAATCTTAAGGCAATGCTTAAACATCAAAACAAGAGATTTGCAAATCCAAATATTTCAAATTCTGAATTTGAAATCCCCAAATTCCAATTGATGTTCCTAAACGCAGCCTTAATTCTTTTATTTATTTATTTATAATTACCAGAAAAATTCATTCATATAGAGAAAGGGATACAAAAAAAACCTTCAATATGAGCAAGAGACTCATTGAAGGGCAAAAAAAGGCTGAAGGACACCCCCTCAGACCAGGGGCCCAACCCAACCGAAAGCAAACTGCAAAATACAAGACTCAAAAATTCCCCCAAGGACCCGTAGGACCCTTAGCCCATACTAAGCAAACTCATGATAATTTCTACATACTACACCCCAGTTGCGGAGATCGTTCGAAATGGAATAGACGCCTAACATATTGAAACTTTTGGCCCAAATAAGAGACTCTCTTTTGATTCTGTTCGTCAAGTCCGCTGAAGATTCTTTCTTGTTTTCAAAAACTCTTTTTGTTTCTCTCCTTCCAAATGAGAGAGATAGCAGCAAACATAGATTCCAAAAATCATTCTCTCTCTGATTAGTGTCTCATAATTGCCAAGCGCCAACAAAATAGCTGAGAGACTTAGGGATAACCCAACTGCGATCGAACCATCTAAGAATATGATTCCATACCTGAGATGAGAATTGACAATGGAGAAACAGATGACTGCTATTCTCCTCATGACGGCTGCACAGAACGCATCTATTGGCAAGCTAAAAGCCTCTACGTTGAAGATTGTCCACGGTGAGAATTTTGTTCAGAACTGCTAACTAGACGAACGATAAAATCCTATTTGGAGCTAAGGCTTTTCAAATCAAGAGCCACAGAAAATTGGGCGCAACAACCGACGCAAGGAGCTTATACATAGAGTGAATAGAGAAGCTTTTTCCTTTGTTGAGTTTCCAAACTATCCTATCATCGGAGTGAGGCCTTAAGCAAGTAACCTTTGCGAGCACTTCCAACAATTCAATTAACCCATTGATCTCGTGATCGTATAATCTTCTCCGAACCTCTAAATTCCAAGAATTTTATCATCCGGACCAAGAATAATAGCTTGCCTGACAGAGAATTCTTGTTAGTACACTACAAAAAAAAAAGACTATTAGCGACAGTTTTTTTAACAAAAAACTGCTGCTATTACTCCTGTTGCTACCAAAAGTTATCAAAAAATGCCTTAATAACAACTGCCTCTAAAACCCCTTATTTTTATAGTGGTAGACAGATCAAATATTGCTTTAAACCTGTCAATGAAGGGCTCATTTCCAATCTAGACATCCTTCCAAAAAGAGGTATTCGCCCCGTCATCAATGGCTATAACGGCTCCAACTCTGAAGATAGGTTTGAGATTAGATATAGCTCCCCGACCCGTTGCTAGTAGCACGACCATTAATATCCCATAAACTTCCCTCGCTACGATATTTCGACAATAAGATTTGACGTCAGAGGCTATCGACTTCTACCGAGGCTCTCCAATGGCATTTGACCAATAGGGCAATATTAAAGTCCTTAAGAAAAGTTACATCAATTCTATGCCTGCTAATGTAACTTTATATCTCTCAAGCTGTTCGTGGCATTCTACCTGGGACCCACTAACTCAATTCCACACCTGCTTCCCAACCCCACTAGTTAATATTTAGGCAAATGGGAAAATGGGTTCGAACTCATGTGGATGACCATGGCTATGACTCTTGATCACTTGTCATGTGATACGTGATTGTAAGTGGCTTACTTCCGCTAAGGCCTCATTCGAGACTGCAAAAATGCTCGGAATGTGAAATTTTGACTCAAAAAGTGGTATTTTTGAGCACCTTTCAAGCCTTTTTATTTAATGCTTGGGAGTATTTCTTGTATTTCTTGTTTTCAAAATGTGGTATTTTTGAGCACCTTTCAAGCTTTTTTTTTAGTGCTTGGGAGTATTTCTTGTATTTCTTGTTTTCTAAACTTTTTTTCAGCATTTTCGAGTGAAAGCCACAAAATGATTTATGAGCAAAGCACTTAGAAACACAAGGACCTTGTGGTCAGAAAAGTGAGGGATATAATTTTTTTTTGGGAAAAGCTTATAAAAAAATAAAAAATTAAGTACCTACACATTATAAAAAAGGCAAGAATCTGAGTAAGGTTATAATCATCCAAACTATGCCTAAGGCTTCAGCCCACCACCAAGGGTTTAAGATATATGTATATTAATTTTTAAAATTTTCATACGTTTTTGGCCTTTCAAATTATACGTCAAATATCATGATTTGCAACCGTACACATGGTGAATTGATAATGAATACTTTCGACTCAAAATTCAAGGATGAAAAGTCACCTTATTTATTTTTATTTTTAGATATTCATTGATCAATTTTAGGCATGTTGACATGACACTGTTAGATTGATTGAGTGCAACGTGACATCAACATGCTCAAATCAAATTCAGAAACTGGGAAAGGAATTTAAAATACTATAGGAAATCATATTTATATTAGAAAATAAGAGTCAATTGATTGCATGCATAAAAGATAAATATGCTTAGTAGGGAGGAAATAATGCACATAAGTCCGGCTGAGATGTGCTTTAGACTGTCTAGGCATAGCCATGCTTTTTTTCAGGTTTCCGAATACAAATATATATGCACATAAGTCCGGCTGAGATGTGCTTTAGACTGTCTAGGCCTAGCCATGCTTTTTTTCAGGTTTCCGAATATATATATATATATTTGGCCCTAACAACTGCGGCAGCTATAAGCCTTAAAACATGGATCTAGCCGCTAGCTACTTAGGGCTGTTAACAGGTTGGGTCGGGCCAATATTTTTGTCGTCCGACTCCTCAAGTGTAAATGTTTGACTTGACCCAATCAGGGTTAATGGTGCAACCCCAAATTTTCTCTACTCGACTTAATGGGGTCATGGAAATATAGTTGACCAGTCCCGATTAAGAATCTCTTAAATCTCTCTAATCCTTTTATACTTTACATATAAAATATCGAGTTGTTCCGACTCAAGTGACTCGATTTTTGCTTGATCTGAAGGTCAAGTCAGATGCTTATGCCTAACTTGACTCAATGGGCCAAGTTTATGTGCCTGACCCGTTTTGGTTGGTCGAGTTACGGGTCAACCTGCCCATTGACACTACAAAAATAAGGCGTTTTAGCAGCATTTGTTGTTAAGAAAGTTTTTAGTAAAGACAGGACTAATAGCGACAATTTTTTGTTAAAAAAACTGCCATTAATAGTCTTATTTTTTGTAATGTGACAGCTCTAGTCCTAGCCTAGTATTTTCAGACTAGTGGTCCAACAACGTTTGCAGTTTGCTTGCTAGCCTAGTCCATTGAAAGCCTTCAAATCCAAACCCAACGAGTTGGCATTAGGTGCACAACCAACAGACCAATTTGATGCACCAGTCAATCTCTCCATCATCATCCTCATTCCTCGAGTACACAGATATATTTGAGCACCGAATCAGTGATGGTTAGAAACATTTTCATTGATTTGCCTGCTCATTAAAATCCGTGCATTTCTAGATGTTTGACAGAGACATTAACCCATTCATGGCCCTTTAGGGGTGGCAATGGGTTACGCATGAGCTTAAGCCTCTAGGCCTATTGGGCTCTCATTTGTGATATGAATATTGAGTTTCACTCATTAACATTAAAAAAAAATAAAAAAATAACATAGTTTTAGATTTTTGATTTTTAAAGTCTATATTTTCTTAGAAATTAATAAAGTTTGATAGACCACCCATTGAGAGAATTTTGATTAATTCGGAGAATTATGTGAAATAATAAGTAGTTTATAATAAATAAGCCTGGACAACCTTCGAAAGTTTGTGACCGACCGGAGTCGAGCTTAGGGTCATAATCTCACCACAGGGTTGGGCCAAGTTCAAATATGCTGGGTCGGGACTTTAACCAATATCGGCCCAAGCCCGGGCCATTGCCACCCATACTACACAGGTAAGTATGTAGCATCCGCAGGACTACGCAGAAACTAGAAAACGTGTCCCTTTGAAACACATCATAAAAAGAGCCCAAAAGTTCCCCACGAACTCAAGAATAGAGAGAGAGAAGAAGAAAAGGAGGTTAAAAAGACAAGTTTCTTTCGTTTGTTTTTGGCTTTCCAAAAATAGAGACAAAAAAATGGGGAGAGAAGAAGAAGCAGCACCTAGCGGAGGCGTGGGTGGGAAGCTCGGAAAGCGATCCTCTAGAAACCCTCACGCTACACCCTACGATCGTCCGCCGAGAGACGGCGGCCGTCAGATGGACAACTGGGTTTCGAGGTTCCTGAATCCCAGCTTCTTGCCCTCCGTATTCTCCAGACGCCTCCCTCCTCCTTCGCCTTTATCCGATGCCGGTAGGTTCTCTGCTCCCTTCGATTTCCATCTTTTTCTACGGAATTTTACTTTGCTTAATGTTGGTAATCTAGGGCTTGATTTGGTGATTCTTGTTTTGATTCTTTTATTGATGTTTCTTTCCCTTTGGTGTATTTGATTTTGGGTTTTTGTGAGGATTTTTTTCTTCGAGAAAGTGAATTATTTGGATCCCAAATAATTATTGTATGAAGTGAAAAGTGAGTTGAAGATGTTGTCGATTAGGCATTTATTGGTGTGTCAGTTAGGTCCTTCACAATGGTATCAGAGCGAGCACCATGCTTCGAGTTCGAGTCCTGGAAGGGGCAATTTGGGGGAAGGGGTGACAGAGTGTTAAGTCCCCCGTGGACGAGTTCTGGAAGGGGCAGTCCGGGGCTCACGAAAAGGGTACCAGAGTGAAACCCACCTCATAGTGCCTGCTGCGGACATAATCTGTGGAGCTTGGTGGTATGTTATGACCCCAAACTGATAAGGGCTTAACTTTTGGTGCTCCATTGACGACTATACAGTTTCTGGTGTATTGGTTTGGACCTTAACATGAAATTTTGGTAGTTGCATTGCCTTTTTGGATTTTGGCATTTCGTGAAGTAAGTTTTGGAGTGGAGAAGTAGACTTAGAATTGTAAGATGGGTTAGGGTCAAGGATCAAAATTCCAGATTTCGTTTCGGTTTCGTTGGGGACCGAAGCAGAAATTTTGGACCGAAATCTTCATCCCCATACAAAATTTCCTAAAATTTGGGATTTCCCCACCGAAACTGAAATTTTGGACCAAAATTTCGGTCATTTCGGCTGAAATTTTGATCCTTGGTTAGGGTGTGTTTAGCAGCAAATTGCAATTCCAATGCAATTTTCTCAAAAGTCATTTTTAGTAAAGGGAGTTTTCGGAAACTAACACCAATTTGTAAAATTGAAATTTATAAGCCCTAAATTTACCATTTTGAATAGAAAGTAACAAAATACAGTTTAGAAATGAGTTGGACATTGGCCTCTTAAATGTTTGCCCTCCATCTCCCATTTTCCTTTTTTTTTTCCGTCTCCCTTTTCTCATGTTCTTCTTTGTTCAAGCTTCTGTCAATCTCAGTGTCAGCTCCTTGTTTCACCTAGGGTGTCAATGTGTCGGTTCTCCCTAAAACTCGACTCACCCAACTCGATTCATTCCAGGTTTGGGCAGATTTTTTGGCTCTTTAAATAAATGAGCTAGGCTGAGTTCATGCCGTGACAGCCCGATCCAAATTGGACATTATATCGAAGGCATAAACAGGTTGCCCTGCCTGAACCTTGGCTTGAATTGGCTTGCACTTGTTTGAACCTAGTCTAGACCCTACCCGTCGTATTGTTATATATTGGCATAAATGGGCTTTTCCGACCCAACCAACTCGATTTAGACCGGATTGGGGTAAATTATTTTTGGCTCATTTAGTAAATTGGCCAGGCTTGGATTGAGAACGGTCCTAGACTGCCTGACCCACCCATATCAGGCCATCATGTCTAGGGCATAAATAGGTTGCCCTCGGTGAACCTATTTGACTTGAAACCGGCTCGAACCAGCCTGGACGGTTTGATCCTGGTCTAGACCATGCCCATCAGGCTGTTATATATTGGTATAAATGAACTGGCGCAGCTAGCCAATTCGATTTAGTCTGGCAGTTTTTTTTGGCTCATTTGGCTCGGACATGAACAGCTTGACCCGTATCGGGCCGTTATATCTAGGGCATAAAGCTGTTGCCCTATGCGAACCTAGCCCCTATTTGACCTGAGATTGGATTGACCTAGCTTGAGCCAGCCTGGACTGGTTTGAACCTGGACCTTGTCTAGACCATGCCCGTCGGGTTGTTTGATATAAGCATAAATGGGCTGGCCCGGGCTGAATCTGGCCCAAAATTAGCTTGAACCGGCCTGAATTTGGATTGACCCAGACTTGACCCTGTCCTGCCGAGGCCGTGGCCCGAAACAAGCGGGGTCTGGTTCGGAATGGGATAAACGACCTAGCCAAATATGCTAAGTTTGAAAGTTTGGTCAAATTGCAATTTTAATTTGACCCAAGGTAGTTAAGGCGTTGTGGCGAGGTCATGGCAAAGAGGCTCGCCATGCCATGGCGAGGCCATTTATAATTAAAAATAAAAATTTTTTTATTTATTTATTTATTAATCATTAATATGATTATTTTTTAGTTTTTTACTATTTTTTTAATACATATATTTTTTCTAGAGGAAGAAAAACAATCAACTAATTAATTAGGTATAAACAAATATCAATAAATAGAGAGCAAAATGGGTCATTTTTGCCTTGAAATTTGTGTTTTTTTTTTCCCCCTACTTTATTACCCACAGATGCCCTAAAATTAGCCCTGAAATCTTTTTTTTTTTGCCACAGGTGCCTTAAAATCTGATTTTATAAGGCAACTGTGGCAAAAAAAAAATAGATATATATATATATATATATATATATATATATATATATATATATATTTGTTTCTAATATAAAGTAGAAAAAAAATAAAAAAATCAGATTTTAAGGCACCTGTGGCTTAAAATCTAGTTTTATAAGGCAACTGTGGCAAAAAAAGAAAGATTTCAGGGCTAATTTTAGGGCATCTGTGGGTAATAAAGTAGGGGAAAAAAAAAACACAAATTTCAAGGAAAAAATGACCCATTTTACTTCTTTGTCTTTCTTCTTCTCCTTCTTCTTTCTTCTTTCTTTCTTTTTCTTCTTTTTCTTTCTTCTTTCTTCTTTTTTCCTTTAGCTATCTCGTCCTCCAGAAATAAAATGTCGAGGGTTTGTAGTATATAAATGGGTAAAATGACCCATTTTACAAATATGCCTCTTAAGTATTATAATATAGTAACTTATAAAGTTATAATTAAAAGTATTATGACTTATAAAGTTATAATTAAAAGTTATCTCTTATATATATATATATATATATATATATATATATATATATATATTTAATATAACGAATATGGCGGTGTCATTAGCTAACCTCTTGCCATTAGACCATATATGGCGAGCCATGGCGCCATAGCGCCATGGCGATGCCTTGACAACACTGTCTGACCCAAAATAACAAAAAGCAATTTGTTTTAATATATATGTAGTCAAATCGTAGTTAGAACTTAAATTGCATTTCATAGAATTTCGCATTGACTTGCACCCCTACAACTATTGATGCTTGTAAGCAGTGTAAATGCCTAACAACTAAAGCTGTTAATACAAAAACAAGATTGGAAAACTAATTTAAAAATTCCCCTCAAGCTGGAGCATAAATACCATCATTGTTCAACTTGGAGAAGATCTTTTTAAGAGGTCCATGTCCCAGGGTTGTGGTAAGCAACTAACCACATCTACCGTTTGATTTCCATATTTCACCTAGGGAGTCAAAATCTCATTACGGGTGACCTTCTCTTGAATGAAATCCAATAATAATCTATCCCAATTTGTTTGGTCCTTTATAAAACACAAGATTGTTTGCGATATGTTGGCAACTTGATTGCTATAGCGCAGTTTCGTTGGTTCAAGTGACTTGAATCTCATCTCTTGCATAAGAAGAGTCTTTAACCACACAATTTTACACGTTGTATGAGCCATAACTCTACACCTGGATTTTGCACCAAACCTTGAAACCATCCTTTGTTTCTTACTCTTTCATGTGACAAGGTTACCTCTAACGCATGTACAATAACCAATAGTAGAACTTTTGTCAAAAAGACAATAATCACAATCTGCATCAAAGTACCATTAAACCTTCATATGGCCATAGTACTTGTAAATTTTTTTACGACCTGAATCATTCTTTCAATATCTTAAAATACGAATAACTGCATTTATATGTAGTGAATGTGGAGACTGCATGTAGGCTTTGTTTGGCCGTGTAATAGCCATGTAAATTAACTTCTCGACACTTCTTGAATCTTCCAATAACTTTCTTTTGTTAGCAACTAACCGGAGGTTATTATTCGTAGGTTTATCCATGGGCTTTGCTCCTAATTACCCTGTTCTAAATCTATTGTATGAAAATGGTAACTCAAAACATGTATTTAGTGTTTTTGATCCCCTTACTTTCACTACTTACAACCATAATAATAAGTCCATCATTACTTTGACTGATAAACACTGATTGATCTACATGATTTCGACGATGCCCATCTGACCTAATCACCTTGTTGAACTTTTCAAACTTGGCAGATGGTGGCTGTTTGAGCCTATATATAACCTTCTTAAACCTACACGCCTTCTGTGATGACTTCCTTTGGAGCGGAGTAGAGGCTCCGGTGAGGGGTAGAGGCTCCGACGTTGTGACCCTGTTTCCGTTATGGGATGCTCTATTCCCTCCTAATGGGTGTTTTAGTCCCACATTGGTTGCAAACTCGTCTTGAACCTGGGTTATAACTAGTGAGCTCCTTCCCTTTCATGTGCGACGCATTTTAAAACTGCGGAGCAATGTTCCTAAAGTCGGTGGGCAGGTTCAAGCGGTGGGGTGGATTTTCTAGCGGATCGGGCCAGGAGGCGCCCCAAGATTTGGGCGGTCTCGAAGTGTGTGTATATATATATATATATATATATATATATAATTATATATTTTAGGTATATAAATATTTGTTGTAAAAATCAAAAGAAAATGAAGAGAAAATAAAGAGATTGCAATATATGAAACTAGTTATTCAAGAACTCTATATCATTCACTTCTGTTAAATTCTCATACTACCACAAGACTCCTTTATATAGAATTACAATGTGAGAATATGAAAAGTTGGGGGGACTATGAAGGGTTAGGCGGATACATACATTGTCATAATTCCAAATGAGTTACATAATAATGGATAAGAATTTTGAGGGACCACATAAACGTGATTAAGAATTCTAAGGGATGGAAACTAAATTGTCATCCATCATAATAAATATATTTATAACAATATTATATATATGTGCATGTATGTATATATATGCACCAAAGCACACTCACATTTTTCTTGGGTACCTCTGTTTGTGCCCACGTTAGAGACACCTTGAAAACCATTGATTGCTTCTAATCAGATGATGGTGATCTTGTTTCAACCCAATCTCCCACACACAAGATCTAGAAATCATGGCGCACCAATCATATAATTAGTGTTTGATTCCATGTGTCAAAGATCCCCCAAAAATGGCCCTTGAATCATATGACACATGACACTCAAACGTGATTACGTAAATTTAAGGCCATTTTCTAGGGATTTGTGACACATGGGATAAAAAAATTGACCGTCTGATAGATGTACCATGATCTCCGTCATCTGATTTGATGCTATCAATGGTCTTCACATGTCACATGCCCCTAAAATACCAAGTCTCTCTTTAAAGTCGGTGTAAGGGCTAACTTTCCGAGTGCAAAGACCTTTCTAAAATCTGCCAAGTATTGGCTCCCGGGATAAAAAAAGGAATTTTTTTTAAAGAATTGGGGACTGGGGCAGGGTGGCCGCCCCAAATCCCGTCCGTCCGGGAGCTTTGAGTGCAAAACAGGACAATATCGTACCGGGTGGGCTTGGGTCGTCACAAATGGTATCAAAGCCGAGGACGGCTTTGCAATCGAGTGGGGGAGAGAGGAGTAGAGGCTCCGGAGAGGGGAGAGGCCTCGAGGTTGTGAACTTGTTCCTGGTATGGGATGCTTTAATCCCACATTGGTTGCAAACTCATCCCGAACTTGCGCTATAAGTGAGCCCCTTCCTTTCCAGGTTTGACGCGTTTTAAAACTGGGGAGCTTTGTGTGGCAGAACTGACAATATCATACCAGGTCGGGTTGAGTCGTCACAGCTTTAGAGAGGATCACAAACGCTTGGATCAACTGAAGGAGACTCCAATCAAGAATTATAATAAAACTTTCCGGTGGTAATTGACTAACATGAACAGAAAATATGGACTAGACTCAAAAAATGTCACATCAATATGCACAAATTGTTTCCGAAGACCAAGTCGTCCTAGAGAAATATTACACAATATCTAAAACCAAAACACTTTGGCCGGCCCCTAAACATCAAAATTACAAAAAAAAAGGAATTTTGTTTATCCACAACAGGTGGGAACGAAACCGTATGGTGCTTACTAAGTTGAATTTCACAATCCAAAGAAGATAGAAGATTAAGGATGGAACGAGATACTTATAAGTTTTGTAAGGATCGATGACCTAAGCGACAATGCTACTGATGAGGAGAGACATCAGCGTGAGGAGCTGTAGGTTCATGGTCAAAGTAATACAAGCTCCCATCTTATGCCCTACACCAATCACCTCCTTTTTCTTCATATCGTGAAATAAACAGTGAGATAAAATGTTACAAAACATTGCAAATACTTGGTGATCTCGCTTACTGACAAATGACTAATGGGGAATTTAGGAACACATAAAATGGATGGCAAAGAAAAAGAGGAACTAAGAATAACAATGCCACATCCATGTTCCTTAGAAAAGGTACCATCAGCAAGAGTAGCAGAGTTATTTATCTATATAATATCAAGAGAATAAAACCAGTTGATCGCAATGGAATAGGATTGACTAATTGACATCTTTGTTATCCATTTTGATTCCGGTCCATTTTCACAATTTCATTGGTTCTAATGACAGTTGAAGGTAATTACATACCAATTTTTTGTTTATAGTGGAAGGTGTAGTAGTACATCAGTCAAGACCAATGCTATTGTAAGGGAAAGGCAAGGCTAGGCAATTACCCAAAAGGCGAAAGGCGTCTGTACCTTATCTAGGCATGGCTAGCAATTATGTATAGTAAACAAAAATTTCATATCTAAAGTATAATATATAGGGTTATATGGAGTGCAATTAGTTGAGTTTTATGTCTTTTTATAAAATTTTTGTCAATATGGTAGCTCTATTGTAGAAAGAACATAAGTTCTTTATCAGAACCTTTGAATTCTCCTTATCCTTTTGTCGGCCCATATTTCAATTCTAATGTAATCCAAATCCTGTTGCAGGGGTCCACCCATCCACTGTATTGATTTTTTTACCAATCTTATTATATTTTTATTTAGTAAATATTTCAAAGCTAAAAATTGTGCTCGATGGAGGTGAAATTAATAAATAAATGCTCTATAATTATTTTACTTTTGTTTTTTCTCTTCCTTTTCCGTATATAAATATAAACCGGTAATATTATATGCTTGACACCCCGGAATCAAGTACTTTCTTGTAGATTTTTTCTTGCTTCCAAGTTTCTTTGTCTAGTCGTTTTTTGCAAGTTGCCTTATTGTTCATTTCAATCATATGGATTGTTTAAGATTAATTGTTCTTTGTAGACTGCACTACTGTAACTTATGAAGGTGAAGATTTTATCAATTATCAAATTTCTTTTCATTTTGTGCTGCAAAGTCTTATTGTTAACAATTTTTTTATTGGAAATCACATGATGAACAGAGATAAACCAAGATGCCAGTTATGGAGTTATGGAGAACAGCTATGACGTAAGTTTTGGTCCTTGTCATTTGATAAATGTGCTCTTTTATGTCAATGGTACTTGAGCATAAGCATGTTTTATATAACGCAAAATGTTAGTACATCATTTGCCTTAGTATTTTTTTTCATTCGGTCATCTAAAAACTCATGATATTGTGTCCTTATGACTTTAATTTGGTATGCATTGTGGATGGTTACTATTATGTAGGCCTAACTTTTCGTTTCCTTTCTTTTCTTGATAGTGTTGAATATCCATTCTAGCAGTTTAGATTAACCTTAAGTGGGAGATTATTTTTACGAGAGGAGGTTCAGTTATTCTATTGGCTTAGTATATTACTCGTTTAGCTGAAGTTCCTTTAGAAGATCATGGAGGAGAGAGAATCAGCAAAGGAGAAGAAGCAGTAAAGTTCGATGCGAAGGATATATTTGGGAAATTAATAACAAATAAAGAAACAATATAAAGCAAGTGAAGTAATATGAAAGAGAGAGGGGAGGGTTGCACGTGAAAGAGAAATCTTAAGATTTTGGATTTCTGCAGTCTTCTGATCGTCACCTGAAATTGAGGGCGAGAGATCTCTTTTTATTTTGAGTTTGGTTTAGTATTTTGACTTAAGGAGGCTCTTATATATAGGAGTCTTAATTTTAGTAACTGCTTACGTGATGAGAGATGGATTCGTACTTTTAGTTAAGTTTGAATGTCTCATATTAGGATTTAGTCCTTAGATTATGGTCTGAGAATTGTTACAATGAAAATTGTTCTTATCCTTATAAAAGCAATGTAATATGACTCTACTTTTCAGTTTTATGAATAAATGTTACAGAATTTTCTGCTGGAGAGCTGGAATAATTCTTCCCTAAGTTTCGTGATTTTACTGTAGCTTACACTAAGTTCCTACTGTAAAGCATGCAAGCACTTGTTTCTCTATAATTCTTATAACAATTCTTATGTTTTATTATACTGAATTTTTGTTGTTTTGTTCCAAGATAACTACGGTTTGCATCAATAGGTATCAAAGTGTGTTATTTCCTTGGGAGAATTGTAGTTGGTGATTTTCATGGCTAATGGAAGAGGATGCAGTTGATGGATTCTCCTTGTGATGACCATGGTGAAGAGATTGAGGCGCCATGAAGGCAAGTTGAAAGCTGGATCCATTACTTAGAGCAGTGCCAACCTTGGATGCATGATGATGGCGATGTGGAGTGGGAGGGAAGATTTGAAAACCCTCTTCAATGTGCCTAGGTCTTCTCAGTCATTAAAAAAAGAATTCATCCAATATCTCGAAATTCTATTGTCCCAAGATCACCTAGAACCTGTATTTGATTGTAAGGAAGTTTCTGACAATTGAAAGTTCAAAATTGTGACTGTCAAGCTGGAGGACTATGCTTCCTCTTTGTAGAAATAATTAAAAATCACGAGGGAACATATAAGAAAGTCTAAAATTTTCAATTAGGTGAAGATGAAAGCAAATTAGAAGGAATATTTTCTTAATGAACAAGTATATATAAACAATGTTCCAACTCCTCTAATTCCTTCATTTAGTGATCCTAGTATTAACGATTATAAAGAGGAGTTCTGTTATAACACATAATTATCTTTCTGAAAATGGAGATCAGTTTGGTTTTTGATTCTTCTTTCAATTCAAGACACACATCTGTTGTAGCCCATATGGACTATTACAGATGCCTGCCAACATGTGCTAGTTGTAGAAAAACAGTAAAAATATGGAAATTCTTGATGAACAATTTTGCTTAGAAGGCTCATTTCAGGCTTTTGAGAGGGGAGAGTTGGGCCATTGTGGTGGTACATTGAAAGGTCGTGGTAGCCGTGCGACTACCAATTTACTTGGATGAATATCATGGCAACAATTCACAAGGAAATTGAAATCAACTTCTGGTTCGGGTCAATTTGCAAATTTCAAACTCTACATTTGAGTGTGGTGAGCCTGGTCATAAGTAAGCTGAATGCTCGGTTGGAATCTACAATCAATTTGGCCAAAGAATTTGATGAGAACACTGAAGAGTGTATGCCAAAGCTGATCCAATTTATGATGACAACAAATGCCAGGAAGAAGAAGACATGACATATGATGACTAAGAAGAGTTTTCTTACACCCAAGCTTGGATATGAAGAGTGTATCCATTCTTTTGTCTTCCACGCATTTGTAATTTACTGAAAGGTTCGCAAGGTGATCATTGATGGGGGAAGTTGTGAGAGTCGTTTCACAATAATTTGTTGATATTCTCAGGCTAAATATCGTGAAGGATGTTGCACTGTATAAAATCGCATGGTTCAAAAAGGGCAATGTGGTAAATGTAACTGTAAGTAGTCTCATTTCTTTTTCAATTGATAAAGACCACAAAGACGATAGGTGATGTGATGTTTACCCTATGTATGCATGTCACTTGTTGTTTGGAAGACAGTTAGACAATTTGACTGAAAGTCGACGCATGATGGGTGGAAGAACACTCTACACATTTTTGAAGGATGGTGTGGAAGTTATTCTTAGACCCACAAAAGAGGTTCTTATGCCTAAGTTCATACAAGGGCTTAGGTACAACTTAAGCGGAATCACACATGTCTAAGTTTATTGAAGAAGCATAAGAAAGTGGAATCACACTTGTCTTAATTTGGATGGAGTATGAATTTGCAACCAATACCTACGGACATTAGAGCCCTCAATGAATAAATTTGTACATTACTCTGGCTGATTTACCGGATGGATTTACCTCATATCCAGATATACAACTCCACACTGATTTCATCTCGGGGTTTAGTTTGCCAAACAAGGCTGCTTACTAAATGAGGTCATTATAGATTACCGGTCAAAGACACATCATTGGTGCATGAAGAAAATTTAGTTCTTTGAAGGATCTTCATAGAAAATCATTTTGTCATAAAACGAGATTGGAAAATAAAATGGTTTTGGGCAAGTCAAATCCTTCAATCAAAGTTGATTTCCACACCACCTTCTCTATTCACTCTACAAGTCTTGTTAGATACTTATTTTCTTTCTCAACTCTTGGATTGAGTATTAATTTTCTCAGTCACACCTAGCATCAAAACTACCTCTTGCTGCCATTATGAATCACAATTTGTAATTTTAGTGCAAAGAGAATCCTCTATAAAACTAGTGATCTACACAGAAGCTAGATGTGAGGTAGGATTCTTTGTTAAAATAGACAATTGGGAGAGCAAGCTGCAGCCTCCATGCCATATCCAAATTTGCATTAATATTAATGAAATTTGCTTTTTAGCAAATTAAATGATCTATTAACCTAAAACTCTACCCCGTAGACTTAATTTCAACCCTGCACCTATTCTAATCTGAATTAAATAACTGCTGTTAATAGAACTTAAATAATAATTAACCTTAATTTCTAATATATGTCTACAGTACTCCCAAGTATGTGGATTCTCCTCACAACCATGGGTTAAAATCTCGCAAATCCGTTACGTACCATTTGTTCCGGCCGATATATTGAATGTATCGCCAATACATTGATTAATGTATCTGATGCAGAAACTAACAAGATGCAAATGTGATGGGCTGAGATTAATAAAAAATTAACATAAGTAATTGAAATATAAATAATCTAACAAATTAACACAGAAATTAAAGTAAATTTCAATTAAATAATTTGATTTAGCCCAAAATTAGTGTTACTTTCGCTATATGTTCCCTTTAAGATCTAGAAGACTAGGGTTCTTAGCGAATAACTAGATCTCCAACAGTTTAGGGTTTCGAATGAACTCACAAGTGGGTTCTAAATTCGGGTAGAATTAACAGGGAAGGATTCTAGGTATGTAAAAATCAAAAGGCTTAGAATGGAATTAAATTAGGATACGATTAAACACTTACACAAAAGACTGAGGTAAGAGCAAATATGATGGACTGGAAAGTTGGACTCGCACCAAACTGTACGCGGGTAGAAGACTCGCTCTTCTAAATTTTTGAGAGAATCACACTCTCGAGGAAAACCTTAATAAAAGTTCTCTATTTGCATAGCAATAATTCATAATCATTCATTTCCAAAATAGTCTTTACATTGCCTTTTATATGCAACTAATCAAACATTCGAATGAAAAAATAACTGACTCACGAACGTCCGTCCTATCATCACAGATGTTCGTCATGGATTTGCGGACGTCCGTCAAGTTCGAAGCAATTCCATAATTTTGAAATATAAACTAACTAAAACCATTAACTAAAATCTAACTAAAATAACAGATGCCTGGCAAGTATTCACGGGCGTCCGTCATGCACTAAAACAAGAAGCTTCTAATTTACGGACGTCGGTCTTGAAGTCATGGGCGTCTGTGATTCATTTATTCAGAACACGAGTCTTCATGACGCTTCTTTCGCCTTTGATAGATCATAGGTGATTCTTTAAATCAGATGCCCCCATCAATTCCCCGGGGTTAGAAGAATTCATCCCCGATGAATATTGGCTGTGATGGTGTTCGAAAAGGTCCAGATCAATCTGTTGGAACTTTTCTTTTGTGAGCTATGTATTTTCTGAATCTGATTTGTTCTGCCATTTGATAAGGTACTTTTGAAATCCCCCTTGGTTTGCAGAGACAATCTGATCTTCCAAAATATTCTCAATTATCTCACGAGATGGACACGTGGGTGGAGGTAATGGAATAGGGAGGGAAACAGAGATAGGATCGGATGTGAAAGGTTCAAAAGGGTTAGGTGGTATAATTGCAGGGTCATAGGATGGTACGAGATCCTCATTGAAAGTTTTACTAATACCCAATTATGGTGGTAAGCAAGGATCAAAATATCGGGCAAAATTTCAGTTTCGGGCATGACCGAAACCGAAAATTTGGACCAAAATTTCGGCCGAAAACTGATAATTTGGCCGAAATTTCGGCCGATAATTTGATTGTCATACAAAATATGATCGAAATTTCGGTCCAAATTATCGTTTCTATGAGGACTGAAACCGATAATTTGGACCATATATTTCGTTTATTTCAGCCGAAATTTTGATCCTTGGTGGCAAGTCTAGTACATAAGCATTAGGACCGACACACTTCAAAATCCTATAGGGTTCAACACTACGAGCCTGTAACTTCTTAGCAATTCCTTGAGGGAAACACTAAGATCTAGTTTGAACCATCACAAAATCACCCTCTTGAAATTCTTTGAACCTTCGATGAGAATATGCAAAAAAATTATATTTTTCATTACTCACATTAATTCTGCTTTTAATCCCAGCATGAATGCGATGTACAAATGTATATGCAGACTCTGGCAACCTCTGATGAACTGACATCGGAATAAGATCGATGGGTGTCCTAGGTTTGTAATTGTGCACAACTTGAAATGGACTCATCCCAGTGATTCTATTAACTGAATTGTTATAGGCAAACACTGCGATAGGTAGGATGAATCCCAACTTCTAACATGTCCACCTACAAGACACCTTAAGAGATTTCCTAGATTCTGATTGACAACCCCGGTTTGTCCATTGGTTTGGGGATGATATGCTGATGAGAATTGAAGTCTCATCCTCATTTTATGCCACAATGTCTTCCAGAAATAGTTGACAAATTTAACATCTTTGTCCGATACAATGGTTTTGGGCAAACCGTGTAAACGAACAAAATCACTAAAGAAAACTGTAGCAATTTTACTTGCATATGAGGTTTTTGAACAAGCTATGAAATGGGCCATCTTCGAGAAACGGTCCACAACAACAAATACCAAATCATGCTTGCGGAGGGTCTTAAGAACTAGCACAAAGTCTATTGAAAGATCTTGCCATGGAGTATGTGAAACAGGTAAAGGTGTATATAATCATGTGTTTTGCTTCCTTTGTTTTGCCAATTGGCAAACGTGACATTGATTGATGATTTTGATAACATCTCATATGAGATTGGGTTGATAAAACCTATCTTCAACTAATGCAACAATCTTGTCGCGACCGAAATGCTCGATGACACCTTCGGCGTGTAATTCCCAAACGAGGAAATCTCGTAGAGAAGTGCGGAGAATACACAAGCGGTGTTTCAAAAATAAATACCCATCGTATAGGGTATACGTACACTCTTTGAGATTGGTCACTCACAAGTGAAGTGTACTCTTCTCCAAAATCTGGACATGTAGGATAATCATCCAATAAGCGATCGAATCCAGTCACCTTAACATTCATGGAGTGCAACGTTGCTACCCTACGACTAAGTGCATCAACAACCCTATTCTCTACTCCAGCCCTATGTTTTAGTACGAAGGTGAACCCTCGAAGTTGTTCAACCCATTTCACATGTCGCGGGCTTAGTTTCTTTTTGAGAGTTCAAAAATTTCAGAGCTTCATGATATGAGAACAGAAAAATTGTTGCTATAACAAGTAGTGTTTCCAATACTTGAGAGATAGAACTACCGCATAGAATTCTTTATCATAAGTAGAATATTTCTGCCTGAACCCAAGGATCAAAATTTCGGCCGAAATGATCGAAATTTCAGCCAAAATTATCGGTTTCGGTCCTCATCGAAACGATAATTTGGACCGAAATTTCGGTCCAAATTTGTATGGGATCCAAAATTTGCCCGAAACCGAAATTTTACCCGAAATTTTGATCCTTGCCTGACCCCATTTAGCTTTTCACTGAATAAGCTATAGGGTGACCCTCTTGGCTCAATACTCCGCCAATACCTACTCCTGACGCATCACACGCCACCTTAAAGACTTTAAAAAAGTCTGGAAGGCGCATAACAGGAGCCTCAGTCATACGGGACTTAATCTCCCTAAATACTTTTGCCGCAACAGGTGTCCAACTAAACTCATTTTTTAATGCAATCGGTGATAGGGGCCATGATTTTACTAAAGTTACGGATGAACTGTCTGTAAAATGTGGCTAACCCATGGAAGCTACGTATTTCGTGAATGCTCTTGGACTCAAGCTACACTACAATAGCCTTGACCTTTTCCGGGTCCGCAGTCATTCCTTCAAAGGCTACAACAAATCCTAAGAAGATGACATTAGTCGTCATGAAAGTACACTGCTTTAGGTTTGCGTATAATTTCTCTCATCTGAGAGTCAAACAAACTTACTTTAAATGGTTTAAGTGTTGTTCCTTATTGCGGTTATAGATAAGGATATTATCGAAGTAAACCACAAGGAACTTGCCCATGAAAGGCCTCAACACTTGCGTCATGATTCGCATAAATGTGTTCGGGGCATTCGAAAGCCCGAAAGGCATGACAAACCATTCATATAAACCATCTTTGGTTTTAAAGGCAGTTTTCCATTCATCTCCGGGATGAACTCGAACTTGATGGTATCCACTCTTCAAATCAATCTTTGAAAATGTAGTGGCACCAACCATCATATCTAACATGTCGTCCAGCCCCTCGGTATAGGAAATCGATACTTGACCGTGATTTTATTAATAGCGCGGCTATTGACGCACATCCTCCAAGACCCATCTTTCTTCGGTGTAAGCAGCGTAGGTATGACACATGGACTCGATACTTTCCCCGATAAATCCCTTCTGGAGAAGTTCATCAATTTGCCTTTTGAAATCCGAGTTTTCGGAAGGATTCGTGCTATGATGGGGCAAATTAGGGAAAGTTGAACTAGGAACCAAATCAATAGCATGTTAAATGTCCCTTAAAGGTGGTAACTCATTCGGGAGGTCTATGGGAAAGACATCATGAAACTCTCTCATCATGGATTCAACTTCTTTTGGAAACTTAACACTCAACTCATTGGTTGATTCCAAAGTAACGAGAACATAAACAATGTTCTCTTCTATAACACCTTGTTCAAACTCTAAAGGGCTAACAATGTTGATGGCTTTAGTTGTCTACTCCCTCTCAACTAAGCCTTTATCCTTTGCTTTGTTTGTTTTCACTGTAGGCGCTCTAGGAGGTAGAAGATTTATTCTAATCTTGTCACCTTTGTGCATGAAAGAACACACGCTCGATTTGCCGAATAATGTAACGTTTTTGTCATACAACCAAGGCCTCCCAAGGATGATATGCTCAACATCTATAGGCACAACATCACACCATAAGGTGCCCTTATACGACCCAAACTGTATAGGAACCTGACACTTGTGTCAAACTGGGATGGATGATGAATCGACCCAAGCTACTTTATAAGGTTGCGGGTGAAGTGCGGGTGCTAGTCCCAAACGAGAAACTGTGCTTTCGGAAATAACATTGGTACAACTTCCACTATCGATTATGACTTTATAAGCTTTCTCACCACACTTGGTTATGGTATAAAAGATGTTATCCCTTCGCCAGTCATCACTCTCCTTTGATTGGGTTATAGCATATCTAACCAAAGAGCCTGCGAGGTATTATCGTCCTCTTCAACAGGGTAGGAGACTTCCCTAAGACAAACTACAATTCGTTTCCCTACATGATTTTCATCATTAGGGAATGATTCGGTTTATAAACTGCTACTTCTCCGTTGTTCATCTTCAATTTCCTCTGTTATGAACAAATTCCGGGAAGGGCATTATGCTGCAAAATGTCCAAAGCCATGACACCTGTAGTACTTGCTTTGACCACCATTCTTGGGGTCCTCTAACATTGGACTCTTAGCCTTATTAGCTTTAATCACTTGTGTGGCAAGTGAATTGGACCTAGCTGACTGGGTGTTAACAATAGACTTAGATTCATAATAGTTAGACTTATAACCGGGCCCACTAGTATCAAAACGTTTGGTTTGAGGGGTCTTAAGGTATTGTTCTAACTCTTCGACTCTAGAGAACCACTCTTCTAGATCAGTAACAGGATATGAAATAAGTTCCTATTGTAATTTTGGGCGGAGGCGAAAATTACAATGGGATCTTTGTACATTAGCTTGGAACATCAAGTTTTCGAACTTATCAATGTACTCTCTGACCGACATATTCCCTTGGCGAAGTGATTGCCACTGATCAAGAAGATGTTCATCATAGGATAGGGTAACATACTTCTCACTTAGTTGGATCTTCATGTCTGCCCACGTGGAAATGGGAAGAAGGCTCTGAGATTGTCTACGACGCTCGATACCCATCAAGTACTTGGCCCATAAGCTTAACTTTGGTAAATCGGACTTTACGCTCATCGGACATGGCATACCAATCAAAATAGGCTTCCATGCCATTCACCCATTCTAGATAGACTTTAGGTTGTCTTTTTCCATAAAAAATAGGAGCATTCATCTTGACAGACTTCATGATTTTGTCATCTTGATTGGGTGGAAGATTGCGACAAGGAGGACCGTCTCTCCTACGATCATTGATGTGGACTCGAAAATGATCATCAGTGATAATCCCATTCATTTCTTCAACACGGGTTACCAGATTCTCATGTCGAGTTTGTTGATCACGGAATTGATTTTGTAATTGCGTATGGTGATCAAGCATATGGGCTTTGGAGATCTGCCTGACTCGTAGCCAATTTAGTTGTAAGTTCCTTAATAAGGGCTTCGATCCTAGCGGAACCCATAATGACATAAGACAAACGAAAATGAAACCTAGAATTTATATGAACACTAACAAATCCTAAACTGACAGAAGCTCTGATACCAAATCTGATGCAGAAACTAACATGATGCAAATGTCATGGGCTGAGATTAATCAAAATTAACATAAATAATTGAAATGTAAATTATCTAACAAATTAACACAAAAATAAAAGAGAATTCAAATTAAATAATTTGATTTAGCCCAAAATTAGTGTTACTTTCGTTGTACGTTCTCTTTAAGATTTAAAAGACTAGGGTTCTTAATGAACAACTAGATCTCCAACAGTTTACGGTTTCGAACGAATTGACAAGTGAGTTCTTTCAAATTCGAGTGACATTGGCAACAAGGAAGGATTCTAGGTATGTAGAAATCAAAAGGCTTAGAATGGAATTAAATTAGGATATGATTAAACACTTTCACAAGAGACTGAGATAAGAGTAAATGTAATGGACTGAAAAGTTGGCCTCGCACCAAACCACACGCGGGTGGAAGACTCGCTCTTCTAAATTTTCAGAGAATCACACTTTCGAGGAAAACTTTAATAAAACTTCTAAATTTACATAGCAATAATCCATAATCATTCATTTCCAAAATAGTCTTTACAATGCTTTTTATAGGCAACTAATCAAACATTCGAATTAAGAAAATAACTGACTCACGGACGTCCTTTCATCACGGATTCATGAACATCCGTCATGGATTAACGGACATCCGTCAAGTCCAAAGTAGTTCCATAATTTTGAAATATAAACTAACTAAAACCGCTAACTAAAATCTAACTAAAATGATGGATGTCCGTCAAGTATTCTCGGACGTCCATCATGCACTAAAACAAGTTTCTAATTTACAGACGCCCGTGATCCATTTCTTCAGAACGCGAGTCTTCGTGATGCTTCTTTTGCTGTTTTAGTGCATGACGCTTCTTTTGCCTTCGTAGATCATAGGCGATTCTTTGAATCGGATGTTGCCATCAGTATCGCTAGTACAATTTTTTAATGTTTTGAACGTATTGCCAATACATTGAATGTATCGCTGTTACTTAAAGTGATCCTTTAAAAAATAAATAAAAAAATCGAATGATACATTGAAAAAAACAATGTATCGTTTGATACAAACGATACATTGGATGATATGAACGATACATACACTAGTCGATATTTGGTGTATGTATCGTACCATTGTTGTCTGATACCAGTACATACTGGTATCGGATGATACGTACCGGTATCGTCCGAGATTTTGTCCCATGCCCACAACCCTACAGCTAGTTCATAAAATTACACAATTGGTTGAGCTCTTTTGGGAGAATTTGGTAAGCCTTCGAATGATTAGTAATTTCATTATTTCTTGAAAGGAGTGGGGACATGGGACCTGCAAAGCTGACCCAAATATACTGGACAAGGCAATGATTTTATACGTCTAGATTGGCCTTTGATCCAATACAACTTTGTGATACTTTTGTTCAATACATTATCAGCTATATATACACACACACACACACACACACACACACACACACGTGTGCGCGCACACACACACACACACACACACACACACACACACACACACACACATATATATATATATATATATATATATATATATATATATATATATATATATATATATATATGTGGGAGCTGGTTAGGTCTTCCAATGGAGGACGGTGACCGTCCTCCAAGATACATGTGACATTCAAAACACATTTTGGGTGCCACTATATATATATATGGGAGCCTGTTAGGTCCTCCAAGATACACGTGACATTCAAAACACATTTTTGGTGCCACGTGGAGTACGGGTGAGTTGTTTAGACCAATTTAAAAAAAAATATTTTTAACGCACAAGTCAAACTTTGACTAGTTCAATGGTCCAAATTTTATTTCTAAAGATGAGTTTTCAAAAAAAATAAAAATATTCAAAGATGATCTAAGCAATGCACCTGTGCTCCATGTGGCCTCAATAGTGTTACGAGTGCCATATGAGCTCCATGTAGGATCTGATGATGGTGATAAAAGGGAATAATGCTATGGCTCATTTGCCTATAAAATCGTGGCTCACGTGAGACGTGTGATATGTTAGCCATGAGTCAATCGTAGATAGGGCTGGCTTTAAGAGTCGACTGATGCAGCCAATGGTTGGCTCGAGCCATGGACTTATGTCCCATGAGACTAGTGAGAGGTTACCGATATATATATATATGGGAGCCGGTTAGGTCTTCCAATGGAGGACGGTGACCGTCCTCCAAGATACATGTGACATTCAAAACACATTTTGGGTGCCACTATATATATATATATATATATGGGAGCCTGTTAGGTCCTCCAAGATACACGTGACATTCAAAACACATTTTGGGTGCCATGTGGAGTACGGGTGAGTTGCTTAGACCAATTTAAAAAAAAATATTTTTAACGCACAAGTCAAGCTTTGATTAGTTTCAATGGTCCAAATTTTATTTCTAAAGAAATACATGGTAAAGATGAGTTTTCAAAAAAATAAATGAATTCAAAGATGATCTAAGCAATGCACCTGTGCTCCATGTGGCCTCAATAATGTTACGAGTGCCATATGAGCTCCATGTAGGATCGGATGATGGTGATAAAAGGGAATAATGCTATGGCTCATTTGCCTATATAAAATCATGGCTCAAGTGAGACGTGTGATATGTTAACCATGAGCCAGTTGTAGATAGGGACTGAAAATGTGTGTGTGTGTGTGTGTGTGTGTGTGTATATATATATATATACATGACTCATGGTTCATGGCTCACTTTACTAGTTGCAATTCCCTTGTTCATGGTTCTGTCCTCCATTGAAAAATGTCTGTGTGTATATATATATCGCACGAGACGCCACGTGCGCCATCAATAGTGAAGCAATTCCCCTGTTCATTTTTCTATCGTAGTAGGCTCATGGCCCATAAATTTATTTATTTATATTTTTGTTTTTTATAAAATCCCTAGGGAGGTCTTCGGGGGAGTGGGTGCCACGTGGGCATTTTAGTGCCATGTCGTACCCAAATAAATTCTATGCCAGCCATCTTGGTTGGTATAGTATACCAGGAAACTTTTATTCAAAGTATTATGTGCATTCGTATATTAACCGCCGATATTACATACTGTATAATATATTTATTCGAAATATATATATATATATATATATATATATATATATATATATATATATATATATATATATATATATATATATATATATATATATGTGTGTGTGTGTGTGTGTGTGTGTGTGTGTGTGTGTGCTCGCAAAGAAGCGATAAGTTCATGTGGCTGAGATATCTATGCTGAGGTGGATGCCTGTAATAACAAAGAAACAATAAACTTAGGAATGAGCGAAGAGGAACTTTCAGGTGGGGAATGACCGCCACAGACTTGAAACAGCCTTCGAACGAAGTATTGAAATGATAGAAGCGCAAAGAGGAGAAAAGGAAGATGAATAAAGACTAGCAAAGAAGTACTGAGAATGACATGAAGGGTTCTGGAATAAAAAGCATATAAACATGGAAACAATTGAATGTAGAAATATGACCACTCGCTAAGCCAATCCCAAATAGATGGGACAACTCGATGATGGTGATAACAGGGAATCATGCTATGGCTCATTTGCACACAGGTGTATTATGTAACATCACATCTTTACCCTCACTCGGCACCTACATGCTCATCAATCGGTCACCTCTGGTATGCGTTATAGGCCAAAAGTTGCATGAACGAAACAATCTTATGCATCCATTTGATTCTTTTGTTTTTCTAGTTGTACTGTCATTGAATCTTAATTGTAGGTTATTGATCATCATTTGTTTTCTGAAATTTTTAGGTTGCAGTCCAACTAAAGAGGGGAATATCGATAGAATTATTGGGATTGATGCAGGTGTATGTTGATTGTGGTAGAGATGTGTATTTTATACTTTGGTGATGTGATGTGCAATGCTATCATCCATCAATAATGATGAATAGGAAAATAACGTCTAGAGTGAAAGAGGCTGAACATTTCCTCTATAGTTAGAAAAAGGGAGCATATGGTTGGTTAGAGTGGCAGAGGGATAATGAGCTTCCATCCATTATTTTTATTGAGATGCATAATTTTAAAGAGAAATTTCTTTTTGACTTCATTATTGTTACAGGCTGTATAATTGAAACTAAGAACTATTATGAAAAAATTTCCACTAGCCCAAATCAAATTTTCCATAGTTGTATTCGCTGATCAAAAAAATTTAACCGTAGTTGTGTTCTTGGGTTGAGATTAGACATCTAAACCTAATAGGGCCATTCTTCTCCTTAGGCCAACATTCATGGTCAATCTTCTTATTATCCCTTACTATTAATGCAACTCAAAATTATGCGATGATGAAGAAAGAGAAAATTTGAAAAATTGGAAGAAAAGATAAAAGAGAAAGGAAACCTAAATTTTATTCACTTTTATGTTTGACTTATTTTCATGTACCAAAGACTTCAGATTGATGCAACAATGATCTTATTTTAAAGCTTATTGAAATAGCTTTCTAACGAGCTGAAAAACACACAATTTCGATGAGTATTGAAGACCAGTTTTCAAAGTCTGCATTGTATGTTGACGAATATAGGATTATTTATTTTTTAATTTATACTTGTTTATTCTAGCAAATAGGATTTTTTTGTTAGAAATAAATTTAGTTTCCTTATTGTTTGGAACACTATTTTCTTCATATGTAAGGTTTTGATTAAAATATGTTATTTAGTTTAAAAAGTTTATTTGAACTATCCTTTATTCTCAACTTGAAAAGACTAATACAGCCTCTTAATTGTTGAATTCTACATATTTTGGATTTGTTAATATTATTTTAGAGCTTTTAAATTTTTTAATTAGGTGCGGTTAACATTGGTGTGCTCTGACGGTAACCGGCAGAGAAATTTTGGTGGGCATCTCTTGTTTTAACTACCATGGAAGGCTGATTCCTATCTTCTTGCAGGCATTTATTAGTTTTTGTGTAAAAAACTAGACTGTTTATTTTTTGATCGGTAATGTCCTATATATTAAAAACAGCAAATGAGAAAAAATACAAATTACATTATCTTAATTTTTGGTATTGGTATGTCGCTGTACTAATTGCCCGTTGATTTGACGTTATCGGCTTAATGCTTCCGTTTACATCAACTACTAATAACAATTTTGTAATCATGGACTCATTTCTATTTGTTTGATTATTGTCTCTCCAATCATTGTTTCTTACAAATTCAGGACATTGTTGCTGATTTTTTTCTCGTATCATGCTTAATTTGTAATTTCTATGCTTCTCATTCCCATGCATGATATTGCCCACTTTAGTTGGGTAATTTCTTTCATCTTAACTAACCTTCAAGGCGTAGGCTTCACTTTAGAGTTGATGTCCAGATGGATGCACTAATGTTTGTTTTGGCTTTTAGATGCATATTTCTTCAAATATTGTGTCCTTTTCTTTTGATATTCTTAAATTAAAAGTGTCTTTTTATTGAATAATAGGATATCTTTTCCAGCTACTTCTGGAGTTTCTATGGATCTTATTTTTTTACTTGGTTGGAGATATTCTTCTATTTCAAAATGATCACTTAAGCTACGTCCTTATTTCCATAAAAATTCCAGGGTGCTTTTTTCAGCCTTATGACATTTGGGAATAACTGTTATGCAGAATCAACCATCTAGTTCAGTGGAACAAGAAGGATCTCCCAAAGCAGAGGGGCCAAAAGGTGGCCTTGAAAGTGATGAGCTTCCAGAAGACAAACTAGGAGGTGCATATGATGGTGTAGGCCTTCCTGAAATTGAGCAGCTGCTGAAAAAAAAGACATTTTCCAGGTTAGTTTGAATTGTTCGTTTTCTGCATTATTCTCATCTCAAATGTGAGGTTCATGTCTTTTTTTAAAATATTGGGATCAAGTTTTTAAGTAATTTCTGTCCATGCTGGGGAGTGAATCATTTTCCCCCCCTGCAGATACCATGGATCAAAATCTCGGAAATCCGATACATATCGTCCAGGGTCCGGGGTGATGCGTACCGTTTGTAGCGTCCGATACATTGATTAATGTATCGCCAGTACAATTTTTTAATTTTTTGAACATATCGCTGATATATTGTACGCATCGCCGGTACATTGAACGTATCAGCGGTACATTGAACGCATCGCTGATACTTAAGTGATCCTTTTAAAAAAAAATTAAAAAACTGGATGATTCATTAAATGTATCGTTCGATACATTGAAAAAGCCAATGTATCGTCCGATACAAATGATACATTGGAAGATACGAACGATACATACACCAGTCGATATTTGGTGTATCATACTGCTGTTGTCCGATATCGGTACGTATCGGACGGTATCGTCCCAGATTTTGACCCAGGGCAGATACCTCCATATTCAAGTTGAACATAAATCTGGTCCTGGAAAAGTATGTTTGTTGATACTAGAATCATCTAGCAACGTGCATATTTAATTAGGGGTACCTCTATTCGCACCAACACCTTTTCTGAAAGTGCCAACGCTCGAGACCCCTTGAAACCCATGACTGATTCGAATCAGACAATGGAGATCGTTTTTCACCCTGATCTTACACACAATGGATCCTGAGACCAAGATCTTACACAATGGATCCTGAGACCAAGATCTTACCATCATACGGTCAGTTTTTGTTTCCACGTATCATATATCCCAAAAACATAGTCCTAAAATCATGTTTGAGCCTGATGTGTGCCATATGATATGAGGGCCACCTTTTGCTTATCCGTGCCACGCGGAATAAAAAAACTGGCCAGCTGATTGTGCGCTCATGGTCCCAAGATTGTTTGTGTTGAAGATCATGATGAAAAAAATCTCCACCGTCTGTTTGAACCAGTCAAGGGTTTTCAAGGGGTTTTGGACATTAGCGCTTTCAGAAAAGCTGTTGGTGCAAATAAAGGTACCAATTTAATTAAATTACTAATAGCCTTTTCTACATTGTATATCTCATGTTTGGAGTTTGTGTACTTCCAATGTTGTACTTAAACAAAACATTGTCACCTTCGACATTTTGTTTGATAGTTCGGGCGACAATTGCTAGGTTATTCTTTGTCCAAAATAAAGTGGTTTTTCCAATCACTCCCCTCTGACGTTAGCTCTTTATGAGGTTTAACTGGTTCTTGCTTTTATTTAATTTGGTCCATCTTATTTACTTAAATACATCCTTTTTTGGCGAAAGTTTTAGTCACACCATTTCTGCTGCATGTATAGCTCTATCCCTTTCTCATAAGAAATCTCTTTGCAACCATGCAGAGATGAAGTCAACCGGTTGACAGAGCTATTGCGTTCAAGGACTGCTGGTCTGTCTGATGATAATGGATGTGGGAAGAAAAATTTAAAGGTAACGGCATCAACAGAAGAGGCTGAGGGTACATATGGCAAGGAAAATTTAAGAGAATCAGTCAAAGAAAGGGAGTTGGATCAATTGGACAATAGACTCACTGGGAGAATCTCATGCAATCTTCCTGAATTGAATGTAAGAAATCATTAAACCATTAGTTTTATGCAGCTTTTGTGATTCAATATTACGTAAACATTCTTTTACTACTGTCATTTCGTTGATCCTTTGTTGATTTCAACATGCAAGGAGTCTTTAGTTTCAAAACAAAAGACAATTTCCAATTCCATGTTTTAAATTTCTATGCACAAAATTCAGCTAAGTTTTCTGTGAATCATAGGTACATGATGCAGTTAGTGCTTCCCCTGTAGAAATTGCAAAAGCTTTCATGGGAAATCGGGCATCAGTATTAGGCTCTGGTTCTCAAAGTGGAATGATAAAGGATGAAATAGTCCCATCACATGGTGTTGAATATGCATCAAAATCAGTCATCCTGTCTCCTGTACGGAAGTCACCTACCTGCTGGCCTGGTGCCATGGTTCATGAGGATCGTAGCTATCTCACCCCTCAAACACAAAGAGACAGGCTTGGCCTACATAATTTGCCTCGGACTCCTTATTCTGGAGCAGTTCATTTACGATCTAATTCCGAGGTTCATGCTAGTATTGTTATTTCTGTTTTCGTTTTCATTATATGTTGGTGTATTTTGTTGAAGCCAGGTTGATTTTGCTTCTGTTGTGCCAGCTCCGGGGCAGTGGTGGAAGACCTCTCAACCTCTCGTCAACAAACTGGAAGAAATATAATAGTTCTATTTTTGGTGATGGCCAGGTATTATTTCATGCTTGATCTTAATAGGGGAAGTCATCAGTGTTCGTTAAATTGGAATAGAGTAGTAATGTTTATATAATTTCTCTAAATAATGGGAATAATCTGCTTAAATTTAACTTTATAACATGAAGGTAAATAAACACAAGAAAAGTAGGTCAATCTCAACCTGTCTTCTATTTTTTATGTTTGTGAGTTTCTTTCTTCTGAGTTTTGACCCGCACAAAAAGTTGTAATAAGCTTCATTGGTCGTCAAATATTATTTCTGTCACTTGTTTTTTATCTTGTTATTTCATTTGTGTCAAGGTTGCAGTGTTTTCTTTTCTGTCATCACACTTAAGAAACGGATAACTGGACTATATAGTTGAAATTGTTAAAACATATGTTGTGAGATTTACATGGATGATACATAGGCAATACTAAGAGTCTAAGAATGCTTTGAATTCTTTCGCTCATTGAAGCCAAGGGGCATTTTTTGGGGGTTTACTGATTGCTGGAGTTCTTTTTTACATTTTTTTTTCTTCCAATGATGCCTTCTGAATTCATATAAAGGCGATGAAGAGGAGGATATCTGATCTGGATGATGGCATTGGATCAGTTAGACCCGTTCATAGCATGCATAACTCTATGGTGGGGACTCCCGCTAAAGTGCCCGGTTCATTTCATCCTGGAAGTGACAGTCCTTCCATGTCAGGAAATTGTAATGGATTTAGTGGCAACAAATCTATCGTTCGGGAGAATATGAGACCTGGTATATTGAAAAATAGCATCTCAAAACCTAAGCACATAGATAATAAGACGCCCCGAGTAAGTTTTGGTTCTTCAACTGCTCACCCAGAATCTGGCGTGTTGGCTAGGAAAATCTTGGAACACCTTGATAGAACTGTTCCTACCCCCAAGGAAAAATCAGCTGAGTTAATGCTGGCCATTTCAAAAAAGGAACCCCCTCTCGAGTTTACTACCAACAAGCTGAATGACCAGTTTAGCAGGCCTGATGTGGCAGGTCCTGATTCTCGAGGCAGCAGTTCTTCATTTGGCCGGAATGTTTGTAGCCTAGGAAATGGAGATAAGGGGAGCTCTCTCTTTCAGCTTAAAGCCGAATGTAATAATGCTGATCAAACTACTGGTTCAATAAAAGCAAATATTTTGGCTTCTAATGAAGTTTCTAGTGTGAGTGCCTATGGTCATGGTGGTGGACAAATTCCTGCAAGAGTCTCGGTTGATTCAAAAATGATATACGGTTCTCAAATTGGCACCCATGAGGTATGACATTTCTTACCAAATTTTATCTTCTTCTAATAAAGTTGCATTCTCTGTTTAACTATTGGTCATTTAGATACATGGAATGTGATCTGCAACATTTACCTTGTGAGCTAAGGTTCAAATCTCACTGAGATGAGATATTTGTCCTCGACATCTTTGAATTTTGGCATCTTGCTAAACTCTTAATATTATCGGCTAAACACTAAACTCTTGCAAAACAGCCAAAACTCTTGCTATTATGGGATAAACTCTTGCTACATATATATATATATATATATATATATATATATATATATATATATATATATATATATATATATATTCGGCCCACCCTGATATTTTCGGGCGAAAATCCAAAATTTTGGCCAAAGTCTGAAATTTTGATCCTTGGTTGCAGTAGTGCACTTTGGTATATAAATGCACACACATATATCATATTTATATAATAAATATTGTTTTTTGTTAGTAGTGTTTCTTGTTTTTTTTTTCCTCTAATGTTTGTCTTTGTTTTCCAACCAAGAAAATTTACCTAGTACTGTCAATACATAAATTAACTGATGTGTATCGTACAGAATGATACATTTGTTTTTTCAGGGTGGCTGTTACTTACTCCTGTATCTAAAACCCTCTTGCTGAAAGGGACTATTTGTACAAGACACTTCTTTGTCTAAGCAAGATGCCTGTGTTTTGTTCTTTAATACAGAATCGGTTACACTCACATAGTTTTTTGTTTGTTTTTTTGGATCAGTAAAAGAAAAACTATATTAAAAACCAAAGAGAATTACAGAAGCTCGGAACACCACTGATCCAGTGAGGGACTGGATAGTGCATCAGGCCAGACCAAACCAACCAAAGGAAAAAAAGAAACCCCACTCACCCAGGACCAAAGAGATCAAAACTGAACCCCCCCTAACAGCAGGTAAAACTAGTTTCCAAGCAGGTTATTCCATTCCACCATATAATCAATGCCCTCAGCTTCCTTATTAGACAGACCAAGCTGGACCCAGCTGATCATCAAGTCTCTCACCTTCTTCATCAGCTAGTTCACAGGCCTCCTAATTTTCTAAAAATTCTGTCACTCCTTTCGCCCCATATGGCCCATATCACAGAAATCCCCTTTAATCCCATCAAAGCTGACACCATCCCAAGCAGCAATGAGTCTATTGCATTCATGAGGGAGAACCCAACTTACCCCAAAGGTGTTGAAAATTATGCCCCGGATATCTCTGGCCACCCAGCAGTGGATTTATCGTATTGATACCTATTTTGATGTGTGACATTATTACACTCATGTTACACTCACATAGATGCATGACACTATTATGGGCACATGAATTATTTATAAAAAATTATATCTATGATGAGTATGAATTTGTATACCTTCCCTGTGGGCACATGAACTAATTATAAGAAAAAAAAGGGGCAAATGAACTGCAAGCCGTAAGAGGGCCATGTAACTACTGGAAAGCAGTTTGATGTGCAAGTTCAGTCTTTGCAATTTGGATCAATATAAACTTATTGACATGGATTTTTATGTCTCGTTTTATCATGAAGGTTTTTGTGGAGAGGGCTCATAGTAAATACAATGACGAGAGCCAACAAGCACCGACTCCCGTAGACAGACATGGCATTTTTGGGTCTAATTGCAGTCCTGCAGGCCCCGAGTCGCTTCATATAAAAAAATTTCCACCTCATTCGTCTAGAAGTAAACCGAATCTAACCTCGATCTCTGTTATTAAGCAGCGTGGGAATCATATGTTTGCAGTTGACAATGGATCTGGATTTACTTTTCCTGTTTCCACTTCTGGTGTACTTTCTGAACTCCCAACGCCAACCATGATACCGAGTTTATTAGCTACCCAGATGCCAGATCCCAAAGAAGGAACTTCTGCTCCATCAGTCAATTTTGGCTCCTCAAGTGCTGACAAGGGACTTGTTTTTTCTTTTGTGTCTAATAACAGCTCTGCCAGTCTTGATGCTTCAACTCCAAAGTTCAATTTTCAATCAGATAAGGGCAAAGCATCTCTCAGATCCGCCAGCGAAGATGCCAGCTATCATTGACATACCCTGTAATGATTTATTTATTTATTATTTTTTTACAGTTTGATGCACAAGTTTAGTGCTTTGAAATTTTTAGAATTCGCTTACTAACCAATGTGATGAGTTCTAGCTGATTATCTGTTCTGTGGATAGTTTATGATATATATCCCCATAATATGCATGCTTGTAGCAATTTACTATTTCCGATGTAAATAAACATTCTTGCTGATTTTTCTTTTCTTAATGAATTTGATCTAACAAATTTGTGGGCAATTTTCGTTTTGGATTGTGGCAACTCTTAACTGCCACTAGGTTTGGGATTTACGATCCTACCCCTGCTTTTTCTGGGTTTTTCTCGCATTCATCGGGTAGCATCAACAACGGGGAGTTTACTTTTGGTGCTCATCAGCTTCACGCACTATTCAATTGAGCTCTTTCATAAGACCAATGGGGAGTTACTACATACTTATCATCTATTAGGCATTTACATTATTAAAATAGATTTTGGTGCGAGTTTCTTCTATTTTGGAGCACCATCTTGAGTTCACTTCTTGTTACAGCTTCTAAGTGGCTTTCGGCTTTGCAATCTAGTATGAAATATGGAGACCTTGATGGTAGACCGTAGACAACAGGTGCAAGTTATAATTGTTAGCATTGTAACATCTGACGGCATTCTTACCGTGAATCTGGCTGTCTCTGCTCCTCTTTCTTCAGGGAACTGAATGGCCTCGAATTCACACCCAAAGCAGCCTGACTTAGTTGTAGAGCAGGGACACCTGTCCGTAAAGTTTATTCAGAATTATGAAGTTTATTCAGAATTATGAAATCGTGGCAAATCTTTACCGTTTAGTAGCAAGGAATTCACATGCCTATAAGATGGACGAGCTGTTCGAAAAGACACAATAATATGAAGGCTGCCTCCAATATGGAAAAAAGGAGTGGTAGAAAGGTTATGTAATAGATTATTTCGTAACCCTGAACATTGCAGAGAGTTTTGCGATTTCGAAGGAATTATGGCATCTAATGTAGAAGGCTTGTGCAAATGTGGTAGAGACACTGTAAGTTCCTGAGGCCAAGAGGTTCATGGCTTCGCTAATGATTCTGCGTTTACGAGCGTGCTCATTTTATAAGGTGGTCATTTGGATAAATGGATCTCTGTCTCTTCAAATTGCCTGCAGATGCCTTCTGGGGTTACTTGTGTGGATGGTTCAAATCTTAAAGATGCTATGAACTGAAGTTATCCACGCTTAGTTTCTCACGATTTATAATCTCATCAAAAGAGGAAACCGTTGTGCTGTGGCTTGATATAGATGGAGAACATGGATCGCTTTCTTGTGCACTGTGGGGCAGCTACAAGTGTCAGTGCAGTTTCTCGTCTCTTTCATAAAGCTGTTTTTCCCAATCCTGTGGCTGTGATGTGGGCTTCATGGCTCGAAAGAAGCGGATAGGATTTTCCAGAATTCACAGGCGGCCTTTGGGAATATGGTTATATTAAGTTTGCCAGGGATAAGAAAGTGAAGGGTGTTGAATGGAGCGAGGGTCGGATCATGTGGGACTGCGTTATTGGTCACCCTGCTTAAATGATCTAATGGTGGTCAGGAGGCCCTTGCAGATTTTTCAGCGAGTTTTTTGGGCTTTGCTATCGTTCGTTCCAGAGTGTTGAGTTTAGTTATCCATTTTGGGTTTATAGGCTGCATTTTCTTGTGCTTTGGTTGTTTGCTGGCTGCTGTCTAAAGTTGCTTTCTTTAACTTTTGTAATATTAGCCTTTTTCTTCTTTATTAATAGTTCCGTCTACACATCTGAGTGACTTCATGACTTGCACGGACTTTCAAAGCATGGAAGTCCGTAAACGTCATGCAGTCATACAGTTTTCTGCATTTCATGGGTGGACTCCCATTGTAGACTAACTCTTATGAATATACGTGTGAGACTACCAATGGAAAAAAAAATTGCTATGAACTGTCGGAATAGACATTCAATATGTGAAGGTTTCTTCTATAATCTGACCAAAATCAGATATTACAAATCCAAATCATAATGACCATAAGTGGAATTATTGGAAAAGTAATGAATAAATTGTAACTTGTTTTAAGATGTTTAAAAATGAAGTCGGGAATAAATTGTAACTTTTCATAAGATGTTTTAATCATGAATAATTCATGACTCTTTTTAAACGTTGTAAAAATCTTATTTAAATGAAAAAAAAATCTTTATATATATATATATATATATATATATATATATATATATATATATATATATATATATAATTTCTTCCCTCTCGAACCCAAACGATTACTTGAGTTTGAAGAGAGTTGTTGTTGTTGTTGTTGTTGTTGTTGTTGTTGTTGTTGTTGGGTACCTAATACCTATTCATCATAGAAGGGCAATAAAGGCCTTAGAATGAAAAGACACAAATACCCATTATGCTTAAAAAAATTCAGTTAAAGCTACAATCAGAAATTAAAAAATTGCAAATAAATTTTTTATCTATGTAAATGTAAATACGAAAATCTTCAATTCATATATATTTTTAAAGCGTTTAATAATTTTATAAAAATATCCTTTAATAAGGATATTATTGTATAAGGACAATATTGACCTCACAATGAAGTGGTTGAGATTAGCATTGTCCATATATATATATATATATATATATATATATATATATATATATATATATATATATATATATATTTATTTATTTATTTATTGAAACTATTTTTTTTGGAACTGAGCTGATAAATCCTGGTTCAATCCGGTTTGACCGACCCAGTGTACGAACCGGTTTGATGTCCGGTCCACTTTTAAAGCATTGGCCTAGACTATAAAGTTTATGGAGTTCCGTTTATTCATGTCACGACTCCATAGACAAATTTGTTTATTTTAAACTCATGAAAAAACGTGAGGAGATTTGAGATTAATCCCTGCACCTAATATAATTTGTTTTTAGGACTTAAATTTTCATTTTGTATAAGGTGCAGAGGCCGTGCACTAGCTGTGGTGCACGAATGATCTATTTTGGTATACTTGCTACACATAGTTCATCAATGGAGATGTCTAGATGGTAATATGTAAATGAGAATCTGTTTCTTGTTTGTTAGAGGTTTCTAACCATATGATTGTTGTTTAGTGATCCATTTGAAGGCTCTTGATCAGATGGTAGAAATCATTCGATGTCACAGTCCTTGCACTTTATCTAACCTAATCTATGGCCATGGAACTGGTATAGGGTGTAGGGTTACCTTAAGTATTCAAGACAGTGATCTGCACCAGTGGTTTAAAATATCAAATTTCCTAGTTGCTCGGACAGCCCCGAGTCTGGGACGTCTCAGTGATATGGCATGAAACAAAAATAACCCTTTTAATGATTCTACACTATTAAAATAGGTGTTTGATCTTACACCTTAATAAAATATTTTACTGTTATGTCGTGTGGTAAATTTTGTGATTAATCTAAACATTCCAAGTAGTTGTGCATGATTAGAACATATCTTAAGTTAAGAAAACACACTTATAAATCAATTGCATAGTGTCCTATCAATGATTTTTAATAGTAGCTATATTAGCTGTAAAAAAATAAGAATAAAAGTAGATATTAGAGTGCACAGATTAGGCCAAACTACAATAGCTATTGACGAGATCATAACATATATAGGATACGGTAAGATAATTTAGTATCATATGTACAAAGATAATGATTAGTATCCTTTCAATGGTGTAATAGCCAAACGTCTTATATAAATTAAAATATAAAATGAATATTTTCTATATGGCATCTTAGGCGAAACATACCTAAATCTTGTTTTCCTTAGTCCGGATACGTCATGTCTCATCTCGTGTGATATTTCAAACGATGTCTGTGCCATGTTATCTATCTAAAGATCTGTGATGTTGAAGATTAGGATTGAAAAAGAATCTAGTATGTTATTCGAAGCCGATCATTTCACAGGGTGTTGACTCTTTTGAATCACATGATAGACATGTTTACTGGTCTCAATGACATAATAGACATGCTTTCTCGTCTCAATCACCCCATCATAGATACGTAGACATTGGGAGATTTATTCTTTTTGAAATCTGAGAAAGATTGGCAGATGATTTTGAGAGTCGGTGGGGGGAAAGATGTTTTATAGGAGGGGGTGGGAAGGAGGGATTCACTACAAAAAATAAGACTATTAGCGGCAATAAAAAACTATCGCTATTAACAAAAAACTGCCGTTAAGACCCTTGCTGCTAATAGTCTTAATAATATTTTTATTAATAGCGGCAGTTTTTTGGGAGCAAAAAACTGTCGCTAATAGTTTTATTTTTTATAGTGATTTCATTCATTTCTATCTACATTTCTTTATGCTTTCAATAAATCGATCATTTGTAGGTCGTCTTTTGCTTGGAGGCTTCGGCTCTCCATTGTTCTCTTCTTATTTTTCCTTATTTTAGGGTTAGAATATGAGAGTTTTATTCTCTTTCTCGTGAGAGTTTTCTTTTCCGAGGAGATCGCCTCTATAAAGGCTTTTTTGCAGTCCACACTTATTTCTGAAACGATTTTGGTCACGGGTTTTACCGACGTATTGGTAGCTTCGTTGTTGCGCGAACATATGCATTATATCTACGCCATGAGACATTATTTAAAAGCTTCGGTTAAAGCGATATGTGAATCTTTTGGTCGGTTGTTCTCCCCGTTTTCAACGTGGTGAGAGTTTTTGTGGATCGTGAGTTTGCCGATAGTGGTAGCGTCTCTTTGGGTGGATCTTTGGTGTCGGTTACCAGCGGATGTTCAGGATGGTGGTGGATTCTCAATTTTTTACTTTACTCTGAAGGTCTCTGAATTCCATGTCGTTGTTAGATGGATCTTGGAAGGCATTCAATTTCTTTTAATATTAGTTATTGTAACTACCACTCATTGGATTGTAGCCCTCTACTTTGTAATCGCCTATTTGAGGTTACTTATTTTCCAGTTTGTAATCGTTCTCCATTTCTAATGAAAAGGATAGAAGTTTTATTTAAAAAAAAAGATACGTAGACTTTGCGTATACCATAAAATGGTACACATGTTAACCCCACATGACACACATCCCAAAAAGTGGCCCGTATGGAACGAGTCGCTTACCGTATATCAACTCATGGCCATAGTTGCAAAATCAGGCTTGACAATAATTTGGCAAGGTTAAAATTGGGTAAGTTCAGAAAAAAAAAAAGGTTTTTTCAAAAACAATTACATGAAAAATTAAAAATGATTAAAATAAGTAACAATTTATTGAAAAATTCGCAATAAATTTTTAGAAATACAAGATTTTTTTAAAAATTCATGGGCAATTTGTGATTAATTTAGTGCACCAAAATATCGTAATTTATTTAGTTTTTTTTAAAAAAACTGTTTTTAATTAGTGTATATATGTTATAAAATATGAAAAAAATGCTCCACTAGTATACATGTTATAAAATATGAAAAAAATGCTCCATGTATACATGTTTTAAAGTATGAAAAAATGCTCCACTGGTATAGAGTTTTGTTCATTTTCTCATGGATCTATTGTGCACTAGTGTAATTGACTTTGAATTTTGAACCAGCAACAGTAACTGCTTAGCAACTGCTCCTGCAAAAAATTTTCTCTCCTCTGCGCTTAGTAGTAGGGTTGTGTAGAAAACCGACCGAACCTATTTGACCGATCAAAATTGACCGAAATTTTAGTTCGAGTTCGGTTTTAGGGCATATTGGTTTGGTTTTGATTTTGGAAAAGTGGCTTATCGGGTTATCGGTTCGGTTTCGATTTTGACATAAAAAATTCGAAACTGAATAGATAAAAAAATCGATAATAAGGTATTACTTAGGTTCATACGAAAATAGGTTGCAATTAAAGTTTCACTTTTAAAACCAAAACTTAAAAGTTAAAACGTAGAAAATAGAAAATAAAAGATAAACTTTAAAACTTAAAACAAGCAACCGGCTTCATCTCAAAGGAAAAAAAAATCGGCTACCGTCGGCTGTCCTTTCACTCGCCGGCGACGCCCATAACAAACCCACACGGCCGCACTCCATAGCAAACTACATGTTTCTCTCTCTCTCTCTCTCTCTCTCTCTTCCTCTCTTTGTCTCTATTCCTCTCTTTATTCTTCATTGTCTTTCTCTTATTTATTTATTTGTTTTTTAAAATTTTACAAATAAAAAAATCGAGGTTTAAAAACCAAAAACTGGCCGAACTGATAACTATAGGTTTGGTTTCAGTTTGGAGGCTTATCGGTTCGGTTTCAGTTTGAGAAATTAGAAACCGATAGTTATCGGTTCGGTTTAGCATGAAACAGACCCGATAACACCCTACTCAGTAGGAGTTTTCTTTTGACTTTTTTCAAAATCGTTTCTTCATGTAAGGGTCTTACATGGAGAGTATTGTATAAGAATGGAGTAGCAAATTGGTGTTGTCAGAGAAGAAAAAGATGAGATAGTTTTGAACTTGGATGAATCAACCTTTGTTGTTCATTTGGGCAAAACCTGTCTCTTTTGGGAAAAATTCTTACTACCAGGCGATAAAGGATAACATCCTTAAGTCATGGAATCTCCAATCGGATGTTAAGATTAGGGAACTTGCAGGGGAAGTTTTTTTGTTCAAATTCAGGCATATTCATCAAAAGTTGCGGGGGAAGTTCTTTTGTTGTCAACACTATTGGCAGATCGGGTGGACTTGCATTGTTATGGAGGGAACATCTAGATGTTACTATTCAGTCAAAGTTTCAAAACCACATTGATGCTATCATTTACGAGGAGGTAGGAGATAAGAAATGGCGATTCATTGGCTTTTACGGCGCTTCGGAGATACAAACGAGAAGAATCTTGAAATCTGTTATGGAAGCTTTTCTGTTCATATTCTCTACCATGGTTATGCGTGGGATACTTTAATGAAATCCTATCTCAAAAGGAAAACATGGATTGGGAGGAGAGATGCGAAGTTCCGAGATGTTGTTGATTATTGTAGGTTCATTGTATCAGTTATAACAGCCACACACTAGATACTAACCATGATAAAGATCATGGCTAAGGTTTATCCAATAACCAAATGGGATTCTATCATGGCTAAGGTTTATCCAATCTCATGTAAATCAAACTGAGTAAACCAAATGAGATTCTCTCCTACTGTCTAGCAGATTGTTATTTGGTTACAAACAACCATCAGTTATCCAAGAGTCAAAGGACTCTATATATTGTAACAATATCAAAGTTATTATGTCAAGTAAAAAGATCATACATGCAATTGTGCTCTTGTATTTAATTCTCACGGTTTTCGTATTCAGGACAAAGCTACGAACTGAACAATTCTCACGGGCCCATGTAATGCGGGATTGTATTCCATTCCTATCACGCCATCATCTAAAGTACTCCTCAGCACTCACTCATTCTCAATGCTATGGCATCACAAGCTTGGCTATCCTTCATCCAAAGTTTTTTAACATTCTGCTTCGATAATATCATTTTCCTAGTTCTAGTCTTTTTAATAAAATTTGTGAATCATGTAATGTGAGCAAGTCTCACAAAATACCGTTTTCACTTTCAATGTCAAGTGCTTCTTTTCCATTATAATTAATTCACACAGATGTTTGGGGTCCTTCACCTATAACTTCTTCTCGTGGGTATCGTTTTTATGTGTTGTTCATTGATGACTTCAGTTGGTTCGCATGACTTTATCCGATGAAAACCAAAACTGAGGTGTTTTATAAGTTTCTTGAATTTAAAAATGTGGTTGAAAAATAATTGTCCCATCCCTCGAATAAAACCAAAACTGAGGTGTTTTACAAGGATTTGAGTCTCTTTCTCACTCGGAATGACATTATTCATCAAAAAACATGTCCTCACACCCTCGAATAAAACGATGTTGCAGAACGCAAACACCGTCACCTCATTGAAACTACTTAAACCTTATTATGCCATGCATCAATGCCCCATTCATATTGGCTCGACGCCCTTTGCACTTCCACTTACCTCATCAACCACATGCCTACTTCCACCCTCAATTAAAAAACCCCATTTGAGATGCTCTTCTCTAACCCACCAGATTTGAATAGCCTCAGGTCCTTTGGTTGTTTGTGTTTTTCATGGTTAAGATCCTATGTGGCTCACAAGTTAGAACCTCGCTCACGTAAATGCGTGTCATTATTGGGTACTGTTCCGATGCTAAGGGCTATTGCTGCATGAATGTTGATAGTGGTTGTATATTCATCTCACGGCATGTCAAATTTTTTGAAGAGGAATTCTCTTTCTCCTCCATGGCACACAATCCATCACCCTCATTAAACCAACCCCTTGCTAAAACGCCATCAACAATATCCTCACCTTCACTTTCCAAATCTCGACAACTAATTCCCACCACTCATCACACTGCCCATCCAAACCAAATTTCTCTCAACGCTCCAATTATCCCAATGAGGTATACCCCCATTAGCCATACCATATCCACTCCCCCAATTAACCACACTACCACACCTCAACCAGTTCACCACACCAAGCCACCTCCACTCCAATCCACACCGATGCCCATCCTAGAAATCAATCCTCCATGTCCACCACTCTGTCCCACTTCCACAGTAGACCCTGCTCCACATATTACCCTTACTCTAACTATCTCACAGTCCAACACACCCTTTGACCAATTTTCCCAACCCTCACCTACTCATCGAATGGTTATCAGGCTCCAAAATGGCATCTCCAAACCAAACAAAAAATATGCCCTATCTGCAATCCCTGAAATCACCTAGCCACAAAACTTTACTGAGGCCTTAAAACAGGCGCATTGGCAGCGTGCAATGTCCGATGAATACAACGCACTAATTACTCAAGGTACATGGACATGGTCCCTAAAGCTCGCAATCGCACAATCATCGAGCGAAAATGAGTGTACAGAATCAAGACACATGCTAATGGATCTGTCTCCCGCTTCAAAGCATGATTGGTTGCGAAAGGGTTTCATCAAGAAGAGGGGATTGACTACCAAGATACGTTCAACCCTGTGGCCAAACAACCAACAATCCGAGTGATCCTTTGTCTTGCTCTTCCCTACAACTGGCTAATCAAATAGTTGGACGTTTCAAATGCCTTCCTTCATGGTTTTCTTGAGGAAGAAGGTTTTCATGCAGCAGCCACAAGGTTTCTTCGATACGAATTTTCCAGATCATGTCTGCAAGCTCAGAAAAGCACTTTATGGGCTCAAACAACCTCCGCGTGCCTGGTTTGATGTGTTTTCTAAATTCTTGCATGCGATTGGATTCGACATGAGCATGGCTGATTCATCACTCTTCATCCGGCACAGTCACGGGCACATCACCATCATTCTTGTCTATGTCGATGACATCCTAGTCACTGGAAGCAGTCAAGATCATATCTCAAAGGTCATTTATCACATGGGCCAACAATTCTCTATGAAAGACTTAGGGAATTTGAACTTTTTCCTCGACATTGCAGTAGTGCGCACACCTTTGACCCTTACCCTCTCTCAATCTAAATATGCCCTTACCATTCTAGAACGAGCATGCTTGACTGCAAAACATATTCATCCCCTTCCACATCCAAACAATCTGATCCACCTAACGCATTGGCCTCATATCACAATCCTACCCTATATCGCAACATTGTAGGAGCACTACAATATCTCACCATCTCCAGACCCGACCTCGCCTTCACTGTTAATTGTGTGTGCCAACATATGCACAACCTAAAAATCACCCACTATAATGCTGTCAAACGCATCCTTCGTTACCTCAAAGGTACTCTTCATCATGGCCTTCGTTTCCAAACAGGATCACTCACTCTAACCGCCTACTCAGGTGCTGATTGGGCGGGTGACAAGACCGGTCGTAGCTCCACTACAGGCTATTGCATTTTTCTTGGTCCTAATCCCATCTCATGGTGTGCTAAGAAGCAACAAACCGTTGTTCGTTCATCTACTGAAGCTGAATACCGGTCGTTAGCATATATAACAGTTGACATCACTTGGGTCCAAATGCTCCTCAAAGATTTGATGTTGCGCCAACCTCAACTTCCTACCCTATGGTGCGATAATATTAGTGCCATCTCACTCCCCTCCAATCCAATTTTTCATGCCTGCACGAAGCATATTGAGATTGACTATCATTTTATTCGCGAAAAGGTGATCAATAAAGAGATTCAAGTTCTCCACATCTCCACAATTGATCAGATTGCCGATATATTCACCAAGTCCCTTTCGTGCTCGCGACACAAATATCTTCAGAACAAGCTGACGGTGGATGATGTCCTCATCAGTTTGAGGGGGCGTATAAGTTATAACAGCCATACACCAGATACTAGCCATGATAAAGATCATGGCTAAGGTTTATCCAATAACAAAATGGGATTCTATCATGGCTGAGATTTATCCAATCTCATGTAAATCAAACTGGTAAACCAAATGGGATTCTCTTCTACTTTCTAGCATATTGCTATTTTGTTACAAACAACCATCGGTTATCCAAGAGTCAAAGGACTCTATATATTGTAACAATATCAAAGTTATTCTGTCAAGTAAAAAGATCATGCAATTATCTATTTCTATACATTGATCTTGTCTTCAAGGGGCCTAGCTAGGTTCTCATGGTGTAACGGTAGAGAAAGGAGGGGAAAGAGTCTTGGAAAGATGTTATGACACAGATTTTAGGAGGGCGATCCAATGGCATTAGATGTGGTGGAGCGCCAAATCTCATGTGAGTGCTCCACACTCTAACCCAACCCACACACACAATCATTAGTGTAGAAACTTTATAATTTTAGTTGGACTCGGTTACTAGCTAACAATATAGTATATTTTAGGAATAAAAAATTAGCCTTTTTATGCCCCATGATTCCCTAATTTTAGAAGGGAATTTGGGTTTTTGAACTTTTGCCTTTTTGGCAAACCATGCCTAAATTAAGCCTTTATCTTCTCTCTATAAACTCTCATATCCCTAGCTCCTTCCTCCCCCATCTATCTCTGCCACAGGCTGCCGCATCGCTTAATCGACGCGTAAGTTGTCGTGTCGCCGAATCGATCAGAATCAACCCGAACACGCTCCAACAGGTGGGTGCCCCTAAATCCATCTTAAAATATTTCAGTATATATGTTTATATATTTATATATGTATTTACTTATTTTTATTTTTTTAGAAACTCAAAATCAATCTAAGATCATAAGAACAATTTTAACTAGATATGTCGAGATATAAGGATTTAGCACCCTTTAATATAAGATTGAGAAATTTTACATTCAGAAAATTGATGTGCCAAAACAAATTGCTCTTAGATCTATATAGAACTTTTTCGTCTATATCAGCACATGGTTAAACCTTAGATTGGTAGGTTTATTTTATTTATTTATTTATTTTATATTTGTTTGTTATAATAGTTAAGTTGTATGCATCTAATAGTATATATTTATTAAATATATAAATGAAAGATTGTCAGCCAAAGCTTGACAACAAGTCTCCATCAATTGACGGGATTACTCCTCTTTTTGTTTCCTTTTTCTTTCTTACCTTCTTTTTGGGCTAAGATCTTTTGTGAAGCCTTAATGCATGCACTTTATTCAAATCAACTTAAAGATAGAATTTCTATGGGATAAGATGTGCAGCCAGCAGTACATTCACTTAATCTAGAAGTGCATAAACGCATATACTGAAACCATCAGATCTAGTGTTTTGATGGTATTAGATCCACCGTCTTAATGGCGTTAGATTCATTCAGAGAATCCATCATGATTTATGATGCTACATAAAGAACCGGTCTCACCTATTATTGTATTGTATTAGACACCTATTATTTTATTGCATTAGATGGTCACTTTGTGGAGTGTGAGTTACTTATAGCTGCTGAGCACAATAGTGGAGAAACCAATGATCGGTAAGTTCGATACTCCCAAAACGATTAAACGCCACCAATATCTTCCTTCCCAAAATAGGAAGCAAAATTTCTAAGCCATCCCTCGCTCTATATATATGTATACATATATCTGGGGCTGGATTTATAGGACCCGCAGCCCTTTTGTGTTTTATTTCTTAGGCGGGTTACGGTCCATGCGCTATCAGTAGCACTCGGGAAATCGGGTCCGATGTGACCAAGACTGGGAATACAATGGATTAAACTAAAGCCCAAGCCAGATCTGAGCATGTTTAGATTAGGTACAGTTTCAGGCAAGTTTTCTTTTTATGATTGGCCCACCTTGCATGGAAGCCTTTATAAAAATCCGGACAGGTGATTTATCTTCTATATTCACTTGATTGATTGGAAAAAACTAATGAATGTCAAAATCAAAGAGTCGGGCAGGGATAAAATAAATTTCGGGAATCGGCCCAAGCAAACGCCGACAATGCCGGTGATAGCTTGCCCGTGCCAACTATTGTAGTTTGACGTTTTAAAGAATTTTACCTAACATGATTAATTTGGTGCAACCACCCCCTTGGCACCATTAGATTTAAATAAAATAGGTTCAAGTTGGACCTGGTGGGCCCAATCCAAGAAATAGAGCCGAGATGAACCATCTCCGCAAAATGAAATTCTCGAGACATCTAACGATTCAGAACTCGAGAAATCGACACATAAATCAAGAAATTTGACCTCCTTTTGGAAACTAACAATCATGTAAGGATTGACCGTTCGATCTGAGGGCTTAGAAGATGAAATAGTTTAGACCCAAAGGCTTGACACCTTAAAAGTATCCTCCTTAAGTATCTGATGGTTCAGGTCCGCGAAACCTGATCATCACATGGTAGGTACACTAAGTGTGCACACGACTCCTAGATCTTGTGAAACGTTGACCGGAGGATCTAGTGTGCTAGAGGTCGAATCAAGATCGGGACAAAAGAACCAACCTTAGGTAAAATTTTATTGTCTAACCATCAAATGGTTTAGATTAGAGGATAGATTACTCAAGTTCATGCCTTCTTATTTTAGACTTTGGTGCCATATGGAATAATACATGGGTTACCTTTGACCCTTAATTTTTGAGAATCAAGGCGCAAGTGGCCCATAGGACCAACCTCAAAATGATCTCGACTGTAACACAATATAATCTAATGGATCAGATAAGTGCCACTAAAATTTTGAGGACGTGTTTTGAGACCCGCAAGTTTGAAAGATTTGATAAGGGATATGAACCCGTGTATAACTAAGGGGATTATTTGACCCGTCTCTTTGATACATTCTTAGGTCAAAATTAGAAAAATGTCTCGACACACTGACCACTTAGAAAAGTTTAAGAACCATGGGCTCGATCAATCTCTAAGCAATCTAACGGCCCATGAAGGTTTCTCCAAAATTTTTGTATGAAATATCTGTTCTTTTCAAATGTTAATTATTATTTTATATTCACAAGTATGTAAGGCGTATGAAATAGTTTCTTTTGGCTAAGTTAGTCCTTTCATCATATGGCATGTACCATATAAAAAATTCACGATAGGGTATACCCATAATAAAAAAAAAAAAAAAAAAAAGAATAAGCTATATCACACGACTTTTAAGCTTTCGTCATGGTGGGGTTCCCGTCACGGTCACGTGGAACTTAGAATGTAGGCATCCATGTACGGATGCAACACCTCTATGGGAGTATGGGCTGCCACACGAAGTACATCCAGGTTACTACGGAACCCGTCCCTTGGAAAACGTGATTTTGTGAATCTTATCGCACCGTGACTCACTTCAAATTAAATTTTAAGCAAACAATAAGAAATGATATGTAAGATAAGGTAAGCTACGAATACGGATAAGTTACGTTGTGAAGGCCAGCAAAATACAAATTAAGTTTCTACACATGCGATGTCTTGCGTGCCACCGCAAGATCCAACGTCTACAGCCAAGACGGGTCTTAAGGACAATGCGATACGACAGTATCCCGAACGTAAGGGGACACTGATTTAAATGCATGCAACCTCATCGGGCAGAATGGTGGTATACGATATGATATGGAGGTTAGGTGGCTATCTACACGTGGACCTCGCGTGATAGGCTCGAGCAGCGGCCCTGGCACAAGTCGTATACGTAAATTAAGTAAGATGTGAAGTACGTGGTGTAGGCGTATGGAGCAATATTAAGTTTTAAGATATACCACATAGGATAAGGCGACAAAGCAGACACAAAAAGAGATCAGTACTTGATGCATCATTTTCATTTCATTTTATGTTAGGTCTTTTTATTTTATGTTATGTCTTTTCTTTTATGCTATATTTTTCAGTTCGATATGATAGATATGAGATCTTAGATATTTTTGTAATTATTTATAGCTGTTCGGTTTATTTCAAAATGTACCGCAACTCAAGCGATTGCACACACGATCACCTGGGTATTTTATGGTGGATCGATTGTGCAACCTGATGAGTTTACGTGACTGAATAAACTCACCCCCTCCCCAAAACTAACAGTTGCAGGTGAGAACTCTGATTTTTCCATCATTGAGGATGGGGATGCTGCTTTTCCTGATGCGACTCATGAGAGTAAGGATGTCAGTTACCATTTGGACGAGGGAATAGATCCGGTGGACTACTTTGAGCATTGAGAGATTCTTTAGTTATAGTTTTTATTGTTTTCAGGGGAGATTTGTTATTAGATACTGTTAATTTTCAGTACCACTTTTGGGTTGCGTTGGGACTGATTTATCCTACGTAAAACCTTTGTTTGCTTTCGATTATAGATGCATGGTTAGGAATTTTCACTTACTATTATCATCCACGTTTTCTGCTGTTAATTTATTTATCATTCATCTTTGAATGCTTTCTTTTAATGCCTTGATCCATATACCAAATCGATATAAGAATTATGTGTATGTCCGCTTATCGCCTTAACAAGCGTGCGGTGTCATAACACGTAATTCTAGGCCCTTGAGGTCGGGTAAGGATTCTGGGTCGTGACAAAAGATTAGACAGAGCATTGGGATCGAGCGAGTGAACTGATTTGTATCAGTCCTACCAGGTGCGAAATTGGATTACCTTTAATTCTGATAATTGTTTGATGCCCATATCTTTGATCAACAGCGTTAAAAGACCAGGACATAGGCATAAAAGTTTTGATTTTGAGACAATGTAGGTACGCTCGGTGCGAGAAGATTATTTATGATAATTGGAACTCGGGAGGAAACCCAAACCCTATCATCGATGTTTCTATATCTATTCAAACAACGACAGCGGTGCTAGAGAGATGAAACTCAAAACACTTTCGGTCACATTAAAAAAAATCCGATAAAAAAATGAGCGACCACAATTTCTACGAGGCAGCATTGTGGATGGTTCTATGCAAGGTGAGTTGAAGCAACTGAGGTTGGACATAAATGAATTGCTCGAGAGGGAGGAAACGATGTGGAAACAGCGGTCGAAGGAATTGTAGCTAAAAAGCGGTGATAAAAATGCCGGGTATTTCCATGCACGAGCTGCTCAAAGACACAAATTGAATTACGTCCAAGGAATTAATGATCACAACGGGGGGCGTGGCACACAAACCCACACTAAAAAAAAATAGTCTTATTTTTTGTAGTGCCATCAGAGATTGAAGAAATTGTGGAAGGCCAATAATATGCAGATCTCTTCACTGGTGCAAATCTTGTCAGTATTCAAAGCTCGGTTACTGTGGAACAAAACAATTGGCCGGACCGTATTTTCACCGTAGATGAAGTTCACAAAGCCCTTTCACAAATGGCCCCTCTCAAATCACCAGGGCCGGACGGTGTGCCCCCAAGTTTTTATCAAAATTTTTGGAGTGTAGTTCGAAACTCTGTTTCTCTATGGTGTTAGCCTATTTGAATAATAATGCTGATATAAAAGAGTTAAACATGACGAATATTCTTCTCTTCCCAAAAATTAAGCAGCCCAAGTGTATGAATGAATATTTTAGGCTGATTAGCCTATATAATGTCGCTTACAAGTTGATTGCTAAAGTGCTGGCTGATCGTCTTAAAATCATCCTCCTTGATATTATTTTCAAAACACAAATTGCGTTTGTGCTTGGACGGCTTGTAACTGACAATGTCCTTATTGCTTTCCAAGTCGCCCACTTTTTTAAAAGTAAAAGGAAAAATGGGATTTTGTTCTCTAAAGTTCGATATGAGCAAAGCCTATGATAGGGTAGAATGGGAGTTCCTAGAAAAGCCTCGTGAAAATGGAATTTTCTTATAAATGGTTTAAACTTATTATGGATTGTGTCTCTTCTGTTTCGTTTTCTTTCAAAGTAAATGGTACCATTGTTGGTAATGTTACTCCTACCCGTGGAATTAGACAATGGAATCCGCTCTCCCCTTATCTTTTCATCATTTGTGCCGTGGCCCTCTCGGCACTTCTTACTAATGCGTTGAACACAAGACAGCTTTCAGGTATCAAAGAAATGCCCCAAATTTATCACATTTGTTCTTTGCGGACGATAGCTTTGTTTATCTAAAGGTAGACCTAAAAGAATTGAGGGAGGTGATCAGAATTCTCCAATTATACGAGTCCGCGTCGGGCCAAAAGATACATATGGAAAAGTCTGGCTGTTTCTTTTAGCAAGAACGTAGGCGTGTTGCATAGGAAGGAGATTTCAGAGATGCTACATGAGAAGGAGGGGAACAATTTTGATAAATATCTTGGGCTTCCAATATCAATCGGCCCATAAAAAAAAAGTTATCTTCGGTGGCTGGTAGACCGAGAGAGCACTAGAAAAAGCAGAAAGGTAATCCTTTTAAATGCAATGTTGATGGTGCATGAAACCCACAATCAAAGAAGGCGGGAATGGGTGCTATTATCCGCAATTCAAATGACTACTACAAAAAATAAGAATATTAGCGGTAATTTTTTGCTACCGCTATTAACAAAAAAATTATTAAAGGTTATTAAGACTATTAGCGACATTTTTTTTATTAATAGTGACAGTTTTTAGCTGCTAATAGTCTTATTTTTTGTAGTGAGCGCGCGATTATTGCAGCCATGATACATTATGGGGAGAACATTCCTAGTGCAAACAATTGCTTATTTAAAGAATATTATTAATGTGGTGTCTGATAGGTATGATAATGTATCTCCTATAGGCGATATCGTGAAAGAAGCAAAAGATATGTTAAAGTCTCCCGTACGCTCAATGTTCTTACCGTAGAAGAGATGTGAATGTTGTGGCTGATGCTTTAGCAAAATATGACCTTTCTATGAGTGTTTGGATTGAGGTTGTTCCATCAATTTTATCTAATCTTGGCTCATAGAGTGGGCATCATGGAAGCATGGAACATGGAATTAATCCCTGCAGATCTTGTAGCATGTGCAGTGAATAAAGGAAACCGCCATTGACTTCCTTCAAAAGAAGAAGCATATTATGTTGTCCGACAGGAATAATGGCTTCGGACTGATCTTACACCATTGAAAATATATTTTTATCTCACACTATTAAAGTGTGATTTATTATTATGTCCCATATATATATATATATATATATATATATATATATATATATATATATATATATATATATATATAGCCATCAGTGGAACATTTGTCGGCCCAAAGAAACACGCCTTACAAACGGATGGGAAATTAGGAACCAACCAACTGGTAATCTTTACTATAGCCATTCAAACTAAATCCAACGGTTGGGTTCCCAAACCAACTGGTAATCTTTAATATAGCCATTCAAACTAAATCCAACGGTTAGACATTATAGTCATCAGATCAAACGATTTAAATCTTTTAAATCACTATTTTTGGCTTTTGCACTTTAATATATATCTATTTTCACTATAAAAAAATAAGATTATTAGCGGCAATTTTTTAAACAAAAAACTATTACTATTAATTTTGATGTTACTAAAAAATGCCTTAACAGCAAGTTTCGCTAAAACACATTATTTTTATAGTGTTTTGACGCCCGATAAAAATCACTCAAATATTATATCATTGATGGTGTATCATTTTAGTGTTTACATGCCGGTCTGGAGAGTTGGGTTTTATAATAAATGATATAATAACACAAATATTTATTGATATGCATATATATGCATGCACACATGTTTTATGGGATAATGACTTATGACTGATGTTTAACTGATCTTCCGCTATTCAAATGTCAGTTTTTATCTCAAACAATGGAAGTATGATTTATCATTGTACCATATGGCACACATCTATGATCAATTTAAGTTGTCCAATTTTTCAATCCATCATTGGAATATGTCCCAATCAAAGGATTAGGTTTATAAGTGGATGTAAACCATCCAATAGGTGAACTCCAATATCATCAATCAAAATTAAGAACAATCGTTGATATTAAAAGTGCACAAATCATTTGATTCGAAACTCCAAAAAATGTGACTTTTTTATTCATAGTGTAACGACCTTGAAATCTAGAATAAGAACCTGACTGTTTCGATCTACGTGTCTGACACGGAAATTAAGACCGATTTGAAAATTATAATTAATATTAGTTGACATAAAATTTCACAATAGTTAGATGAGTTCACACATCCATTTTCGTTTAAGTCTGAGTTGTGTAAGGTGTCAACGTAGCACGTTACGCCGTAGTGACCGTGTGCGCGCTTAACACCAGAGTGTAAGTTAGGGACTAAACTGAAATATCAAAGATATTTCAGTTTAGGTAGCTTATAAGGGAAGGGAGAGACTTGGGAGAGAGGTGTTCTTCTTCATCCCCTTGCTCTTGAGCTAAGAATCTGTAGCTAGGTTGGGATTTGAGTGCGCTCCAAGAGGAAAGAGGGTTAGAGGTACCGAGATTATGCGTAAACCTTAGTAAGGATATGTGGAGTTCAAAGGGATGAGCTCAAGTACGGTCTAGGTGCGTGTGAAGTCTCTACGTGCTGAATCGGAACCAATTTTCTCCTTGTCGGAGTCACATTGGCGATTTAGCTCGAGTTCCAGATCTGAAACCCTCTTTCGGATCGATCTGTCGAAACCCTAAAGGGGCCCAATAAAAGGTGAGTTAGTATGTTTAAATTGGGCAAATGAGAGCCCTTATGTATGTATGTGTGTGTATTAATGGTTGCAAGAAACCATAAATGAGAGTGGGTCAAAATAGGGAAGATAGATGACCTCCATTAATGACAGAGTTTCTGTTATTATTGATCGATCAATGACAAGATTGATCGATCAATACTTGAGTGTCGATCAATGAAAGCCATTGATCGATCAATCTGTATAAGACAAAGAAGTGAACAGAAGCCTTGAAAATTCTGGAAGTTCAATGCACGAAGGGTATTGATCGATCAATTTGTGGATTGATCGATCAATCCTGAGTATTGATCGATCACAAAGAGGGTGATCGATCAACAAAGGTATTGATCGATCACTGGTGTGTATTGATCGATCAATAAAGCCATTGATCGATCAATCTGTATAAATTTTAAATGTGAACAGAAGGTGGAAAAAATGAGATTTTGGAACTATTGATCGATCAATAGGAGGCATTGATCGATCAACCAAACTGGTGATCGATCAATTTTGGTTGTGCTAAAGTGAGGAGAAAAGGGATTATTGATCGATCAACAAAGGTATTGATCGATCAATGATGAGTGGTGATCGATCAATAGAGGTTATTGATCGATCAACAAGAGGGATTGATCGATCAATAAGAGTGGTGATCGATCAATCACCCCTGTTTTCTGCATGTGTTAGTTTTGTGAATAAAACCTCACTGGACATTATGTCAGTTTATGTTTTGACATCCCTGACACTTAGAATACTATGTTTAGGGTCTAGGATCAGACCATGACTTTCTGAAAGGCTTTGGATTTGCTTAGAAAGAAGTCTGACCTGAGGTAGGGGAATTCAACTGAAATTGCATTTATTCTTGATCTCATGGATTCCAAATGTTCTACATATAACTGCATAGTCTGATTTTACTTTTCAGTCATGTTTAACATATGTGTGGCAACTCTGTTATGTATTTGACTCCTACTATCTAACACCTGCCATCTGTCATCTGATTTCTGTTAAGTATAATATGTTTGCATGTGATTTGAGGTTTAATACTCTGACGAATCCCACCGACTCGGCGGTATATCCGTTTCTGGCACAATCGTGCATCTGCTTGGAAATCATCGGCACAATTGTACTCCGTAGTTGAGGCATTGTTGCATTCCTGAAATTATTCATGTGAACGACGATGGTTGGGATTACCCATTGGACCAAATCTAGCTACCACGTGCTATACTCACGGGAGTTAGTTAAGTTTATTATTCTAAGTCATTAAACACTATATGCATAACATTCTGTAAACTCTGATACGATCTGCCTGCTTTGATAAATTCTGCATATTTGAAGCATCTGTTCATCTATTCAGTTATGTTTATATCTTCTGCAACCATTTTTTACAATTAAGATACAATTTTAACTGAAATTCTTCTACTGAGCTTAGATGATTAGCTCACCCTGCTTCTACAATAATTATAGATTCTGAGGCTAGAGTTCCCGGCACCGAGAGCGACCTTGACTACCAGCCTGATCTAGAGGCTGAGGCTGAGGACGAGGAGATTGACGTCCAGGCGGACGATTTCTATCCATAGTCTGGGTATACTAGTCTGCTGTTTTAAGGATTTTGTATAAATTTTGGATTATTATGTGTCTGATGGCCACTTCAGTATTTACTTTCTGTAGATATTTTTCTTTTATTGTGCTTTTATACATTCTATTAGAACCACTATCAGGAACCATTGTTTGGGTGCTGGATGTTCATCACCAATAGTTCTTCCTGGTTTCTTTTTTAGAATGTATATTCTTTTGGTATATAGAATTATATGTCTTAATTATGGTATTCATTTATTTCAAATGTCTTATGTGATGACTCGACCTACCACTACTGGATAGTGTCAGTTTGGTTTCCGCTATACGAGCAGACACTTTATGATTTGTCTTGGGGATCATTCAGAATATGATCCTGATGGCACAGATTTTCGGACGCGAAAATTCGGGCTGTCACACATAGACCTTCAATTGATGACATATCACTTTAATGATATGAATTTCCAAGATCATAAGCCAATAAATGGTGTAAGATCATTTAAACATTATTTGATATTTAAATGATGGTTAGAAGAGTCGGTCCTTATATTATAATAAGGGATAATGGCTCTTGCCCGACATTTAAATACCAAACGGTGTTTAAATGATCTTCCACCATCAACATATCACTTTTTTATCTCATACCGTTGAAGTGCAATTTATCATTCACTACAAAAAATAAGACTATTAGCGGCAGTTTTTTTAACAAAAAACTGCTGCTATTAGTGCTGTCGCTACAAAAAACTGCCACTAATAGTTCTGTCGCAACCAAAAAATGCCATAATAGCAAGTGCCAGCTGAAACCCCTTATTTTTGTAGTGATTGTGTCGTGTAGCACACATCCATGATGAATCTAAATTTTCTATGTAGCAATCCATCGTTGGAACATGTCCCAGTCAAAGAATCATGCTTATAAGTGTATGTAAATCATCCGATTGGTGAACTTTAATATTAGCCATCAAAATTAAGAACAAATCTCATAGTGCAAAGATTAAATAGTTTAATTAAATCTTTCAAAAAGTGTGATTTTTTTACCCGTAAACCTTCAATTAATAATATATGACTTTGATGGTATAAATGTCAAGATGATATGCAAATAAATGATATATGATCGTTTAAACACCATTTAGTGCTTAAATGTTAGTAACACATACATTCATTTATATGCATCCATGGATCCATAGAACATTCAGCTACATCCATCCATGCATATAGATATATATGAACTGCCATAAAAAAAGTAGTGGATTGTACAATATCAACGTACACAAGAAAAAATGCTTCTCTGTAACCACGCCGGCACGAGCACACAAAGTACACCGGCACCGGCACGCAAAAGTACTGAACTACTGATACGAAGGGCGCGGCAAACGAGATGAAAAATATAGAGAGAAAAAAGTTGGTTCTGCAGGCAGCTTTCCCAAAAGTGTTAAAGGTGTCAGAACTGGCGTTATTTCTTCTGATAAGACTTTGAAATGATATTGAATGAATGCCAACAAACCTTGATATGACGTTTCGGATTCTCTGCGTGCCGTTTTTCTTTATTTATTAATTTTTTTATTCTTTAATGTTGAAATCTACCAACAGTTGGTGATCCCTATGTACATACAATTATTACTACTCTCCGTTCTTCCGTGTAAAAAATTGTTCACAAAATTTTAGAGGAATTTTGGTGCCGGGGGTCAGACTAGAGTAAGCGCCTCAGCCACAACATCAATAGTCTCAGCTTAAATACATAGATTTCTGGGACCTTAATATATGTGAGATTCAGACTTTCACAGTTGGTCATGATTAAGTCAACCCTTGAACGAGGTTGTTTGACTTTTGTCTGAAGGGTATTTGCACCCACCTGCCCCTACTGTCAAATCACTTGCAGGTGAGGCTGAGTGGGTGCTATTAGAGTTTTGGTTGGTGCAACTAGAGGCACCTGGTTGTCAAGTTATGAATGACTAGTGAATCTTATCTGAAAGCTAATTCACGTTTTTTGAGATCCCTAACATCTATGTAACCCAGCTTTTTGACAGGATTGATAGAATAAAAGGCTCTTCTATGGTAAATGTTGGGCACCTATTTTAATGTGGAGCCATGACCATCTCTTAATTCCTTGACTTTCACCGATATTCGATCTTGATCAGACTATAGGAGAAGTAGCACATATTCTGATCTTTTTCCAACCTCCAACAAAATCTCATAATGGATCCAATTCATTGGTATGCGGGTAAAACACAGAATAAAATCTCAATTTTTTGGAAAAAAACGAAAAGATAAAATGTAATCTGGTAGATGCTCATGCACTATAGCAACTACGTTTGAAGTCCACATGACGATGATGAGTTCCACCATATCTTCTGAAAAGCTGAGACTTCTAACTGCAAGAGAGACTCCGAAATCTAAGCCAGTTGCACCCAGAGTCATCAAGTTGGGGTTCGGCCCGAATTTGGCCACGTCAAGTTCCAAAATAATTCAGCAAAATTGGACAAGTTCGGAAAATATTCAGAGAAAAAAATAAATTAAAAAGATTAAAAAGTATATATATTTTTAAAAATAGTTAAAAAGTCAGTTTTTATTAAAAAAGTTGTGAATTATTCACAAATTTCGTAAATTTGGTGACTATGGTCGCACCAACGTTTAGAACCAATCGGTATCTAAATAGGGAGAAATCAACATTTGGAATAATAGACATCAAGTTTTTTAATTATTGTTTATTGAAGATGATATGATGAAACAAAAATGCCAACATTCATTCCATACTAGCTTGATCTGAAATCTGAGCTCACATTTGAGAGACTAGTCAGACGAGGATGTACTTTGAAATAATATATTTTTTCAAAGCAGTTGGGAGGAACAATTAATCTGTGCTGGGGACCTAACGACCCACGTTGCACTTCCAATTTACAGTTTTATTTTTATTGTTTTGACACTAGACATGGAGCATGGAATTGGTCAGAATGGACCAAGACATGAATGGATCTCCAACTTATTGTATTTATTGCATATTTTAGGGCACTTTAGATTCCAATGCATACTTTCAACTAGTTTTAGACTATTATACTAGTTCGAACAATGTTAGAAAAATATGCTTATACAATTTTCAAATGCATGGTTCAACCAAAAAAAAACTAAATTTGGATTCATCCACATGGCATGTGATTTTTTTTCATTTAAAACAAAACTAATTTTTAGAACTTTTTGGCCCTTCATTTGATGGGTCCAAGATAGGGTAACACACTCCCAATCTGGTACATTGAATTTGGGTTTTGACTACATTTTCAATGTTACATATGGATCGGATGATGCCCAATATTTTTGGGTGATACCTGATTCTCTTTGGGATAGTTGCTATGACACCCGATCCTTGAAATCGTTCCACTTGGAGCTCATGCATGGATGAGCATATTTTTCTAAAACTGTTCGAACATGGATGTTAATGTAAAACTAGTTGAAAGTAGGCATTTTTTTTGCTAATTCTCTCTATATTTTAGCTAAATTCAATGAGGATGCTTATAAGTCACATGGTTAGAAGATATAGAACTTCAAAAAAATTGACTCTTTATCTCTGACTGAGAAAAAAAGAAGAAGAAAAGAACACTGCTGTACTATTTATATAACAAATATATCACCAAATTACTAATTTTTCTTTACTTATTTATTTATTCATTTATTGCAAGGCAAGCTCAAGCATTCCTAATTTGGACCTCTAACGGGATCTGGTGCAGTTGTGCTGGTGTGATGGCACCAAGCAACGATTTTTTTCGTCACATTGTGGGGTATACCTTCTGTGATGGAATTTAAAGAGCCAGAAAGGCAAATCATAGTACCTGTAATATATATATATATATATGCTTCTATGAGTTACTTTAATCAAAACATTAAAGACTGACTGTTCCCATTGATATCATTAGTTTACCAAGTTTTAAAGAGTATTTTAGTTCATTTAAAGCTTATTTGAAGCTGACATTCACATTTTTAAGGGTCCTGACTTCTGTAAAAGTCAAGTTTTTCCAGGATTGATGGTTAAAAGGCTTTCATAAGCTTGATTTCCTTAATCCGTAAAATTAATGGAAAGCAAATTAGTGATTCATACATAGTTGTAGAAATATGGGTAAGGACCCTCCAAACGAGAGTCCTTAGAACATCAGCAGATCACCATCCATCCAATTTGAATTGAACCTAGTACTTGGAAAAAATAAAAATAATTTAAAATAATTGGTGAAATTCAAAAGTTTCCAACTAACATTTTGGGCTACAAATATAGATAATTATTGAATTTCCAAAAAAGTATGTTTATTTTGCATATACCCCCTATGTTTTGGCATACTTATAAATGTCACCCTCTATTTTACTTATTTAAAATAATCCCTTAATTTATAGTTTTGTGTATTCCTTAAACTGCCGTTTCTAAAATAGTAAAGTGGCGTTAGAAAAGTATTTTTAACATGAGAAAAAAATAATATAGGTAATAAGTGTACTTTGCTTTTTCAAGATGGCAGTTTACGGAATAGTAACTCAAGGGATTATTTAAATACAAAACTATAAATTAAGGAATTATTTATAAATACGTGAAACATAGGGTGACATTTATAAATATGTCAAAACGGGGTATATCCAAAAAATACCCAAATTTAAATCCATTCTTCGCAGTCTATCATATAGGAATGTGATTTCCTGTCCACAACACAGCATGACTATTATTAAGAGCAGCATTTGCCAAATTATATTGGCATCACTCCAAACTGAGAATCTTTAATTTGCCAAATATGCAAGCAAACTACTTAATAATTAATTCAAAATATTACAAGATGTGGAGGGCATGCTTCATATATAACAAAAACAAACCGATCTATATCTCACTAAAACCACAAACTTAGTTTGGGGTGTTCCATCAACAAAAAAACCTTAGTTTGGGGTGCTACATGGTCATGGGAGCGAGTCTCTCAAGAAACACTGACCAATTTTTCCTTTGTGTTGGTTTCGTTTATGTACAGAAAATGGAGAGAATTACGCTAATGCTCCAAACCCTTCTCTGGGACCTTAGCAATCTCTACAAATTTGACCAAGGTTTGAAGGGTAAAATGGTCCCATTCAAAAAAAAAAAAAATTCCTACGGGATGACCAAACCCTTAGAATGCCACTCGCTAGTTAGGGGCGTCCTTCACTAGAGTTATAGAGTTCAATCCTACAATTGAGTGTAGATCATTGGCCATGTGATATAGACTTCAATCCTACAATTGAATAGCACCACATCCTCTATGTATTCTGCAGTCTCTCTTCGGGTATTAGGAAAATATAAAATAATTAACATTTTTAGGTCAAAGATGTCGATTTTTTAATAATAATATCACCCTTAAAAAATTTCAACCTTTGACCATATATATATATATATATATGGCCGGATGGTGGTTGCTTGACCTCTATATGTGCACATGATACCTGATCCTAAAATTGCATGCCACGTGACATCATCTAAATAACTCAAGTATAGGGTTCAACTTTATAACTGAAGTGCATGCTCTTCTGATCTGTCCTACATAATTTAATAAATTATTTGAATGAAATTATTAAAAATAAATTACAAGAGCATCAATTTAAAAATATCACAAAATAAGCTATAGAACATAGATTTTGACAGGCTGTGTCTACCATCAGTTGCAATTGGTTAGTAATTTTTCTCTTGGTTTGCTTGTTATGGGGCTTGTGGGTGATAGCGTTGCCAAAGTTTGCAGCCTTGTAACACTTGCATAGTAATTCATCCAATTTTTTTTCTTTAATTCAATTGCTTACTTAACAAAAAAAGAAAAAAAAAAAGAAGCTAACATTGATTTGGACATATAACATATGATGACTTTCACAAAGGCTGTTTGTTCAATCCTTTGTGGTCAGTCATTTGAAATGATCAAACTATTGTTAATTTTTTGTTGTTATTGATGCTAGTTCTTTTTTAAGTAAATTCACTTGGTTCAATAATCATTAAAGTTGAGCCTAAATATGGGCAAGGCCCGATCGATGCCTTTTCTCATAATCAGATGCAATCCTTTGGTACCGCATATGTTACCCGATTTGTTACACATGTGGCTTGCATATCACCAGGCCATTTTCCTTTTTTCATTTCCCTTTCTCCTCCTCCTAGCCACCCGAAACCTTTTCGATTTGGTGAATTTTGGATAGATCGATCTGATAAATTTGGATATCCGAGTCAAAACCAACTGGCAATAAGTGGAGAGGCCCGGGATCTTATAAGAGGAGAGACAAAGGCTAGGATCTCCCAATTTTCTAGTCTCTTGAAGTTAAAAAGTCTTAAACAAACATTGATAAAATAAAATATTGAAGTAGTTGGAATCCTTATAATAAAATCATCTATATAAGGAGGAATTACCTCGATGCTTCTGCTAAGATTAATATGAGGATTTTATTTTTTAAAAATTTGGTTGCTGATTGATGCTTTTTTTGTTATATTTTTCATTAAATTAAATATCTATGATAAAATCGCGATAGCTTACTATAATTGCCTTAGGAAGAAATGTTCCTTTTAAATTTGGTTTGTCGAAAGCATATGGATGAATTAGTGAAATTTCTTGCTTGACGTACTTAGGTGATTTGGTTTCTTAACTCATTCCATCAAACTTATCTTTAGATGCTTATATATAGTTCTTCTATTCTAATCAATGGATTATATACTAGTTATGTGAAAATTTTGGGAGCACTTAAAAAAAAGGATGCCCTATCTCCATATGTATATATTATTGCAAAAGGAGTTCTTTGTAGAAGGTTGTTTTGGCTTAGTGGAAGAAAATGCATTTGCCCTTCATAAATATGCATATGTTAAAATCCTTAGCACATTGACCCGCAGTTGCATTGGTATTAGGTGCCCAACCTGCGCACTGCGTGCCAATTAATTGTGCGCGGCCGGGGGTGCTGGTGCTTGGCTCAATCTTATTGTGCCAAAGTGATCAAAACTCGGGAGGGTACACAGCTATTTTAGCACTCAACTCAGTGACAGTATGCTTTTGAGCTTTCATTGATTTGGTGCTAAAATAATGTCCATGGATTAACGAAGGTTGGTGAGGGAGATTGATCTGAGCGCTGCAGGCGCGAGAAAGCCATAAATTATAGAGAATTATCGTAGTAATGATCTCATTTTTGGTGGAAAGCACAAGATGGATGATCATGGTAGGAGAATGGATACAAACTTGGATTCGAACAAATAACATCTGGTCCAACAAATAACAAACATGTTGAAAACAAGCTAAAGTTTTCATCTGATTCAACAACACATTAAGTACTTGGGAAGCAATAAAAGGCATCAATTTTGGTTCGAGGATTTGGAATCCTATCTTTTGTTGCATACTGCAGCCGCTGTCATCAGATGCTTCTCCGATCCCTGCACAGAATAACCCCAAATGAATAATCGACCATCAATCTATCTTTTTTACATAAGTCATCTTATCCTCCTGCTTTCAATAAATCAAGATCAATGCACCCTTACCACCAACCTCATCAGTTATATATTTTTTTCTCACGATGAAACCTAAAGATTTATGGGGTCCCATTGGACGACGGGATCCATGTACCAGGACTTTGCTCTGGAAAAAATTGAGGAACCCAATACCCGCGAAAGCAACTATAAACCTTGAGGAGGCAGGTTCAATGCTATATATATATATATATACTTTAAATGTTAACCACAAAAGTACATTTTTAACTTAAAATGGTTTGGTATGTATTCATGGAATCTATGCGTATGGTACGTGGCTTAGCAGACTAATGGGAAATGCACTATACAAACGCTGTCGTGCCACCTAATTAATGAAAGACATTAATTAAATCCGTCAAAAAACTGTCATTGAAATAAGCCATCAAGCAAAAAGAAAACACCCTTCTTTCAAAGAGGAACTAAGAGATCTGTTGTGTTATTAATGTTCTTCAAGGAAGGACTAGATACCACTATTACGAAGGCCATTATAAAATATATGCTGAATCTAAAATTGTTTTAGGGACTTTTAAGTTTTAATTAGACTTCAGTTGTTTTTTATAATGATTTTGTCAATGTACTTTCGAAATCGCTTTTAGAGTTACGCTATAATCGATGGATGGCCGATCGCCCACGACATGGACTTGTGATGCATTTCAAAGGCCCAAGCGGGACTCAGTTTGTGTGCATGCATCTCCATTGTTTACAATGGACGATCAGAATAATTACCAAGTCAGGAATCAGAGAAAAAATGGGCGTGCCAAAAAAGGTGTAAATATTGGTAAATTTTTCAAAATTATTTTGACATTTTTAGGTAAAAGTAATGAAAATATATATAATAATAAAAACAAGTATTATTTTTTAATAAAAATGAGAAATTTTTTGGGAAAATTTTGTTAAAAGTGTTTATGGTGCAGAAATCACGTTTTTTTAAAAAACTTGTAATGTTTTTTTTAATAAAAGTGTTTAAAACGAGTTTTTAAAAAAAAATACTGATTTTGGTAATTTATGAGATAATATGTATGCCCATTTATCGCCTTAACAAGCGTGTGGAGTCATAACACGAGATTCAAAGCTCTTGAAATCGGATAAAGTTTTTGGTCGTGACACTATGGAGATCAACCCATTGTTGGAATTTTTTTTGATAAAGATACGACTTCAGATATTTAATGGTGCGTTTGGAATTACCAAGAAATCAGTCATAAGTGATTTCTTGTCTTGTTAGAACGTAGTAATAATTCACATTGGTGCCACTTTCCAAGCGAAAAAGGAGTCCTAATTTCAACTGAAAAGGTAGCAAACCACAATCAATGCTCTTACCTGAAACAACATTTAATGAGATCTATTAGGACTGGAATCCATGTGGTTTGTACATTCAAAAACAGCCTTTAAGACTATCGTTTATTTGATTTAAAATGTAGCCATAAGTTTTTTGGGTCAAATAGTTGTTAGGATTATCTTTTGTTGAGGGGTTTACCTCTCCTTCAAAAAAAATAAATATATATATAGCCAAGAAATTTTTGTTCGTGGGGACTTCAAATGATAAATATATTGTTAGTAGTTATTTTACCATCGATTTGGGGGCTTATATACAAACAAAGATTATATAATAACCATATTTAATAGAAACTCTAAAGTTAAATGAGGATTTGAGTCAATTTGGAGGCTTCTACATCATAGATTTGGGGGCTTATATACAAACAAAAGTTGTAGAAGAATCATACTAAATAAAAACTCTAGAGTTAAATGGGGGCTTGAGCCCCCACACCCTTCTACGTGGCTAATATATATATATATATATATATATATATATATATATATATAGAGAGAGAGAGAGAGAGAGAGAGAGAGAGAGAGAGAGAGGACCTCTAGAACCCTTCACTAAGGTTGAACCTTAGGAATGGTGCCATTTGTGGCACTCTTTTGCTTGCTACCTAGAGTTCATCCCATCTTCAATTTTATCGGAACCAAAAAATATAGAAGAAAGTTATACCATCTTTATCAATGGTGATTAAAATGAGCGCTAAATGAAAATCTTTGATCACCATTTTTTTCTCGATCTAAAATTCGGGGTGGAGGGTCCCTTATCCTTTCATTTAAAGAAAAGAAGATTAATTCGTGAAAATCATTGATTTATATATATATATTTTTTTTTTCTTTTTCAATTTTCAAAAAAAATATATTTATATTTTTAGTTTTGTGCAAATATGGTTTAATTGGCACAGAGATTAAAAAAAAAGTGATTTTTTTAATACTAATGAATTTCGTTGTATTTATAAGCCACTAGTAAGTAGTCTTCACCTGATGGCGATTTCAATCATAGAAGTTGTAGGAATTGTCATAACCCCACAAGAAATCAACCACTTTATTCTCAGAATAAAAAAGGCTATACCCATTACCCAATGCCCGTGGCTCCTGCTTTTAGCGGGGTCTGGGAGAAGTAGATGATAGGCAACCTAATTACCCCGATTTTAGATAGGCTGATTCACATTATTAAAATAAAAAATTAAAAAATAAAAGCAAAAAAGCAAGCTCTTACCTCATCTAGCTTATTTTGGTTATTGGTCTCCAGCATCAACCCAAAATGAATATGAGGGAAGTGTGCCCACTATCAAAAGAAAGAATTTGAATAATTAAGCATCACTGTTTAATATTAGATACAGGTAAAGAAGGTTCTACTTGTAATACTCACATTCTTAGCAGCTGTACTGAATGCTTCTCTGTGGCTGATCTCCGGGTTGTTGGCCTTGATCCTCTGAATCTCCTCTCTGCACTCCACATTTATATCGACAGAAGAGAAAGTTATTACACTTGATCTCTGATGTTCTAATCTCAAAAATCATTTACAGAAATTTTATAAGCCTGTCTGACAAAAGATTCATTACTTAATGAATTGGTTATATGCAGATGGAACCCGCTGCCTCTTCTCCGGGGCTGCTTTGACACATAACGAATTTGTGAAAAAAGGCCTAAACATAGAAACCCTTGCAATTCAAGGAAGAGATCATGTGATTAATTAGAACTAAATAACTAAGAGTAAATGCAGATATTGAGTTTTAAATGAAAGCTTACGCCTGTTGACGACGGTTCTTTCTTCGGTATTAGGCATCATCGGTGATCGCATTGCGACCTTGTTGCATCTCGATGAAGACCCCAAATCGATCCGATAATCCGGCAACGCGTAGCTACTCGGAGCCTAGAAAACCAGAATGCAGCCGTGAGGAGAGAATTCAGAGCTTATTTGCCTGATCTTACCCTCTTACTACAATAATTGCGGTGGTCTTATGCATCTGAAATCTATAACACAATAGCTTCATGGGTTTAAACCCTAGTTCCACATTAGTTCATGGCTAATAAAATAGTATATATTTGTTTAACATTAAGCTTTGAGGATTATGGGATCTCACCCTTTCATCAAGATCAGGAGGAAAAATTACAAATGTACTTGAGTAACAGAAAGAATAAATCTAAACAAACAACCACCCCAAGGAGTTTCGGCATTGCCAACACCCCAAGAGTCCTTATAAAATAGATTCAAAACCCAAACAAAAATCTAACCAAGATCCAAGCAGAAAGTTTGGATTTTTTCTTTTGTAGGTAATAAAACAATTGCCGTTGTCATTTTTTTGGGTGGGTACGCAGAAAGTTTGGATTTTTTTTTCTTCTTTTTAAACAACAGCCTCATGGGTCTATACTAAGCACATTTAACTTCATGGGTTATTTAAATTTAATAATAATAATTTTTATTTTTTTGTGGGTAAGCAGAAATCTTTTAGATTTATTTTATTTTTATTTTTTTGTTGATCATATGAGGTTGTTGCCTTGCTGGGTCCTAACCCATTTTATCAAAAACTTTAGTAATATAATACATATGAAGTGAGTGAAATGGGTTCAATCAGAATGATGTTTTATGAATAGAAAGGAAACGATTGACAGATGGACATAAAGGATAGGCCGATTTACAGAATTGTTGCCGCCGTGGACTACAAGAGCTGATTAAGTTTAAAGGAGAGAGAATCAAATAAACCTGCGAACGTCGATCACATCAGCCGAAAAGAACGAGAAAAAAGAAACAGAAGCTAGAGAGAGAAAGAGATGCCTTCCTTGGTCGGTTAAGGTCTGACCATAAAACAACAGTTGCTTTATAATCCGAGCTATAACCAGAAAAGAATAGGTGGTGAAGGCGGCTGATAGGGTTTCAGTGTCTTATGAAAAGCTTGTTTTTCTCAAAAGAAGAAAAACGCTGGAACCCTAGATTTCAGAAGCTACAGTAGTAGCTATAGGTATATGGATAGAGATGGATGGAGAGATCTATTAAGCTAGAGCTCTTGCATGTTCTTAAAAATGGCTACTTTTATATATATTATTTTAAACCTGGATCTCTTGCCATGAAAGTGACTGTAGAGCAGCTGCCATGTTCACGGACCAGAGATTAGTGCAATGCCCACAGCGAACCGTAACTATGTCGAATAAACTGCTGCATGGGACGCTCACCTGCAAAAGCAAAAGAAAACGCCATGAAAGAAAGAAAAAAAGACTAGAAACCCAGATCACATTCAGATCACATCCAATCCATCCCGTGTGTTTCTTTCGTTTGGAATGTAATGGAAAAGCACTTGGTATCTTCTTCTTGCACTTCCTCTTTCTTTCTCTATACTCAAACTTCAGATGAAGGAGAGAAGAAAGAAAGAAACTCAGCTAGGCTGAAAAACCTAAATTTTAGTATGCCTCCATCATAAAAAGAAACCCCCTTCTCTCTCTCTCTCTCTCTCTCTCTCTCTCTCTCTCTCTCTCTTTATATATATATATATATATATATATATATATATATTCAAAATTCAAAAGAAGAGAAGAAAGAAAGAAACCCTTAATTTTATTATGTTTTTCATCATACAACGAAACCCAGTTTGGCTTTGTTTAGTGACTCTCATACATAATCACCAAAGCTTCTTTTTAGCTAAAAAAGAAAATTAGAAAGAAAGCCCAACTGGTTTCTTCTTCTTCTTCTTCTTCCTCTCTCTCTCTCCAAAACTTAAAAGAAGTGAAGAAAGAAAGAAAGGAAAGACGCCCAGTTTGGGTTTGTATGGTGATTGGTCTCTCATATATCATAAAAAAAAATTCTTTTTAGCTAAAAAACCTTAATTTTAGTAATTTCTTCATCATAAAAGAAACTCAGTTTCGCTTTGGTTGGTCACTCTCATACATCATCGAAAAAGCTTGTTTTAGCTAAAAGACCTTAGTTTCCTTTGTTATTTTCTTATGATCATTCTCCATTCCGGCTCTCTTTCGAAAGTCGAGGATTAGAACTTTTGTTTCCTGTCGTCACAAAATGCTAATTTTGACAAATCTCTGTAACTTTTTAGGTAATGAGAAAGGTATATGACACACAAGGAGGAAATCTAAGGATGGAGTGCTTGTCCTCTTCACTTTTAGCTCATTTTTTTCATCTCCCATTGGTTGAAGGGTCGTCTTCTCATCTTCCAAAAGCTAAATTTACTCAAATATCTCTCTCTCTCTCTCTCTCTCTCTCTCTCTCTCTCTCTCTCTCTCTCTCTCTCAAGCTACAGGCAGTTTATGCTATCTTCTGACTTTCTTTGACAGAAAGTTAGAAAAGGAGCCCCTTCAACGATGGAGACATTCGAGAGAAAAAACCCAGAAATAATTATTAATAATAATAACGAAACCATAGATCCCAAAACCAAGATCTTAGATGGTTTTCTTTAGACATTTTGAAGAACTATTGGAGTGAGAACAAAAAAGATACTGAATTGAAATAAATAAATAAAATAAAAAATTCATCGGATAGAAACTTTGGATCCAATACCGCAAGGAGAATATTGCAAAAGTTGCAAGGGATGTAACAGAGTTGTTCAGCTGGAATATCGATGCAGCTCGACATGTCTCTGTGGATCGAAGAAGAAGCTTTGATAGCTAACAGCAACAAAGAAGAAAGAAGGAAGAGAGGGCAGTCTCTTTAAACAATTTTTCCGAGTAACCTTTAAGTCGCTTTAAAAGAGATAGAGAAATTTAAAATGTTTTAAAAAATAAAAAGAGATAAAGCGGGAACTAGGGTACGATCAGCGGTTTTAGTTGTGAGAATAGTTGCTGAGACTGGGAAAGTGATCGAAATAGGGGAGGTAAGTGGTTTTAGGGCTGCAGCAACAGCGGTCTTAGAGAGATAAAAGCGGTTTTCCACATCAGCTTTTTGAGGCAGATTAGGGTTAGCGTAGGGGAGTATTCCGATACGCGGGCAGATGAGAGCTATTATGAATAAATGAGTGCGACCACTCTCCCCCTACTACCAGGGCGGACGAGGGGGGCGATATTAAATTATAATATGTTTTTTAATTCACACTCTTTTTGTATTATGGTGTGTAGCGCCATCATGGAAGATTGTCGTATCACGCAAAATATGATGATTTAGAATTGTCAAATCGATTGGTAATTTCCCAAATTATTACATCCACCGTACCATCTTAATTATCTATTTATAAACAAGCAGTTGATTGGATGGTTGTGATCAGGTTTAAAATCTCCGCAAAATAGCTAAAATAGCTATCCAAACGAAAAAGAGAGGCGCCCATCTGACTCCCTATCCAACAGCTATTTTTGTTATTCCCCATCCACTTGCCACTTTTATGGAGTCAAGGCTCGCTGTCAATAAATTAAGGCTTCGTTTGGGTTATCTCTTATCGATAAAGAGCAGTTCTTTCATTTTTTGCTCTAAAAAATTATTTTTATATTTGGTAATACGGCTTCTCACCTCATTTGTTATCACGGAGAGTAATTTTAAATGATAAAATTGTTTTATGCCCATTTTATCTCAAAGCAAATAAAATATGAGAGCAGATAAAGAGTTACTTTTTCTCTTATAAGAGCTAACCCAAACACTGTATTTTATCTTTCTCTCTCTATTAATAAAAACGAGGGCGGGGATACGCCACTACAAAAAAAATCAAAAATTATTAGCGACTATTTTTTTAACAAAAAATTGTTGCTATTAGTCCTGTTGCTACTAAAAACTGTCGCTGTTAGTTTTGTCGCTACCAAAAAATGCTTTAATAGTAAGTGCCGCTGAAACCACTTATTTTTGTAGTGCGTCCTCTGGCGTATCGATATCTCTGTGCCTATTGATATGGGCGCGACACGACACGTAGCGTCTGTTTGTGAAGTGATGGGTGGCATGTGACCTACTTTACTAACTAGGGTTACACTTTTGAAATATTTTAAAAGTTAAATACCCTTTCAATTGTCATTTTTAACTTTTTTAAAGTCTTTTTCTTTTCTCTCTCTTCTCTTAATTTTCCTAAAAAAGTATTCGACTTATTTTTTCTGGTATATTTTACTAAAAAAATGTGGCGCTGATATAGCGACACCCGATAGCGAGTCGGCACCTCGACGCCTTGAGTGCCGATGCGGTCGGGTGCCTCATTTTAGGGGCGTCGACGTCTCGTTTTAGGGGCGTCGGTGCCTCTATATCGAGGTACCGACGCTTCGCTAAAAAAATAAAAAAACGAGGTGATGGCACATTTTTTCAAGGGCGCCGACGCCTCTATATCAAGGTATTGGTGCTTCCTTTTAGGGGTTCTAGCAATCCTATATCGATGTGCCAGCGCTTCGATTTTAAAAAGTAAAAATAGAAAAAGGGGTGTTGGTGCCTCGTTTTAGGGGTGTCACCGCCTCTATATCGAGGTGCCGACTCTTCCCTAAAAAAAAAAAACAAAGGCGCCGGGGTGCTAGCGCTTTGCCGCCGGGGTGCCCGCGCTTCATTGCTAAGGTGCTTGCGCTTCGCTATCGTACGCCTACATTTTTTGAATAAAATATACCTAAAAAAGTATGACACTTTCTTGAGAGATGAGAGAGAAAAGAAAGAGACTTTAAAAAGACTTCTAAAAAAGTCAAGAATAACGAATGAAAAAGAATATAACTTTTAAAATATTTTAAAAGTTTAACCCTAGTTAGTAAAGTGAGTCTCATGTCACCCATAATGTCACAAAAAATGCGCTACGTATCGCACCCATATCAATTGACGCAGAGATATTTTTGCGTCGGGGGCATTCTCCCCTCTGCCTAATAAAAATTGGATACCTTTATTTACACCCGCCAAATCTTGAAATACCGCAACACCAAAAATCATTGATTGCTTTAATTGGACAATGGAGAACATTTTTTACTCCAATTTTCTACACAAGGGATTTTGAGATCATGGCGCACCTATCATATGGTTAGTTTTTTTTATTTCATATAACACAGATCCCAAAAATATAGCCCTAAAGTCACATGGCTCAAACATGAATTTAAGGTCACGTTTTTGAGATCTATGACATGTGGAATAAAAAACTAATTATCTAATAGGTGAGCCATGATCTCAAGCAAGGATCAAAATTTCGGTTTTTGTTTCAGTTTCGGAGGGGACCGTAACTGAAATTTTTGACCAAAATTTCGACTGAAATTTTGAATTTCGGTCGAAAATTTCAACCCCATACATTTAATGACCGAAATTTCGGCCAAAATTTTGATCCTTGATCTCAAGATCCTTGTGTGAAAGATTAGAGCGAAAAACGATCTCCATCATTAGATTTAAAGAAAATTTTATGATTTTTGACATAGGCGTATTACAAGATTCATAGATGTGAAAAAAATTAGGAGTAGCTAAAATAACTATCCTTGCTAGGAAATATTTTAAGAAAGTGAGAGAAAATAGCTAAAATAGAGAATGGTCTCAAAATGGGATTTTAGACATTCATATTTAGCTATCGATGTTGGAGATGCTCTTAAAAGGCATTGGTATGGGAAGTATTTCATGTAAACCTAGGAAGGTCGTAAAGTCAAGAGTCCCTTGCATTCAAAGGTCTTAAACCTAATGGTTCCCACTTGGGATTCAAACCAGTTGGACCTGACTATTGCCCTCGTATTGAGGGCAAATCATGATTTTAAACAAGTTATATTGTCTGGGGTGAGACTAGCTAGCGTGTATCGGATGAGCCGCTTTAAGCCTATTTGGGATTGTGTCCATGGTATCAAACTCGGTCTTAGCATCGAGTATTGGTCCATCTTAAATTAATATGTATAAATCGATATGGATGTGGTATCGGACCAATACTGGTTAGTATCATCCAATACTACCTAGGATGCGTATCAACTAAAAGAGTAACCGATACCACCCTGATATCAGGGTGGTATCGGTATTGGTTCTCAACAAAATTGATACGCATCGGTATCGGACGAGTTTTTGATACAATGCTTGTATCCATGGTTTGAAATCTCAAAAGTCCAAGATGTCTATCCAATGTAAAACAACAAAAACACTTTAAATGATCTTACACTATTAAAATAGGTATTACACTATTAAAATATAATTTATTATTATGCCATGTGACAAATATTTGCAATCAGTCAAAATAATCCAAGTGAGTAATCATGATTGGAGCATATCTCAATTAAAAAGTCACTAATTGCATAATGTCCAACCAATGAGCTTCAATATTAACCTTTAAAACATATAATATTAATAGAATATACACATCTGAACAAACATGATAGCTATTCACAGGCACATCACATAAATTGGATCCCGTGACTGAGAATATTTTCACGTGTATGTGACTATTAGTACTCTTTCAAGAGTATACTAATATAACATCTTATACAAATTTCACTTAAAAATAAAAGCTTTCGCCTCCGGGGGCAAGAAGTAGTTTGATTATCGTCATGCTGCACCCGAGACGTGAAAGGTATCGGCTGAGATGTCTCCTTGCCTGAATCACGAAACTTTTGGTTTGGGAAAATAAGACAATTGCTAGGAGCTACTATGATATCCTATGATGAGTCGCGCCATCATATAACAGCTCTTATATTAACGATGATATGTTAATTTTATGTTCATATTAGTTTAAGTATATAGGGTAGCTAATTTATGGGCACTTAGAGATATGGAAGAGGACAAGCACCATAAAAGCCATAGCGATAGAAATTCAGAAAGAAAAGAGAAAAACAAAAGATGATCAGATCTCTTCTTTGTCGGCTTAGCCAACTCGATGAATGGGCTAAGCATGATGAATTGGCTTCGGTCCTTTTCCATGTCTGGAAATGGATTTGAGGGAAATTATCGTGTGCATTCTCTTATACAATTGGCACGTCAAAGACGTCATATATAATTGGTTCTTTAATTTTTTCAGAATTTTTTTTGCCATTTTACCCTTATCCGCCCGAGACCTTATAATTTCACCTTTCATCTAACCGACGAGCGTAAAGCCGAGCCAGCTCCAACTAACATAAAAAGCCTGAAATACCCCTCATATCTTTTACCATTCCACATACTTTAAAAATAAAATATATGCTATTTTTAATATTTGTGCGAAGTGAAACACCATCTATGCCGGTTGATTTGACGGCCACTATGTAAAGATCATATATTCCAAAGATCGGCACCAAACATATCTCTAGCATCTTTTTTTCCACAATCGACTATCAAATTTAATGACACGTTCAACTAATGAATCGCCGCCGCTCAAATAATGAATCGTTATCGCTTGACTAATGTTATCGATCGACTAATGAATCGCCATCGCTCTGATAACAAATCATCATCCCTTTGATAACAAATCATTACCGGTCAGATAGATAGAAGTATTTTAATCTAAAATTAATGGGCTATACTAATTTTTTCATTCTAGTTGAGTTGGCTAAGATATTTTGCTTCAATGGGAGAGACCTAGTTCGATTCTTGTTACCCTTATTTTGCATGCACTTAACAAGTTTCGAAACCAAAATCACTTCCAATGGAAAGGGACATGCTACCGTTGCACTACATGTCATACTTAGGGCTCTCAATGGGCCAGATTAGGGCCAGGCTGGGGTTCAATCCGACCCTAACCTACTCGGGCCAGGTTCACAAATTTTTTAGCCCGGCCCTAACCTCGGTTGCGATGTACTCAGCCCAAGCCCGGCCCCTATAGGACCGGGCCGGACTGGGCTTGGGCATTTTTTCGACTTTTTTCAACTATTTTTTCTTAATAAATTTGGTTTGACTATTTTTTGGGGGCAATTTTTAAAATTTGGTTGGGCTTGGACCTTTTTTTTTACTACTAAAAGTTTGAAGAAGCTAAAATTTTAATTAAATAATTGTATTAACATTATAGAGGCTCATTATAACATCTCCAAATTTTCATGCCAGGTGCGCCCTGAGGTGCACGTGTCAGTTATAACATGAGGTACCGTTTCAGATTTTTTTGAATAAATCAATTGGAGTTGTTGTAGGCTCATTTGAAAGTGTTGGACAAAAGACTAATACCTAGCTTAGGTGTATTAGGCTCACAAATAAACCGAGTCACTTGGCAAACACACAAGAAAAGTGTGTGTGCTTCACATGGAAGCAAGACACATATATAAAAGGCAATGATTTAGGTAAGAAACCATTGCTTTTATTCCTTTGCCCTTGAATGAGAGAAATAAGAGAAGTGCTCCCCACATGAGATCCTTGCACGCTGAATCTCAAATTCGTGATCCATTCTCCACTCACAACTTTCCATCACTTTGATCGCCAAACCAAGGGATATCGTTTATACGACTGATTACGATCCGAAAGAGACATGCAAACACGTTCTATGAAACCCTCTCATTTAGAAATCCTTTTGTAGAGAGCCCCGTCGCGTGATTGTCGTAGCACAAGAAGCCTTAAGTAGAGTGTGTTTGGAATATTAGTTTGATTATGTGTGCGTTCGACACAAACATTAGAAGGTGGGTCTCAAACCCATTGGACTTGTGTGGAGGTACATTCCTCCGATCGTTGTGTGCGAGGAGCTTGTTAATTAGAAAGGTGAGATCTCGTGGTTAAATTGTGGTTTGAATTGTAATTTAATTTCCTTAGATTCGTGTAATTAATGTGAGTTTGAAGAGAGAAACAAGACGAGAGAACGAAAAATCTGAATTCAGGAAGAATAGCAGAAATTCCGATCGCTCGCGCGACCTTAAAACTCGCCTGCACGAGCTGAAGTGGCTTGCACGAGATAAGCTTCAAATAGGCTGAAAATTGAGTGAGAACAGTCGCTCGCGCGACTAAGTGTGTGTCAGGGAAAGTCGCTCGTGTGACTGTTCCAGTTTGGCTTATTTTGGATATGTTTCAGCAAAACTCCCAAATATTCGACTCGTATTATTTGTTGGTCATCAATTAATGACATTTGAGTACAATGTGATGTAGGTTGAGAATCGAGAACGTTGGTAGAGGAAAATTGCATTATTTTGCGTGTCTTGTAAATTTAGGTAAGGGAAATTCAATATTATTTACATTTGACGTGAAAATTCATAGATGTTGTGATTGTGATGTGATAAATGCGATAAGAGTTAAATGTTGACTTAGAAATCTTTTGAAATTGTATATCGATTATGAAAATTGTGAATTTCTTATGAGTTTTGTTTAGAATGTGTGTGTGAACTTTGAAATTAGCTATAAAATAAGCACACTGCACTGTGTTAAACTATGTGTTAGAATCTATACGATGATTTGAGATTTATGTGAACGAATACCTACTTGTGTACCAATACGGCGGGATATCCGAACATCATTACCGGCCAATGGTAAATTGTGAGCCGCACAAGTATCCCTCATAGCGCAGGGGCTTGCGCACTTCTGAAAAAAGATTCATTAAACGAAGATGATTAGAGGATTCCCTTCGATAAAATTGTGGCTCCCAATGCTATATATTGCTTGGGAGACTATTTAAGTTATTGATTTAAGTCACGTCATGAAATGTAATAGCATGTGAATTTCAAATTTGAGCAAGAACTTAGAAATTATCAAATTCTGAACTTGTCTTTAAATTTTGTATCCTATTTCGATTCAAACATCTTGAAATTCATTTGTAATTGAAATTGCTTCGAAAATCTGTCATGAAATGTATGCTTGAAATGATGATATAAATGCTACTAATATTCCTCTATTGAGCTTAAATTATTAGCTCACCTCTCGACTATACATCACAGGCACATGTGTTGATACAACAATTGAGGATTCAGGAAGACCCTAATTACATTCATGAGGAAGATTCAGATCTTCTGCCTGAGGAGTGCTTTCCTTAGGGAACTTAGAGTATTATTTTGAGATTTTGTGACTAGGGCTTCGTACATCTAGTGATTCTTTTGTTATAAAACTTTAGATTCATGTAATGTAATATAGTGTTTTGTGAACCACTGTTTAAGTGATAGTCGGCCATCCCTGGTGGTCCATTTTTTATTCTTTTGTTCATCTGTTTGTATGGAATTAGAACCATTACCCTGCCATATATAACGTTTGTTTATAAGAGGCATCTGCTTTAAATTTCGCTCAGCGTGTGGTGTACCAAGACTGTGTTTAGGGATCGCGATAGGTGATCTGACTGCACAGGTTTTAGGGTAGGAAATCCGGGTTGTCACACTCATATTCATGCTTGTATTTAAATATTTTATTTTAGTTTGTTGCACAATGATTATAACGGATAACAGTTAATTCCAAGGCGTTTAAGTAAATTATATTTAATTAATATATATATATTCGAGCCGGGTGTTGGAACACTCAACTCAAGCCCGGCTCGGATTAATCCAAGTTGCAACATATTTAGCACGGTCTGAATACCGGGCCGGGTTTGCTTGATAGAATGTACCACTTTTTCTAAGACGAGTGCGGGCCAAAATCTGATCCAGCCCGGCCCATGGAGAGTCCTAGTCATACTAATGCTCTGATGGGAACACTTTGTGTATATATTGTGACATAAAAATTAGCGATACATTATCAGAGCGATGACGATTTCATATCAGAGTGATGACGATTTATTATCAGAGCGGTGACGATATTTTATCAGAGCGATGATGATGTGTTATAAGAGTAGTGGCAATTCATTAGTCGAGCGATGGTGATTTGTTATAAGAGCGGTGGCGATTTGTTATTCGAGCGATAACAAATTGTTATCAGAGTGGTGGCAATTCATTAGTCGAGCGATGGCGATTCATTATTTGATTGGTTCATTATTGGATCATTTTCGATTTATTAGTCCAGCAATGACGATTGATTATTCGATCTATGACGATTCATTAGTTGAGCCTATCATCAAATTTGGTAGTTGACTTTGTTGAATCAAATGTTAGAGAGCAAGTGTCATGTTAATCTTTAGTACCTATGATCTTTACATTGTGGCTTTCAAATCGAACGAGTTAGATGGTGGATGCATTGAATCATACGATGGAGATTAATTTTCAACCCAATCTTCTACATGATGGATCATGAGATCTTGGGCATATTATCTTACTGTCGATTTTTTTATTTCACATTACACACATTCCTAAAAAGGAACCCGAAAGCCAAATGGTGCACATGTAAAATTATGTTAGGATCTTTATCGTGTGATTCGAAGCAATAAATGACGTAACGACGTTAAGGGTGGGGTGCGAGAGGATATTTTCATTGTGTGTTTATAACTGCCCAAATAAAAAACTCTTGGTTGTACAACCTTTTATAGGCTCTGGTGGTATTTTTGGCATTTTAGATTTTTGGGTGACGGCTTGGCTTGGAGCTGGTCGGTTAGGTGAAAGGTGAAACTATAGGGTCTCTAGCAGAAAATGGTAAAATGACAGGGGGGTCGATCCTGAAAATTTCACTTCTTTTTTTATTTTTAAACATTTTATCGGTATGAGACTCACACTGGATCATTGCTAAGTCTTCACTATTTTTATTTTTTTTTACGATGCCACACGAAATAGACAACCTGGATGTGCCTTACATATTGTAGAGAATATGATAGTTGAGGAGCAGTACTTGGAGAAAATTACCCACAACAAAGCACTCATATTGAGTGACAAATAGGAGCAGCACTTAGGGAATAAATCTCACACAATAAAACACTCATATTGAGTGACACATAGTTAATAAATCTCACCCACTAACCCTCACCTTATTAATATAAGGGTGGAAACAAACATGGAGTATAAAACCTACGACGTCGTCATAAAGAAGGGAGGATACCAACTAAGCTATCACTCAGTTAATTTATTTTTGTGACACTTGGCTAGAAGACACTCTTTTTAAAAGTGAATGTAGTTCATTCTCGCCTATTGAATTACCGATAGCACCTACCTTGAAACATCATTGACAACTTTGAATCAGTTGATGGAAATTGTTTTTTGTACTATGGATCTTGAGATCATGGGCGTACCATACTTGTGACAATCAATTTTGAATTCCATGGGGCACACATCCCAAAAAGTGAGCTAAAAATCATGCGTTAGCGCAATGTTGTACCATACTTGGTACTGAATTAGTTTTGGATTCCATGTGCCACACATCCCAAAAAGTCAACTTAATGTTGTACCATGTGATTCTAAAATCACTTTTTATGATGCGTATCACTTGGAATTAGAATTTTACTGTCACACCACATGGTCTCAAGATTCATTAATTGTGGGTAATGTTGTACCATGTGGGTTTTAAATCACTTTTCATGATGTGTGCCTCTTGGAATTAGAATTTGATTGTCACACCACATGGTCTCAAGATCCATTAATTGTGCGGAAGATTAGGATGAAAAATGATCTCTATCATCTCATTCAAAGAAGTCGATTGTTTTTAGCTTAGGTACCCTCAATAATTTGGTAGGTGCGAATAGAACTATCCTTTTTTTCCTTTCTTGGGTACCGTTATCACGAGATATTTCACTACAAAAAAAATTATTAGCAAAAAATTGTCACTATTAATCAAAAACTATTAAAAACTATTAGCGGCAATTTTTTATTAATAATAGCAGTTTTTAGTTGCCCCTAATGATCTTATTTTTTATAGTGTTTTTATCAAAGTGGATCCTCGAGGGCTCAGCTTCAGTTGGTATTAGCATAAATGCACGTCCCAACAGTGAGCGGGTCGATCTCACCCAACCAACTATTCGAAAGGCCAAAAGTGTACTTTTACTGATTAATACTACTCAAAAATATCTGTGCTTCTCCCAAGGTATGATGATTTTAGTAGAAAAAGATTGGCCTATGCACCACCGTTGGTGCACCTCCTCTGCACCTAATACCAACTCTTCCAACTGTATCGTCAACAAAAAGGTGCCCTGTGAAGTTACTATGTTGATAGGTAAATGCGTTTGATCTAGTGATTGTTATTTCATTGTATTGGAACAATTTTCAATTATTATTATTTTACGAAAAATGGTTCTCAAAATAATGGTGGACCAAGCAAATGGAAAAAGATATCCTGATTGCAAGGGCACTGGTACAAGATTAAAGGTATTAACCTCAAGATCATGGGTTTGAGCCAAACTTGCCTAAAAAAACAAGAATGATATATCATTTTTTCAATTATTATAACACCTAATTTATACAACTTACATCTCAAATAGGGACTTGGAACTCAAATAAAGTTCATCAACTATAAAAGTGACGTCCAAATTGCTACTCTTTAAGTGGTCCCCCAACATATGTGGGCTGTGTTTGATGGCAGCATAGTTGATTTAGATTACAATAATGATGTTGTGGCGGCATAATAGGAATGTGCAAATTTGGCGTTTTCTTTTAATTTTGAATAAACAATTTTCCCAACGCCATTATTTTTTTTTTAGATATGATTCCATACAGAACAATTATAATAATCTTAAATGATGAAATCCAATATTATTATTGTTAGTTTATTATTATTATTATTATTACCTCTCAAGCGCCTCCGCGCTTGAGGGCATCGTCATAATATTATTATTATTATTATTATCAAGTAATAATCTTGTTACTCGAGTATGAGATTTATTGTCACGCCTTAAAATCTTACCTCAATTTGAGGACTCAGAATTTATGTTGTGGCTCGCACGCATCCCAATGTGTTAAACGGAACATAGAACTGATAAGTTTCTCACATAAATCATAGTCCTTAAAATTTGTCAGTAATTTTGTTTTTTAAAGTAAATATCTTTAATTACGTGTAGTTTAAGTAAAATTGATAATTAAATTCTTATTTAGAAATACAAATACATTGAGGTTGCGTTTGGGAATGGTGATTTGACCAATTGGATATGTATTTGGATTCCTCAGTTCCAATCCCTCCATTTGGATGGTAATTTTTAGCTGTGGATTTTGATTTGTCAAATCCCGATCATTTACAAATACGTTTCAATGAGAAAAAAATGGGGATTTGAAATAACGACTGGGAGGCGTTATTTCAAATCTAAAAGCCCTTCATTTGTGATGCTCCAGAGTGGGGCGCAACATCTTCCACAAACAAAAAATCTGAAAAAAGTATTTATATTTAGAACTTAATTTTTTGTATTGGTGAAAAATCATTAATTGCTTTGAATTAGATGATGGTGATTACTTTCGGTCTAATATTTTACCAAATAAATCATCATATTATGAAGCACGTATCAAATGGTCATATATTGATTCCACATGGTACACAACCCTAAACGTGACCTAACATCTTCTCATGGTACTCATGCTCACTTCTTTTTTCTTTTTTTTTTTTAGGGGGGGGGCATAAAAAATCTAACCATTTGATAGATAAGCCATGATCAGGAGATTTGTTGTGTAGAACATTAGTACGAAAAACGATCTCAGCCATTTGATTTAAGGCAGTCAATGATTTTCACATCCAAAAACCCGATTATTAATACAAAATATTAGGTTACAAATAACAGTACCCAAAGAAATCTCCCCAAAGCAAAAGTAGTGACAACTGGCTACCTAAACTTGTTTTGCTTCTTTCCTTATTTAGGTACCGTACCTGTATTTACAACCAAAGATTATTACAATTGCAGCCATTCGCCCGTTAAATATGTTGACTGCCTTGAATAGGATGATGAAGATCATTTTCCATCCCAATCTACCATACAAGAGAGTTTGGGATTATGACCCACCTATCAAACAGTCAAATGTTGATTCCACTTGGAATACATCCCCAAAAATGATTCGAGAACCCTTTCTCTAATACATCATGATCATAGACACATTTATGGTTGTGTGCCAAGTTGAATCCATATTTAATCCATTGATTGGTGGGCCATGATCTCAAGATCTGTTGTGTGGGTGATTAGGATGAAAACCGATCTCCATCGTCTGATTCAAGGGAGTCATCGATTTTAACAAGAGATAATATTGTTGCGATTGTAGATTCTTTAGTTGTAAATACTGGTACCATTCTATTTTTATCTTTTCGTTGAGTAGAAAAATAAATATAATAAGATTAGGATTTAGGAGAGTAAGGCAAAGCGAATTGTGTTTAAATGATCTTACCCCATTAAAAGAAGAATTTTGATCTTACACCATTAAAATAAATTTTAGTTTTAAGTCATCAATCAAAACAACCCAAGTCGCACCCATCAACTGCATTGTCCACACATCTGTGTGATTGCGTGATGTGCACAGACTTCCATGCATTGGAAGTCCATGCATGTCATGCACTGACACTTATGTGTGGATGGCCATGTCTCGTCATGATGGGTGGACACTCATTGTAGACTACTCTTAAAAAAAATATATATGTAGACATTTTTTTTTGTTCAATAATAGGAACTAGTCTTTGTATTTGAGAAAAAACATTTTAAATCCAAATACGGTATCTTAGACATCCAAACATGAAATTTATAAATTCAAATATTTGAAATTCTGAATTTAAAATGCTTGAGATTCAAATGCTTTTCTTAAATCCAAATACTAGTTCCCAAACGCAGTCTGAAAGATTTATTTATATCCTATGACTCTAGCTCTTATTGACTTTTTAACTTTTCAAAGGTAGTTGAGATAATATACAACCAATAGGACCTTGAGTAAGTTTATTAGCTTATGAATCGAGCTAAAAGATCATTTTCCTTATTATTATTTATTTATTGGCTCAGCAAGGAAAACGGTTTAGTAAGGAAAGAGTATAAAGATACATTGTGGTATACATAAGAATATATCAAGAAGAGTCTAAAATCGGGGAGTCCAAAGAGAACGTCTATGTAACATCTTCTCATCGAAAGTGGTGTAAGTCAAGGATGTTATTGAATACTTTTTCCTATGGGTCTTACACTCCTTGATTAAACAATCACATAGTAACAAAAGTATCCGATTATCTGAAAACGACGCTAAAAATCTATGATTTTTTCCATTCGATCAGATTGTCAATTAATCGGTCAACTCTCCGAGTTCTCGATTAGTTATCAATTTTTTTTCTAGCTTTCTCCAAATTTTTTGAATTAATTAAGAAAGTTAATGTTGAAAAACATGAAAATGATAACGTAATTTATTTAATCTTGATTGAGACACTTTTTATATTTTTTTGGGTTGACTCATTAGTTAATTTTTATAATAGTGATGGTTACAGTTGATGTTGCTAAAAAGTATTAAGCTGATGTTGAACTATTATGCCTATGACGTGTGATCAGAGACAATATCTTTTAGTAGAAGCTTATTTTTCTTTAAGTAGGATTTATAGTTTACGTCATAACCTATATATATATATATATGTATATATGTATTTATGGATAGGCGAGACGCTTGCTGCATTCGAAATATGATGGGATGTCATAAAGACATGGAGAGTACAAAAGTGTCTAAAAATCCAAAGTCACGTTGGGATCTTGCCCACCCTTCCAAGCACTCCGTACCAAAGGGGCCAACATTTGGTGGCCTTCTATTGCCTAAATGTATAAATAATAGTCTAGAAAACTTTACATCTACCTAATTATTTAGAGAACTGTTACTGCCCCACCCTTGTTTTTTTATATTACAGAGACACTATTTAAACAAGGAAAATATTGTTGATTGATTTGAGTCAAATGAAGGAGATCATTTCTCATCACAATCGTCAAATGTTGATTTCATATAGCAAGAATCCCAAAAAGTAAATGTGAATCACTTTTGATGATACGTCATTATCATTTTCAATTTTTGAGATTGATCGTTAAATGGTACGCACATGTTCTCAAGAGATCTATTGTGTGAAAAATTAGGATGAAAAATGATCTCCATTTCCTAATTCAAAGCAGCCAAATTTGTTTTAATTTCTTTGTTTAAATGGTATGACAGTTTACACTTATCTTTTTATAATGTCCTACATTTTTTTTTGAACTTTTTCAACTTCTCCTCATTGTGGATTCATTTCCGACATGCCAACTTGTCAGTCAGCCAATCGATTCATCGTAGTATTATATCTATGGGCATCTATGGGTATGAGAAATCATTGACATCACACGAGAAGAAGCAACTTCATTTTACCATGCATTCATGCACTGGCCAAATATACTTCTTACCCTTAAGTGACTTCAAATGAAGTCGGGAGAGCTTGTGCATAAAAAGCCAGAGGTTAGGTCCATATTTAGTTCGGTGCCTCCCAACATCTCGTACATATGGGACCAGCGCTTAATAATGACCTACTTTTAAAAGTGAATACACATGAAATTAAAGGTAGAAAAGGCTCTTTTATTGGCCAATTTAAAACCTTCATAGTATGCTTTAAATTTTGTAAATTAGAGCATATCCCATAGCAGTTGCAATAAATTTTGGGCACTTTAGAAAACAATGCCTCAAAAGCAAACTTTTTAGCAAAAAAGACCCGACCTCAAACATTTTAGAAAAACAGTGTTTCACGGATTTTAAAACTTTAGAAAATCATGAAAGCACCTTTTTTTTTACTTTTTAGAAAAAACAATGGTTTCATGATTTTCTGAAGTTTCAAAATCCGTGAAAGCACCGTTTTTCTAAAACATTTGAGGTCAGGTCTTTTTTTGCTAAAAAGTTTGTTTTTGAGGCATATTTCTCTAATTATCCCATAAATTTTCTTGTACTATTTCGCAGTATACCACCGCTGCCACTTCGACCCAAATTACTTCTCCGATGCCCCATCCACATCAAGCTTTAGGTGGTTACCCATAGGGAGAGCCGAAGCTACTACATTAATTTTTGATAGCCAAAGTTGGTGTGATTATAAGATTCACTACAAAAATAAGATGTTTTAGCGGCACTTGATGTTGAAGCTACTACATTAATTTTTGATAGCCAAAGTTGGTGTGGTTATAAGATTCACTATAAAAATAAGGTGTTTTAGCGGCACTTGCTGTTAAGGCAATTTTTTGGTAGCAGCAAGATTAATAGTGACAGTTTTTGGTAGCGATAGTCTTATTTTTTGTAGTGATTATGGGGAATCATCATTACCTCATCCTCCTTCAAGAGCTTTATGATTGGATTTATAAAGGGTTTAATTCTGATACTCAATAATGCCTTTACAAATTATTCTCTCATGCAACACCTTTATTGTAGCCGTTGATTTCTATGTTACTTAAATTCTCTTGTAGACCTACCAAATGATGAAATGAATACAACAAATCAATTTGCAGTTCAATTTAATCCAATTCGTAGTTCAATCCAATCATATTCACCGTGACTAGCGAATTGCCCGGTTAATGCTTAGCTATTTCGTTTTACTGTAAAATTTTAAAAACATGAGGAGATTTGAAACTAAAACTTTATATTTTAGCGGTAATTTGAATTTCATGTATTAAAAAGTGCAAAATTATGTTACAAAATCATTTTTAAAGCTTATTCTACTCCTAATGATTTGGGTTTGCTTGATATTAACAAATTGCGAATTGCAAACCCGAATTTGAACCGAGTGAACTAACTACCTTTGGTTGATTATATTCCTCTCTAACAAAAATCTCTCAAAGGGTTAGACCTTTAGATTTTGATGAACGTGTTTTCGCTTGCCTAATTTACACCATGTTCTTAAACAATTGTTAAGTGATGTGTAAGGGCCAGTTTGGACCAAAGTTAAGTGGTTATCTAGTTTGCTTTGTTTAAATTTGGGTTTTGTTGTTCGGTAAACTTAAATGAATCCCATTTGCTAGGGGTGGAATGAATTTTTTTAAATCAAAATATCAACTTATATTTAATTTTGTCTAATAAATATAAGTACGACAGTTCAACATGCTAGCAGCGAATATATATATAAGAAAAAAGAAAAATTTGCAAATTATTTGCAAAATTTATGACTTTTTTCGAAAAAATAATGAATAATCCGTATATCTTTTTATTTCTTATAAAATTTGTGAATTATTTGTGAATTTTCAAAAAAGATCGCAAATTTGATCACTATGGTCCAAACAAGCCTAGGAGTATGGAATAAATTTGTTTGCAAAGAATTCCTTTTCTCTTCTAGTAACGAAATAAATCCAAAGTCCAATAACACAAATATTAAAATACTTCTCCAAGTGTTTGGAGGTTCTACGGTGAGAGATTGCCTACAATTTTGTAGCAGTATTTGTTATAGCTAGAGAAAATCGAGATGAAGACTAGGTCAGAATTTAACCGTGTAAAATGAGTTGGTATTCCAGTAAAATGAAGAGTTATTTTGGTACCCGGCCCAGTGAACAGCATATTAGTGAAAGGGCAGGAATGTATGGGTTCCCTCTAAACGGGGCCAACGCGTTTACTGAAAGCCCAACATCCCACACTTCTTGAAACCATTGATTCCTTTGAATCAGATGATGGAGATCGGTTTTTACCCTAATCTTTCACACAATAAATCTTGAGATCATGGTGCACCGATCAGATAGTCAAGGTGTTATTCTACGTGTCACAGATCCCAAAAAATGGGCCTAAAATCACATTTGAGCATGTTGTGTATCATATGATTCAAGGACTGTTTTGGGGGGGATTTGTGACACGTAGAATTAAGAATTGACCATCTGATAGGTGCGGCATGTTCTCAAGGTCTCTTGTGTGGAATATCGGAGTGGAAACTGATCTCCATCATCTGATTGGAAGGAATCAATAATTTTCAAAGGGTCAAGATTAACTTTATGAGGCTTCACCATTTTATATGAAAAAGATTGGCTGCCAGGCGGAAAGAGGGCATATGGTATATCTATCCAACATGAAAAACTTACCAGAAAACCGGATCCAACTCTATTAAAAACCTCTTATTTTTCTTGAATTATATAGGATGTGTATGGCATAGCTCTTTGGTAGCCCCTATCATATCAGAGTTCATCTGCTTTAGCAGATTCCCATCCTCTTTGCTAACATCTTGCTACCTGCTTTAGTAGGTACCCTGTTTCCTTGATAACTCCTTGCATAGCAAGACATTATGCAGGAGTTACCTGTTCAACAATTCTACCCTACTCTCTACTCATTCCTTGACAAAGCAAATTTTATTAACTCTGGTAGGGAGTTAGTAGTGAGCAGGGAGGTTACTGTTAGAGCAGGTAAATCCTCTTTTGTAGAGAATTAGAAAAGATAACAGGAGCCAACTAAAGCAGGTGAACTTTACTGTGGTAGGGCCTAACAAAGAGCTTGCCATACGCAACCATGTAAAATATTCGGTGGGCTCAGCTTGATATTTTGCCTGAGTGACCTGACTTTTGAATCAACCCAACCTAAACTTTGGGTCGGATGCTTCATGACCAACCTGACGGGTCAACATTGGTGCCTGGCAGAATTAAAAAACTCGGATTGGGTGGGTCGGGTATCGGGTCAGCCCGACCTGTTGACAGCGCCAGTAATACCTACTAGTAAAAGATATGCTGTAAATTTGCAACTATTAAAATGCGTGCTTTCAGAGATTTCGGAAACCTAAACATCTGAAAGCCTCTCAAGCGTTGACCGATTTGGCCGCATGAGATACCAATGTAGGCCAGTGTAGGTACACGTCCTTGTAGTAATACCAGCTCGAAACTTAAATTTTTGTTGTCCTCCTTGTATGGCTTCTCTTTAAATCTGCTACCCCTTTTAATTCGTTTTAAGTTAGTTGGAGCCAACTGGGTAAGGACGCGTTTGAACGGGTAAGTCCGTATAGAAACAAAAATGGTCTTGGGATCCGTGCAAGATTGGTTACACAAAAATGTACGGTGACTAAGCAGCCATAAATGATGTGATGTGGGGGGGAGAAGTGCAGATGTAGGTGCATGTGGATGATACAGGGAATTAATGGGGGCATGGTTAGTTGTGGGGTCTTAGCATGTCTCCCAATTTCTATGGCCCAGAATGCTTTTGGTTTTATGCCTTCAACCGACTTGATTATGTTACATTCTCTCTTCTTCCAGGAATAATTGCCGGATCCATCTCTTCCTTTATATTCTCTCTCTCTCTCTACATTTTCTCTCACTCATAGGGGATGACTCTCCTTAGTCCTTACCCACATTGGCAAATTAAAAGGCTTACGAAAATTGAAAAGCCATTTTTAGCCACCAAATGCTGGCATTCATGAACTTTATTCAATTACTTATAGATGGCATTCATCGACAATATTCAATTTATATATATATATATATATATATATATATATATATATATAAAAGGTGTTTGTTCTCTATTGGAGGATGCTCCAGCGTGTTTGTTCTCTATTGGAGGATGCTCCAGCGTCTTTCAAGATTGGAGAAAACTTTTAATTGATAGTATGACACCAAATTGATCATACACAGGACGCGAGTGCATTGCTTATATCACATTTAACAAAAAATAAATTTGGGAGCTCATCTCTACCACATATTCTTTTACCCTTGAAATTTAAACTATTAAAATTAGTTCATCTTTGACAAAGGCCTTACAAATAAAAATTTTGAAATCTTTTTTTGAGAAATTGATTTAAGTCGTTCCCTTATGCTCCCATTACACCCAAATAGTGTTTTGGATGTCACACTTATCTCCACGAGATCTTGGAGGACGTTTGAGAACCTTCCATGGAAGACGAAACCGGCTCCCTATATATATATATATATATATATTAGGTCCTCCAATGGAGGAAGGTGACTGTCCTCCAAGATACACGTGGAGCTCCGTGTGACATTCAAAACACATGTTTGGTGCCACGTGGATTATGGATGCGTTGTTTAAATCAAATTCAAAAATAATAACTTAAAGCCCAAGTCAAACTTGGACTAGCTAGAATGGTTCAAATTTTATTGCAAAAAAAAAATACATAGTAAAAATGAGTTTTCAAAAATTATCTAAACAATGCACCTGTGCTTCATGTGGCATCAAAATAGGGTTACAACTTACAAGTGCCATATGGAGCTCCATGTAGGATCTTGGAGGACGCTCAACGTCCTCCATTGAAGGACTAATCCCTTTTTCATATATATCGTTTTGTGCGTTGTCTAATGGAGGATAATGACCGTTCTCTAAGGTTCCATGTTTGGGTGCCACATAAAGCACAAGTGCACTATTTAGATCATTTATACAAAAACATTAGAAAACCCATATCACTACGTCAAAATAGTCTATTAAAGACATAAAATAAGACTATTTTTTTTTCTTTAAATAAAACCGTATGTAACTGTCTTAAATTTAACAATAAGACAGAAGAATACTAAATAATAGCATAAAATTAATCATGGTTATTAGGATGACATAGGCAGCATTATTATCACGATACCCATCTAAAATAAATTAAAAAGCGCCCCAACTTAACCCACGCTCTCTCTCAGCCCTTTAAAAAAAAAAAAAAAAAAAAAGCGCCCTAAGTAACCCACACCATCTCATCCCCTCTCTTCTTCTCCCTCTCCCTCTCCCTCTCTTTCAAAATGAGTCTCTTCCTCTTCCTCTCTCATCCTTACAGTTATACCGCAAGTCCCGAAAACAACCCTAAAAACAGAGTTCTCCCTACCTCATCATTCAGTTTTCAGAATTCTTTTGCTTCGTAGGGTTTTCGTTCTCTGATCCTTCTCTCTTTCAGATCATCTATTAAGGTAAATTTTTTTAGTCATGCATGGAATTCTTTCCTTGATTTATAGATCTTCAGTAATTTTTTTTTCTCTCTTGGCAATCTGATTATAGGTCGTCTGATGTTCAGAGATTGGTTTTGTTTCTTATTATCTTTAAATATTTCCCCTTTGATGATTTAGAGTAGTTTTTTTCTTTAATCTGTATGTTTGCTCCTCTATTATTTTCTTATTGATCATGAGTATCGTCGTTTGATATTTAGTCAATAAATAATTGATTTTTATTTTTTATTTACTGTTACGATCTGTGATTTTATTATTCATCGTGGGATTGTTTCATATCTATTGATTTATTTTCTTTTTTTTGGTGTTTCTTTTTTATTATTGATTGGTGTTTTGTTTTGTTGCTTCTATGTAGCTTATTCTATTTTGGGACGTATCGTAGTGATAATTTAATTTGATAAAAGCTATTGCTTTTGAGTTTTGTTAGTGTATATGTTTTTTAAACCACGGATCATTCGTTACTTGATCAAAGGTCTTGTTCTGCAGTCTTTTCTCCCATCTATATATTTATATGATTATTATTTGGATTCTTTGCTCAAAAGTTATTATTTTGAATTCTGCTGTTATATTTTTTTTTACTTTTTATTGATGATTGGTGTTTTGTTGCTTATGTCTTTCCAACCATCCAATCAATAGTCCTTTCTATGGGCAGCTGATGAACATCACATGTTCTCAACAGTGACAATTATGATTAGGAATGCAACGCCACACATCCTATGGCCGCTCGAGTATATGAAAGAGTATTTCTAATACAAAGCTCTGACTAGTGTTGAAATCCAACGGACTAGCTATATATGAAGCACAATGGATCTCATTGAATCAACGACTGAAGTCTTATATACGAAAGGAGTAGCAACTTATGTAGGGATGGCAAAAGGCCACACTAGTCTGCGGGGTTGATTTGGTCTGTTGAGCCAGGCCAGACCTAAGTTTGAAGGTCGATTTTATAAATTCCAGGCTTGGACCTTAACATTAGCTCATGGACCCCTCAGGCCATTAACCTTCTTGCACCCAGGCCAAACTATATAACATAAATTTAATGCGGGGGGGGGGGGGGGAGGCGAGGTCGTGTTTTCTCTATAGCCAACCGCCTCCCCTGCTCTCTTCAACAATCCAATGTTGGAAGTGTTTAACCCCAAGATCCAACAATCTATATTTTATCGAGTGTGAACGGGGACAAAACTTCCACAGAAGTTGTAGAAGATACATAACAAGTGTATTGTTAGTCCTGGAATTAAGGGTCCCAAAAATAAGTCTACAGAGATTGCAATTTACAAATTCAAGTTATGGGATAAGAAATAGCCTCAATGAAAATTATGTAAATTTTTCAAGTTCTCTTGAGCCAAGTTTAAGATTGGGCTTGGCCCGCTTGGGTAATAGGTCATATAATTAGGACTTAAAAGAGTGGAACTTTGGGAGGGGGAGGTTGCTTCGGTGTCTTCTACTCCCTATATCACAGAGCTTGATGCAGTCAAGAGATGTTCGAGACCAAAAAGGAAGGAGGAGATGCTTACAGAGAAGAAGAAGAAAATAAATAAGACTTAAAGAGAAATGATAATAGAAAAATAATTGGAAGACGAAGAAGAAGAATTTTAAATGAGGGCATGAATATGGGTTCTAATAAAGGCTCAATGGCATGGATCAACATATCGTCCGATACCGATACGTATCGGACGATACGTATCAGTATCGGACGATACGTATCGGTATCGGACGTGAACGATACGGTACATTTAATGTACCGTATCGTTAAAATGTATGCTATGTATCGAACGATACATTCAATGTATCGTTCGATACGTATTGCCCGATACGTACCGGTTTTTTGCTCGGACGATATGTACCGATTTTCCAGCATTTTGATCCATGCTCAATGGGCTTTTAATTACTTCTAAAACAGAGTATTAGTGGCCTAGTGGGCTTAAGAGAGACTAAATAGAAACTCATGCGATCAGTTAAAAGATCGGCTAAGCAAAATCATCGTGAATTACATCATGTGATCTCAGCCAATCCGAAATAGATGGGATAAGCCTGTGATGATGATCATGATGATTTCCAGGATTACAAATTTGAGGCTATCTTTATGCAAGGCCATAATTTTAAGAGAAGAACAATAAGCAATTGGGGCTGTGTGGAATATTAGGAATTGAAACAGGAAACCAAGGGAAACAATATAGGTTTATGGTGCAAGAACTGAGTTGCCGTTATTCTATTGGCTGGTGGAATAAAAGATAAACAGAAATTATGTGGTTGTTATTTGATTGGAAGAAAAGATAAACTCTCGGAGGTTGTTAAAAGAAATTTTGAAGATCTTGAAGGAGAGGTAGTCATGTTAGTGGTGAGCCACATCTGAAGCAAGATACACTGATTTATATCACCAATTTAATCACCATGCAAGAAGGCATGTGACCATTTAAAGTCCCCTAAGTACACTATCCTACAGTGATACTAAATCATCGTTTAATCTCAGAAAATAAATCACCTATTAGTTCTAGTATTTTATTTTAAGTACATCAAGCTTTAGAGTTTATAGACTCCTAACCCAATTAGGAAACTAGTCTATTTCCACATATAGGGAAAGACTATTAGTGCTGTAAAAGATTTACTTATAATTATTAGAATTACTTATGCAGGATATTTGTTTTCACACACACATACACTGAATAAACTATTGTGACAAAATACAACATATTTTTGAAAAATACACGTCGTTTTGCCACAGCGTACTTAACACGTATAATATCCGTATTTTTGAACAAAACACATTTTTTCATATAATATGTGTTTCTCGCATATTAAATGTTTTTTATCGTATTTTACTGTATTTAAAAATAAGAAACTGTTTTAAAACTTTTTTTAAAAGTTTTAATATATCTATTTTTTCTGTATTTTTTTGTTTTTCCGACTTTCTTGCTCACTGTATTAAACCCATACTTGTATTTTGTCACTTTGGAATAACATAAGGTTTTTGTCTTATTTTATTCTGTACCTCTAGGTTTTCTCTTTATTAATGATTGGTGTTTTGTTGCTTATGTCTTTCCAACCATTCAATCAATAGTCCTTTCTATGGGTAGCTGATGAACATCACATGTTCTCAACAGTGGAAATTATGATTAGGGCCTCTTCGTGACGTGACCTAACCTTTGGACACTCCAGATTGGTACATGTTCCAAATAATGGAAATATTGAATAGGAACAAGTTAACCTTCATCTAAGCAACCTTTTCTATTTTTTGTGTTAGCACAAAATTATCATATGATTCAACATAGGCAACTGTTGAATCAAAATTAACATGAGGTTGCAAACCTTACTTGGGTTCCATATATAGAGTCAACATGCTTTGGTGCTCACTTAGTATGATAGTGGAAAATGTCTGAGACTGTTACTAGTAGAAATTCATGTTGCAAACAATGCAATGCTAAAGGCTTTATATCCTAAAGAATCAAAATTCAACGTGTTTGGTTTCTTTCTTCTTTTTTTGGGGAAGTTTGAACTATAATTTTAAGAAATAGGATGAAATCTCAAGCATAAGTTTCAGCCCATATGGGAGAATTCTTTTATTGTTGATAGAGATCTATGCTATAGAAAGATATTTGATAAGTTACTGATGTCTTTTGTATGGAAACCGATTGATTGCGAATTAATGCAAAAATTGATCGTGGAGCTTCTCTTTTTATGTCCTTTAAAAAAATGGATATGATTCTGTAACATTGATTATCGATTTTGTTTATTTATTTTTTGACAAGTTAATTCTTTTTTATTTCTTAAAATAATAATATTTATTATGGATAGGAAATCAGTTCCCTAGAATTTTCTTTCAAAATCACAACACTTGTTTGAGATATAACTAAGATGATTGATTCTATTGAACTATTGATATTAGTGGTCCGAGAGATTTGAAGAAATTAATGAGGGAGCTACAATTTGCACTCTCGAATTGTATCGTGGCACATAAGTTAAAAGTAAGACTTGGTATTTTTTGGACCTTGTGCCATGTGGAACATCATCTAAGCCGTCGGATTTGAAGGCTATGATGTACAAATCTTTGATGCCAAAGATTGGCATGAAACATGAGTTCTATCATCTGATTCAACATAGTCAAGCCCTATCATCTAATTTAATGGTTGACTGTGTTAATCATCTAATAGAGATAGTGTTTCATGCCAATCTATGGTGTCAGATCTTTACATCATTGGGTTCAAATCAGATGGCTTAGATGGCATTCCACATGGCACGGGTCCCAAAATACCAAGTTTATCTTTTTAAGCCCTGCGCCATAGTACAAACTTCATGTGCAAGTTGTAGCTCCCAATTTATAATTAGGTCAGGAATTGATGTTGGGGTTAAATTCTCTAAAACTGTTAGAGTCGTGAAAAGTAATAAGAAAGGAGTAGGTTTTGGAATATTGAAAAAAAATAGATTTTTCTAGTATTCATCTAATTAATTTATCATACGATCGAAACATAATTTATCACGTTCTCTCTAACAACGGACTTATTTTATTGTAGAAGATGTCTTCGATACCCATACCTCCGAGCAAGGAGTGGATGAGTACTAGAAGTGTGAGAATTTTTATCATCATCATGACTTAAAAAATCAGTGTTGCTCCTTAGGAAAATGGTCTTGCCAAGTAAATATGTTTGACAAATTGTTTTGTCACTTTTGGACCCACGGTCGTCCGTAGCACACTCACGGTCGTCCGTGACCCGAAATCTTATAAATTCTAGGAAGTTCAGACAGTTTGATAACTGATCCGAAAATCCTCTTTTGTCAAATTTCTGGTCCAAACTTTATCCTTGAGATTACTTACCATTTGTTTATTTCAATCCTAAATCTCAATGATGAGTGCATATTTTCTAATTCTTGTTTGAAAGTGTAAGACTTGTGAGAGACAAGTGGACCTTCGTGAGAGACGACGGTTGTTGGAAATATTCACTGTGGATAGAATGATGGTGAGAGGCTGTCATTGTTGGTGATAGAAGTGGTAGGGCATATCATTCCAAAGAGGCACTATAAGGTTATTAATTCATAGTAAATTTTTTCTTGGATCTGAGATAGATCCCGTGGTTTTTACCTGTAATGGGTTTTCCACGCTAAAAACGACTTGCGTTATTATTTTTGTTCTGTGGTGATTGTGAGTAGTATTACATTGCATAAGTTTATAGATTATTATAAACTCCTAAATTTTAATTGGTATCAGAGCCTGGTCACTTGGTAAATTTTAACAAATTAAGTGTTATGTCAAATTTGGGATATCACGATCTTCCTAGAGAAGGTGCGTCTACTACTAGACCCCCTCTGTTTGATAGCTCTAATTATCCTTACTGGAAGGCAAGGATGAGAGCATTTTTAAGTTCAATGGATCCTCACATTTGGTATTCTATTGAGGACGGACTACGACCTCTGTTGTCGATAATATACCACATACCACTATCAAACCTAGATCTTTATGGACGGGTCAGGAATATGATAATCTTGGTTTTAATTCCAAGGCCCTTAATGCTTTATTTGGAGCAATTACTGCTTTCGAATTTCGTCAAATAAATACTTGCACCATAGCCAAAAATGCATGAAAAATTCTTGAAACCACTTATGAAGGAACTCCTCAAGTGAAGATTTCCAAGCTTCAAATGCTCACATCTCAGTTTGAAAATCTTCGCATGGATGAGGATGAAAAGTTTTCTAATTTCTATATTCGTTTAAATGATATTGTGAATAGCTCGTTTAATTTAGGTGAACCTGTTTCTAATACTAAAATTGTGCGAAAAATTCTAAGGCCAGTACCTAAAAGGTTCAGATCTAGAGTCAATGTCATTGTTGAATCTAAAGATGTTGACAATCTAAATTAGATGAACTTGTAGGGTCGTTACAAACTTATGAATATAAAATTCAAGTCAATCAGGTTACTAAAAGTGTTGCTTTCAAATCATCTAAGAATGAGTCTGATTCAAGCAGTGATTCTGATCAATCAGATGAACTTGCTTTGTTTGTTAAAAAATTTAAAATTTTTTATAAAAATAAGAAACAACCTTTTAAAAAATTTGAAAATTCTGAAAAATTTAAATCTTTTGAAAAGAAACCTAAAAAGGAATCTGCTGACACAAATCAATGCTTTAAGTGTCATGGTTATGGGCATTATGCTAATAAATATCCTAATAAGAAAAATGATAAGGGAAAATCTAAAGTTCTGGCTGCCACTCATGAGATTGATATATCAAATGAGTCATCTTCTGATAAATCTGCACCTGCTTCATATGGGTTTAGAGCTTTTGTGGCTTCAATTATTGAATCTAATAATTCTCGAACACCATCCCTTATTGAAACCAAATCTATTACATCACTATCTTCTGATACTAAAATTGATGGTGACGTATTGGATATGACAAATGCTTATAGTGAACTCTATCAAGAATCAATACATCTAACTAAAGAAAAAATTAAATTAACCAAAGAAGTAGCTGAATTAAAAAACATTATCAGTAAACTTCAAGATAATGTGAATTGTTTCACTCCAAAATTTATAGAACAGGAAAATAAAGTAAATTTCCTCATTTTAATAAATGAAAATTTAAAAAGGGAACTTGATTCCATTTCTAAAAAATATTCAAACATTTACAAGACAAATGAGAAAATAAAAAAATTACTCAATTATGGTCAAAGAACTACAAACAAATCAGGTATTGGATATCATCATGCAGTAAAATAAAAATCCTAAACCTGAAGTAACTCATGCTCCAAAATTTGTTAAAGAAATCAAATCTCTTCATACGAATTCTAAACAAAATTCAAGTAAATTCAAGTCTTTCAATTCTAGATCTTTTAGTAGGAGAGTTCCAATCTGGTATACTTGTGGATGGGAAAGACATACTTATGTGTATTGCCCATTTGCCCTTGAATACTCTTCATACTACGTCTCTAACTATCAGACTTTGAAGAAAAAGAAAATCATCTTGTTGAGTAGTTAAAATAATAAGATCAACAAGCATGTGATTCAAAATAAATCAAATCTTAAATACAAACGTGTTTGGATTAGAAAATCTGATTTGGCTGCTCAGGTTGCTCATATATCACAAAAAGCTAATGAAACTCTGACGACCCGACTTTTCCAATCCCTAAGGTATAGGAAAGGCCGGTTCATCAACTTATTGATTTCTCAATAAGCTGTAACAAACAGAAGTCGGCAACATAAACAAAGATCTAAAGACAGAGACAACATATAGTAATCCAAAAACAAAAGCTTCATATAACAAAATTAAATATATCACTGTGAGGAACCAAGAAGAACCACTGGTGATGGCCAATCCGATCACCTAAAATAGTGGTTCACAATAATGGTTCCTCGAGTGATATCAAAAGAACCAAAATAATAGCCTAGGGCTCAATATTCCAAAATAATATCTAGACAAAATACCAAAAAATACAGGATCAAAGATCACGGAAAGAACTCCTCAGCTGGTATGTCTGATTCCTCCTCGGGAATATAATCGGAGTCCTCCAAATCCTCTGACCCAAGGTCAGTCTCAGCACCTGTGACGTATAGTCGAGGGTGAGCTAACAACCAAGCCCAATAGAGGAAACAAATCTAATTGCATTTCTTTATAAGTAAAGGTTTTCAAAAGACAGATATCGGATCAAATATGGTTTTCAAATGATGCTTTCCAAAGTAAATCTCCAGTTCTAATCCTGAGTCAAAACTGATAACATAATCTAATGTGTTCGAAAATGTTCTGATTTTGCATGCTTCTTGTCTTAAATTTATAACTTAATTTTATCTCCCAAATTTCCTATAGTATGAGAGCGGACTACGTGACCGATGGGATAACCCTACTGACCATCGTCGTTCATGAACCCATTTCGAAAATGCAACAAGCCCCTACGCTATGAGGGAAACTTGCGCCAAAGTAATACCGTCAACACGGTTGGTAACATCTAGGGCATCGTCTGTATGAACCCTAAATCAAATGCAAATGCTAACACATATCAAAGATTGTTATTCATAACATAATTCTGATTTTTCAAAGTTCTGATTCGAAGTTCTGATTCAAAGATCAACTGAGGTTCTGAGGTTCGAATTACAAAGTTCTTAATTATAACAAAGTTTTCAAATTTCATATTTGTATCTTATATATAGAGTTTTATTCATGCTAGGTGTAACAGAATTTCCAAATTTATGCCTCATAAAAGAAACAGTCAAATCAGGTATACTTATAATTCAATGCAATTTAAATATAGGGTTCCCCTACCTCAACAAAGAAGTTTCAAAATCAAGCACAAACAGTCCTCACTAAGAACTCCCAATAGCCAAAACCTATATATATTAACACTCTCAGTGTTAATATAGAACCAAAAATCAAACCAAAAAGCTTGCTGATAAAAAATCCAACAAAAATTTTGAATGCCAAAACAGGACAGAAATCGATGGTCGAATTGAAAATCGTTGGTCGAATTTGAAATTCGATGGTCGAATTCAATTTCGACCAACGAATTTCAAAACTGCACATCAGTGACAAAACCCTGAAATTCGACACTCGAATTTCAATTCGATGGTCGATTTCCAAATTCGATGGTCGAATTGGAAATCGACCCTCGAATTTCAAAATTTCCTTCAGGCACACAAAAACACATTTCGACTGTCGATTTGAAAATCGACAGTCGAATTTCAAATTCGATGGTCGAATTCAAAATCGACCATCGAATTGCTCTGGTTCTGTGGCTATTAACCTTTCATGTCCGGATTCTTTTCTTCATTTTCAAACACAGCCATCAGATCTCCTTTAAACATACTACATATTATTCTAAGCAAAACAAAATTTTAAAGGACACAAGAAGGTCTTAACAGCCTACCTCTTGTAGCTTAATCCTTCGTTCCTGTTGCACCAATTCACACCCCGGAACCAAGCACGAAGGCTTTAACCAGACCAGAGTTTCCTAATCAGTTCATTTAAACATTTCTCTAGTGCACAGATCAATCCACTCAGTAACATCCTCTCCTCTATCCTTCTCTTCCAATAGCCCAAACTGATCCGAATTCAAGCACAAAATAAACTAATGGTTGAGATGGGAAGAGGAGCTCTCAATCTCTCAAGATCTAAAGATCAAAAGCAAGGCAAATGGTTGCAGATTTAGTTTCAACCGAAAGAGAGAAGTGTAAATTCTCTCAAATCTCTCTCTCTCTCTCTCTCTCTCTCTCTTATAAACAAAAACAAGTTAAATATTTAGATTTTTCTATTCACAACTTATCCATTTACTTTGAAAACATATTCGGTGCTAAACACAAACACCAACCATATTGTGTAAGTCATTATTTACATGACTTGTACACTTCCATTTACAATACCCTTTTACCATCATTCTCATCCAACAATAAGTTAACTCAAAAGCCAATAAAAATCTCGTAACAATTTTTGGACACGCTTATCGAGTTAAACAAAATCCGGTCCAAAATATCACGGATATTACAGAATCTTTTAAGTGGTTCCTTAATAGTGGCTGTTCTAGGCATATGACTGGTGAGAAATTATTTTTCTCTCACCTAAGTCCATGCTCGGAGGGAAATGTGACCTTCGAAAATGAAAGTTCATGTAAAATTACTGAAAAATGAACTGTTGAAGCACCTGAATGTCCTAAATTAAATGAAGTCCTTTATGTAGGACTTAAGGCTAATCTAATTAGTATTAGTCATTTATGTGATGATGGAATGAATATTAATTTTATAAAAAATTTGTGCACAGTAGTTGATTCAAATGGTCAAATTATTCTTGAAGGGATTAGATCTTCTGAAAATTGTTATACCTTCAGTGATCCTCTAAAAAACAATTGCTTTATCACTAAAATAAATGAGATCAACATCTAGCACCAGAGGCTTGGCGACATGAATAAAAATGATCTTTACAAATTAGCCTCTGATCAACTTGTTAAAGGTTTACCGAAATTAAGTAAACCAAATGGATCTATTTATAGTGTATGTCAAATGGGTAAACAGACCCGTGTTTCCCACAAGAAAGTAAATGTTCCTAGTTCTACTAGGTTACTTAAATTAATACATTTTGATCTTGTAGGTCCCATGAGAATAGTAGTTTAGGAGGTAAGAAATATGCGCTTGTATTGGTTGATGATTTTTCTAGATATACTTGGGTTGCTTTTCTTAGAGATAAATCTCAAGCGTTTGATGAATTTATTATAATTTCTAAAAGAACTCAAACTGAAAAAAAATCTTTCTATTGTTCGAATTCGTAGTGATCATGGTAAAGAATTTGAAAATTCATCTTTTGCTAAATATTATGCATCAAATGGAATAAAACATGAATTTTCTGCTCCGCACACACCTCAACAAAATGGTGTAGTTGAGAAGAAAAATAGGGTACTCCAAGAAATGGCTAGGGTTATGTTAAATGCAAACAATGTAGTTAGAAATCTGTGGGTTGAGGCCATTAGTACTGCTTGTTACATATCCAATCGTGTGTACCTTAGACCCAACACTACTAAGACTCCATATGAAATATGGAATGATAGAAAACCTCAAGTTAGTTATTTCTGTATCTTTGGTAGTACGTGTCACATTTTAAGGGATCGTGAATCTCTTAGTAAATTTGATGCTAAAACTGACAATGAAATCTTTCTTGGTTACTCTTTGAACAGTAGAGCTTATAGGGTTTTTAACTTAAGAACTCTTACTGTCATTGAATCTGTTAATGTTGTCGTAGAAGATCAAAAATCAGAATCTTCTACTGGTTTAAAGAGAGATATTGGTGATGAAATTCTTATTGTTCCTGTTAATCATGAAAAACATAGGATTGATAACACTAATTTTTCATCTAACAATGAAAATTCTACACACCCTATTTCAAATTTCACTGAAGATATGAATGTAGAAAGTACATACAACAATATCTCTGAAAATGAGTCTCGACATAGACCCTCCTATGCTCGTGACATGAGAAATCACCCTCCTAGTGCAATCATTGGTGATGTTTCCACCAAACTGATGACTAGAAGAAAATTTAAAAATCTTTCAAATTTTCTATATCATATATGTTACACATCAAATCTTGAACCAAAAAATATTAAAGAAGCCCTTCTTGATGAATATTGGGTTATTACCATGCAAGAAGAACTCACTCAATTTAAAAGAAACGATGTGTGGGAACTTGTTTCTAGACCTTCAAACATCAGAATCATTAGTATAAAATGGATTTTCAAAAATAAAACTAATGAAGAAGGTAAAATCATTAGAAACAAAGCAAGATTGGTGGCTCAAGGCTACACACAGGTTGAAGGCATTGACTTTCATGAAACATTTGCACCTATGGTTAGATTTGAATCCATTCGTATAATTTTGACAATGGCATGTCATTTAAAATTTAAATTATATCAAATGGATGTAAAGAGTGCTTTTTTGAATGATTTTTTAACTGAGGAAGTGTATGTGGAACAACCTAAAGGGTTTGAAGATCCACATCATCCTCTTGATATTTTTCGACTTAAAAAAAGCATTATATGCTTTAAAACAAGCTCCTCGTGCTTGGTATGATAGATTAACAAAATACTTAATCAATAACGGTTTTAAACGTGGTAGTGTGGATAAAACTTTATTTCTCAAAGAAGAATCATCTCATTTAACAGTTGCTCAAATTTACGTTGATGATATCATCTTTGGATCCACACTTGATTTAAATGCACATAAGTTTCAAACTCTAATGAGCAATGAATTTGAAATGAGTTTATTTTGTGAATTAAACTGTTTTTTAGGTCTTCAAATTAAACAGTGTTCTTCTGGCATTTTCATTACCCAATCCAAATATGCAAAAGAACTTGTAAAAAAATTTGGTTTAGAATCAAGTAAACCAGCTAGTACTCCAATGAGTACATCTGTGAAATTGACAAAAGATATAAATGATAAATCTATTGGAGAAACTCTTTATAGAAGCATAATAGGTAGTCTTCTCTATCTAACTGCTAGTCAACCTGATATTACTTATAGTGTTGGTATGTGTGCTAGATTTCAGGCAGCCCCTAAGGAATCTCATCTAACTGTACTTAAACGTGTCATCCGTTATGTTAATGGAACTTTAGAGTTAGGTCTCTGGTATCCCTTCGATACCACATCTCATATCATCGGGTTTTCAGACTCTGATTAGGCCGGTAATTCTGATGATCGTAAAAGCACTAGTGGTGGTTGTTTTTATATTGGTAATTGTCTTGTGTTTTGGCTCAGCAAGAAACAAGCTTCGCTTTTATTATCAAAGCGTAATATATTTCACGAAATGGGTGTACTCAACTCTTATGGATGAAGCAAATGTTGTCTGACTATGGGATTTGTCAAGGTGTAATGACCTTGTTTTGTGATAACACCAGTGCAATTTGTATTTCAGAAAATCCTGTATAACACTCTAGGACTAAACACATCGATATTCGTCACCACTTCATACGTGATTTGGTAGAAGATAAAATTATTCTCCTAGAGCACATAGACACTCAATTACAATTGGCTGATATCTTTACAAAACCATTGGATTTTGTTTGATTTAAATTTCTTCGCAAATCCATTGGTTTATGCTTCATTGATTAATCATTTCTTCAAAACTTGTATATATGTTTTATTTTAGAATTTGCACATTTTTTAAAATCAATAGTTTTTTTTCAGGACTCTATATGATACATTCTAAATTTTCAAATGTGAACATTTGATCAAATTTCCTGAGATTGCATCTATCTAATCATGAGTTACTCTTAATTGGCTTTAATTCAGTCTTATCATGGTAAATCTCTTATTAATTGTTAGTGTATAAAGGATTTTTTTTGTGGGCATTGCAACAAACTTGAGTCATGCATATCCATTGATAAATGATTAAAATATCCTAAACAAAACTTCTTCTAATTACCTCTTACATTTTTGCCTTTTCAACTCGAGTTAATAAGACCGTTGGAGTATTTTATACTCAATGCCTTGAGTCAACTGAATTGGGAGTCATTGGTCTAATCATCGTTAAATGAGTTGAATAGAAAGCAAGTAAGTTTAGGTTTGCTCTTTCATATAAGCTCTTGCTCTACCTTGTTGCCTAATTGACTCGAGCAAGTAAAACCGTTGGGATTTTTTACGATCCATTGCCCTAAACTAACTAGTTTGGAGTCAATGTTCTAAAGCTCGTCAAAAGGGTCTTTTAGAAAGCTTAAATAGGTGTGAGTGATAAACATTTTATTCGGTGAAATTTTTAAATAAAATTTGTCACTCGTTTTTATCAATATGACTGTAAATTCTTTTTGTTGCAAATGTCCTTATATTCTTTCAAATTATCCTTTATTAACTATCTTTAATAATATGATCTTATCTGAAGATTGTTAATTTCGATCAACTCTACTTCTTCCTAAATTATATTTTTAGGATATTTAATTTATTTATTTGCATGCAACTTTATTGTGTGGCATATTGAAAGTTTCAAAATTTTCAGAAAATATATTAGCCTCTTCACATTTTAGAAAAAATTAAAATTTCAAAAATTTTACAAAACTTTTTCAAAGTACCACGGACGTCCGTATCCCTATCACGGACTTCCGTAATTTATAAGTTTCACTGGAATTTTTCTACCGGTCGTCCGTAAATGCACCACGGATGTCCGTGTTTAGGACACCTTTCTGCCACATTTTCACCGGTCGTCCGTCCATGTCACATCGGACGTCCGGAAAAAGTCAAAAAAAAATTTGCTCGAAAAACGATCCACACTTTTCGCAGTTATTGTAACTGCATGCTTTATGTTTCCTTACGGACGTCCGTGCATGTCACTACGGACGTCCGTCGTTTTGAAACTCAGCACTTTTGTGTTTTCATTCAACGGTTACAGATTGGTTTCACGGATCTCAAATCACCTACGGACGTCCGTGACATGTCCTACGGTCGTCCGTCGACCATTTTAATAAAAACAAAAATTTTACATTTTCATTCATTTTTCACTTCATTTTTACTTCCGAAAATCCGCTTTCCTCTTAGATTTTACGTAAAAATGTCTCTAAATCGGAAAAACTCGAAGAAATCTTAAGGTTCCTCATCTTCTTCTTCGTCTGCACTTCAAAGATTTCAATCTCAAAGCCATGAAGAGCGTTTTCTTCGTCTTTTTTCGGCTCGAAATCTTATTGTTGAACGAGTGGTACTTGAAAAGTTTCTTAGAGACCATGATTTGTTTCATATGTGTTCTTCTCGGGGTTGGATTTCTCTACTTTCTCTATCTGGCTCTGCCTACATCGATGTGGTTCGGTGGTTTTATGCAAATCTTCTAAACTCCAACATTGTTGAGAGCAGATTGGAGTGTTCCGCTGTGTCATATGTATTTGGTAAGGAAATAAAATTTTCGCCTTTGCTTATTTATGAAATTTTGGGTATACCTTTAAATCTTGATGGGTATAGCTATCATGTGGATGAAAGCCAGATTCATCCACTGTTTCATCCTTTCACTGTGTACGACTTTATGTGCAATGATCCAGGTCAACTAACTGAAACTGCAAAGCATTACACTTCTCTGAAAATCAAATTTCAGTGGCTCCGTCATGTCCTTTTTGCCACTCTTACACCAAGAGCGGGTAATAAGGATCAAGAGCGTTGGGACAATATTTATCTCATGTTTCTTTTAGAAAAAAATCGTCCATTGTGTGTGTCATCTATTATTTTTGAAATTATTGTTCGTAAAATGAAGGATGATTCTTCTAAAATGTCTCTTTCTTTTCCTATCATCATTAATAAGATTGTAGTCTCAAATGACTCTTCCGCCTAATTTGGCTACTTCTCAGGCCATGACACCATGAGGTAGGCTTAGAAAGATTGAGAAAATGATTAGAATAGATTTAGATGATGTTGAATTTATTGATAAAAGTTCTGACGAGGATGAGGCAGAAGACATTCCTGCTCAAGAAGACATTGGTCACCAAGCTCCTATTCCTCCACCAGTTCCTCCTTTTCAGCTCCAGAAGGTCATTACTATGACCATCATTTTGATAGGATGCATGCTGATATGCAACACATGAATTCAGATATTCAAAACCTATCTGATAGAATAGAAACTGGTTTTAATATTTATGGGGAGCAAATTTCTTCTTTACAAATGACTATGCTTGATGGTTTTGAAGCGATGATGAATCGCTTTAACAGTGTCTTCCCGCCTCCTGGAGCACATTTTTTGCCGCCTGGGTGACTGTGTATTTTCTGTGATGTAATTTCTGACATGTTTAACTCTGACAATGATTTTAATATTCTGTTTTTGTTGTTTCATTTTCTTGATGGTGCATTTGAAGGAGCTTGTTGAAAATTTTAAACTACTTGCATGATATGTACAAATTTTTTCAAGTTTTACATGACTGTGCAAAATTATCTTATCTTGTGCTTAAATTGAGATGTTATTTATTATTTTATACTTTAACTGATCCTTTGTCACATTATGACAAAAAGAGGGAGATCAACTTCATACCAGAAATTGTTACAATTATATACCTGTGCTATTAAAAAATTTATGTTTCCTTCAACAGGTGAAAATCAACAAGTGAAAGATCAAATTCCAAAATAGTGTTTTAGTTTTTTTTTTATTATTATGTTACTTTGCAAATAATTAGGGGGAGCAAATAGAGTTGTAATTTCAGCATTTTCATTTTAGATTGATATATAGGACTTAGATGAAAAATGAATATACTGTAATTTTTAATTTTTGAGTCTTTGTAAACTGATTTTTGTCATGATTGTGACAAAGGGAAAGATTGTGAGAATTTTTGTCATCATCATGACTTAAAAAATCAGTGTTGCTCCTTAGGAAAATGATCTTGCCAAGTAAATATGTCTGACAAATTATTTTGCCACTTTTGGACCTACGGTCGTCCGTAGTACACTCACGGACGTCCGTGACCCGAAATCTTATAAATTCTAGGAAGTTCAGACAGTTTGATAACTGATCTGAAAATCCTCTTTTGTCAAATTTCTGGTCCAAACTTTATCCTTGCAATTACTTACCATTTGTTGATTTCAATCCTAAATCTCAATGATGAGTGCATCTTTTCTAATTTTTGTTTGAGAGTGTAAGACTTGTGAGAGACAAGTGGACCTTCGTGAGAGATGACGGTTGTTGGAAATATTCACTGTAGATAGAATGATGGTGAGAGGCTATCATTGTTGGTGATAGGAGTGGTAGGGCATATCATTTCAAAGAGCCACTGTAAGGTTATTAATTCATAGTGAATTTTTTCTTAGATCTGAGATAGATCCCGTGGTTTTTACCTGTGATGGGTTTTCCATGTTAAAAATGACTTGCGTTATTATTTTTGTTTTGTGGTGATTGTGAGTAGTATTAAATTGCATAATTTTATAGATTATTATAAACTCCCAAATTTCAGGAAGGTATACACCTGAATACATAAAAGGAGTTAACTCATTCATTAAGTTTATAAAAGCCAATAGCGATAAATTAGAGACCGAAGATTGGTATTATTGTCTTTGTAAGAATTGTCGTAATGTTACGAAAGGAAGGAAAACACTTGCTGTTATTAAAGGACATTTAATATGTGATGGGATATGGCAGCAGTACACGACATGGGTCCATCATAGAGAGAGCTTTCCCCAAAGGCATATAGCTGAAGGGATCGGTACACCCATTAATAACTACACTAATATTCAAGTCCCAGAAATTATGAATATGGTGAACAACACATTTGGTTTGGTGATCTACCCAAAAATCAAGATGTTGGGGTCAATGAGCATACATTCATGGATGAAGTGGTTGGAGATGTTGAAGATGATTTACTCAAAAATATTAATTTTCAAAAGTTGATGGAGGATGCAATACAACCCTTATTTCCGTCATGTGAAAGCGAGAAAACTAAATTATTAGTGACTGTTGAGTTGTTGAGCATGAAGGCGAGACATCAATGGTCAGATAATAGTTTCACTGAATTGTTAAAGTTGATTAAAATGATTTTGCCCAAAAAGAATACTTTGCCAGAGACAACATATATTACTAAGAAAATGATTAAGTCCTTGCGTATGGAGTGTGAGATAATTAATGCATCTCGGAATGATTGTATACTTTACTGGAGAGAGCACACTGAACGCAATGAATGTCCTACGTGTGGTGAAAGCAGGTGGAAGCTGATGATTGACACAAAAGTGAATAGTAAACGGGTACCTTGGAAAAAATTAAGATGTTTTCCATTAACTCCTAGGTTAAAAAGAATGTATAGTGTACTATGGATTGCAAAGGATATGACAAGGCATGCAAAAGCAGGATCAATACCCAATGAAGCAACCATGCGCCATCCTGTGAATTCGTCATGCTGGAAACAAGTAGATAGTATATTGAGTGACTTTGCTGTCGAGGAACGTAATGTTCGTCTGGGACTTGCAACAAATGGATTCAATCTTTTCAATAATAAGAATAACTCCTATAGTTGTTGGCCTGCCATGATCGTTCCGTATAATCTTCCACCCACTTTATGCATGCAGAAAGAGTTTACAATGTTATCACTGTTGATTCTTGGTAAAAATGGTCCTAGACATGACATTGACATCTACTTACAACCGCTCGTTAAAGAGTTGAATGAATTGTGGTCGACCGAAACAGTTGTGTACGACTCTTATACTCAGAGTAAGTTCACTATGAGAGCTATTCTGTTATGGGCGATCCTCAATTTTCCAGCATATGCTTATTTATCGGGATGCAAGACCGCTGAAAAATATGGTTGTCCTATTTATTGTGAAGGGATAGAATCAGTGTGGTTGACACATGAAAAGAAGTTTGCTTATATGGGGCACAGAAATTTTTTAAAGATGTCGGACCCCTGTAGGCAGAAAAAATCACAATTTAATGACAAGGAGGATCTTCGCTTGTCTCTTCGGTGCTTGAGTGGTTCTGAACTACTATACAAATTGAAAACTATTGAGACGAAGTTCGGAAAGGATCCAACAGGCCTGAAGAGAAAGAGGTGTCAAAATGATGATACTCTATGGCCAAAGAGGTCATGCTTTTTCGACTTGCCATATTGGGAGGTTTGTTATAATCATTTTTTGACTTGAATTTTATACTTTATTTTTCATATGCATGAATCTTGCCTACTGAAATGTCCTTTGTGTGTACAAAAATTACCTATTCGCCACAACCTGGATGTAATGCACATCGAAAAAAATGTGGTAGAAACTCTCTTTGTAACAATTATGAACATAAAGGGTAAAACTAAGGATGGACTTGCAGCTCGTCAAGACTTAGAGTATATGAGATTTACTGGTCGTTGGAAAAAATTGTAGCCTGAAGTTAGGAATGATAAAATCACGTGTCCTCAAGCTTTATACACTCTATCCCCAACAGAGAAAAAAATAGTTTGTGAGACTTTATATCATTTAAAGGTCCCTATCGGGTATAGCGAAAATTGGAAACATAATGTAAATTTAAAGGATGAGGAACTAAAAAATCTCAAGTCGCATGACTGTCACATTCTCATGCAACAACTCCTACCCGTTTTACTGATGCATGCTTTTAAAAAGCCAGATCAAAAGGCACTGCGTGCCGCTATTCAAAAATTGTCAATATTCTTCAATGTGTTATGTTCGAAGGTCATAAACCGTGCAGAACTATTGAAAATGAAAGAAAACATAGTCAAAATACTATGCGTATTTGAGATGTACTTCCCACCTTCTTTTTTTGTATTTATGATACATCTTGTTGTGCACTAGGTGGAGGAGGCTCAAATTTATGGACATGTTAGATATAGATGGATGTATCATTTTGAAAGGTAAATAAAATATTCAGACATATGTTTATTTTTAGTTTGACTCATTTGATATTTATTCTAATTAATAACAAACGTATCAGGATGATGAAAACGTATAAACAATACGTAGTGAATCAAACGTATCCAGAAGGATGTATTACAGAGTGCTACCTAATGGAAGAAGCAATGACATACTTAATGAATTTTATCATCGACGGTAGTAATGGAAGTAATAAGCTAGGGCGTTTGGATGATCAGAGTGAATGCAGCTATCCTATAGATAAAAAAGCAAAGCAATATTTTCTTGATAATGTAAAGTACCAACAAGCAAGGAAATGAGTATTGAGACAGTTTGCAGGCAATGTCCAGTGGGAAAAGTAAGATTTCAATTATTTATACAATTAGTTTGTGAGTTAGGTTAGTTCACGCTCACAATCATCAAAATTTTCATCTGCAGGAAGTACTCGTCATACCGACAAAGCCACATACCTACTATTCAGGATAGAAGTAATCTGCATAGAGACATAGTTATGGAATACGTTCCGTGGCTTAAGCAACAACTACAAACCGTAGAAAATTCTACCTTGAAAAGACTTGTTGATGGCCCAAAGTTTACAACAATTTCGTATAATACATATTTTATAAATGGGTATGAATATCATACAGCAGAGTCGGAAAAGAATATGACGACACAAAATAGGGGGGTATCCTTGAAGGCTTTAACTACACGTGTGTCAGGCCTTAGAGATATAAACCCCGTGGTTGAGGATGTCATGTACTACGGTGTCATCCAACAAATTTTGGAGTTGGATTACTATGACTTCAAAGAAACAGTATTTTATCGTGATTGGGTACGTGTTGATGATAGTGTCAATGGATGTAAAGTTTACCCAAATACAAATTTGCGGATTATTGATTTAGATAGATTACAGAGAAAGATAATAGAATAAGATGAACCATTTATCATTGGTTCTCAGTCAACGCAAGTATTCTATTGCAAAGATCATACGAAGACTGAGGAGGAGAAATCGTATGTTGTCTTGGATGCTCCAAAAAGACTGAACAGGGATGCAGATGCCTATGAGGACCTATTAGTCTTCGAAATAAGAATGAATGAAATTCTCTCTCTCATAGAAGACGATAACATAGAAGATGTGCAAGGATGAATGTTTAATCAATATGCAAAGATTAATTTTTTTTAAATAAAATAGTATTGTTTATCTTCATTGTTGACTTTGTTCCCCATTTATTTTTATAAGTTTGAGTGACAGACATCATTGAACTTGTTATTGATTGCTTGATCAGTGTGCAAGGATTATTTTTTTCAAATTATAATTTAAAGTGATTATCTTATATTGATTACTTGATTGTTATCTTTATTAATACTTTATATTTTAGATTCATATGACTATATTGTTTGGTGAAATTATATATGACAGTGATATATGGCTCCTATTGAGGTAAGTTTCAATAGTTCTAGCCCCAAACGATCCCATGCTGCACAAATGGCCTCATGCATTGGTTGTATTATGAGGATATACATTTCTCCAACTATAAAAAAATGGAAAGAATTTCCCTTGGAGGTTAAAGAGAAGGTTTGGGATGTTGTCGCTGTGAGTATATTTGAATAATTTATGCGCCGTTAATTTTTTAATTAAAGTAAATATTCAATTGCTACTAACTAAATTATTTTGTTCCAAGCTTGAATATATTACTCCGGAAGAGAGGAAGGAATGATTTATGTCTAAGGTGGGCGACCTATGGAGAAAGTGGAAAAGCATCCTATACACCAACCACTATAAAAAATATAATAATGACACAGAAAAAAAAGCTAATACGCCACCGAGTGTTAGGGAGGAAGATTGGAACTTGCTTATCACTTACTTTTCCTCACCTGAATACCAATCAAAAAGTTTATCTGGTAGTCAGAGTAGGAAAATGATGAAAAGTATTCACCGCTTCGGCAAAAAGGGGCAGGCCAGAGTTGTCGAAGAATTGGTATGTGAATTGTTATTTATAATAATAATATTTCATTATTCACTAAATAATCCCTAATCTATGTTGTTGAACCTTTATGAGCAGAGGGAGAAAACTGGAAAGAGTCCTGATAGGACAACTTTGTGGTTGACTTCCCATTCAGGAAAAGATGGCACTGCTTTGGACCCGCATGTGGTAAGAATAATATCATTTGGTTTAATCTCTAAATATATCTTCACTATTTTGCATTTATCTTATAGATTACAGTAAAGGCCTTACATGCTTCAAATCCTGAATCTGCTGAGAAAGATTTAGACCATGGCACTATTGCCACTATGAGTTTTTTAACCTTCACTAAATCTCTAAATTATTTTACTAAAAATTATTCTATATATACTAATAATTTTATTTATAGATACTTGGTCCTGATTCAAGAGGTCAGGTGAAGGAAATGGGTTTTGGTGCCTCCAAGACTCGGGTCAAGTACACGACACCTTATATTAGCACGATACGAAAGCAATAGTCAACTCAGGTGACCTTGCAGTCCCAATATAGTAAGTTATCAGAGACTGTACTTCACCTGCAGGAGTGGATGAGGAACTCACAAACCCCTTATTCCAATATTCAAACACCTTCCACCCCCCAGAGCATGAATTCATCTTCATAGGTATTAATTAATATTTATTTATATTATCCAATGAACTTTGATATAATATTTTAATAATATTATTTATAGGCTCCCCCAATGGGCCATCTTCAACACAACAAGATGGCCGTCGTAAATTGATATAGAGGCAAGATATCACTGTCGAAGGAAGACTATCAGTGACACATGCTGAGGAGGGTTTACATGACATCATTGTAGATACTGTCTTCTTTCCTAATGTGCAATTGCCAGAAGAAGGGACCTTAGGAAATGTAGTGGGAAGCATAATTCAGTGGCCCACCCGTAAGACCCAATTTTATTAGATTCTATCTGTTGGACATGCCCGTAGCATTTTCTGGACTTTGTGTTATTTTGTTGGACCTATTGAGACATCTTATCATTTTCTTAAACTTTTATTTGTGTTTTTGCTATAAATTAAGATAATGTTAGGTTATATTTCTCTTAATTAACCCCTTTTTAACTCCGCCAATACAATGTTGTTTGTATTACCGGTTCTAAGCCCGAAAAAAGGAGGAGGGAAAAGGGATTGTTTACCCACAATTCCTAATTTTATTATGAACATGACAGAGGTAATTAGTCTGAACTCTGGAAACAAGGGTTCCAATTCTAACCTTAATTTTTTTTTTCATTGGACAGACCTTAAGATAGTTGTAGTAGCTTGGGTCATGATGTAAAAAGTGAGTTCTTATTTCTTCACTTACTGTTTCACCTTTAATATTTAATATTTTTATATTTTTAACGGTAAGTTTAATCTCAGCTTCTCTCATTGCAGTATTGCTGGTTCACTTGGCACTCCTGTTGTCAATGGTCCTGCCCTCACCCTACCAGCAGCACCACTTCTTGGTGTTGCTCCTGTGGTTGTTCCTCTTGTGAGCTCACTTGGGCAAGCTCCTGTGCCTGCACTTACTGGGTTGCCATGTTCAGTTGTCCCAGTAAACGTGATTTTAAACTTTATTGTCTTGTAATGAAAACTTAATATAAACATGGTTTCTTTCAGTCTTCAGAAGTTCTTTTCTTTTTAGACAGGAAGATAATTTATTGTGGTTAATATGAAGATTTAGAAACTTAAGTTTCTATAGTTGCCTGTTTGGTATTGTTACAGCTGAGGTTGTGGCAGGGTCAGCGGCATGGATTGACAGAGGTCTTGCTTGTGTTTGTGCTCAGAGAAGGGAGAGTGATGATCGCTTATCATTTGACTTAACTCCTTCCTAGGTATTTTTTCTTGTGATGTACAGGTTTCTGTTTTCCTTATGTATTCATTTCTTGAGGCATATTGTTTGAAATAAGATTATGTTGTTTGAGGTGAAAATTTGTCACTTGCATCTGGTTAGTAATTCTCTTCATCATTTATTACTGCTGCTGTGTGTTTGATTCATATAGTGTGAAAACTTGGAATTATCTATTTTCTTCAACAAGAACCTAAGGAATGCTCGTGTCTTAAAAATTTACACCTTAAAGAAAGGTCTGAGTTCTTTGCAGATAAGCACTCTAATCACCTCAGTTGACTAGTGTTGTTTCCTGAAGTGAGTGTGGTTTGATCTACTAGTTAAGATTAAAAAGCAGGAATTATGTTAGTTCCTAAAGGGCAGCTGCTCTGTGTGAGACCAACCCTTATGGTCACCTTTGCTACTTTACAAAGGCTGTGCCCATGCTGCTTTACAAAGCCTTTAAGATTGCATTTGACTTTGACAAAATCTAAATGCTTTCACATTATTATAGATTTATGCTACATGCTTTAATAAAACTTGCAATTCAATTCTTAATGGACACGGATGTGCATGTTAATGCACAACCTAGTATGTATTGAAGTACTATTGAAGTTGCTAACTGTTGGATGAGTAGGGTATTTTGGGATACAGGCCTTTCCCAGAATTATAAATATTTTTTTTATTACGATTTTTAAAAAAAGACTGTCTAAGACCGTCTTATTTTTAATTTTTCTTTTCCAAAATTTAACAAATACGACAGTTCCAGACCGTCCTATTTGAGCTGTCATGCAAATAGGACGGTTCATAAAGGACTGTCTGATATAATAAATAAGACGGCTTATGACAGTCTCCAAATAAAGGACGGTTTATTAGAAACGGTCATGAGCTGTCTTATTAAATGGTTGCTGACCTTCTTTAGTGGTTAATATGAGACGATCATCAACTGTCTTATATTAGGACTGCCGTAAACAGTCATTTTCTACCATCTTATTTACGAAATATAAGACGGTTTTGGACGGCCTTATATATTTAAGACGTCCGAAAAAAGAACGGACGTGAGGACGGTTTTAGGCTGTCTTATTTGTAAAATAAGACGGTTTTGGGCAGTCTTATTTCGACTATTTTGACGTAGTGTATGTACCTTTTATCCATGAAATCTAAACCATTGAAATCAATCAAGGTCAACAAAATGGGTGAACCGTGGAGGACGGTCATCTTCCCCCATTGAATATATATAGGCACGGGACGATGCGTCTGAGTGCAGTCCTAAGTGTTGCACTCGGTCTAGCTGGGCACAATTTGGCACCCATCATGAGGATCGGGTGTTACGACAAATTGGAAAACATCAATTATATACTGCCCAAAATATTTGGTCATGATCGGATACATATCCATCATCGAGAATATAGTCAAAGGTCCACAAAATCAATGCACCTTATTAATGGGGTGTCACCTTATCTTTGACCCATAAGATGAAGGCCAACAAATAAAATTTTAAAAATTTTGAATAAAAATAAAAAAATTTAAAAATTAAATTAATCACATGCCACATGATTGACACTACAAAGAATAAAACTATTAGTGATAACAAAAAACTGCAACTATTAATGCCTCTATTAACAAAAAAACTGCAGCTAATAGTCTTAATAGCTATTAGTAGTTTTTTTGTTAATAGCGACAGTTTTTTATAGCAAAAAACTGTTGTTAATTGTCTTATTTTTAGTAGTGTGATCAACCCAAAATGGGTGTTGATTTGGATTGATCGTGCAACATGGCACATGATTTGGTATTCAAATGCAGTGTTCCTGTAATAACCCGGATTTTCGCAAGCATTGAATCGTTGACTTTGAGGTGAATGCAACTACGCTGACTAGTATGACTTTGGTCAAACTTTGGACCACTGACCAGAAACAAAAGTAATAAAATACTATTTGCTGGATAAAAATTCGAGTGCCAATAGATGACACTTGAATTGCGCATGGACAACTTCCTTAATGGACGTGATTCCCAAAGAGGTAATTCCCAATTTATAGGAATGTGCCAAGTGGCACCGCATTCAAAATAAAATATATGAGTGTGTGGTGTTAGATGCACACACACACCCAACTTGTGTGTGAAAAGGAAATAGGGAGACCTTTCTCTCTTGCCATAAAATAAAATTAGAAATTTACAAGTTATAGGAATTCGGGTGCCAACCGAATCCCTCCCTCTTCCTTATAATATTTCTATTTCCCTGCTTTTCTTTCTCTAATATTTTTTTTTTAGCATGTAGAGCCCTTTTGGACTCTCCTTTTTTCTCTCTCTCCCTCTCCCTCTTTTTATCTCCCTCCGTCCCTGTCACGACCCAGAATCCTTACCCGATATCGAGGGCCTAGAATTCTGTGTTATGACACCGCATGCTGGTTAAGGCAATAAGTGGACATACACATAATCTATAAATTGACTTAGCATATGGATTGAGGCATTTAAGATAGCATTAAAAATAATTTACTCATAAATTAATAACGAAAAACGTAGACAATAATAATGAGGTACTTAATCCTAACCATGCATCTAGGATATTAAATCAAAATCAGTTTCAAATAGGGTAAAACGGTCTCAAATGTAAACTCACACAATATATCAAGGCTAAAACAAGTCTCTCAAGAAATAATAAAAACTAGAGTAAAAGGGTTCTCAATGCTGGTAAAAATCTGCTGGATCTACGCTCTCATTAAGGATGATAGCCAACGTCTCCATCTACGTAAGCCGCCTCTGGAACGGCAGCTCTCGCGTCATCATAAACAGGATAAATGGAATCTTCACCTGAAACTGTTTGATTTGGGAGGGGGGTGAGTTTACTCAGTCGCGTAAACTCAGCGGGTTGCACAATCGATCCACCATAACTTACTCAGGTGGTCGTGTGTGCAATCGCTTGAATTGCGGTACATTTTTAAAATATAACCAACATCTTAAATAAATGAAATAAACTTATCCATAATTCATAGACTATCATAATCAATATTGAAAAATATACTAATATAACATGAAGAGTGCATGATGCTTCTATTTTCTTATCTCTTTTCCTATTTGTCTCATCAACTTAGCATATGTGACATATCGTAAGTCTTATTAATTACTCCATACGCCTACACAACGTACTTCGCATCTTATCTTATTTAAATGATCATGCGGGATCACGCCGAGCCTACCACGCGAGGTCCACATGTAGATAACCACCTAACATCCATATCATAACATAAACCACCATCCAGCCAGATGAGGTTGCCGGCATAGTAACCACGATGTCCCTTTAGTTCGAGACAAGGCTATAATGTCCTTAAGACCCATCTTGGCTGCAGACGTTAAGCTCTTACAGTGGCTCGTAAGGTATGACACGTGTAGAAACTTAATTCATATTTAGCTGGCCTTCACAGCGTGTCTTACATATCATATCATTTTTCGGTTATGGGCTTAGGTCCCCGCCCCGATTTTATATTTGCGTGGGCTTAAGTCCCCACTTTCTTAACATGCATGTGTCTTAACATATTCTTTTCTTATTTTTCTTAAAACTTAGTTAGAATGGGCCATGGTGCGATAGGCTTCACTAAAACCACGCTTTCCAAGGGACGGGTTTCGTAGTAACCTAGATGTACTTCGTGTGGTATCCCATACTATCATAGAGGGGCTGCATCCGTACATGGATGCCTACATTTCAAGTTCCACGTGACCGTGAAAGAAATCTCACCGTGACGAAGGCTTAAGTCACGTGTCATATCTTATTCTTAACTTATATGCGTATGTCCTATCGTGATTTTCTATATGATGAATGTTATATGATAATGGTGAACATATATAAGAATAAACTATAACATAAATCTTAAACATTTCATATTTATGAAGAAAATTAATAAAGAGCATAACATACGAAATATTAAAGTAAAACAGAAAATAAGAAATATTCAACTACATTTATTTTACAATAGAGTTGAAACTATACTTCATTAAGGTTAATTATATTCATGAAATTTGGTGATTGACTGGTATAGCGATCCAACTTATTTTAAAATTCTAAAGGAGCGCATGTGTCAATTCAAGAATTGTATGAGGCTTAGAGGAGGTAATAGAATGGTAAGTATTAAAAAGGTCAATATTTGACCCCTTAAACTTATAGATTGTTATTCAATGCAAGCTATTTAATGTATTTTATTTAATTTTAGTGATTTATAAGTCTAGAGATAAGTTTAGCGTAAAGTAGCCCAAGAGTTAAAAAATAATGTCAAACCCGTGTAACCTTGGATCATCTAAAACGTATCCCGACTTGCAACCCAAATTTGACCTTAAAAACATTAGATTCGTGAAATTACTATTTCAGACAAAGTTGTAGATCTCGTTGTATTCTTTCCAGTGCCATAAGAATCACGTAAATCTGAGTTCGGGGTAAAAAGTTATGGCTAAAATATCGAGGCTGTGTCTGTTGAAGAGTTTGATCGAATTTCACGAAAATCTGGGAAAAATGATTCTATCGATTTTGGGCCTAATTTCTATGTTTTTAAGACCCAAAATTTATCAAAATTTAAGGAAAAATTAGGATTTTTTTTTTTTTTAAAATAACTGAATAATTTAAGATGGATTTAGAGGCACCCACCTGTTGAAGCGTGATTCAAATCCTACGATGATTTGGATTGATGGAGATCGGATTCGAGAGACGATATGCCTGAGTCTTTTTGCAAGAATTCATTTCTTACGATAAATTGGTCGCGGCGATGAGAAACTTTGATGGTGTAAGATTCTCTGATAAGATCGAAAATCGATGGAGATCCGACGAGGAATTATGAAAGATGGCACTGTCAGAGCTTTTACAGAGAAGAGGGGATAAAGAGAGACAACTGAGAGAAGAAGTAAATATATATCTAATTCCTTGTATAGGTTAACTCTAATTAAGACTTTCCGTATAAGATTTAATAAAATAGTAGTTTTTACACGCAAGTAGAATTCATACGTGACTTGAAAAGCTTGAGAAGAGGTTTTGCTCCAGCGCTTTGTGTAAGCACCAAGGTGAATGGTGATTCTCTCCCGAATTTATAGTTGTACCCTTTAACCCGCTTCACTCTTCAAACAGGCATAACTTTTTATATTCTTATCGAAAATCGACAAATTATATATCATTGGAATCGTATCGACGAGTACTCCGCAATGAGTCTAATATTGATATATAAAAAAAAATCAGACTATTTCTAAAGTTGGTATATTCCGGTGTGGAGCGTTAGCACCACGCACTGTGTGGTACATCATCTAATACCATTAAATAAAATTCAAAAATCTGGGTTATTACAGTCCCTCACCGTTGACCCAAACACCTAGCTCCCATTAAACACTCTCCCAGCCACAACTTCTCTCTCTCCATTGAACCCTCTCTCTTCCTCTATTATGCCCACGAACACACAAAGAAAGGGTTAAGCAGCCATTGCACTGCGTGAACTAGCCAGCCCACATGGAAGTTGTGTTGGCGGAAGGGCTTGACAAGAAGCCATCACCAGATATTGCCTCCTTCGTGTCTTCCATGGGACTCAACTGCGCCGCCTTACATGGGCAACCTTCATATTACCTGCTACGCTAACCTTACCGTTTACCACAAGGATTGGAGAGCGGGCGGATTTTGTAGCAGAGAGCGAGAACGGGGTGCCCTTGCTTCTGAGCGAGTTTGGCACGGACCAGACCGGCTCGAACCAGGAGGATGGCCGGTTCTTTAAAGCTGGGTTTGAGGAAACTTATGATGTGTTTGAATTGATACGGGATGGTCCTAAGAATCCAAAATTTAAGGAGAGATATGGGCTGATTCAGGAGATAACGTATGGTTCTGCTCCAATCGGTCGTGTATTGGTCTTTTTGCTTGATTTGACATCTCGCATCCTTGATCCAACCAAGTACCACATTGATCCATTGACGAAGTCGCATCGCCGGACGCTACCACCATCCCTTGGACGCCCGGGTACCACATGATCACACGCCACAACAGCAACACCTCCCCATACTCACTCTCTCTTTATATATATATATATATATATATATATATATATATATATATATATATATATCCATTAACCCAAACAGCAGTCACCTCCCATCTCGACCTCTCTCTCTCTCTTATCTGTAACTCAGGTAGCCCAACGACATTAGTTGCTCATTGTTGCCATTAAAAACCCCTCCATCATCACGTTTCCTTATCATCCCCGTCCTCTATGGAAACCCATCGCATGAGCTGCTCAACCCACAAGCTCTTGCAAAGTCACCATTAACAACAACTCGATCACCTCGGATCAGCCGCTCACCTCCATTACCCACCATCAATATACCATCGTCAGATCATTGTTTCATCATATGCCGCGCTCCCTACCTCATCGACTCCATGTAGTGCTGCGACAAGCATTGTGCACAACTTGAAGAAATCAGTTGCCGATCGAACCGTAGAGAGACAAAGAGGATGGCGCGAAACTAAACAAGAGTTTGAAGTACACTTTTCGCCTCATCGCCATCATCTCGGACCACACCGGCACATGCACACTACAACAGGTGGGTGCCCTTCTATCCATTCAAGTCTACACGTTTACACTTTCTATATGTGACGAATGTATGACTTTAGGAAAAATTAAATTTTTTTAGGTTTTGTGTGGATTCACAAAACGGTTATAGTCAAAGGGTTGACCCTATGGTTGAACCCATCGACCGAGAACTATAGTGCACATTTCCCTTCCACATGGTACCCAAGTGTGCCGACAAATGGATCCCACATCAAGAATGGACTGCTGCCATGTTTTATTTTGTTGTGCACTCGATGAGGAGGTCTAAGTTTGACCGTTTCAATTTCGACGATCCAATCAGTTTTTGACCTCGATTAAACCTTAGACTCCTCATAAACTTTGATGCTTGTTACATCTAATAACTCACATTGATATGCTTGTCTTTATTTTTATAAATTTTAGTACTCCAAAAACCTGTGAATATATTAATTTTACACTTAGAATATTTCCTGCACTTGTTTTGAAAATTTGCACATACTTTGGTCAAAGGGTCCAGTTTGACCCATTAAATTAAACGAACCACATATCCATGAGTTGAAGCCATAAAATTAAATAAAGATCATTTGGCCATCTGTTAAATCGATGGTTAAATTGTGATTAAAACGAACACACCTCGATAATCGTGTTTAACATAATCTTGACTCAAATCAATGACTTTCTATATAAGGGCCCAAAGGACCAAATCAAAGGTCGAAACTTTGAGAGACCCAAATAGCCTACACCCTGCTTATATTTATAGGTTTAGATTGATCTAAATTGGATTATATATACCATGAAAACCGTGTAATAAGGATCCAATGATCAAAACTTGTGTGAATCACACAAGAGTCAATCCTTAGCCAAATTTCACAAATGACCAGTCGATTTTCATCAAATCGACAAGATCTATCTGATGAGACTAGTCTAACATCACTTTGTAATACATATTATAATTCACACGTATCATCACTGTAGGTCGCCTTCTTATCTCCCTTAATGATGAGCGAGGCGTCCGATTTACGCGTAATATTAGTTTCCCTTATGGTTAGATGCTTTCTTATTATATGTTTCATTTGATTTGTGTGACATTCATCAATTAGAAGTACGTTAGGGCATATATATATTATGAAAATTGAATAAGATATGACACATGACTTCTAAGCCTTCGTCACGGTGGGGTTTCTTTCACGGTCACGTGCAACTTGGAATGTAGGCATTCATGTACAGATGCAACACCTCTATGGGTGTATGGGCTGCCACACGAAGTACATCCAGGTTACTACGGAACCCGTTCCTTGGAAAGCGTGATTAGTGAAGTCTATCACACCGTGACTCATTCTAATTAGTTTAAGAAAAGATGAAATATGAATATAATAAGCTACGAGATATTAAGAAAGTGGGGACTTAAGCCCATACAAATATGATATCAGGATGGGGACTTAAGCCCAGAACCGAATAATATTATGATATGCTAAGATACGTTGTGAAGGCCAGCTAAATATGAATTAAGTTTCTACACGTGCCATGTCTTGCGTGCTACCGCAAGATTTAATGTTTGCAGCCAAGACGGGTCTTAAGGACAATATGATACGACAGTGTCTCGATTTAAGGGGACACTAATTTTTATGCGCGCAACCGCATTGGGCTGGATGGTGATTTATGCTATGATACGGAGGTTAGGTGGTTATCTACACGTGGACCTCGCGTGATAGTGTAATATCCCTAATATTTTGACCTAATTTCATTTACCTCGATAAGCGTGTCCAAAAAATTTTACGAGTTTTGTTAGACTATGGGTTAGCTTTGTATTTGATGTGAATGATGGTAAAATAGTATTGTCAATAGATGTGTGTAAGTCATGAAAATGATAACTTACACACTACGATAGGCGTATGTGTTCAACATGAAATATTTTGCAAAGTTAGAGGATAAGTTGTAAATAAAAGTATCTAGATTTTTGTTTAGAAATTTTATTTTATAAGAAGAGAGAGGGTGCAAGAGAAGTTAGCTTCTCCCTCTCGTTAGAAATCAAACCTCTAAGGTTTTTGCCTCATTGGATCCCAGATCTTTGAAGTTTTAGAATTCCTCTCTCTATCTCAACCATTGATTAGAGTAGTGCCTGAATTCTGATCAGTTTGCATTATTGAAAGAGAGTAATGATGTGGAGAGGGTGAAAATCTGTGTGATCTTGTTGAGTGATGTGGCTGTAGCCTCCCCTTTTTCTGGACTGATTTGAAGATCTAAAACCCTTGAGCTTGGAGATCTTTTCCGGACGTGAATCGGTTCAAAGAAAGCAATGAGTTAAACAACAAGAGGTAGGTCTTTAAAACATTTTTTTATCTTTTGAATTCAATTTAGGTTTAGAATAGTATGTGGTTTGTTAAAGGAGATCTAAGGCTGTGTTTGGAAATGAAGAAAAAGAATCCGGGCATGTTGAATTAATGACCCACGAGCACAGAAAATTCATTTGTCGATTTCAAAATCGACTGTCGAATTGGAAATCGACAGTCGAAATGAGATTTTAAGCCTAAAACAGGGTTCTGAAATTCGATGGTCGAATTCTGTCCAGCTTTTGGCTTTTAAATAATTGATTGGATTTTTATTTTGTGAGCTTTTGGGTTGATTTTTGGGTTCTATATTAACACTGAGAGTGTTAATATATGTAGGTTTTGACTATGGGGAGTCCTTGAAGAGGACTGTTTGTTCTTGCCTTTGAAATTTCTTGGTTAAGGTAGGGGAATCCTAATTATTATTTGCATGAATTTATAAGCATAAACTGTTATCGACCATTTCTTTTAGAAGCATAAATTTGGAAATTTCGTTGCACACAGTGTAATTAAAACTTTGAACATATGACACAATCCGAAAATTTGTAAACCTTGTCATAAATAAGAATCCTTGGAAATCAGAACCTCAGCTAAAATTTTGAATCAGAACCTCAGTTAAATTTTGAATCAGAACTTCGAATCAGAACTTTGAAAAATCAGTATATGATATGAATAATAAGCTTGGATATGTGTTAGCATTTGCATTTGATTTTGGGTTCATAAGTATGATTCCCTAGATTCTACCAACCGTGTTGACGGTAAAACTTTGGCGCAAGTTTTCCTCATAGCGTAGGGGCTTGTTGCATTTTTGAAATGGGTTTATGAACGACGATGGTCAGTAGGGTCTTCCCATCGGTCACGTAGTCTGCTCTCATGTTATAGGAAATTTGGGAGATAAAATTAAGTTATAAATTTAAGACAAGAAGCATGCTAAATCAGAACATTTTGAACACTTTAGAGTATATTTCAGTTTTGACTCAGGATTAGAACTAGAGATTTAATTTGAAAAGCATCATTGAAAAACCATATTTGATCCGATTCCGTCTTTTGAAAACCTTTACTTATAAAGAAATGCAAATAGATCTGTCTTCCTCTATTGAGCTTAGCTGTTAGCTCACCCTCGACTATACGTCACAGGTGTTGAGACTGACCTTGGGTCAGAGGATCCGGAGGACTCCGATTATATTCCCGAGGAGGATTTGGACATACCAGCTGAGGAGTTCTTTCCGCGATCTTAGATTCTGTATTTTTGGTATTTTATCTGGACATCATTTTGGAATGTTGAGCCCTAGACTATTATTTTGTTATTTTGATATCACTCGAGGAACCATTATTATGAACCTCTATTTTAGGTGATCGGATTGGCCATCACTGGTGGTTCTTTTTGGTTCCTCACAGTGATATATCTAATTTTGTTATATGAAGCTTTTATTTTGGATTAACAATGTTGCCTCTGTCTTTAGACCTTTGTTTATGTTGTAAACGCTTTGCTTATCAATAAGTTAATGAACCGCCTTTCCTATACCTTAGGGATTGGAAAAGTCGGGTCAAATCAGATTAGTATCAAGCAAGGCTCTAGGTTGAGTCTTAGGACTAGGGTTAGATTATTTCTAATAATTTATTCTTGATCAATTGTTATTGTTTGTTTAACAATGACGGATCAAGATGCCTCCACAGTTTAGGCGAGGCGAGGTATAGAGGGACCTCGTCATTTCGCATTGAGGAGATAGATGAGGCGTAGGCACCTCATATGGCGGAAGGCGAGTTGCTTCTAGCCCTAATCACAGATCCTTTGGGAGCTGCTAGGCAAAACAGAGAGAAATGTGGGCGAGGTGTTGGCGCCTTGGCTACTAACATGGCCCAATGATGCACCATTGGCCAGGACCAGAGATCTTTGGCACTAGACATCACCAGAGGATTCGAGTTTAGGAGGATGAGACCTCCTACATTCTCGAGCGAGGATCCTATGGAAGCGAGGCATGTCTGGATGAGATAGAGAAAATATTTGAAGTGTTGCAGTGTACCGATGTCGAGAAAGTACGCTGGGCATCTTTCAAACTTTTGGGCGAGGCCAGCCCGTGGTGGAAGTCTGTTCCCAGGATGAGAGAGCAGGACTACCCCAATACTCCATGGACTTGGGCGAGTTCGTGGAGACATTCAACGATCGATTTTTCCAAGATCAAATGCGTAATCAATGGGAGGTCCAATTTATCTAATTGAAACAGAATGAGATGTCGGTGCGCGAGTATGGCACAGAATTTGATAGACTTTCCCGATTTGCACCCTTGCATGTGGCCTTGGTGATGAGAGCTCGAGAAATTTGAAGAGGTTTGAGGCGAGCATTGAGGAGAGGGTGTCTATGTGGGAAATGGAGGCGTATCTTTGGTGTGATGTCCAAGGCCCTCATTGCGAGGAAGATATTCAAAAGCGATGACTTGAGGCGAGGCGAGTAATAAAATAGGTTTGGTCGGGGAGACGTGAGTGCTTGAGCGGGTGAACAAAAGCCGAGGTTCTCTAAACCTCCTCCTACCCTAGTCGCCATCATATTCTAGACTGTTGCTTGAGGACCGATGGCGTCTTCCTATCGGAGACCTCGAGTTCGTCACCGGGGCGACCTTTCGAGCCAGGAGCACTCTGCGAGTGGAGCTTCCATGGCTCGAGGTTCGACGAGAGGATCAAGCTTACTCTGTTTCTACCCGATGTGTGCAAGATGTGGGAAACCACATAAAACAGAGAGATTACTGGTGGAACACGGAGGATGCTTCAGTGTGGACAGGTTGGTCACATGATCAAGGATTGTCCTACTATTGAGAAAGGGCGGACTATGATTTGTCTCTCTGTGAAAGTCGGCGTGACCTACATTCAAGGTCGGGCTTATCGCGGTGGCCCTGAGATGCCCAAAGCGTCGAATGACGTCATTCAAGGTATCATTAAAGTTGAGACGTCATTTATGCATTGATTCAATTATTATTGTTTAATTTTAAATTCAAGTAAATTATGTTAAACCACATAGGAATCATTGCATATATAATTAACGAACTTTTTAACTAAAGGTACACTTATGATGAGTAGTCGAGACGACGTGGATAAAATTGAAGCACGAGTACTTATAGACCCTGGGTCTACACACTCGTTTATTACTCCTTCCTTCTCAGAGAAGTTGGGTATTACTCCCGAACCCCTTGCTTTCATTCTAGATGTCAAGATTCCCCTACGGGAGTTCGGTATGCCTCTGACATGTCGATCGGTCATCGTGATGATTGATGAGCACGCGAGGCGATGGCCCGACATGATTACGTTGAGCATGGAAGGGTTCGACGTCATTCTCGGAATGGATTGGTTGGCAGCTTATCACGCGAGCGTGGACTGTCTGCGGAAGATAGTGACCTTCCGACCGCCAAAGCGAAAATGCTTCCGATTTTGTGGAGTCAAATCCAAGGTTGCGCCGTTGGTTTCAGCCATTAAAGCTGAGCATATGATGAAGAATGGTTGTAGTGGGTATCTGGCCTACTTGCAAGATTCTACCGAGAAGAAGAACGACTTGGCTCTTATCAAGGTGGTCTGCGATTATTCTGATGTCTTTCCAGAGGACTTACCTGGATTACCACCTGACCGAGAGATTGAGTTCGCAATTGAGCTAGCACCGGGTACAGAACCGTTATCAAAAGCTCCATATCGGATGGCGCCTGCTGAGTTGAAAGAGCTCAAGGAACAGCTTCAGGAGCTGTTAGATAAAGGCTTTATACGACCGAGTGTCTCTCCTTGGGGTGCACCGGTTCTATTTGTGAAAAAGAAGGATGGATCGATGCGTCTGTGTATCGATTATAGGCAGCTCAACAAGATGACGATTAAGAATCGTTATCCTCTTCCGCGGATAGACGACTTGTTTGATCAATTGCAGGGTGCAAGGTTCTTTTCGAAGATTGATCTGAGGTCAGGCTATCACCAGCTCAAGATCAAGGCAGAAGATATATCCAAGACTGCGTTTCGGACGCGTTATGGCCACTATGAGTTTCTAGTGATGCCATTTGGATTGATGAATCTTTGCATCTTTCATGGACACGATGAGCAGGTGTTCAAACCACATCTTGATAAATCGTGGTCGTTTTAGAGATGACATCCTCATCTATTCGAAACCGAGAGAGAGCATGTCGACATCTGAAGATGGCTCTTCAAACACTCGGGGACCATCGGTTGTATGCCAAACTCGATGAAGTGTAAGTTTTGGCTTGGCAGTCATTTCTTGGGCCACGTAGTCTCCAAGCGGGTATCTCAAATTGGATCCTACAAAGATAGATTACGTGGTGACATGGGAACAACCTCGGCGATTCTGAGTCCAAGTTTCCTTGGTTTGGCAGGGTACTATCGGCGATTTGTCGAGGGTTTCTCGAAGATATGGGGTCCACTTACACAGCTCACAAGAAAGAATGCTAAGTTCGACTGGACAGAACAGTGTGAGCAGAGCTTTCAGGAGTTAAAGCGTCGTTTAACTACAGCACCAGTGCTTGCTATACCTTCCGGCAGCGGAGGTTTCGCAGTATATAGCGATGCTTCCCATGGCGGATTAGGCTATGTGCTTAATCAACACGAGCGGGTCATTGCATATGGTTCTAGGCAGTTGAAGGACCATGAAAGAAACTATCCGACGCATGACTTGGAGCTAGCAGCAGTTATATTCGCCTTGAAGATCTGGCGACATTACCTCTACGGTGAAATCTTTGATATATTCACCGATCACAAGAGTCTCAAGTACCTCTTCACTCAAAAGGACTTGAATATGCGGCAGCGACGATGGATGGAGTTCTTGAAGGACTACGATTGCTTGATTCAATACCATCCGGGAAAGGCAAATGTCGTTGCTGATGCACTTAGTAGGAGGTCTTCAACACAGTTGTCACATCTTGTTAGCCGGATTCAGAGATGGAAGCTTTTGGAGTATATGGCTTTGGGCAGCTCACGGTTCGATGTAAAAGGCTCGGGAGCATTGATGGCTACACTTGTATTATGTCCTACGCTCTTCGAGAATATTCAAAAGCTTCAGATGATGGCGATGAGTGATGGCAATCGACGAGATGTCGAGAATAGCGAAGAAGGATTTCTCCATTCGACGATGGGACCTTGCTATTTCACGACCGGGGTATGCGTCCGAGTACCAAGGTTCGGGACACCATTCTGGAAGTGGCTCACAAGTCCATGTATGCCATACATCCTGGTAGCACCAAGATGTATCAGGACTTGATGAAGGGTTTCTGGTGGCGAGGTTTGAAAGCGGACGTCATTGAAATCGTATCGCGGTGCTTGGTTTGTCAACAGTTAAGGTTGATCATCCTGAAATCTGCGGGCCTATTGCGTTTACGTGCACGAGTGGAAATGGGAAGCCATTTCGATGGATTTTATACTCGGGTTGCCGAAGACACTGAGGAAGAACAATGCCATCTGGGTCATTGTAGATCGGCTAACCAAGTCTGCTCATTTCTTGCCATATAATACCACTTATACAGCCAGTAGACTTGCAGAGTTATACCTGAAGGAGATTGTTAAACTGCATGGAATACCGGCTAGTATTGTGTCTGATCGAGACCCGTTGTTTACTTCACATTTTGGGCAGAGATTTCAGGAAGGCATGGGTTCTCGTCTTGACTTTAGTTCGGCATTTCACCCACAGACGGATGGCCAGACCGAGCGCGTGAACCAAATCATTGAGGACATGTTGAGAGGCTCACAAATCCATGTATGCCATACATCCTGGTAGCACCAAGATGTATCAGGACTTGATGAAGAGTTTCTGGTGGCGAGGTTTGAAACGCGACGTCGCTGAGTACGTATCGCGGTGCTTGGTTTGTCAACAGGTTAAGGTTGATCATCAGAATCCTGCAGGCCTATTGCAGCCTTTACCAGGCTCGAGTGGAAATGGGAAGCCATTTCGATGGATTTTATACTCGGGTTGCCGAAGACACTGAGGAAGAACAATGCCATCTGGGTCATTGTAGATCGGCTAACCAAGTCTGCTCATTTCTTGCCATATAATACCACCTATACAGCCAGTAGACTTGCAGAGTTATACCTGAAGGAGATTGTTAAACTGCATGGGATACCGGCTAGTATTGTGTCTGATCGAGACCGGTTGTTTACTTCACATTTTGGGCAGAGATTTCAGGAAGGCATGGGTTCTCGTCTTGACTTTAGTTCGGCATTTCACCCACAGACGGATGGCAAAGTGAACCAAATCATTGAGGACATGTTGAGAGGCTCACAAATCCATGTATGCCATACATCCTGGTAGCACCAAGATGTATCAGGACTTGATGAAGAGTTTCTGGTGGCGAGGTTTGAAACGCGACGTCGCTGAGTACGTATCGCGGTGCTTGGTTTGTCAACAGGTTAAGGTTGATCATCAGAATCCTGCAGGCCTATTGCAGCCTTTACCTGTGCCTGAGTGGAAATGGGAAGCCATTTCGATGGATTTTATACTCGGGTTGCCGAAGACACTGAGGAAGAACAATGCCATCTGGGTCATTGTAGATCGGCTAACCAAGTCTGCTCATTTCTTGCCATATAATACCACCTATCTGACCGATGAACTTGCGAGTTATACACGAAGGAGATTGTTAAGCGCATGGGATCTGCTAGTATTGTCTGTCGAGACGAGACCGGTTGTTTACTTCACATTTTGGGCAGAGATTTCAGGAAGGCATGGGTTCTCGTCTTGACTTTAGTTCGGCATTTCACCCACAGACGGATGGCCAGACCGAGCGCGTGAACCAAATCATTGAGGACATGTTGAGAGCATGTATGTTGGATTTTCACGGGTCATGGGACCAACACTTGCCTCTGATAGAGTTCGCCTACAATAATAGCTTTCAGCCTAGCATTGGTATGGCTCCGTTCGAGGCTTTATATCGACGGCGGTGTCGATCAACGTTGAACTGGGAAGAAGTGGGTGAGAAGCTCATTATTGGACCTAAGATAGTCGAACGCACTACCGAGACGGTTCGGTTGATACGTGAGCGACTACGAGTAGCTCAGAGTCGTCAGAAGAGCTACGCCGATCTCAAACGGAGACACGTGGATTTTCAGGTAGCTTTTGATATGTCAATGGGTATTTTCTTCACTTGGTATAAATTCCATGTGAAATTGGCACTAATACTTGATTTTTCAGGTCGGCGAGAATGTCTTTGTTCGGATTTCGCCTACCAAAGGCGTTATGCGGTTCGGAAAACGAGGGAAACTAAGTCCTCGATACGTTGGGCCTTTTGAGATATTAGGCCGAGTCGGCGAGGTTGCATATCGTGTGGCGTTACCGCCGCAATTATCTAGCATGCACAACGTTTTTCATGTGTCGATGCTGCGTCGATACATCCGTGACCCGACTCACGTGCTTGATTACCAACCCATCGAGCTTTAGGATGGTTTGAAGGAGGTCGAAGACCCGATTCGCATTTTGGATCGCAAGGAGCAGATCCTACGCACTAAAAGCATTCCTTTGGTCCTCGTGCAATGGCGGAATCATACACCGGAGGAAGCCACTTGGGAGCGTGAAGCTGAGCTCCGAGACCAATTTCCAAGCCTCTTTGTTTAAATTTTGAGACATTGTGTGTTGACCGTATGATTCTTGAAATTTTTTTTTTTATGTATTTACTGGTTATATAAATACTTTTGGCGAGATTTTTGGCGGTCCGATATACATTAAATTGTGCTTGTTTATCAAACAATTTTGGGCCTTAGACAAGTCCTGGTATGTTACTCCTTATTGGTCTAGTGACCTACTTTTCGGTCTATGGTCAACTACTCACTTCTATGTCCATAAGCAATTTTGGCCTTGATACTGGTATTTTGGCCCTATACATATACCAATTATTTTGCCCATACTTTACAGCTTTTATTTGAGTTATGTTGTAGAAATCCTGAAAATTTTGCAAGTCCGACCAAACCCGGACTTATTATTTTCCTGAAAGGTTATACGAAATAAATTGGCCAAAAGATTTCTTAGCCTATTCTTAAATTTTCTATGCCAATTTCGGCTGTGATAATACGGTCCAGGTCCGAAAAGGTGATGGGAATAAAAAGGGATCAAAGACGGTCCATTTAGACCCAATGGCATGGTTGGAATTCCAAAAATTTTGAAAAATTTTAAAGACAGCAGTGTAACACAAATTCGACTGTCGAAATGCAAAATCGACCATCGAATTTATATGAGCTTTCAAGCCATTTTTCAGCCAAAAACAGGACCTGAGAAGTCCTGAGGAAATCGACTGTCGATTTCAAAATCGACCATCGATTTGGAAAATCGACCATCGAATTTGAAATCGATGGTCGAATTTATCGATTTAAGTTCGGGGTCTAAAACTCTTTTGTCATTTCGGGTTCCAAATTTGGGGGTTTTGAGCTTAGGGTTTTGAGGGGTTTTGGCGATTTTGGGGTGTATCATCCATTTCGGCCGAATTTGGGGGAGAGATCCATTGCAAATTGGACAAGGGGCTTCGATTTTACCTTGTGGAAACCAGATTTGGGCTTTTTATAGGTAATCTCCTCCCTACATTATTTGGGGATTTTCATCCTCTTTGATCATTGTTTTCTTTTTACGTATATTTTTGTTCAATGGGGCCTAAGCGGACCCCATTAATCCCACCTCAAAGAGGCCGACCTCTCATGCGTCTACAAGCCGCTCAAAAGCGACCTGAGAACCACTACAATCGGTTCCACCACCTTTGTTTCTCCAATGCACAAGCAGCCCAATGAATTTTGGAGCATTAAAGGCTTCACTCTGAATATTTGTTTCACCGAGTTGTTTGACCGACAAACAACCACACAATGGGGTGAATACCTTGAAAAACCAAATTAACCTCCCTGTGCACATCTTTTAGTGACCATTTCTATCCCCGACTTAAATGCGCCTATTTTATCGGCATGAGCATGACGGAAAAGAATCTATCTGATTGATGGCGAGATTATACTTTTGATCTAGAGGACATGGGTGGCATTGCGATGCCCTTTAAATCACTCCCAAACCATGGGTTTAGGTCTTCCCTTCCCCAAATCGGTTCGTTTGAGGATGTAATTAAATGACGCAAGGTCGTCATGGGTAGAATCCATCGCTCCATTCTTGGATAAAAATTTTAAGGCCACCCTTTACCCTTTTGGTCATCAATCGACCGGTCCCCTACAACAAATTCTATTTGCGGCCTATAAGGAGCGATGGTTTAGTGCTCCTGACGTCCTTTTCAAGGGGATTATCAAGGCCCGAGAGAAAATGGGTAAACATGTGAAGAAACCGCTGAAGTCTATGCCCTATGCTCGCTTAATTTCAGTGATGATTGTGAACTACCGTGCGGGCCCTGCTTATGATGTCCCTCCTACTGTACCCAAATCCACGTGGTGAAAGATTTATAACTTGGTCAATTGGGGTCAAACCTCTGATGGTGGTAAAGACTCAAAGGATCGAGGCTTTGTCTGACTAGTGAGGGCGATGATGACCCTACTCATTCTATCCACGACATGCTACCCTGCACCTCCTCATTACAGTGACATCCTTACACTCTCATAGTTCACCCGACAGATGACAGCCATGAGCCACCAGATTCAAGCGCTCACCCACCACACCAGCTCTATGCGTCAGGAGTTGGATGTCCATGGCGGCGCTCTCTCTTATCTGATGCAGCACGCGTTTCCCGATGATTACACGACCTATATGGCCGATATCCGTGCTTCAGTATATCGCCCTTCGACATCGGGCGCTGGTACTAGCATGCCTTCTGCGGCCAGGGCGGATACGGGTGATGATGATGCTGCTGCGGGCGATGGTACTTCGGATCGGGCGGGTCCATCTTCTGCCGGGGATTTTTAGCATACTTGGGGGAGGGGGTCCTGGTTTATTTGTGGTTGTTATGGTCTGTATTTATTTTACGGCCTGGATTATTTAGGACCTGGTGGTCCTTCTTTTGTTATCTTTTATCTTTTCTGTCTTTGCTTTGCTTTGGATACTCTGCTTATTTTATTTGTATATGGTTCAGTTCGTTACTTGTTTTTATCTTCTTTATATGCGTTTTGGATCTCTATGTGAATGGCATTTGCTGTTATTTTTGGTATATGATTCAGTTAGATGCTTGTGTGGATTTGCTCTCTCTGTCACGTTTGTTCTAACTCATTGCTTTGGTGCATTGTTGTTATCTTTATGGCTTTCATGCGTCACTGTGCATCGGTCTCCCGGCACGTGATACTTGGGGTATGGGCATCCATGTACGGATGCAATCCACTATGGCCTTTTGATGCCACATGCAGTGCATCCATGTTACTACGGATCTCATCCCTTGGCTTGCGTGCCCTGTGGGATCGAAACACAGTGGTCCATGTTTTCTTTTCTTTTGTTCTCTGGTGTGTGTTATATTCAATTTTCGCAGACGAAAATTCCTAAGGAGGGGTGAATGTAATATCCCTGATATTTTGACCTAATTTTATTTACCTCGATAAGCGTGTCCGAAAAATTTTACGAGTTTTGTTAGACTATGGGTTAGCTTTGTATTTGATGTGAATGATGGTAAAATAGTATTGTCAATAGATGTGTGTAAGTCATGAAAATGATAACTTACACACTACGATAGGCGTATGTGTTCAACATGAAATATTTTGCAAAGTTAGAGGATAAGTTGTAAATAAAAGTATCTAGATTTTTGTTTAGAAATTTTATTTTATAAGAAGAGAGAGGGTGCAAGAGAAGTTAGCTTCTCCCTCTCGTTAGAAATCAAACCTCTAAGGTTTTTGCCTCATTGGATCCCAGATCTTTGAAGTTTTAGAATTCCTCTCTCCATCTCAACCATTGATTAGAGTAGTGCCTGAATTCTGATCAGTTTGCATTATTGAAAGAGAGGAATGATGTGGAGAGGGTGAAAATCTGTGTGATCTTGTTGAGTGATGTGGCTGTAGCCTCCCCTTTTTCTGGACTGATTTGAAGATCTAAAACCCTTGAGCTTGGAGATCTTTTCCGGACGTGAATCGGTTCAAAGAAAGCAATGAGTTAAACAACAAGAGGTAGGTCTTTAAAACATTCTTTTATCTTTTGAATTCAATTTAGGTTTAGAATAGTATGTGGTTTGTTAAAGGAGATCTAAGGCTGTGTTTGGAAATGAAGAAAAAGAATCCGGGCATGTTGAATTAACAGCCACAGAGCCTGGAAAATTCGACTGTCGATTTCAAAATCGACTGTCGAAATTGGAAATCGACAGTCGAAATGAGATTTTAAGCCTAAAACAGGGTTCTGAAATTCGACCATCGAATTTGAAATCGATGGTCGAATTCTGTCCAGCTTTTGGCTTTTAAATAATTGATTGGATTTTTATTTTCTGAGCTTTTGGGTTGATTTTTGGGTTCTATATTAACACTGAGAGTGTTAATATATGTAGGTTTTGACTATGGGGAGTCCTTGAAGAGGACTGTTTGTTCTTGCCTTTGAAATTTCTTGGTTAAGGTAGGGGAATCCTAATTATTATTTGCATGAATTTATAAGCATAAACTGTTATAGACCATTTCTTTTAGAAGCATAAACTTTGGAAATTTCGTTGCACACAGTGTAATTAAAACTTTGAACATATGACACAATTCGAAAATTTGTAAACCTTGTCATAAATAAGAATCCTTGGAAATCAGAACCTCAGCTAAAATTTTGAATCAGAACCTCAGTTAAATTTTGAATCAGAACTTCAAATCAGAACTTTGAAAAATCAGTATATGATATGAATAATAAGCTTGGATATGTGTTAGCATTTGCATTTGATTTTGGGTTCATAAGTACGATGCCCTAGATTCTACCAACCGTGTTGACGGTAAAACTTTGGCGCAAGTTTCCCTCATAGCGTGAGGGCTTGTTGCATTTTGAAATGGGTTCATGAGCGGCGATGGTCGATGGGGTCTTCCCATCGGTCCGTGATACGCTCTCATGCTATAGGAAATTTGGGAGATAAAATTAAGTTATAAATTTAAGACAAGAAGCATGCTAAATCAGAACATTTTGAACACTTTAGAGTATATTTCAGTTTTGACTCAGGATTAGAACTGGAGATTTAATTTGAAAAGCATCATTGAAAAACCATATTTGATCCGATTCCGTCTTTTGAAAACCTTTACTTATAAAGAAATGCAAATAGATCTCTCTTCCTCTATTGAGCTTAGCTGTTAGCTCACCCTCGACTATACGTCACAGGTGCTGAGACTGACCTTGGGTCAGGGGATCCGGAGGACTCCGATTATATTCCCGAGGAGGATTTGGACATACCAGCTGAGGAGTTCTTTCCGTGATCTTAGATTCTGTATTTTTGGTATTTTATCTGGACATTATTTTGGAATGTTGAGCCCTAGACTATTATTTTGTTATTTTGATATCACTCGAGGAACCATTATTGTGAACCTCTATTTTAGGTGATCGGATTGGCCATCACCGGTGGTTCTTTTTGGTTCCTCACAGTGATATATCTAATTTTGTTATATGAAGCTTTTGTTTTGGATTAACAATGTTGCCTCTATCTTTAGACCTTTGTTTATGTTGCCGGCTTCTGTTTGTTACGGCTTATTGAGAAATCAATAAGTTGATGAACCGGCCTTTCCTATACCTTAGGGATTGGAAAAGTCGGGTCGTCACAGATAGGCTCTAGCAGCGATCCTGGCACAGATCGTTTAAATAAGATAAGTAAGATACGAAGTACGCTGTGTAGGCGTATGGAGTAATAATAAGACTTTCGATATGTCACGTAAGTTAAGTTGACAAGACAAGTTAAAAAAAGTATAAGCATTAGAAGCATCATATGCACTGAGATATGTTCCGTTCTTTCAATTTTATAGTTTTATAGTTATGCAATGATTATAAGAACTTTTATTTTGTTGTTTATATGAATTTTTAAGGATTCACCTTCACTCACAAGGTTGCACCCACGATCACTTGGGTAGATTGTGATGGATCGATTGTGTAACCCACTGAGTTTACGTGACTGAGTAAACTCACCCCACCAAAAACTAACAGCTGCAGGTAAAGAAATTGAGCTTATTGCTCGATAAACTTGATGCATTGGAAGATGATACGGATTATAAGGGTGACGAGTTGGATGATCAGCTAGACGACGTCAGGTACATATTAATTGTTTAGAAAGATCTTCCAGTAGTTGACCGAACCTCCATTTTTGGTCAGTTTGTTTATTGGACTCAAAATTCAATGTAAGCTTATTGAAAGGAATTTATAATGTAGAAGAATTTTTGGTTCACGATTTTTGGAAGCCCAGTTTTATGTAAGAGCTATTAAGATATGTATGTCCGCTTATCGCCTTAACAAGCGTGTGGTGTCATAACACGGAATTCTAGGCCCTTAAGATTGGGTAGGATTCTGGGTCGTGACAATTCCAATGATGCGTGAGGAAGCCGCTCCCTCCCTTTGGATATCTCATGTCTAAGGACTAATGTAAGCATGTCTTATATGTGAAGCATTTACCAATGAAATGAGTTTTCAAATGTTTAGTATAGTCACTGGCATAGTCACTGGCGTAGCCACATAAAAGGGTGTAAGGGCTCAAGCCCCTATTTAACTTTAGAGTTTCTATTAAGTATGGTTCTTATATAACTTTTGTTTGTATATAAGGCCCCAAATCTATAATGTAGAAGCCCCCAAATCTGCTCAAGCCCCCATTTACCTCTATAGAGTTTCTATTAATTATGATTTGCATACAATCTTTGTTCGTATCTAAGGCATTAAGCCTCCAAATTTATGATATAGAAACCTCCAAATCGATGGTATATAATTTGGAGTTGAGTCAGGAGCCGGGACCACTTAAGATAATTCGGTGATAAGCTTTGATTCACTAACGGTTGATATTTTATTCTAGCGGTAGCTAAAATATCGTTGAAAATATCTAAGAAAATCAATAAAGAATCCATCTTGTTTCTATTAATGTGTGTGAACCATGTTGAGCCATTGAATTAGTCTGATGCTTATATATGTGCCTAATCATCTTTTAAGATGCTTTTGTACAGTGTCACATATGGGTCAAAAAATCGTCTGATACTGATACGTATCGGTTTTGGACCTGGGCGGTACGATATATTGCCTATGTATAGTATCTCTTAAAAAATAGGGTAATTATCGTCCGATACGGGTAATGTATCGCCCATATTGGACGATACGGACAATACATTCAAATTATTGAGCAATAATTTCAAATTATAGTCCAATAATTTGATTTTTGAGTTTTTTGAAAAAAAAAAAGTATCAAAACAATACATTCAATGTATCGCCGATACATTGAATGTATTGGATGATACGCGATACATATCGAACGATACGGATGATACGTATCATCCCTATCATCCGATACGGATAATAATTTGATTTTTTTAGATTTTTTGAAAAAACAATTGTATTGAAATGATACATTCAATGTATCGGACGATACACGATACGTGTCGTCCTAAACTTCAGGACGATACGTATCGAAAATCCGATATTTTGACCCTTGGTGTCGCAACTATGTTATCCAATGGGAGATCCCCCATCCTTTAAAAAAAAAATCTTAAACTCCTTTTAAGGAGAGTTTTAAAATTCTTAAACTTCTTTTAAGGAATATTTTTAGGGAGAACCGGTCTTCATGAGGGATCCCCCGAGCCAATCTATATATATATTAAGTGACCAAAAAATTTTGAGTATTTTTTGCCAAAAATAAAGGAAAATACTACTTTCTCTCTCTTGATTCTCCTTACTTCTCTCTTATCTTTGTTTAGCGAGGGCCCTCTTTTTCGACCACAATATCTTCTTCCTAAGAATAAGGGCTAGCTGGTGTTACTACCACACCACTTTATGCTATAGCCACCTCTCTTAAGAGTTAAGACAAAGGAAACATCAGTTAACTCCTTTGAATCTAATGATAGAGATTGGTTTTTGTCCTAAATTTTTATATAATAGATCAGGAGATCATGGGCCCATTATCAGACGGTAAGATATTGAGTATGCGTGACACACATCCTAAAAAGAGAATATTAACCATGTTTGATGGTTCATTGCACGAGGAATAAGCATTTAACCGTTTGATGGTAGACTTGTGATCTCAAGATCTATTGTAGGGAAGATTAGGGCGAAAAATAATATATGTCATCAGATTCAGAATAATTAACAAAGTTTTCATTTGCTTAAGTGAGATAGTTGTAAAATAAAGTGTAGGGGTGGCTCTAAGCATAGGCGAGCAAGAGGCCATAATTGGACCCAAATGGGGCCCTCGTTCTTCAAAGGCCTATTGCCTAAGAATTTTTATTTTTTTTAATAATCTCCTTTTTGGTTCTTATTTATTAATTTGACCTATCAAAATAAATATAGCAAAACTAATAATATTTAATCACTATCATGAACCTCCCATAAGAAAAATCCTAACTCCGCCATTGCTTTTGTATCATTGAATTTTGGTATAATTGTAAAAGATTGGCTACTTAAGCACTTTAGATAGTGGGCACCATCTATGGCGCTTAATATATACACGATTGATGAAAGAACTTAGTTGAAATTAGAGGTGATTTAGAGGATATTTTATGTGGTTTTTTTATTAGAATATTGAAAGTTAAAGATTTTATGGGGCACACTTAAATCCTAGGTCACTTTTTGTCAATTTATACTCCCTTTATGTTTCATTCCTAACCTTAATGATGGTTGAATGAATTCATATTTTTGGAGATGGACAGAAGAGGGACTCATAGTCTCTTCTGTCTGATTGTCTATGAAAAGGGTATTAAGAGTATGTATGGAATGAGATCGAGAGATTCAAAGTCAGGGGTTCCAATCCAATGCTTCCCTATCCAAAATATGGTATCAAATATCGGCCGATACCGATACATATCGGCGATATGTATTAATTTTTGACAAAACTGATACGTATCGGTCCTGTATTGGTATCAGTCCCATATCGGTACCGCCGATATATATCGGTCGATATGTATCGGGTATCGGCCGATTTGTCTCGATTTTAACCGAGTTTTTTGTTTTCTTTCTTTTTCTTTTTTCTTTTTTTTTTTTTTAAATTGGCCGATATGTATTGGTATCGGCCGATTCGTATCGGTCCTCCATGGACGGATACCCGATTCTTGTATCCTATTTGACACCTTAATCCAAAAAAGAGAGATCGAGATTCAAAATTTCCATCGATTCAATAATTATCAAAGATCTTGTAAAGTATTCCCAACTTATTAAAGAATTTTTTTTTGTTGAAACTATTGATTACAAAGCTACAAGGATTATTCCTGGGATCCATGTTTTGTTTGGCAAACCGAATTTTGAAAATCGTTGCCACAATCGGAATGTACTTAATGTAAATTACTATCCAATTAGGCATACAGGTAACTCAATCTACATTGTCAGGTTAGTTTGGTCATATTCGTTTCAAACCAAGTACCTGCTTATATGTCACAGTTGCAGCCTATGAAACCTATTACCCAATGGTTCAAAACATAAGATTTCTCTTATTAAAATCTCTTTGGCTACCTCTGCTTACTACCTTTTTGCAGAATGCAACGCTAGAATTTTTGAAGTATTGAATTTGCAAAGAGAGGTTTGAAGAAGATAATTTAATTTTTCGACGTCATAAGTTGTCGATGACTTCTATATTTCCACCGATGAAGATCTCCTATCGCTTGAAACATCATGTCAATTTTGCGTCACCATGAGCCTCGAGTTTGAATTGGCTTCCTCCCTCTACTGTATCCTTCAAGCTAAATGTAATGGGTCCTTGGCTCCTCTTTCCGAAGTAAGGGGTAGGGGGTGTCATTCACAACGACAAGGGCTTCTCTGAGTCTGCTGCTAGCCCTTCCATTGATGAGATTGAGTGTTGGCAATCAATGCTTTGGATCTTGCTTCTAAACTGAACTTAGATTGTAAGGAAAAGATCAAGGAGTTGAAGGATTGTTTGAGTGGAAAATTTGAGATCAAGGATCCTGGGCCGACACATCAAATTCTAGTAATGAAGATAGAATGGAATAGGCAAAATTGAACTTTGTAGATTTCTCAAAGGGGGTTCATTTTTAAGATACTTGACAAATCTAGTATGATCAAAGCATGAAAGAAACCCAACGGGCCTAACTCAACCTCACAAAACCGGCTTGTAAGGTGAGGATTGCCCAAATTATATATAGCTCAAGAACTCCAAGCCCAAAGGCAATGTGGGACTATTCTAACATGCCCCCGCACGTGTTGGCAGGAATTAGCCAAACCCAATCATATGGACAATTGAACTGGGTGACGTGGAGTGGAGAAATTCTGACTTTAATACCATGAAAGAAACCCAACGGGCCTAACTCAACCTCACAAAACCGGCTTGTAAGGTGAGGAGTGCCCAAATTATATATAGCTCAAGAACTCCAAGCCCACAAGCAATGTGGGACTATTCTAACAAAGCAAAGCTCATAAAAACTCCCTTGAGGGCTCATTTTATGTAATCTTCTTAACAAAGTCCGAAGTCGAAGAAGGAAACAAATATATATGACTTGAGTACTTTATACAAGTGTAGTTGTATTTTTTACGCCTGTTATGATATGAATTAGGTCAGACATCACTACAAAAATAAGGTGTTTTAGCGGCACTTGCTATTTAGGCAATTTTTGGTAGCGGCAAGACTAATAGCGGTAATTTTTGATAGCGACATGACTAATAGCAGCAGTTTTTTGTTAAAAAAATTGCCGCTAATAGTCTTATTTTTTGTAGTGCATAGCTCATGCAATAGAGGGTGCTTAGTTGATTTATTACAAATCAAAATTAACCACGTTGGCAAGCAGCTAAATGAGTGCTTTGGTATTTGAGAGGCACAAGGAATTATGTGCTCACCTATGGCAAAAGGGCAAATGTGATACATGATTTTGTTGAAGCGAATTTTGCAGTGGTCTTAATAAGTGATAATAAACTATGACATTATATATATATATATATATATATATATATATATATATATATATATATATATATATGGTAGAGGGGATAAAGCGCCCGGGCATAGAGATATTTCTGAGTCCGGCCAATAAGAAGTGGACACGTGGAAAGTGTCTTTGACACTAACTGGGCTTAGCCACAACAAAGATATCTCTGAGATATCATGCTGACATAGGTTACAAGGTAGGTAGCTCAGGCTACACTTGACAATAAGAAGGGATGGCAAAAGGAATGTCAAGTCTGAAAGCGACACTTTTTAGGGTGGTAAAGGAATTCAAAAAAGGCACTCTCGATACATTTCTCTCTCTCTCTCCATCTTTGGCATCTCTCTCTCTCTCTCTCTCTCTCTCTCTCTCTCTCTCTTGCTCGCTTCGTTGAGGTACTCTCTGTGGATAAGCTCTCACTCCATCTCTTTGGTAACTCTCTCTCTTTATCTCTCTCGCTTCGTTGAACTTCTCAATCTCTCCATCATAAGGCAAAGAATAGTGACAACAAATAATTAGAGGTAAGCTCTATGCAGTACAACTTTGTTTATAATTTTATAATCTATAATGTGAAAAGTTGCTACCTATAGAAAAACATCATTTTTATAAGAGCTTATATAAAATGACTTGTTTCATCACCAAATATAAGTGATGACTTTACACAGTATAGATCATAAAATTAAAAGTATTCAAATTATATAGATTGGCGTCGACGTAGACGCTTCTGTGAAGCGATTGCACCCCAACATATCCGCGCCATCGCTTCTTTTATAAAGCGATTGTGCCTCAGCATAGCCACGCCATCACTTCTTCTGTGAAGTGATTGAGCTTCTGTTTAGAAGCGATTGTGCCTCATTATTGCAACATCGTCGCTTTTTCTGTGATGCGATTGTGCCTCAGTAACAAAGTGATACGCTTTCGAATTGAGACGCAATCGCTTAACAGAAAAAATGATGGCACTGTAATAATGAGGCGATTGCGCGATAGTGAGGAAGAGGTGACGATACGCCTTATTTGACCATTGTTGATCGATCTTTTCTTCTAATGCAAAGGCTGTAATAGACTCGTTAAGCCATAATGGGAGGGACCGCAGGTCCTTCACCCGCTTCTTCTGCAGATCTCGACCCTATTGACTGAAATTCCTCTATCACAGGCAAGCTCTCCTCGTAGAGTGTGCACACAAGTTCCCGGAAGGCCTACAAGAAGATAAATTTTTCATATTATTGATGAATGATAAAAAATTTTAAAAATTGACATCGCTTCAATAGGAAAGCATCATCGCCTCCTTGGGAAGGCAAAATTGCCTCGTTTGGAAAGCGACATCGCCTCATTTTGAAAGCTATATCGCCTTGTTTGGAAAGCGATATCACCTCTTTCGAAAAGGGACATCGCTTCATTCTAAAAGTGATGTCGTTTCGTTTCAGAGGTGACATTGCTGCATTATGAAAGTGATTCACTTCGCTATAGAGGCGACATCACTTCATTAGAGAGGCAGATTATGCAAATTACCTTATTCTCAAAGTCTTTGATGTAGAACTTTCTCGTACTCTGATTTGCCTCCCACTTCAGCAGCCTTGGGAAGCGGAGAAGGCCTTCAGACTTCAATGGAGCACTCTTCATGTTGATCTCGTACGCTCAAATCTAAGGAACAATATATTGATGACACTTTTATGAATTTCATGGGCAATAAAACCCAAAATTAGAGCAAATATATTACCCTCAAAATTAGAGTGCAATGTTACCTACAGGGAAATCTTCGTGTCATAAATATTATATTCTTACACAACCTTTGCTCTCTCTGCTATTTCTCTGTTCCTCTTCGCTTTATCGACACACTATCGCAGGTGCTTGTACACCAAATCACCCCATGAATATTTGTTGAAATTTGAGAGATTATCAATGAGAACAAGGTAGGGGTCATCGATGATGTATTTTGTGTTTAGGAAGAAGACGGTGGTGAGAACGCACAACAAATAGAGTTTCAGGAAGTCATCGTCAGCAACCTCAACTATGCCATTAATGGCATCGAGGATATGTCTCATCTTTACAGGGTTAATGCTCCTAAAATACTTATTTCTAATCGTCTGGTCTTCGGGAAGGGGCTTGGAGGGAGGGTAATGATGGGCGCCAATCATTCGAAGACTAGTTATTAAACAAAAATCAAGTGGGCGAAATTTGATAGGGGCCTTTCCAAAATTTCAGATGTTTTTCCCAACACAAAACTTGATGATGCAGTTCAGGAGGCTGTTGACCCTTTTCACGTCCTTCATTACTAAAAAGAATTGCCTGAAGATTTATTTTGAAAGCAGAGTTTTTCTATGTTCAATTGCCTCGTAGTAGATCGACCGACACTTTACAATAGTGCACTTAATCGCTGGAGTCTTGAGAATTATCTTGAAAATCTGTGAAACATAAAAAGAAGTTTAAAGAAGAAGACATTAAAAAAAGAATGTCATTGCTTCCACGTTGTAGCGCTAGCGCCTCTTCATAGAAGTGCAAACGCTTCATTAAAAAAGCATTAAGAAAAGGAGGTCGTTGCTTCGCTATGACTTCTTATTACGCTCTGAAAAGAGTAAAATTAGGGCAAAGATGATAAGTAATTTATGAATTTTTAATTCACAAAGTTGTCTTCTCAAATAGTCTTTTCGAACAGCAATAATGGTTATTGCAACTCCTAATATTAGGCGCCTTACTGTTGGGGAAATGGAGTGTATTGATTTAGTGTGTAACAAAATAGAATCAAATTAAAACAAAGGATGGATTCAGCACAACTACAATCTCCTAGACTTACAAGATACATGGCTATTGTAACAAGTTTTATAGGTAAGTAAGGGTTTGTCCACAGGAAAAATATGAATAAACTATAATGGATCTCCAGATCTACAATAGATCTGGCACTCTATCCTACTTTAAGCTACTCTAAAACAGGAGAGAGGAGAGGTTTTTGGGTTTTTTTGTCACTATAGCTGATCTAGAGCTTAAGAGCACACAGAGGTAAGAGGAAATGGATTAAAAATGAAAAGGATGAAGATTAGTAGCTAGGGATTTGGTATTTCACTGAAAATGAATTGAATCAAAGGCAATGCTTAGATCGGATCTGCAACAATCCTTCATCTGGCTACAAGCTCCCCAGGTTTTACCCCGGCAGATGCATGGTAAAAGAATCCAATCTCAACCAAAGAATAGAAACAATCCTAAGGCTATGATCTGTCCACTTTAATGGTCACAGACCATCCTAGAGATTGTCCCAATAAATCAAAGTAATCCTAAGGCTATGATCTGTCTACTTTAATGGTCACAGACCATCCTAGAGATTGTCTTGAGCTAATTATTTTAATTAGAACAGGTTAACCATTATAGATGTTGTGAATGCCAGGCTACAAGCTCTCCATTTCAGGCTGTCTCACAGGAGTATCCAAACTAAGAAAATCAAATACGAATAAATGAAATCTAGCTCAGAATTAACTCTAAAACCCACAATTCCATTGCAATGCTATTACTTATAATGATGTGCTCAGATTTATAATCTGTGCAGCATCTGATCCCTCACAAAGCCTATGAAACTCTCAATTACAGATCATACCCTCACTCTAGCTACTGAAGAGGTTTTTAGCCAACCATCATTAGTTAATGGCGAGGAAGAAGAAGAAGGAAAAGAGAGGGACAAATTGGAGGGAAAAATGAATTCGATCTCGGCTCTACTCTCTCAATTTTTGGATGCCTTTAAATGTCGTTGCTCCTCTATTTATACCTTTTTCTCAGATCTGTTTCAACCAATCATAATTCAGAAGAATAATGCAGTTATGCTGATGTGGCTGATCCCTCTTCTAGAAGCTTTCCTCCTATTGGTCCACAACTGACAAGTACATGTGAGGTAGTTAGAGTTCCCGCTCGTGCTCAGTTGAATACCAAAAATACCCCCCAAGGGTCGATGTCGTGCCTTAGAGCGTGTGTGCGGAATCTGGAAGTTGTGATTGCTGAAGAAGGGTTATTGGAAGTTCTCAGGACGAATTTTGAGAGGTTTTAGAGAGCTTTTCGACGGATTCTTGGTCTGTATGCTCAGTCTTTCGATAGGTTTGGGATAACCTCTCACTGGGTTGAAGTGTACTCGTCGCTAGGATTAGCCTCTCTCGACAGGTTTGAAGTAGCTCTCGATACCCTCTATTTAGTCCTTCCTCCATCCTGTCAACGGGTTACAACTATCCTGTCGCCTTGGTGAGGTGATCGATATGTTGGGGATCATCTCAACAGGTTCTGAAGCATCCTGTCGAAGGCTTCTCTTGTTCTGCTTGATAGGTTTATATGAACTTCGTGACTTCCACTGCACCTTCAACTAAGGTGTCGACAGGATTATTTCTTTCTGCAATCACAACCTATTGACAAGCAGTTGGAACCTTGTGATAGCTTACTGGATCCTCTCGGCAGCTTCTTCCTTGACTTTCCTCAGCTGGCACCTATTTTTGGTGCACTATCTTCCATCTGTTAGCACTCAGCAACCTCTTGGTGGGTTCAATCTATCCTCTCTGCAACTGTGCTTGGTCTCAAGCATGATTTGTTGAGCCCATGACCTTCTCATGAATTTATACAACTCTGATTGCTTGACTGATAGGCTTTTGGGCTATTGTGAAATCGTGATGAGGAACAGATTGCTTCTGTGGCCTTTTTAGGTGGATATCTGCACTAAGGCTGGATTTTATTGCTTATCTACAAAACATCCTTAACACACCTTATTAGTCAATTCAAGGGCCTAACAAAGGTTGGGTTAGGAGGTGAAAAATAGTATTTTTCACTACGCAACACACCCCCAAACCTAAGCTTTGCTAGTCCCTGAGCAAAGAAGAAATTCAAAACAATTATTGAAAAAAAAAAAATGCCACTTTTGTAAGGAATACAGATGCATTTAGTATATGCATCAAGCCTTTTAAACCCTTAGGTGATTCCTAGTAGAGGAGTGAAGTCTCCTGAGGGTTTTCAGTGAAGTTACCCATAAACTTCCCTAATGGTTCAGTTAATGTTAATGCAGCATGTTAAGAACAAAAATCAAGTCAAAATGAAATTCATTCCACTCATTGTTCCTTTAAGTTCAGAAGGTTTTTATAAAAAATACAGTCTTTTAAAAACTAAAATTCTGCTGCATTTCCTTCACAATCAAGCAGCTCATGTCAAGGAATGTTATCTAAAATTTGATACATAGCTAGCTATCAAATTGAGAATGTATGTTATGATACAACTCCCAACAAACTTAATTTCAGACCCAAAGCTCACCAGGGCTTGTCACTCAGAAGGAAACTAGAAGGGTGCATGAGTTCACTCAACTCAAGAGCAGTTACAGCCCTCAAATAGGACTACAAGCATGAGCATAGGCATTGCTCTAATTTCTAAAATTTTCTAACTCTTTTCACCATAGTTCAAACATATCCTTGTCTCCACATGACAGCTCAATCAATTTCAGATCAGTAAGAACTTTTTATTGGATTGTAATGTGGCTTATGGGTGAAATTTATAAAGAATAAAAGGGAATAGAAAGATTCAAATGTGAGAAATCAGTAAGGTAAGGAGGTGATTTGCAATTTCTCAACCTTTATTTCAACATAATTCCATCTTCTTTTTGAATTTTCAGAGCCCAAGTGGCCAGCTTCTTCTCTTTTTTTTTTTTTTTTTTCAAAATATCTGATGAAATGACTTCACTCTTTTGTTTTGCTTTTCTGTTTTTCTTTTCTTTTTGTATGCCTTTCTTTTGTGTTTTTCTCCTTTTTTTGTTTTTGTTTATATGGGCTGGCACGCCACAATTACACATCACTCTTGCCTTCACATGTGTTTTCTTCTTCTTGTACTAAATTGTCAAAAGTTACTCCTTTAACCTCATCAATTCCTTCACCTTTCCTTCTGAAATCTCAAAGTGAGGGTCAGGCTGCATCAGGTCATTGAGGTTGTGAGTTCAAATTTTTTGGTTTGTATCAAAGAAAAGCTTGGATTTCAAGGCTCAAATGGTGTTTATCAAGGGCAGTTCAAAAGGGTAAAAATATTTTCAGTTCAAACTGTCCAAGGAATGGCCTTACTTCATGTCCTCAATGTCAATAATGCTGTCAAGCTGTTTCAACTTGGATTTGCCTAACTTCTAGTGATCAAAGCTGGATCCAGTCAGTCCTTAGAGCAGAAAGATTGCCAAGACACTCTTTAAAAAAATAAGTTCTCAGGCTCAAATCTTACTCGGTATGGTCTTCCATCAAATTTTCTGGGGAGTATCCTCATAGATCTTCTCTCCTCTCAAGGTCACTAAGTGTTAATTTTTGAATAGAAGTTCCTGACATTTGCTTCATTATAGTGTTAGAGCTGCAACATTATTCCAATATTAAAAAGTTTTTTTTTTTTTTTTCAATTTTCCTAAAAAAAATTCAGGTGGGGATTTACTTCATTTTCTTTGTTTTTTATTGAACCTTGTTGCACTACTATTAACTATCCATTGGTAAGGCATACCTTGCCACACCCCCAAACCTATGAGGAGCAGTGTCCTCACTGTGTCAAAGATAACAGTGGGTGTGCAGCAAGAGAGAAAAATAAAATAAAACAAAGATACACACAGAAAGAAAAGAAATATAAGACATAAATATCAAAGAAACTAATTAACACAAAAAAAATTATATTAAAATATATACAGAGAGTATACACAAGATCCTAAAAAAAAAAAAAAAATTGGGAGAAAATCTAAAACAGTCTACAATTATGTGCAAGCATCATCAAGCCATTCATACAGATCGGCTAGCTTCCTCAATTCTTCGTTGGAGAGAGGTTTTTTTCTTCTTGGGTATGGACTTCTGGGCTGGCTGGCTCGGTGCCTCCTCAGACTGGGCAGCAGGTTATTTGTCTTTCTTTAGATTCGCGCCAGAGGGGACAGATCTTTTTGCAGTGACCTTTCTCCTGGAAGAAGTTCACTTAGGCTCTGGAGGGGCAGGCTCAGTGTTGGGAGGGGCTTGGACTGAAGGAAGAGTAACATCCACAGGTGGAGTAGGAATAGGCTGAGTGGAAGAAGTTGTAGAAGGTTGAGTGGAGGAAGGATTAGTAGAAGGAGTTGAAGCCGGAGGGGCTGGCTGATATGGTTGAGAGGTCAGCGCAGGAATCTTCCTTTCCAAAATTTCAATTTTCTTCTTTGCATAAAGCAGATTGGACTCAGAGAGCTCTTTGGTGGCTTTAATTTTCTCCTGGGCATTGTTTAATTTTTTATGGAGAAATTCAGCATTCTTCTTCTCAGCTTTGGCAATGATGCTCTCAGTAGCAGCAAGTTGTTTTGCTGACGCATAACGAACCAATATTTTCTTCCAGCCTTGAGAGATATCCCGGAGCGAGATTCTATGCTCCAGTTCCATGATAGCAGTCCTTTCCTCATAGGGGGCTTCAAAGGAAGCGAGGAGGGTAGCCATTCCTCGTAGGACATCCCTATGGATGTAGGGATTATCCCTCATTGCATACAAAAGTGTGAGGTAAGGGGAAATGTAGAAGGAATGTCGAGGCACAATGGAGAGGAAAGGGAGTGGAGGAAGATGAGGGAATGGAGGATGTCAGTTCCTCAGGGGAAGGTAAAATGGTAGGGCTAGATGGGGAATGGGGTAGAGGAGATTCAGGGTCAGTTTGGGTGGAGGCATCTGTGAAGGCAGGTGAAGTGACCTCTGCAATAAGGTGTGGTGAAGAAGTAGGTGGGGTAGGTAAATGGGTAGGTGGCTGTGGAGCTGGTTGGGCTGAATTGGTCAATGATGATTGGATGGCTGCTAAAGTCTATGAGATAGAGGTCTGTTTGAGAAGGGTGGAGGTTATGGATAAAAGTGTGGCCTCAATGGAAGATTGGGTAGCGCTATTGGCCATGACATGGGATTGTATTGATAGGAGGAGGTCTAGGATTTGGGGTAAGGGGTCAGGTTTGATAGCAGGTGGGTGTTGGAAGAGAGGGGATAGTGGAAATGAGAAAGTGTGGTCATGCTGGTCAGAGGTTGAAGGAGGTTGCCAATGAGAAAAATGGGGGAATGTGGGCTGTGGAGAATCAGGTAATGGATTATAGTCATGCCCAATATCGTCCATTATGGATGTCATCAGAGATGAAAATCCTTTAGTGGTTGATAAGTCCTGAGTTAGGGTAGGTGAGATGCAAAAAATTGGCTCACTCGCAAGGGGAGTGAAGAGTGGAGAAGACATGGAAGGGCTGAAAGGGGTAGTGGAGGAGCTAAAAATGGGGTGGATGTGAAAATGGTTGTGGAAAGGGAGACTGGACTATGGTGGGGAATGAGAACTGGCAAAGAGGGAACAACAAGTGAGATGGTTGGTGTGGGCGATAGAGGGATGGTGGGGCTAGTAGCAATGGGACTAGTCATAGAGAAATGCAGATCAATGGTAGGGGTGAATGAGGGTGCAGAGGATTCGAGTGGAGGCTCCAAGCCAGGAGCAGCAGATGTGAGCAAAGGTTCACGCGTGACTGAGGTAGAGACCTCGGGAGGGGGTACTGAACTCGGGGCAATAGAGGTGCCAGGAACTACTTCCTCAATCTCTTCAGTTGACTTGTGGGTGCCTTTACCAATGAGGGTCCCACTGGCAGACCAAGCCATTTTTCCAAACACTGTGGGCTTCACCTTCTCCACTTCCTCATTCTCTTTAAGCACAAATCCCTTTCTCATAAGCAGAGCGATGATGAGCTGGCTTTAGGGGAGCCCTGGTAGGGCTTGAGCTTTCCTACATTTTTCATTCACATCGACCATTACTTCAAATACCAACCAAGCAGCATTAACGAATTGGCCTTTAGCAAAGAAGTACAAGGCATCCACTATTGGCGTTCTTCTTTCTTGCTGATGGTCACTAACATAGATATTATTTTGCCAAATTGAATCGAAAAATCGCAAGCTAGGGGATAAATCTCTTCTCCTAATTGAGTCCCAAGACCCTATAATGCCTTGAGTCAAATGCTTGGCCATTGATTTGAAAGAGACATTTTCAGGTGCGGCCAGGCCATAAATTGGGTCATAAACAGAAGGGACTCCCAATACTATCCCTATATCTCTGTAATCCACCACCATTTTTATATGATCAATCAGGATTTCTAGGCAGGGCTCAAGAGAATCTGGCTTGGTTTGTTTCTTGAGATTTTGATACCACAACTTAACCAACCTTGGGTAAGACTTTTCATTTAATGGGCTCATCATGGGCGTCAGGCCCGCCTTCCCCAAATAATTCAAAGTATCTTGACACTCCCCCAGCTTAGAGAAATAGGGGATGTCAAAAATGGTTTCCGGGATCAAATTCAATTTATCCACAAATTCATTGGGTGTGGATATGAGATTAGGCTCAGCCTCAGAAATTTTCGACTCAAGGTTAGGTTGTGTTTCAGGGGCCTCATCAACAATGTCTTCACTGGTTTGGGCATTCTTAGATTTCTTGGACTTCTTAGATTTCATAACTTTCTCAGCTTCCTCCATGACAAGTTTTCTTTTGGCCGGTGGGGTTTCCTTAGGTTGTGTGATTTGCCTATTGGATTTCCTATTGGCTTTGGTGGCAGATTTAGAAGGCACTTTGAAAAGATTTGCTAATACGTCCTCTTGCTCAGCCATTGATTACTCAAACGCTTCGAATTCACAACTAATCACCACACAAGCTTCTTAGGATACTCGAATTACTCCCCCGAATTCACAATACAAATGCCCAAACTTGAAACAACAGAGCGAAGTAGAAGGAAAGCTTACCGACAAAAATTTAGGCTTTGTGATATCTTGATGGGCACGGGACCAAAACAGCTCGAACTAGGTGTAAAATGTAGCTTTTTATGGATTGAAGCAATGTGGAAAATTTCTAGGAGATTGCAGTAACAGCCAGTGAGGTAGAGAGCAAAATGGAAAAAATCGCCAGAGCAGCTTACAGCGCAAAAAGAACGTGTCGAATGACGAAAAATGAAGTTGTTGTGAGGTTTTAAAGCTACAGAAAGCGTTCGTCGCGAGGATTGGGGCAAAATGTTGACTGTTTGCAACAACCTGTCAAAAAGTAAAGGATGGCCAATCATCGCGAGAAGGTCGACTAATCCTCTCAACTGGTCCCAAGGTTACAAAAAAATTCGTTTCAAGAGGTTCCAAGAACCTCTCAACGGCAATTGGGGCTCATGTAACATTCTCTCCAACAGGTTCTTTGCTCCTATCGAGAAGCTATCAATATGCATCAAGAGAACCTTCAGAGTCCGTCGACAGATTATAATACACTTCAAACAGGCTTGAAACCTTCCCCACATTCATTTTACACACAAATTTATCAAAACCCTAGTTAAATCATACAGTTCTTGTTGCTATCCAACCTATGAAGGGCCCAAGATGTGCACATGTGAAATAATATGGAAAATGTCAAAAGAAATAAGAATAGCAGTAACAATAACTCACCACAGTAACTAATATACTTAATGTACATTATTGAGACTCAGCCGTGCTAAGGAGGGTCATGATAGTGGTTGATCGGCCCTAGTTTCCCTGTATGTAGAAACATATCATCAGCACGACCACAAGAACCAGTATTCTGCAGCAGCTTGGGCAAAGTCAAAAGCTCATCCACTATTTCAATTGAGGAACAATCCTCACCATTCAAGTGGGGCTGATTGGCTGAATTGTAAACATTCAATTTAACTTTCATGTTGCCAAATGATACCTCCATTACTCCTGATCTACACTGTACGCATGCATTGGCCGTGGCCAAGAAAGGTCTGCCCAAAATCACAGGAATAGGGGTAGTGCACTTGCTTGGCTCCATGTCAAGCACCAAGAAATCTGCTGGATAGAAGAATTTGTCAACTCCAACTAACACGTTCTCGATGATTCCCACAGGTTTCCTTTTAGATCTGTCAACTAGTTGTAAGACCACATGTGTGGGCTTCAACTCACCTAAGCCCAACTTCTCATATACTGAATATGTAAGTAAATTCACACTAGCTCCCAGATCTAATAAGGCTTTTTTAATGATATGGACCCTAATGATGTAGGGGATAGTGGGAACTCCAGGGTCTTGGAGCTTTGTTGGAGTTGCAATATTCAGCACTTGATTCACTTTCTCAGCACAAAAGACCTTCTTAGATAAGTGTATCCTAGACTGTCTTTTGCGAGTGCACAATTCCTTCAATAACTTAGCATAGGCTGGCACTTTTTTGATTGCATCAAGTAAACGCTGGTTGATCTTTACTTGCTTAAAGGTTTCCATCATTTCCTCTACTTTGGCAGTCCCCTTATCAAAAGGAGAAGTTGCTTTTAAAGTATTTAGAAATAGCAAATGGGGAACTGGCCTCCCATTTGCAGCCTTAGCCAACTCATCAAATTTTTCTTTATTTTTATTTTCAATTTTCTCTTCTTTTTTTTTTTTCTTTTTTCTGTTGGGGAGTATTAACATCCCCCTTATTCAAACTAGGTTGCTCCTACTGGACATTCTTGGGGACTACTTCATCATCTACCTCGAAATTTATCAAAGGCCCACAACCTACCTGATTGTCTACCAGCCTTCCACTTCTTAATGTGGTGATAGATTTAGCTTCCTCATGGGAAATAGAGACTTCACCTACCATATATTGTCTCTTTGGATTGTCCATGGGCTGACTAGGCAACCTACCTTCCTCTCTCTTTGTCAATGCATTAGACAGTTGACCAAGATGGTCTTCTATCTTTTTGATACTCTGACTATGAGAGTGGACTGTTTAAGACAAAGAGCCTAAGTTCTCCAATGAAGCTAGAACTTGCTCTTCAAAAGAGGGTATTCTAGAAGCTAAAGTTGGGGCATTTGGTTGCGAAGGCTGAACCATAGGCTGAGCCATAGGTTGTTGGTATTGGATCCTTGGAACAAAATTCTGTTGATAAGTTTAGGGAGCATGTTTAAAAGGCATTTGCTGTGGTTGCTGGTAGAACTGATGCTGGTTTTGATTTTGCACATTGTCTTGCTTCCACCTCAGGTTAGGGTGGTTTCTCCAGGAATAATCAGCAGTTGGCAACTGACCATAAGACTGAGTAGCAGCCACATGTTCCATTACCAATTCTGGGAATTGCCCAGTAGAGGGGCAATCCTGAATGAGATGTGTGTGAGATTGACAAATGGGACATGCCTCTCTCACACTAGCAACCAATGGAGACTGCCTCTCCTCCATCATATTCTCTGCAACTGTGCTTGGTCTCAAGCATAACTTGTTGAGCCCATGATTTCTCATGAATTTATACAACTCTGATTGCTTGACTGACAGACTTTTGGGCTGTTGTGAAACCGTAATGAGGAACATATTGCTTCTTTGGCCTTTTTAGGTGGATATCTGCACTAAGGCTGAATTTTATTGCTTATCTACAAAACATCCTTAATACACCTTATTAGTCAATTCAAGGGTCTAACAAAGGTCGGGTTATGAGGTGAAAAATGGTATTTTTCACTACTCAACACTTACCCCATTCGATTCACACCGTTTTATGCTTCATATTCTGACAGCGGTAACTCTGATTAAAGCGGAGTTAAATAATTAAAATATAAGACGTCGCTTCAGCCAAGAAAGTGCTACGTGTCATGACTAAATTAATGGGTGTAGAGATATCTCTACGCCTAAGCACATAAGCCCGAGCATATATATATATATATATATATATGTTATTTTACCAATAGTCCTATAATTATATGACAACAGAAACTTATAAAGAAAAAGTTTGGCTTTAAGGTTTACAAAAGAACTACATTTTGATTGTAAACCTTTGAAGTTGTTTTGTAATAATGAGTGCCATTTATTATGTGAATAACTTAGCCAATCATAAGAAGAGAAAACACATTAAGGATAAACAACATTATACCTACCAAAGTTACCAAAAAAAAAGGACAAATTAGATTGTTGAACGTGAAAAACGATGAAAATGTAGTAGACATGCTCAAGACATGGGTTCAAGTGGAGAAGTTGGACTTTTCTAGGGTTTTGACATAGCATGAACATAATGATTTGACAAGACAGGAAGTTTATTTTTCTATCATGATGGAGATTGTTAAAATGGTGATCTAAAAATCACCATCCTTCTAGAACTCCTAATCAAGTTATAACTATAGGAAAAAAATATTTCTCAAGTCTTTTTTTGTTTTTTTGGAGGATGCCATTCGGCATAGATAACCCAGATGTATCCATGCGAACTTGCACACAGAGAAAATCTATTTTTGGCGTGGCACATTGGGGGTGGACCAGCACAAAGGGTGGGAGCAGATACCAATTGAGCTATTGCTCAATCGGTTTCCTTAGGCTGCGTTTGGGTTAGCTTTTATGGGGCCAAAGAGTACAAAAAACAAGACGATTAGTGATAATTTTTTATTGTAAAAAACTGTCGTTATTAATAAAAAAACTATTAAGACTATTAAAGGCAAGGGCATTAGCGGTAGTTTTTGGCTGTTGCTGATAGTCTTATTTTTTGTAGTGGCAACTCTTTCACTTTTTGGCTCTGGCAGAGAACTACTTCTACATTTGGTAATACAATTCCTTGCCTCATTTGCTCTGGCGGGGAGCTATTTTAAGTAATAAAACTGCTCTATGTCTGTTCTATCTCAGAATATCTGCTCTAGCAGAGAGCAAGCAAAGAGCTACTTCTGCTCTTATAAGAGCTAACCCAAACACAACCTTAGTGTAATATGTTTCTCATTGCACTGACCAAAAAATAGTTTATGGGATAAGTTATATGAGTATATTTAAGTTACCATTTTTGAGAGGTGCTCTATTAGCACCTACATAATTATTGAGGGCATATATACTAAAAACAATTGATTACTATGAATGAGATGATGAGATTATTTGTCATGATGAAATTTGATGATGCAGTCCTGGAGGCCGTTGACGCTTTTCACGTCCTTCAATGCTAAAAAGAATTGCTTGAAGACTGATTTTGAATGCAGAGTTTTCCTATGTTCAGTTGCCTCGTCGTAGATCGACCGACACTTTACAATAGTGCATTTAGTCGCTGGAGTCTTGAGAATTATCTTCAAAATCTGTAAATCATAAAAAGAAGTTTAAAGAAGAAGACCTTAAAAAAGAACATTGTAGCGCTAGCGCCTCTTTATAAAAGCGCAAATGCTTCATTAAAGAAGCGCTAGCGCTCCGTCCAGGAAGGACATCACCTCTATATAGCGGCGCTAACACTTCTTTAAAGAAGCGTTAGCGCAATGAAGCATTAGCACTCCATCAAGGAAGGGATGATGCCTCTATATAGCGGTGCTAGCGCTTCATATTTGAAGCGGAAAGAAAATAAAAGGATACTCACCTTAATTTCAAAAAAAAGAAAAGGAGGTCGTTACTTCGCTGTGACTTCTTACTATGCTCTGAGAAGAGTAAAATTAGGACAAAGATGATAAGTAATTTGTGAATTTTTAATTCACTAAGTTGTCTTCTCAAATAATCTTTTCGACCGGTAATAATAGTCATTGCAACCCCCGATATTAGGCTCCTTACTCCAATCGGTTCGCACCGCTTTACACTTCAAATTCTGATAGCTGTAACTTTGATTAAAGCGGGGTTAAATAATTAAAATATAAGATGTCGCTTCAGCCAAAAAAGTGCTACGTGTCATGCCTAAATTAATGGGCGCAGAAATATCTCTACGCCCTAACGCATAGCCCAGAGTATATATATATATATATATATATATATATATATATATATATATATATATATTATTTTACCAATAGTCCTATAATTATATGACAACAGAAACTTGTGAAGAGAAAGTTTGGCTTTAAGGTTTACAAAAGAACTACATTTTGATTGTAAACCATTGAAGTTGTTTTGTAATAATATGAGTGCCATTTATTATGTGAAGAACTTAGCCAATCATAAGAAGACAAAACACATTATATTTGCCAAAGTTACCCAAAAAAAAGGACAAATTAGATTGTTGAAAGTGAAAAACGATGAAAATGTGGTAGACATGCTCAAGACAAGGGTTCAAGTGGAGAAGTTGGAGTGGAACTGGACTTTTCTAGGTTTTGACACAGCATGATCGTAATGATTTGATAAGATGGGAAGTTTATTTTTCTATCATGATGGAGATTGTTAAAATGGTGATCTGAAAATCACCATCCTTCTAGAACTCCTAATCAAGTTATAACTATAGGAAAAAAATATTCCTCGAGTCTTTTTTGTTTTTTTAGGATGCCATTCGGCATAGATAATCCAGATGTATTGGTGCAAACTTGTATATAGAGAAAATCTATTTTTGGCGTAGCACATTGTGGGTAGACCAACACAAAGGGCAGGAGCAGGCATGGGGGTTACAGATACCAATTGAGCTATTGCTCAACCGGTTTCCTTAGGTTGCGTTTGGGTTAGCTTTTTTGGGGCCAAGAGTACAAAAAATAAGACTATTAGCGATAATTTTTGGCTGTAAAAAACTGCTGCTATTAACAAAAAGCTATTAAGACAACTAGTGGCAAGAGTTAGCGGCATTTTTTTGTTAATAGCGGCAATTTTTGGCTGCCACTAATAGTCTTATTTTTTATAGTGAAAGCTCTTTCACTTTTTGGCTCCGACAGAGAACTACTTCTATATTTGGTAATATAATTTTTTGCCTCATGTGCTCTGGTGGGGAGCTATTTTAAGTAATAAAACCGCTCTATGCCTGCTCTATCTCAAAGCAGATATTATCTGCTCTAATGGAGAGCAGATAAAGCCTTAGTATTGGTATAACTTTGGAAGAGTATTTTTCTCATTGCACTGACCAAAAAATAGTTTATAGAATAAGTTATATGAGTAAATTTAAGTTACCATTTTTGAGAGGTAGCTCTATTAGCACCTACTGAATTATTGAGGGCATATATGCTGAAAACAATTGATTACATTGAATGAGATGATGGAAATTATTTTTCATCCCAATCTTCCACCATAATGGATCTTGAGACCAAAGGTGTACCATCAAACAATTAATTTTGATTCCATGTGACACACATTCCGAAAAGTGATCATAAAATATTGTTTAAGCATGATGTGTGCCATATGATTTTTTTGGGTTATTTTCGGAATGTGTGCCACATGAAATAAAAAGTTGACCTATGATGCTATTCCCATGATTTAAAGATCTTTTTTGATCTCCATCATTTGATTCAAAGCAATAATTATCTTATAGCCCCCTTATTAATTCAGTAGGTGCTAATAGAGGTACCTTTGTGGATTTGTGAAGAGGTGAAAATTGGCTCTCTCAAAAGGGCTTCTTGCAACATAGATAGAACTTCAAGTTCAAGCATCACTTACTTGATGGTACACCACAGCATGTTTCAAGGTTGGCAGTTTGAGATTGACCCGAGCCCCACTGATGACGTTCCTGCCTGCTACCTTGGATAAGTGTTTGTACAAACTGCCACACCAAATAAAAGCAAAATTTAGCGTGTGCTTGACGCAGTTAGGTGCCCTAAATCGGCGGTATAAGGTGCACGGGCTCTCAACTGCTAAAGCGTTAGGTAAAGGATAATTTATGAGTTTATATTAGGTGCCTCACCCATACAAAAGAGGGCATGCATGAAGTAATCTCTCACGGCCAAAATGGTCAAACCTTAGGATATGCACAGGCATTTATGAGCATGAAATAAATGAAGAATTTACTTTGACCTTTCATTAATTGAGTGCTGAAAGATATCTATTCATCTCCCAAAGTTGGTGGAGGGAACTTAGCGGTGCATTGCCTTATTGCATGGGTCATGCACTTACGGGTCTCAATGGCCAGGATACCCGGGCTTTAGATGGGGCAATTATAATCGGGCATTTTGAGGCTGGCCCATATCTGAGCAAATTACTAATTATGCTGGGCCAGGCCAGCCCATTTATGAATCGGGTTCATCTTAGTCCATACCTAGCTCATGTTGGATCAGTCCCGGCTGCAACTTGCCCATCAATTTTTATATAAAATTAACTCATTTGATGGAGTTGGCCGAGTTGGAGCCACGCTTTTAACTAGATAATTTTTAATCGTGCTTTTGAAACTAGCCTATACTCATTTCGGCTTACTATTCACGACGGGTCAGCCCATTTATGTAGCCCATTGTTGACAGGGCCGGGATGGGCTCAAACCTGGCCCATTCAGACCCCTCGATATACCTAACACCACCTTTACTTTCAGGGTGGAGAGGTGGTCAACATCCCTCCATCAATGTTGGTGATTGTGTTGATATTTTCGAACTCTGGATCAATGAATGGTCAAACATGTACGTCCATTTGAGAGGTGGGTGATTGACCCGAGTACAGCCGCGGAAAAGTTAAAAAAAAATAAACAAATAAGTTGGAAAAGTAAAAAAATTTAAAAAGTCACCATGTATTGAAAATTTTGCATATTATTTGCCGGACGGGATACAAATTTTGCGAATTTTATAATGGATGTTTTGCCAAAAATATCAGATAGACGGCTAAAACGTTGGAAAATGGGCTGAAAACATGGGCTATAATCACAGTTATTTCGGGGTCAGCCTACCGAAGCATGTTTAGATCTGTCAATTTGATCCCTCAAAATTAAAACAACTTGGAGCTCAGACGACCGAATCGTGAAGATTACTTTAGTGAGACTATTATAGTAAATGCTTTGATGCCGGCCCACCGAAGCTGATTTTTAGTCATATAGACATGTATTGCGAGGAGTTTTAGTAATTTAGAATTTAGAATATATTTTCGTATTTAAAATTCGGGTACAATACATTTTACTAAAAAATGCTTTTATAACTATATTAAAAACTCGCAACTTATTAAAAAAGTCATAAATGTGTGAATAGTACACAAATTTTGTAAATTTTATAAAAATGCCTGAATTTATGAAAAAAATAATTGAATTATTCTCATTTAGTTCACACAATTCAAAAATTCACTAATTATTCCCAATTTTTTTTGAGTACCTTTCAATTCACCCATCAAATCTTTGAATTCTTTCACATTGAAAACTCATTCACTGTTTTGAATCAGACGATGGAGATCACTTTTCGTCCCATTCTTTCACGTGGTGGTTCTTGAGATCATGGGCATACCATCAAACAATCATTTTCAATTTTGAGTGGCATGCATCTCAGAAAAGTAACCTTAACATCACATGAAACTCATTACGCTTAATCTTGATTTGAGGTCACTTTTATGGAATTTGTGCCACGTGACATAAAAAACTGACCATCTAGTGGAGCACGCATGATCTCAAGATCCATATTGTGAAAGATTGAGACGAAAAATAATCTCCATCTTTTCATTAAAAGCAATCCATGGGCTCTGCGTGGGTGAGTTCAAAGATTCAGCGGGTGAATATAAAGGTACTTAATTTTAGTACCACACAATTTTTTTACGGACAAAAACTATTGATTGATTTGAATTTGACAATAGAGATTTTTTTTTTTCAATCTTCCTCCATATAGATCTTAAGATCATGACGCGCCTATTAGGTGAGCAAATTTTGATTTCAGATGACGCACATCACTAAAATGAAGGGCAACTCCTTTGCTCATGATCTAGGTCACGTTTAGGGATGTATGGTAGGTGTGCCATGATTTTAAGATCTATGGTCACGGATATTGGAGCAAAATAAATCTTCATAGTCAGATTTAAATCAGTCAGTGGTTTTCGCCCTTGAAAAAATTGTAGGATACTTACTAACAAGGTATCAAAAATCGGTCGATACCGATACATATCGGCGACACGTATTGGTATCTTGTATCTGTATTGCCGGTACGTATCGGCGATATGTACGCCGTATCGGTTTTCGACTGGTACATCTCAATTTCGACCTAGATTTTAGTTTTTTTTTTATTTAATTGGCCGATACGTATTGGTATCAGCCAATTCGTATCGGCCTCGAGCAAATCGATACCCGAGACCGATTTGTATACATATCAGCCGCTCGTATCGATTTTCGGCCGATACGTATCGGTTTCGATCGAAATTTTCGGACAATATGTTTCGATTTCGATCGAGATTTTAATTTTTTTTTTTTTTTTAAAAAAAATTAGCTGCCGCTCGTATTGATTTTTGGCTGATACGTATTGGTTTTGACCGAGATTTTTGGACAATATGTCTCGATTTCGACCGAGATTTTAATTAAAAAAAAAAAAAAAAAATAGCTGATATGTATTGGCATCGGCCGGACACCGATACCCGAGACAGATACTCATTTTAATACCTTGCTTACTAATAAACGGATGAGAATAGAATTTTGTGACCATTTATTACCCTCTTAACTACTATACGTCTTTGGTAGAAGGAGATCCATTCATGTTGCATGACCAGTAACATGCACGGACCGTGTAGCTAACACCAATTCTTCAGCTTCATCGTTCCGGACGTGAAACCGGATATTCAAATTCAGTTAACTGTCGGATCCAAGGAACGTGATCCAAACCGTTCACGTACCGGGGCACGTGTCCGTCCGATTCTCCCGGAGATGGAACTACCCATTTTGCGTGATACAAAAATCTATATTTTGATCGCTGGCTCCATTAACGTTTCAGATAGCCTAAATATCTCTTGTAAACCACATAGAAAATTTTCATCTCTTCGTTCTCTTTCATTTTTCTCTGGTTATAGGAATGGCGAGCTCAGCCGAGCAATCAAACGGCAAGGATTTCTCCTTGGAGCTCCCTGCTCCTAGTGGATGGAAGAAAAGGGTCTCTCTCTACTTTTTTTTTCATGTCATTTAACATTATATATATTTATTTATTTATTTATTTATTATTTTTTTTTTCTTGGACTTTTGTTTTCCTGGAAGTTATATTAGAAAACAAGAAAAATTCTACGTTTTTCATTTTTTATTCAATTTCTGTGTTTTTTTATTCTAGAAATTCAATTAATGGTGATGAATTTGGCTATCAGGGTTTGTAGAAAGGTGGAAAAGTTTCACCTTTATGCGGTTTGTTCGTAAATTTGTGCTAATTTTCTGATTTTAGAATTATAATTCGTTTGGTTTTTGTTGTGTTCTGTGCATTTATTGATGGTTGAAGCTCGCTCGTGAGCGGTGAGATATTTTGAAATTGAATGAATTGTGATGGTTTGGCTTCTAGGTTTTAGGGTAGATGGTAGTTAAATTGCAGTGAGTTTTTTCTCGCTGCAGAATTGTGTTTTTTGAATATGGTTCGTTGAATTGGGAGGGTAAGGTTGGGGGTTTAGATATGCTTGAGTTTTTTGCTTGAGTTTATGGTGACTTATATGAATAAATTTGTGAATTGGGAGGTTAAGGTTGGGGGTTTAGATATGCTTTGGAAAGATAATAATATAATACAAAATTGAACCTTTCTGGCTAACCAAAAACACTGCAAAGTAGATAATCTGAGTTGATTGCTTTAGAATTGAAAGCCGATAATGTTGTGAGATGAGGTGCAAATTCGATTTCTCTCTTGAAGATGAATCACACCCCTCTTGAGATCGACCGGTGCATAGGGTTATCAACACTGTGCCTCTAGGGTACAACCACTTGTAAATATAATCTTGAGTTGAAAGAGCGTAAACTCTCATTCGTACACCGTACACCGTACACCGTTGTTGCCCATAAATTATAAAGAAAAGGATAGAGAAAGTAGCATAGAAAGGGAGGTTTTGTTTAGTAGAAGAGAGACTTTCCGTTTGTTAGGGTGTTAATCAGTTTCCAACGAGAAAAAATGTTGAGTCACAATTTAAAGGAAATTAAAAAACAAAATTGTGAAAAAATATTAAGTTTTTTTATTCATTAAATATCCAAGGCCAAGCGTGCATATTTTTAACACTTGAAAATGGTTTGAAAGGCCTCTACCCAACCTACTTTGAGTTGAACCATGTAAACTACATATTATTAATGGGTTTCCAAAACAATCTCCACTGATAGGGGACACGAAGAAAGAGTGTTTTCTTTTATGTATAGATTTTGATTTGAAACACATTTAAAACCAACAATCCCCCACTCATTTCAACACAAAGCCGCGTACATGTATGTATTACGTAGAACTTGAAGAAGAGTTCCACGTCAAACAAGAATCTTTTTGAGTTGGCAACAAGCCAACAACCATTTACACCCCATACAGTGTTAGGTGGATATACAAGGACCAGCCTTCATGGTTATAAACCTGCAGAAGAATGGCAGACAAATAAAGAGATGGTGAGTACCTATCTTGAGAATGCAAAGAAGAGGATGAAGAAATGGGCCGATAAGGGACCGCGATCACTTGAGTTGAAAGTAGGGGCCATGGTGTTAGTAAAACTTCATCAGACACTACTCAAGTAGTTTAGAAAGACATGTGAGACTGGTTCGTAAGTACGATGAGCCATTTCTAATTACCAAAAGGATTAAGGATGTGTCCTTTTAGTTGCAATTTCCTTCCTGGATAAAAATTCACCCTGCATTTCATGTCAGTTGTTGGAAATGTATTAAGCGAAATAAGAGGACCCAACAAAAAGTGTATTCACTCGTGCTACATCGAATGCTGGTCTGGAACCGAACAAATAGATTGAGAGAATCTTAGTTCACCGATACAACAACGAAGGGTACTCGGGATATTATGAATACCTAGTCAAGTGGAAGGATCTACTAGAGGCTGAAAACAGTTGGGAATTAGAGAATGATCAGTCTTCCTTCTAGGATACATTGAGAGAGTACTTAAAACTCGTTGATGAGGCCGCAACGAAATTGAGTGGGGATGTGATATGGGCACTTAGAGTGGCCATCTAGGCCAGCCTAAGGGTCTGCTTCACCTTGGAGCCATGTGCTGGTATGATTAAGGATCCATTAGGCATGTCTTTGAGCCATGAGGGCTTTGTCAAGGGACTCTATGAGTGACCTTTGAGGGCCCAAAGGGCCTAGCAAAGAGGCAACATTGTAGGCTGATTCATGGAGCGTTGTGGGCATCGTTGGTATCGTATGGCTTGGATGTGGGGGCACGAAGGGGTGTTGTGGGGGGATACAAGGGCATCACATGGCCTAAATAATCACGCAATGCTTCTCTCTCTAACTATATGCCAAACCAATACATTTGAGATCGCCACACTACTTTCTGAGGATTGACTTTTCTTCTCTGTATCGTAGGGAAGCTTGATGGCCTACGATCAGTTTTACTTAGCCAATGCCTAACCCGGGTGATTGAGGGTTTGTGTATGGGCCTAGTTGTGTTGGAAGACACTTCTAGGGTTTTGTGTGTTTGGCATGAGCTTTATTGTAAGAATCTATGTCAAGGCCCCGCTTTGGAAGGGTGGCTGCGTGGCATAGCTTGCGTACACTTTGGGTTCTTTTGGGGCCATCATGATGAACCTCCCAAGGCATTTAGGTAAGCTTTCCTAGGGCTTCCAAAATGCTATTAAGTGAGATGGAATACAACCTCCAAGCTTTACAAATGATTTATTTTTTCCCTTTTTTGAAAAAATAACCACAACTCTCATCAATCATTATCATCACTCTTGAAAAAAAAATGCATAAAGGTAAAAAGGTGTGATTTAAAACTTTGACCTCAAACTACATGCTTACATGCATTCATCATCATGATAATCATCATATCATCATCACAACCTTATCCCATCTATTTGTGAGTCCTATTTCTCCACTCATTTATGATCAACACTAAGCTCTCTACAGTTCCTAATTCTTCATATCCCTCACTGCTTCCCTCTAGACCTCTACTGGTTTTCCTCCTCTTATTTGTGCTTGTAGCATTTCAAACCTTTGTACAAGATCTGTTTCTGGCCTCCTATGGACATGTTCAAAATCCATCTCAAGCGACAGTCTGTATAAGTTCCAATCTATAGATGTCAATCTCGAATTTCCTCTGACATACTCGTTTCAAATTTTATGTTTCCTTGTGATTCTATACATCCATCTTAACATATGCATCTCGGCCACATGTACTCTATCCTCTTCTCTTTTTCGTAGCCCAACATTTTGTACTATATAATAACAAGTCTAACTGTCGTCTTATAAAATGGTCCCTTCAATCTAGGTGGAACCCTTGGGTCTCACAATTCCCCTCTTGCTTGTCTCCACCTCATACAACCTGCATTAATACTATTTGAGACGTTCTCTTCAAATCTACAATCTGATAGTAAAGTAGAGCCTAACTAGCAAAATCTCTGATAATGTGGCATTAGATGATTTTCTATTTTAACTAAATCCATCTTGAGGCTGTCATGAGTTAGAATTGAGGTTGATATGTTAATAGTGTGGTTAGGGTTAGTGTTTGGAAGAAGGAGAAGAAGAAGAAGATGAAGAAGAAGAAGAAAAGAGGTGGGAAAACTTAGGGTTATGAGTTAGATAGTTTTCATTCCCTTATTCATTACTATTTATACTTTTGTTAAAATGGCATTGACACATCACTGTCACTAAAACACCCATTTATATAAACACGCCTACATCCACTCACACCAACACGCCCTCTCAAGTTCGTGTATAGATATCTATCATACCCACTTGGAGGTAATGTCATACAATCGTTCTCCTCCCACCCACGACTTTGGTAAGAATATATGCTAGTTGATCTTTTGAGCTCACTCAAAACTCTTTTGATTCAACCTTTTCCCTTATGAAGTGACAGTCCACTTCAATATGCTTCGTTCTTTTTTGAAACACCAGATTTTTGCAATATGAATAGCTACTTCATTGTCGCCATACATATCCATCGGGGGTTTTACATCAACTCCTATCTCTGCGAGAACGAACCGGAGCCACATACCTTCTCGTGCTCCTTGTGACATAGAACGATAGTCCCCTTCAACACTAGAGTTAGAGACAACTTGTCTTTTTTACTCTTTCACGTGACAAAATTTCCACCTAGAAATGTGCAGTAACCTGAAGTGGACCTCCTATCACTCAATGAACATGCCTAATTTGCATCGGTAAAAACTTCAACATCTAGATGTCCATAGTTATTTTCAAATAGGCTCCTTCCTGGACTTTTAAATACTTCAAAATCCTATATACAACATCCAAGTGAGTGGACCTGGGAGCATACATGTGCTGGCTCACCACACTCACGACATACGCAATATCCGAATGAGTCATAGTCAAGTAAATGAGCTTTCCTACAAGCCGCTGATACATACATGCATCCTTGAGGAGTTCACCTTCTTCTCCATTAAGATGATGATTCTGCCCAGTAGGAGTAATCGCAGGTCTACAACCCAACATCCCCGTTTGTCCTAATATATCAAGAGTGTATTCCCTTTGAGATAAGATAATATCCTTCTTCTATCTGGCCACTTCAATGCCCATCAAATATTTAAGAGGGCCCAAGTCTTTTCAATCCAACACTTGACTCAAATAGTATCTCAACTTTAATATTTCGTCATCTGTAATGATGATATCAGCCACATTTACAACAGGTGTTGTGATATGAGTGCCTCCCTTCACAAAAAGTGTGTGGTCATAGTGATTCCTTTTGTTTCCAAACCTCATAAACTTTTGGAACCAGGCTCTAAGTAACTGTTTTTCCATAGATAGACTTCTTTAGTCTGCAGACTCTACCTTCCTCCTCCTGATGAGAAAATCTCGGTGGAAATGTCATATATACTTTTTCCTTTAAATCACCATGAAGGAAGACATTCCTTACGTCCAGCTCGTACAGATGCCAGTTTCTGTGTACCGCAAGAAACCAGAGTATGCGAATAGTATTCGACTTGGCTACTGGGAAATAGTAGGAATTTGACCTCAAACTACACTCCAATAAATCCAAAGTTTATTGTGGAAATGGAGTTGGGGGTGATGATAAGGAGAGGGATAACCTCTGGTGGTAGGTTGTCTCTAATAAATAGGGAGAGATGCTACAAATTTGGAGTCAGAATTTTTGGTAGAATGGCCTCGGGGTGGTGGCGTGGCGTAAGAATTTTATCTCCTATTTACAATAAGTGCATTAGATTTTTTTGGGGATGTGGTTTTAGGATCAGATTTTGGGAAGATAGCTGGGTGATATGGACTGTTGTCTGATGAATGATTTTCCTAAGTTATTTGCAGTTGCCAGAAATCCAAATGCAAGCATTCAAGAAATTGGAGAGGTTACTGATAATGGTATGATTTGGAATTTTAGTTGGAAAAGAAATTTGCGTTTTGAGGAACAAAATGAGTTAAATCAGCTGATGGCTTGGCTCAGTAATCAAATGAGAAGCACGGTTAACAAAGACAATCTGGTTTGGGACCCTCACCAAAAAGGTGCTTTTTCGGTAAGACATAGCATTCCATAGTTTTAAGAAAATCGCAATTCAAAGAAATCATTATTGGTGTGTAGATAGTAAGCAAAGCCATGGACCAGAAAGATTTAGGAACTTGCAAGCCATGAAGAAGTGAACGAGTCACTTCTATGAAGTGCCTATTCTGACGCTTCGCAACACCATTTTCTTGAGGAGAATAGGGGCACGTAAATTTGTATAAGGTCTCAGCCTTCTGAGATGGTCCTGAAATGCTAAAGGCGTGTACTCACCACCATTATCAGAGCGAATAACCTTCATTATCAGAGCGAAGTGCCTTAATGGTCTTCCCAAATTGAGCATGAATCATGGCAGAGATGATATAGGTTTGAGTACCTCATCTTTAGATTTCAGTAAGTATACCCATGTGCATCGAGAATTGTCATTAATACAAGTTGCATAATATCTCTAGCCCTCAATTGATGGTAAAGGAGCAGGTCCCCATAGATCACTATGTATAAGATCAAACAAAGAATCCCGACGAGTAGGATGTAAAATGAAAGAAGATCGACTATGCTTTGAAAGTTGACAAGTTCCACATTGGAATTTAAAACCACTAGAAACATTTTTAAATTTTGGAAAGAGATGACACAAATTCTGCAAGTTGTCGGTGCCCTAGACAAGCGTGCCAAAGATCTAAAGTCCTGTTACTCAAAGTAGCTGGAAAGGAAGACAAAGCAGAAGCAGTCTGAGGTCTCTCAGAGCCAAAGTAGTATAGTCTGCCAGAAGTTTTCCTCGTAGTCAAGTCCTGTAAAATGCAATTGAGTAGGGAAAATAATTCTGAAACAAATTAAGGACTTGGTAAAACTACTGACAAATGAGAGATTAGCTTTAAGATTTGGAACATGCATAACATTTGAAAGAGATAAATCAGCTGATAGGAGAACCTTACCCTGATTAGTGGTAGGGACAATAGAGCCATCAGCTATACGCACCTGCCTAGGAGTAGATAACGGAGAAACAAAGGAGAATAAAGGGGATTTACTAGACATATGATCAGATGCTCTCGAATCAATGATCCAGGGAGATGAAGGTGATGGTGGGATGGGCATAGCTGCAGAGTAGGTGGATGAAGTACCTGGCACAGGAAGAGTAGCTACTTTGACTGCGTTCTCTTCTCACTAAGCTTGGTTGTCCCCCTTCTCTTCATATGTCTCTTCACCGTGACAACCAAGCCGCCATTGATATTGCTGGGGATTCAGTTCTTCATGACATAACCAAATATGTTGAAGTGGGTATTCACTTCATTCGTGAGAAAATTCAGGATGGTCTCATTGAGACTCCAAAGGTTTCATCTTCTTAGCAACTTGTCGATGTTTTCACCAAAGCTCTTGGTCCTTCTCTTCTTCAGGATGTTATTGTCAAGTTGGGCAAGATAGATATCCATGCATCAACTTGAGGGGGAGTATTGGTGTGTAGATAGTAGTTTATGTGTATGCCAATTAGTGTATGTGCCACTTATGGGGTGCATGTACTATATACAGGTGTGTGCGTTGTGATTACCTTTATTAGTATAAAAGGCTAGTAGGGTTTCCCTAACCCTAGCTATGCTATTCTATCCTTGAATCTCTCTCTCTCTCTTTTCTTCTTCTTCCTCCATACTTCCGAAAGTCAAGTATCATGTGATTACATTACCAATTGGTTATGAGTGGAGGAGCTCAGGATCTTATAAGAGGAGAGACAAGGCTATAAATATCCGATATGGGACTAAACTTCAACAAAAGTTTCTAAAAGCATCACATTGGATTGACAATCAATGTCCTTAGCGACTTTTGGCAAGTTCTATGGAAGAAGTTTGGTTTTGACGCTTTAATTTAGTCGTGCCTCTTAGCTTCAGATTGCTGATCATACAGAAGCAGACTGAGAAAAGACTATTCGAGATTGTTCGTGGATGAAAGTGAAATTCTAACTTGACCTAGTTCCTCTACTAAAGATGGAAATATATGCTGAGGGAGTGCAGGAAAAGTTGATTATAAATTATTTGAAATACAAAGTAGTAGTTGATGAACATCACTAGGAAAAGGTGTTTGATAAAGTGATCTTGTATTAATGTACTTGAGGCGAAAAAGTTCTACTACAGATAATTATCTCAACCTCAAATAATAGAAGACTGGACTGTTTTTAATGCTCAGAAACCTCAACGATCGTGCTTATAATATTGAACATCGAAAGAACCACTGTTTTTCTCTAATTTTTTTAATCTCTGATCTCGTGGAGTATCGTGACGAACACAAATAAAAATGGCAGAACAAAGCTACCTAAAAAAAGCTCATGGTTGTGCTCATTGAGGATAACTTTGTTAATATTATTTGTTGATATGTCCATAAATCTCAGTTGGCTGGGGTGAACATCTTGCAGGATATCTTAGCTGTTTTTGCCGGAGAGCTGGGAGTTGGTAAACTCAGAGCTAGTTACTAGGATCCGATAGTTAACAAGTTCAAGAAAAGGCTTGGCATATGGAAAAACAAGATGCTCAGTAATGGGCGTCACCTAAGGCTTATGAAATCCACCTTTGCCTATCTTTTTGGTGTTGATGTCAGTGCTCTCCAAACTCGAGAAGATTGTTGGAGATTTCTTTTGCACAAAAGCTCTTTGGCTAGCAGAAATGATGTTTCCCATCAACGGTTTGAGCTGATTAGCTAACACCTTAGCTAAAATCTTGTACAAAAAGTTTAGTAGGCAAATGAGACGGAAATCCTTGAGATCCTTCGCTCCCTCTTTCTTCGGAATGAGCGCTATAAAGGTGGAGTTTAGGCTCCGCCCTATGTAACCACCTGACGGGGACGCCGACATCGTAGATATCGGATATGAATCTTTTCGTGTGTACCGACGTCGGAAGAAGCGGAATGGAAATCAGAACTAGGCGAAAGATGAAATTTTGGCGATTTGGAGGAACACTACAAATTCGATCAATCAAATTTCATATCCGATTGATTGAAATCCTCGATTGATCGAAGTCCTATTTCGATCGATTGAACTATGTCGACAGAAAACACTAATTCTGGAGTGACATATATATATAATTCGATCGATCGAATTGTATATTCGATCGATTGAATGTCCATTTCGATCAATCGAATTCCAGCGGCGATATATTGATATGTATATGTTTCGATCGATCGAGTATAAATTCGATCGATCGAATTTCAATTTCGATCGATCGAGTTTCACTTTCGATCGATCGAAATCGCGTAGAGTAATTTTAATTTAATTTCGAACTTGAGTTTTACGGGTTTAGTTGTCTTTTATTTAGTATTTGTTTTAGGGTTTTCTTTTATTGTAAGACCTCCTATATAAGGTCCTTAAGAAAAACATGGTAATTAGTTTTTGATTAATGAAAAGAGCTTTTGCTTCCTTGCTTGAGATGAGCATTGTCGGAGAGTGAATCTTTGTTTCCCAAGAAGGGTTTGGTGTAAAGCCAATGGTGTGAAGTCCACAATTGATCCTCTTCTATTTTATCCATTTTAATCTATCTTCTCTGCTTTAAATCTAAAACCCTAAATCTGCCATATCTCTTTAAAACCCGAAATCCTAAAACCCTAGCTTTTCCCTAAATCATTGAATCGATTCGATTCAACAACCGTAGTTTCCATCAGGCTATTAAGCCCAGTCATATCAAAATAACCAGAAAACCAGAGATTCCATCATTGCATTGTGAGCGCCCTGATCTGGAAAACCTAGAGTTCTATCTCTAGGACCGATCCGCATCACTATTTTAACGGACCTAGCGCAAGGCTGAACCCTTTCCGAACCGAACGTGATCTTTTCACCTGGAGAACTATGAACTCCTGAGGTATTTGCTATATTTTCAAATTTATCGTTTAATTTAATTCAATTTAATTTCTGCCAACAATTAATCATCGCATTCACGTAGTTTAGGGTTTTTTTTTTCCTGCGTCAGTTTGGTATCAGAGCCTAGGTTCTAGGTTAGGGCATTCCGTGTGACATTGAATTCATTGCACTTTAATTTTAATCGCATATTATTTCTGTTTTGGCCAAAGTGTGCACATCATGTGTTTGTCAAAAGTCCCCCTTCATTGTTAATTCATTTTGCATGCCATTCTAGAACCCGTCATTAGTGAACCGCATCACCATGGACATGAATGGAATTGCCGAGGCTCTTAACGGCATGAGGGCTGATTTAAAATCGATCAATGATCGAATGGCTGCCATGGAGACAGCCCAAAGGACCCTTGAAACGTCCAATGAGAGGTTGTTAGACCGAGTCAATCGGTTAGACGAGGGTGATGAGTACCTCGAACCACCTCGTGAGCATAATGGTCCACGTTTCGAAATGACTACAACCCGGAAGCGAAACTCCTTCAAAATGTCCCAGTTGAGTTCCCAACTTTCGATGGAAGATTGAACTCTCAAGTCTTCTTCGATTGGTTATCCAATATGGACCAACACTTTGAGTGGTTTGGCATGAGCGATGAGAGGTGTATTAGACTTGCTAAATTGAAGCTTATAGGCCAAGCCCGACTCTTTTGGGTCAATGTTGAACGCATCAAAATGAATGCGGGTTGTACTCCCATTACCCGTTGGGAGGACATGAAGAAACGACTTACAGAGAAGTACGTTCTTTCCTCATACTACCATCGTCTCCTCGATCAATGGCAGAATCTACGCTAAGGTAGTGTACCCGTATCGGACTACATTGGCAAATTTGAAGAATTCATGATGAGAGCCAAAGTGTCTGAAGACCCTCAAGTCACTCTATCCAGATTTCGCACCGGATTGAGACTTGACTTGTAGAAAGAGTTAGTCTCCTACCTTGTTGAGACCCTTGCCGAATGTTACACCATCATTCAAGACCTTGAACGATATTTGAAAATGACGGTGATTAGGCGATCTGAATTTCACACCGGTCAACTCCGTACTGGCGAAGTGAGACTTAGTGCTGGAAACCCGCCTCCCAAACCCACACAATCCACATCTGTAAATGTGCGGTTTGATAAAGGAAAGGGTGTAGTCGGAGAATCCTCGAAGAGTGGGTCTCATGTCAAGTGTTATAAATGTCAAGGATTGGGACACTTTGCCGTCTAATGCCCCACGAGAGACCCACAAAGGCATCTCTTCATAGACGAAGAAGGAGAAGAAAGTGAGGGAGTTTATGAGGAAGAGGTCTTTGAGCCGAATGTCACACCTAGTGACGAGGAAGGTGATGACATGGGTCGTGCTGTAGTCGTGAGGTGTGCCTTTGCATAACCTCAATAGGATGAAATTGAGGATTGGCGGAGGGAGAACATCTTCCACACCTTTGCCACATGTGGGACAAAGAGTTGTAGGGTTATCGTGGATAGCGGGAGCTGCACCAATGTGGTGTCAGAACATACCGTCACCCATTTAAGGCTTACACCCGAAGCCCACCCGAGACCTTACAAGGTCACTTGGGTTGACTCATCCACTCCCGTGTCACAGAGGTGTCGTGTACCTATACAATTGGGTTTATACTCGGACACCTTGTGGTGCGATGTGATGCCGATGGATGTGGGCCACATCATCTTAGGGAGGCCATGACTTTATGACTTGAACGTGACCATTTTTGGCCGATCTAATATTTTGCACGTTCAATTATAAGGGTAAGAAAATCACTCTTAACCCTTTGGCTCTCAAAGCACCATCAGTCAACAGAGTTGAAAAGAAGGGAGGCCAATCCAAGGTCATCAACATTGTGACCCCTTCAGAGTTCGAGAGGGCATCGAAAGATGAGAGCGTAGTGTATGTCGTCGTCACCGTTGAAAATACTCCTGAGTTAGCACGTGAGTACCCCAAGGAGGTCGAGCCAATCCTAAATGAATTGAGGATGTCTTCCCCGAAGACTTACCTAATGAGTCCCCTTCCATGCGTGACATTCAACACGCAATCGACTTGGTTCCCAGATCTACATTACCGCTCCTGCCCCATTTCAGGTTGAATCTGGTTGAGCACGCCGAGTTGACTCGACAAGTCAGTGAGCTCCTTCAGAAGGGGTTCATTCAAGAGAGTCTGAGCCAGTGTGCAGTACCTCATTACTCCCTCCTAAGAAAGATGTTACATGGCGCATGTGTGTGAATAGCCGTGCAATTAATAAGATCACGGTTAAATATCGGTTTCCCATACCGAGACTCGATGACATGCTCGACATGATGGTTGGCGCCACTATCTTTTCCAAGATAGACCTTAAAAGTGGCTACCATCAAGTTCGTATTCGCCCTGATGATGAATGGAAAATCGCCTTCAAGACCAAAGATGGTCTTTATGAGTGGATGGTCATGCCTTTTGGGCTATCCAATGCCCCGAGCACATTTATGAGCCAGAGGCTCATGACCTAAGTGTTGAGGCCATTCCTTGGCAAATTCTTTGTCGTATATTTTGATGACATCTTGATTTACAGCCCAGACAGGGAACAACACATTATCCACCTACGGTTGGTTTGCGAAACCTTGAGGGGAGAAAGGTTATACGCGAATTTCAAGAAGTGCACCTTCATGCAACAATCCGCTGTATTTTTGGGATTCATTGTCTCGGTAGACAAGATGGTTGCGGACCCTGCGAAGGTTAAGGCCATTGTGGAGTGGCCCGAACTTCAAAATATTCATGAAGACCGTAGCTTTCATGGTTTGGCCACATTTTATCGTCGTTTCATCCGAAACATTAGCACCATCATGGCTCCCATTACCGATTGCATGAGAAAAGGGGAGTTCCTGTGGAGCAAAACCGCGACGAGAGCCTTTGCCGAGATAAAAGATAAAATGGTTACCGCACCCATCATCCGCCTACAGGACTTTTCTAAAGTCTTTGAAGTAGCATGTGACGCATCGGGTGTAGGCATAAGCGGAGTGCTGAGCCAAGAGGGCCACCCTGTGGCCTATTTTAGTGAGAAACTTAATGAGGCAAAGCAGAAATACTCCACCTATGACAAAGAGTTTTATGCGGTCGTCCGATCTCTGTGGTATGGGAAACATTACCTGAGACCGTAAGAATTTGTGTTGTTCTCTGACAACAAAGCCTTACGTTTCCTTACTTCCCAGAAAAAGTTGAACCCAAGGCACGCGAAGTGGGTCGAGTACCTTCAAGGGTTCACATTCGTGTTGAAGCATAAGGCCGGTGCGAGAGCAAGGCGGCTGATGCACTTAGTCGCCGAGTTGTGACTTTGCAGTCTATGAGCACCGAGGTCGTCGAATTTGAGCAGTTGAAACCCTAGTAGCAGGAAACGTCCCTAAACATCCATGTTTCTTAGAGGAATCGCGGATCTCCGTTTCGCAAACGAACTTGCCTAGGAACCGCGGTTCCTAAACATTAGGAACCGCAGTTCATACGATCCGTATGTTTAGAAAGAAAAAAAAGGTAATATATGGTGTTTTATTATACAAAACATATACTTATGTAAGAAAAATGAAAATGTTAGAAAAAATCAGATACTAAAGAGATCAGAAATTGAAAAACTTCGAAAAAAATTAAAGAAATTAAAAACCCTAAAACATACCTTTATTTTCTTCATCTTCTTCTTGAAATAGAATTTTTTTGCAAGAATTTATTCCATCTTCTTGAAATAAAATTTGTTTTTGTAGGAATTTATTCTTCGTCTTCTTCGGCATCGCCTTCTTTCTTTCTTCTTTCTCCTCTCTCAACGTCTCTCTCTTTCTCTCTCTCTCTCTCTCTCTCTCTATGTCTCTCTGTTTCTCTGTAGCTGAGAACGATGGTCTCTATCTCCTTTCTCTTAGTAAAAGTGTAAGGGTATAATTTTAAAACCCTTAAAGTTGGGTTTTTAAAATTAAGACCCTCTTTTACTTTTTAGAATATTAAATGGACTTTTAATATGTTAAAGTTGGGGGCTTATGTGTCAAAACCCTATAAATGAGATTTTATACTTTAATACCTTATAAAAGTTGGGGGCTTATGTTTCAAAACCCATAAAGCCTCCCGTCCGGCTTTATGGAGGTATTTATTACTTTAATACCAATATTTGCAACCGATGATTCTTTAAGTGCAACCAGATTTTTCACCGTGTGATATGTTAGACTGCCTTGAATCTGACGATCGAGATCGTTTTGCCTTTCAACCTTCCACATATAGATTTCAAGATCATGGCCTTTCAATCTTCCACATGGTAGATCTCAAGATCATAACTTTCAACATGCCTAAAAATAGTGTTTTAATGGAGATTTAAACCATCCGCTTGTCGATAATTTTGATGGCTGATATTAAAGTTCATCAATCGGATGGTTCACATGAATCATTTCTTGCCCTAATTACCGTGTATACACAAAATAGAAAGGGACCCAAATGATCTTTAAATGGTGCGACCCAAATGATCTTACACCATCAATGGTTTAAGATGTGAGTGATCAGAGCAGTCAAAGGGATCATAGATTTTAAGTGCAACAGGCGCAAAAATAGTGTTTTAAACCAAATTTAAACCATCCGCTTGTTGACTATTATATCAGCCGTCGTTTTTTTAATTTTGATGGCTGATATTAAAGTTCGTCAATCGGATGGTGCACATGAATCATTTTCTGCCCTAATTATCGTGTATAAACGAAAGTCATTTAAATGGTGTTTAAATGATCTTACACCATCCACTTGTTAACTATTATATCAACCGTTGTTTTTTTAATTTTGATGGCTGAAATTAAAGTTCGTCAATCGGTTCGTTCACATGAATCATTTTCTGCCATAATTACCGTGTATACACGAAAATAGAAAGGGACCAACTCTACTGACCGTCATTTAAATGGTGCGACCCAAATGATCTTACACCATCAATGGTTTAAGATGTGAGTGATTAGAGCAATCAAAGGGATAAATCATAGATTTAAGTGCAACAGGCCCAAGAATAGTGTTTTAAACCAGATTTAAACCATCCGCTTGTTGACTACTATGTCAACCGTTGTTTTTTTAATTTTGATGACTGATATTAAAATTCGTCAATCAGATGGTTCACATGAATCATTTTCTGCCCTAATTAACGTGTATACACGAAAATTGTTTAAATGGTGTTTAAATGATCTTACACCATCAATGGTTTAAGATTGAGTGATCAAAGTAGTCAAAGGGATATATCATAGATTTAAATGCAACAGGCCTAAAAATAGTGTTTTAAACCAGATTTAAACCATCCACTTGTTAACTATTATATCAACCGTTGTTTTTCTAATTTTGATGGTTGATATTAAAGTTCGTCAATCGGATGGTTCACATAAATCATTTTCTGCCCTAATTACCTTGTATACACGAAAATAGAAAAGGACCAACTCTCATGACCGTCATTTAAATGGTGTGACCCAAATAATCTTACACCATCAATGGTTTAAGAAGTGAGTGATCAGAGCAATCAAAGGGATAGATCATAGATTTAAGTGCAAGAAGCCCAAAAGAAGTGTTTTAAACAATTCGCTTGTTGATTATTATATCAACCGTCAATTTTTAATTTTAATGGCTGATATTAAACGTCACCAATAAGATGATTCACATCCACTTATTAGTGTGTTTCATCGAACTGAGACACTTAGCAACCCACCATTAGTGCATTTATTGGATAAAAAATATAACTATCAGATGGGCAAAATAATCATTGTAAGAGAGTAGTTGAACATTTTGAATGTTAAAAGTGGATGTCTCTTACAAATATTGTGGGCGAATATATACTTCTTTATTCTAATGGGACTATCATCTAATTAAATATGAAGATACAACTTTTGCAAGAGGCTAATTGAACATTTTGAAATTTTTTCAAAAATAAAAAAATAAAATTATATATATATATATATATATATATATATATATAGGCGCTCCCGCTTCCTAGATTTTAAAAAATTGCCGCTTTGTCGCTCCCGCTCTTGAATCCGCTTCCGCACCCGCTTCGTGCAACTAAGGTTGAAACAAGATTATCCTAATTGCTCAGATTTCGGGGCAAAATACAATGCTTTCCTTGAAAATTCGAACAACATTAACTCTGAGTATACCCTGCTGGATGGGTATTTGTTCAAAGGAAATTGTTTGTGTATCCCTCGTACTTCATTGCGTAACTTCCTTATCTGGGAGTTGCATGCCGGAGGGATTGCCGGACATTTTGAACGCGATAAAACTAGTGCGCTCGTTGAGGATATAGGTTTTATTGGCCTAGCCTTGTGAGAGATGTCTTTAGGGTCATAAAACAATGTCGTACATGTTAAGTTGCGAAGCATATTAAGCAGAATACCGGCTTGTACACCCCTTTACCCGTGCCACACACCCCGTGGCAAGACATCTCCATGGATTTTGTGCTTGGACTTTCAAAGACTCAACGCGCGATTCCATTTTTGTGGTAGTGGACCGCTTTTCAAAGATGGCTGACTTCCTACCTTGCTTTAAAACCTCCGATGCGGCTCACATAGCCAAATTATTTTTCGGGGAGGTTGTGTGTCTACATGGGTTACCCAAGACGATTGTGTCGGATCGGGATGTGAAGTTTACTAGTTATTTCTGGAAAACTTTATGACACATGATGAGTACCATACTCCAATTTTTTTCGGCCTATCATCCTCAAACAGATGGCCAAACGAAGTCCACCAATAGGAGCTTAGGTAATCTTCTTCGTTGTCTTGTTGGTGATCACCTTAGGACTTGGGATTCTACCTTGCCTATAGTCGAGATCGCATTCAACAATTCATTCAATAGGTCCCTAGGTATGAGTCCTTTTGAGGTCGTACTTGGTCATAGGCCTAGAATACCCATCGATCTCGTCCCCATGTCTACATCCCATTGAGTTTCCGAGTCAGCCAATGCATTTGCACAACATATACATGAATTGCATGTCGAAATTAGAAAAAGAATTAATGCAAGCAATGAACAATACAAAATATCTGCGGATGTGCATAGGCGCTTCAAGGAATTCCAGGTAGGAGATTACGTAATGGTTCGGGTTAGACCTAAGCGGTTCCCAATGAGAGCCGCAAAGAAACTTCAAGCCCGCGGCGCTGGACCTTTTAGAGTTGTGGTAACGAGCGGGACTAATGCATATGTTCTCGAGCTTCCATCGGATATAGGGTCAGCTCTACGTTCAATGTGGAGGACCTAGTTCCTTCTTTGGCCCCAGCCCCACCCCCTCACAACCCCTTCCAAGCAGCCTCGAGCCCAAATGCCAGCCCCACCCTGCAACTCCTACTATTCCCTTCCCCACTCAAGCAGCGCAGAGATGAGATCAAAGGGATATTAGATGATTTGGCGATATCCACCTATGGGGGCGGATTTCAAAAGTACTTGGTCAAGTGGTTGGGAAAGCCAGACTCCGAGAACTCATGGTTAGTTGAAGACGAGGTGCGACGCCTGGACCCCGACATGTTCGATCGCTATCACGACGCTGCTTCATCGGTGATGAAGCCTTTTCGGCCCAGGAGATTTGACGGGGACGCCGACATCGTAGATATCGGATATGGACATTTTCGCGTGTACCAACGTCGGAAGAAGCAGAATGGAAATCAGAACTAGGCGAAAGATGAAATTTTGGCGATTTAGAGAAACACTACAAATTCGATCGATTGAAATCCTCGATTGATTGAAGTCCTATTTCGATCGATCGAACTATGTTGACAGAAAACACTAATTCTAGAGTGACATATATATATATATATATATATATAATTCGATCGATCGAATGTCCATTTCGATCGATCGCCCCTAGTTCGATCGATCGAATTCCAGCGGCGATATATTGATATATATATGTTTTGATCGATTGAGTATAAATTCGATCGATCGAAATCGCGTAGAGTAATTTTAATTTAATTTCGAACTTGAGTTTTTGGGGCTTATTTGTCTTTTATTTAGTATTTATTTTAAGGTTTTCTTTTATTGTAAGACCTCCTATATAAGGTCCTTAAGAAAAACATTGTAATTAATTTTTGATTAATGAAAAGAGCTTTTGCTTCCTTGCTTGAGATGAGCATTGTCGGAGAGTGAATCTTCGTTTCCCGAGAAGGGTTTGGTGTGAAGCGTACAATTGATCCTCGTCTATTTTATCTCTTTTAATCTATCTTCCCTGCTTTAAATCTAAAACCCTAAATCTGCCATATCTCTTTAAAACCAGAAATCCTAAAACCCTAGCTTTTCCCTAAATCATTGAATCGACCCGATTCAACAACCGTAGTTTCCATCAGACTATTAAGCCCAGTCATATCAAAATAACCAGAAAATCAGAGATTCCATCATTGCATTGTGAGCGCCCTGATCTGGAAAACTTAGAAATCTATCTCTAGGACTGATCTGCATCGCTATTCTAACGGATCTAGCGCAAGGCTGAATCCTTCCTGAACCGAACGTGATCTTTTCACCTGAGAACTACGAACTCTTGAGGTATTCGCTATATTTTCAAATTTATTGTTTAATTTAATTCAATTTAATTTCGGCAAACAATTAATCATTGCATTCACGCAGTTTAGGGGTTTTTTTTTCCTGCGTCACCGCCCCTATGGAAATCATTAAACACAACCATCAGATCGACTTGGATTAGCTGTCAGAAGCTCTGATAGAACTCCATGGTGAAACCATCAGGGCTCGGCACTTTGTTTCTCCCGCTGCCTTTGATGGCCCGCCAAACCTCGGGCTCCTCGAAAGGCCTTTCGATTGCCGATTGGTCCTCCGAAGAGATGGACCGGAAAGACAAACCATCCAACTGAGGTCGGAGCCATCCCTCATCCGTATATAACCCACTGTAAAAACTGCAATCTGTTCCTTGATCTGAATCGGGTCCGAGATAACCATGCTTTCAACCGAGACTTGACCGAAGATCTTAGATTTTCCATGCGCATTGGCGATGGAGTGGAAATATTGGTGTTATTATCGCCTTCCCAGAGTCGATGAACCTTGGCTTTTTGTTTCCAACAGATCTCCGCCAAACACCTGTCATTGAAGTCCATCTTAATGTTGAGCCTGTCGTCTCACTCCTGATCTGATAGGTCTCTGGATTCCTCAAGATCGTCGAGCAATTTCAACCGCTCTAGTAAACTTTCCTTAACCACATGCACGAGCCTATAAACTTTCAGGTTCCAGCTTTTAATTCTTTTTTTTAGGTGCCCAAACTTGGAGAGGAATCTAAAACTCTCGGAGTGAGACGAGCGATCGTTCCACCAAACCTCGTTCCACCAAACCGGGACGAGCGATCGAAATTCTCATTGAGGAGCCACATATTATCGGACCGGAATGGGGAGGGGCCCTTCCCCCGGTACTCGCACTGGAGGAGAAGGGACTTGTGATCGAAAACGACCCTCGCTAAGCCGTGAAGGGTTGCCGCTAGGAAAAGATCCAACCACTACGGTGAGCACAAGAAGCGATCCAAATGACTAAGGGCTGGAACGCCTTGGGAACTAGACCACATGAAGCGTGCGCCCATAAGCGGTAAGTCCACCAAACTCCAATCTTGGATGAAAGAATTAAAGTTTCTCATGACCGCCCCATCAGGCGCTCCACCCTTTTCTTGAGGAGAACGGATAGCGGTGAAATCATCCCCTAAGCAAATTGGCAAATCCCATCTCACTGCGACTTCGCAATCTCAAACAAAAAATCTGCTCAGCTAGCATCGTTTGACGGGCCGTATATGCCAGAAAAAACCGACCATTTCCTGTTGTCTTTATTTCGCAAAACCACCGAGACCGTAAACATCCCCATTTCTTCATCCATTTTATCAAATAACCTGGAATCCCAGGCCACCACGATCTCTCCTCCGGAGGCTCCCTTCGAGTCCATCCCAATCCATTCCCACATATTGCTGCCTATAACTAATGACACTTGTCGACGCTCGCTAGAGCCCCACTTGGTTTCTTGGAGAGTAATGACGGAGGGATTGTGCATCGCAATAACCTTCTTGACCCCCGCCCGCTTCTTAAGGGCACACATGCCCTGCACGCGCCATGCATGGTTATCAAGGCGAGGCCATGACGCGGTCATGGCGAATGGCGAGACAAATCGCCATATGAACTTATGTGGCAAGAATAAATATATGGCAACGCCATGGAAAAATGGCACAGTGGCACTGCCATGACCGTTATTTTGAATTTTCTTTTATAACTTATAACCTGTAAGTTATAACTTATAACCTTATAAATTATAAAATTTACAAGTTATAAGTTATATTTGTATTATAACTTCTGTTTGATAAGTTATATCCATGATATTTAGGGGTATTATAACTTATAAATTATAAAACTTACAAGTTATATTTGTATGAAATTATAAGTTATATTTATAATATAACTTATGTTTAATAAGTTATATCCATGATATTTAGGGGTTTAAGTGAAATCCTCTAGTCTTTATCGCAATCACTTTCTCTTGCTCTCTTTTTCTCTCTCTCAACGCAGATTTGTATATTTTGGGAAGGCTGCTACTAACCCTCCAGCATATGCTGAATATTCCCCATAAGATACATTTGGCCATTGACGCTTTGAATCAGACTGACAGAGATCGTTCTTCGTTCCAATCTTCCCTACAACTGATCTTGAAATCATGAAAATATCATCAATTGGTCATTCCAATCTTTCCCCACAGCTGATCTACCTGATTAATTGGTTAAATTTTTTTTGTCCTCTATAAAAAATATAAAAATTAAAAAATAGTAGAAAATTAAAATATATATTAATGATTAATAAATAATAAAAAATATTAAAATAAATTAATATATGGCTACGCCATGGCGTGGCGAGCCTCTTTGCTTTGACCTCGCAACACCGCCTTAACTACCTTGGTTCCATGAGAACATTTTCATGAGGACACCAGACGACAACCACCTCTTCATGAGAACATCTTTACCATTAAATCTTTCTACAACCACCTCTTAAGTTCTGTGCAATGTTTAGGACCACAGACCTTCTTGGAACAAAGTTTGGAAGGTCAAGACCTCCCCCCCTCCTAAATCAAATTTTCCTCTTGGTTAGCAGTCTGGGCCAGATGCCCAACTCGAGATCAACTGGTCAGAAGAGGAATCCACATCCCTAATAGATGCATGCTTTGTATGAGGTATCGAGAATCCGTGAATCACGTTCTGCTCCACTATCCTTTTGCTAATAAAGTTTGGCGGGGTTTTTTAGCTGTTTTTAACGTCCACTGGGGAGCTGTTTTTACAACAATGGGGAAAAGCCCCCTTTCGAAGGAGCTGAGAAGGAGATATGGGATATTGCTGCTTATGCAATAATTTGGGCTCTTTGGTTGGAAAGGAGTTCAAGGGTTTTCAGAAAAGTCAGAAGGCCAGGATTCATGGTTGTAAGGTCTGCCGGAGATTTCATCCTCAGCTGGATAATGTGCAGAGGTTTCAGCTGCGATGATAGGGGCTCAGACTTGGCTGGGGCTCAATCTGTAGGTCTCTCTTCCTGGTCTGTACTTGCTTGCTATCCGCCAAGGTATGGCTTTTCCTCTTGTAATTTCTGATCTTTTTGTCTTTAATATATTCCTTTTTAACTTTCAAAAAAAAAAAAAGTCGACACGGGGATTGAAGGGTTCTGGATGATAGCTGAGTATTTTGATGGTGTCTTGCATGGATTGGTGACAGTCAAATTGTTCGTATTTGTAGAGAAGCCGACTCTAAAGGTGATAATTTAACCACTTAGGGTGTTAAGCTTCCTCACCTTTGTAATCAGGCCTCAATCACTCCTTTGAGAGTCAAATCCTCATGTTTGATATTTGTTGAATTTTTAGCTTCCCAAATAAGAAGAGAAATGTACAGTTATTTTTAATCTATACAAATAATATGAAGACTCAATTAAGGCAAACTGTGCCATTATTTGATTGCTAGCGTGCTTGACCATGGTTTGTAATATTGGCCGATAGTGATGCATATTGGTTTTTGGCCTATCCTATACCAAATACATATCTGCATTGGCATGCCAAAGGTAATATGGAATACCTACTGGTATAAGTTGGTTTCAACTGATTCCTATATGTATCAATTGATACTTACTAGTATTGTCTATATGCATTAGTATTGTTAAAACATCCTGGAAGTTTAGCTTGGGTTTCATGTTGATTTTACTTAAAATGAAGATATAGAAATCTTAGCATTGAGTTTTCAGACATATATTTGTAGATGTTCCATTTTTTTTTTGTCACATTTGTTTCCATAAGTTTTATGATTTCAGGTTGATTAAATAAAAAATTGTTAAGCAAAATACAAGTTAGAAAATGAAAAGTTTTCAAAAATCTTGAAGTTGTAGGCATATACCAATGAATGTTGCATATTTTTAAATGTATTATATATATATATATATATATATATATATATATATATATATATAAAATTTACGAACCATTGACAGCGACACATCAAGTCATAGTCACAAAATCTCTAATGGTGCCTAACTTTATTTGCATTGGTGTATAATATGTAATAAAATGTACCTAATTATTCATCTATTTAGGGTTGAATTATTAATTAAAATTCGTTATAATTATGATTTATAAATAAAAAGTACGTAAGTATATATATAGAAAATTGTTACATTTATATTTACGATTATTCTTGAGAAATTTCCCTTAAAAATCGTCATTTCTTTTTTTACACGATCAGAAGTCCGGAAATATTAAAGAGGGTTTAGTGACTTTAAGACTCAAAAATACTAAAGTTACCACTGTAAGCAAAAGGCTCGATTATGCAGTTCAAAGCTCGATTACGCACTACATCTAGTGCAATGGTAATGCACCTGAAGATTTTGCACTTCGAAGCTCGATTATGCACTGTACCTAGTGTGATGATAATGCACTTGAAGATTTTGCACTTCAAAGCTTGATTATGCACTGTATCTAGTGTGATTGTAATGCACCTGAAGATTTTGCACTTCAAAGCTCGATTATGCACAGTATCTAGTGCAATGGTAATGCACCTGAGACCACTAACAGTGCATTAAAATGCACTACATCTAGTGAAATGCATTGTAAGGCACCGGATATCTCTTACGATGCATAAAAATGTACTTGACAATTCTTAGAGTGCAATAAAATTGCACTGCAATCTAGTGAAATTCATTGCATCGTACCCATATTGCAACAAAATATACTGCATCTAGTATTCCAGTGCAATATGTACAGAAAATGCACTTCAAAGCTCTATTTTGCACTTCAATGTCTACTTCCTTCTAGCAACATATATGATAGTAAATGACGGTGTTGTGCTAGTACAAACTTGGTTGTCCTTGTGTGGGATCTAAGCTTGAACTGCATTGGGCTTCTCTAAACTATCATATCATGTTGAGAGGTACTTGGGTAGACATTACATGGCTCTAAAAAATGATGACTTTTGGGAATAATTCCAATGGCATTGTAGAGCACCCTCTGTCACTTGAAGCTCAACTACGAAAGGCTTTTTGGGGGCACAAAGCTTTTACATCAAAGTGACTTTTGACTTGACGTGATGTAAACCTTTGCTTCTGAGCTATAGAAAGTGGTTTTAAGCACATGACTGCAACTAAACATGATAATTGGGACTGATGAAGTATATCTTTCCAAAACAACTAATAGTGCAAGCAAATTAGAATGGAAGGTTTCGAGATTACATATTGATACAGATGTATAAAATATACCACTTCTGGGTCTGTTTTAGAATGGAAGGTTTAGAGAAAGGCAGTGTAGTTCTTAATCCATTGCATATCTATAAGTTCTCTAATGTAGGTTCCTTTTATTGGTGGTGATTGTTTTGTCGATTGGTGAAGTATTGTGGACAGTCCAAATAAACTGGTGTTAAGAGAGAAGTAAATTTGGGTTAGTGAAAGGGTGGTATTGGTTGGGGGTATTAGGGTTAGAAGAATATTATTATGGTTAGATCTGTGGTTTAGGATAGAGAGAAAAGAAAGAGAGAAAGTGAGGAAGAGAGAATAATGAGAAAACTGAATAGGGACTAGGGAACCCCTCATTAGCATTACTATTCAGTAGAGAATATTACATACAACCCCAAAGATACTACACACTCACACCATATACACTACATTATATTACACTCTTAACACTCCCCTCAAGCTGGAGCATGAATGGCTAACACGCTCACCTTGACCAAAACAGCATGAAGGGTACTCAGTCTAATGACTTTAGCTTATATATCTGCCAATTTTTTAGAGGAAGTAACATCAATGAGCTCCAAGGAACCATCTCAAACCTTTTCCCAGACGAAATCAATGTCAACTTCAATATGTTTTGTCCACTCATGTAGTACGAGTCAAACGTAATCTTCTCAGCAGCTTCATTATCTCAATGAAGTGAGATGAAGTGTTTAATGAGAAATCTGAGTTCAAAGGGAACACAGCCATAGGATTTGGCGAGCATCATGAGCAATCGCCCTATGCTCATCTTCTGCACTTGATTTGGATACCATGACTTGCTTCTTGCTTCTCCAGGCAACTAGGTTGCCATCAAGACATATGCTGTAATCGGCAGTAGAACATCGATCACCAATGACTCCAACCCAATTTGCATCGGTGTATGTAAAAATACGCATATGCCCATTGAAATGGTACACCAAGCCAAGACCCCGGGCTGGACTGATATTCTAGAGGGTACAATGAACAACATGATGAGTAGTGCAGGGAGCATGCATAAACTGACTCACTAGACTAATAGGGACTGTGATGTATGGCCTTCTGAGATAGAGATAAATCGGGTGTCCTACTAGCCTCTAGTACTCATGAGGGTCTGATAACAACTCACCATCAATCTCGTATAATGAGAGCTTCTGATTAATTGGGAAGTAGCTGGCTTACACTCAAGCATTCCATATCACTAAGTAAATCTATAGCATTGTTCTGTTTGGGATGGGAACATTCCATTCTGGGACCAACCGCTAATCCAAGAAAATACTTGAGGCTCCTTAAATCTTTCACTTCAAAAATGTGACCCAGTTTGCATTTCACATGATTCATAAAGGTTTGACTACAATGAGAATAATATCATTCTCATAAACCAAGAGTATGGAGCGATAAGATTCACTTCGAAAATGCGACCCAGTTTGCTTTTCACGACTAATAAAGGCCTGATAAACTCCGGTGAGAATATTATCATCCTCATAAACCAAGGGAATAGTGCGACCTGAGGAGCAAGAATGAACAAAAATAGTGATCCGATTGCCACCACTGTAACTCCAAAGCCATGATCGCACCACTGAAATGCTGGAACCATGCTCTTGTGACAACTTCAGACCATAGATCGACTTAATAAGTCGAAAGACTTTTCTAGTCTCTCCTTGAAGTAGGAAGCTAGGAGGGGATCCATGTAGACTACTTCAGTAAGGTCACCGTGAAAAAACACATTCTTAAATCCAGCTAATGGAGGGGCCAATTCAGGATGGCCGTAAGGTAAAGAATACGAACGGAGTCAATTGTGCGACTAGAGCGAATGTGGCCTCATAATCAATCCCATAAGTCTGGGTGAATCTTCTTGCAACTAATCGGGCTTTATACTGGGACATCGAACCATTAGGATTATGTTTCGTGACAAATACCCATTTACAACCAACAGACTTCTTCCCAAGTGGAAGAGGAAACATCTTCATCTCTTCGATTGTAGCCTCTTTCCGTGAGGGGTGATCAAGGGCAACATGTACAATTCAAGGAATTGTCTTAGTGTCAATAACAGATAGAGAAGCCCTGCAAGATGGAGAGAAGTCCTGATAGCAAACATATTTCGCAAGGGGGTAAGTAGTGACACATCTCCGAATACCCTTTTGACTGGGGACAAGACCCTAGACTACGTGAATGTATATGAAATAATTATTTTTTCGAAATTAAACGAAATTAATTAAGCAAAATCAATACATAATCGCGATACCTTAAGGCTTATGGTTTTCTTCATAGAAGATCGTGTGGATTTGGATAGGGTCCAGTCCGTGTGCTAGATCCGTTAGCCTCACGGAAGGAAGATCCTAGAGATAGAATTCTAGCCGCTTCCAGATTAGGGCGCTCGTAGTTCAATGATGGGATTGCTGATTTTCTTTGGGGTTTTGAATGCGGAATGAATTATGGTTAAGGTGAGGTTCAAGGTGTATTGAATAAGTCGATTCAACGGTTTATATGAAGGCTAGGGTTTATGGCTTTCGGGATAGTTAAAAGGATGATGACTGAATTTAGGATTTATGGGGACAAAATAAAATAGAGAATAGATAGCAAAAGATAGAGATAAAGGATAAAATTGTGGGTTCACACCCTTGGCTTCACACCAAACCCTTCCCGAGAAGAAGATTCACTCTTTGAGGAAACTCATCTCAAGTTTCAAAAACAAAAGCTCATTCATTCAATAATAAAAAACTAATTACATTGTATATTAAAAGACCTTATATAGGAGGCTTCTAAAACAAAAGAAAACCCTAAAACAAATACTAAAAAAAATGACAAGCATGCCCTCAAAACTTAAATTCCTTTAAAATTTGCATTGTAGTTCGATCAATCGAGTTACTGTAGCAACTTTCAGTTTCTCCGAATTTGAACTGGAATGGTTGATCAATCGACTGGGCATTGCTCCGGCACACTAATTCTGGTCCTTTAAGCCTGGTTTTGATTTCTGTTCCGCTTCTTCTGACGTCGATACACTCGATACAGTTCGTAACCGATGTCGACAATGTCGGGTTCGATGCATGGATCAAAATATCGCCCGATACCGATACGTATCGGACGATATGTATCAGTTTTGGACGTGAACGATACGATACATTGTGTTTTTATCCCCCCCCTTAAAAAACAGTCAAATTATCGTTCAATGTATCGTTCGTATCGTTCAATGTATCATTCGTATCGGACGATAATTTGAAATTATTATCGTCCGATAATTTCAAATTATCGGTTTCGATGTTTTTTTTTGTTTTTGTTTTTTTTTTTTGGGGAAAAAATCGGAGAGTATCATCCGGCACCAATACGTATCGGTTTTGGGGATGGACGATACGTATTGAAAATCTGAGATTTTGATCCATGGTTCGATGTCCACAAAATCGGCGTCCCCGCCAACTCTCCTGGACCGAGAAGGCTTCATCGCCGATGAAGCAGAGGTATGATACTGATCGAGCATGTCAGGGTCGAGCCGACGAACTTCGTCTTCATGTATCCACGTATTCTCAGAGTCCAACCTGCCCATCCATTTCACCAAGTATTTTTGAAATCCCCTATCATGGGTGGAAACCACGAGATCATCCAAAATCCCTTCAATTACATCTTTTCGCTACCTATTTAGGGAAGGAAGGGGTACTAGCTATAAGGATGGGGTGGGTGTAGGGGTTGATTGGAACGGGTTGCAAGGGGGTGGGGTTGAGCCCAGAGAAGGGACTAGGTCCTCCACATTGAACATAGAGTTGATCCCTATATCCGGAGGAAGCTCAAGGATGTAAGCATTAGGGCCACTCCTTGCCACAATTCTAAAAGGCCCAACGCTACGGGCTTGGAGCTTTTGACGACTCTCGATGAGAATCGTTCTGGCCTGATCCGAACTATAGCATGATCACCTACTTGGAATTCCCTGAAACGCTTATGTGCATCCATCGATATTTTGTATTGCTCATTGCTGGGAATTAATTTTCTGCTTAATTTCGGCATGCAAATTGTGAATATGTTGTGCGAATGCATCTGCGGACTTGGACACTCGATGTGATGTAGACATGGGTATTAAATCAAGTGGTGTTCTAGGCCTATGACCATGCACGACCTCAAACGGACTCATGCCTATGGACCTATTGACAGAATTATTGTAAGCAAACTCGGCTATAAGCAGAATAGAATCTCAGGTCCTAATGTGATCACTAACAAGACAACGAAGGAGATTTACTAAGCTTCTATTGGTGGCTTCCGTTTGGCCATCTGTTTGAGGATGATAGACCAATGAGAATTGAAGCATGGTACCCATCATGTGCCACAAGGTTTTCCAAAAATCTCTAATGAACTTTACGACCCTATCTGACATAATGGTTTTGGGTAATCCATGGAGATGCACAGCCTCTCCGAAAAGTAGCTTTGCGATATGAGTCGCATTAGAGGTTTTAGAGCAGAGTATGAAGTGGGTCATCTTGGAAAACCGGTCCACTACCACAAAAATGGAATCATGCTTGCGCGGAGTCTTGGGGAGTCCTAATACAAAACCATGGAGACGTCTTGCCACGGGGTATGTGGCACGGGTAACGGGGTGTACAGACTAGTATTTTGCCTACTTTGTTTGGCCACTTGGCATGTACGACATTGTTTCACAACTTGTGACATCTCTCATAAGGCTAGGCCAGCAAAACCTATCCTCAACAAGCGCAAGGGTCTTGTTGCGCCCGAAATGTCCGGTAATCCTTCCACCATGTAACTCCCAAATAAGAAAGTCATGCAATGAGGTCCAAGGGATGCACATGCGATTTCCTTTGAAAAGATACCCGTCTTGCAGGGTATACTTGGATTTAATGTTGTTCGAATTTTCAAGGAGAGCAGTGTAGTCCACCCCAAAATTCGGGCACTCGGGATAATCTTGTTTCAACTACTCAAATTTGATGACCTCGGTGCTCAGATTGCAAAGTTGCCACTTGACGACTAAGTGCATCAGCTGCCTTGTTCTCGGCACTAACCTTATGCTTTAACACGAATGTGAACCCTTGAAGGTATTCAACCCACTTTGCGTGCCTCGGGTTCAATTTTTTATGTGAAGCAAGGAAGCGTAAGGCTTCATGGTAAAAAAACAACACAAATTCCTGCGGTCTCAGGTAATGCTTCCAATACCAAAGAGATCGGACGACCGCATAAAACTCATTGTCATAGGTGGAGTATCTTTGTCTCACCTTATTTAGCTTCTCGCTAAAGTAAGCCACATGGTGGCCCTCTTGGCTAAGAACTTTGCCTATACTTACACCTGACGCGTCACATGATACTTCGAAGACTTTAGAAAAGTCAGGTAGACACATGACGGCCTGACGGGTGCATTGGTCACTCTCTTTTATCTCGGCAAAGGCCCTCATCGCAGCTTTGCTCCACTAAAACTTTCCATTTTTCATGCAATCAGTGATGGGAGTCATAATGGTGCTAAAGTTCCGGATGAACCAACGGTAAAATGTGGCCAAGCCATGGAAGCTACGGACTTCATGAATATTTCGAGGTTTGGGCCACTCCACAATGGCCTTAACCTTCACGGGGTCCGCAACCATTCCGTCGGCCGAGACAATGAATCCCAAGAAGATAACAGATTGCTGCATGAATGTGCACTTCTTGAAATTCGCATAGAGTTTCTCTCCCCTTAATGTTTCACAAACCAGCCTAAGATGGATCAGGTGTTGTTCCTTGTCATGATTGTAAATCAAGATGTCGTCAAAATACACAAGGAATTTGCCTAGGAACGACCTCAACACTTGGGTCATGAGCCTCATGAAGGTGCTCAGGGCGTTAGATAGCCTAAAAGGCATGACCATCCACTCATAAAGACTGTCTCTGGTCTTGAAGGCGGTTTTCCACTCATCACCCAGGCAGATTCGGACTTGATGGTAGCCACTTTTAAGGTCTATCTTCAAGAAGATAGTGGCACCAACCATCATATCCAGCTTGTCATCAAGCCTCGGTATGGAAAATCAATACTTGACTGTAATTTTGTTGATTGCCCGACTATCCACACACATGCGCCGAACACCATCTTTCTTAGGAGTGATTACTGCAGGTACGACACAAGGACTTAGACTTTTTTGGATGAACCCCTTCCGTAGGAGCTCATTGACTTGCCGAGTTAGTTTGGCGTGCTCAACCGGATTCAACTTGTAATGGGGCAGGTTCGGTAAGGTAGATCCAAGAACCAAATCTATAGCGTGCTGAATATCATGCATGGGAGGGAGCTCATTGGGTAAATCTTCCGGGAAGACATCCGCGAATTCTTTCATGGTTGGCTCAACCTCCTTGGGGTACTAGCTCACAGGTTCAGGAGCACTCTCAACGGTGACGACAATGTATACCACGCTCTCATCTAACGACACTTTCTCGAACTCTGAAGGGCTCACAATATTGATGGCCTTAGATTGGCCGCCCTCCTTTTCGACCCTGTTGGTTGATGGTGCTTTGGGAGCCAAGGGGTTAAGAGTGATTTTCTTGCCCTTATAATTGAACGTGCAAATATTAGATCGACCAACAATGGTCACGTTCATATCGTAGAGTCATGGCCTTCCCAAGATGATGTGGCCCACATCCATCGGCACCACATCGCACCACAAGGTGTCTGAATACGAACCCAATTGTATAGGTACGCGACACGTTTGAGACACAAGAATGGACGAGGAGTTAACCCATGTGACTTTGTACGGTCTCGGGTGGGCTTCAGGTGTAAGCCCTAAGCAGGTGACAGTGTGTTCTGACACCACGTTGGTGCAGCTTCCGCTATCCACAATAACCCTATAACTTTTTGTTCCACATGTGGCAAAGGTGTGGAAGATGTTCTCCTTTCGCCAATCCTCCTTTTCATCCCATTGAGGTTGTGCAAAGGCACACCTCACAACCAGAGCACGATTTATGTCATCATCTTCTTCATCACTAGGTGTGACATTCGGCTCAAAGATCTCCTCTTCAAAAATTCCCTCACCCACATCTTCTTCTCCTTCAATAAAGAGATTCCTTTGGGGGTCTCTCGTGGGGCATTGGGCGACATAGTATCTCAATCCTTGACATTTATAGCACTTGACTTGAGAATCGCCCCTCGAGGATTCTCCAGCTACACCCTTTCCTTTGTCAAACCGCACATTTACTTAAATGGATTGTGTAGTTTTGGAAGGCAGGTTTCCAGCACTAAGCCTCACTTCTCCGGTACGAGGTTGACCGGTATGAGATTATGGTCGCTTCTCCACCGTCATTTTCAAATATCTCTCAAGGTCTTGAAGGACGGTATAACATTCAACGAGAGTTTCAATGGGGTGAGAGACTAACTCTTTCTGCAAGTCAAATCGCAATCCGGTGCAAAATCTGGATAGAGTGACTTGATGGTCTTCGAATACTTTGGCTCGCATTAGGTATTCTTCAAATTTGCCAATATAATCTGTTATGGGCATACTACCTTGGCGTAGATTTTGTCATTGATCGAGGAGACGATGGTAGTATGAGGAAGGAACGTACTTCTCTATAAGTCACTCCTTCATGTCCTCCCAACGAGTAATGGGAGCACAACCCATATTCATTCTGATGCGCTCAACGTTGACCTAAAAGAGTTGTGCTTGACCAATGAGTTTCATTTTGGCGAGTTTGATGCATCGCTCATCACTCATGCCAAACCACTCAAAGTGCTGGTCCATATCGGATAACCAATCGAGAAAGACTTGAGGGTCCAGTCTCCCATCGAAAGTCGGGAGATCAACTCGGACATTTTTGAGGAGTTTCCCATCCGGGCTGTAGTCATCTCCACGATGATCCATCTTATGATTCATGTTTCGATCATGTTGGTAGCCATTGCGTTTGAAACGTGGACCATTATGCTCACGATGTGGTTCTAGGTACTCATCGTCCTCGTCTAACCGATTGACTTGGTCTAGCAACCTATCATTGGAAGTTTTAAGGTTCCTTTGGGCTGTCCCCATGCAGCCATTCGATCATTGATCGCTTTTCATTTAGCTCTCATGTCGTTAAGAACATTGACAATCTCATTCATGTCAATGGTGATCACAGCTATTAGTACAAGTTCTAAATGGGCATGCAAATATGAACCACAATGAAAGATGAATTTTATCGAACACTAGATGTGCACAAACAAAACTGAAATAAAATGCAATAAATTAAAATGTCACACAATATGTCCTAACCTAGAACCTAGTGCTCTGATACCAAAATTGATATGGGACAAGACCCTAGACTACGTGAATGTATATGGAATAATTATTTTGTCGGAAGTAAACGAAATTAATTAAGCAAAATCAATACATAATCGCGATACCTTAGGGCTCATGGTTTTACTCATAGAAGATCGTGTAGATTTGGATAGGGTCCAGTCCGTGCGCTAGATCCATTAACCTCGCGGAAGAAAGATCCTAGAGATAGAACTCTAGCCGCTTCCAGATTACGGCGCTCGTAGTTCAATGATGGGATCAATGGTTTTCTCTGGGGTTTTTGAATGCGGAATGAATTATGGTTAAAGTGAGGTTCAAGGTGTATTGAATCAGTCGATTCAACGGTTTATATGAAGGCTAGGGTTTATGGCTTTCGGGATAGTTAAAAGGATGATGGCTGAATTTAGGATTTATGGGCACAAAATAAAGCAAAGAATAGATAGTAAAAGATAGAGATAAAGGATAAAATTGTGGGTTTCACACCCTTGGCTTCACACCAAACCCTTCTCGGGAAGAAAATTCACTCTTCGAGGAAACTCATCTCAAGTTCCAATAGCAGCTTATTGATTCAATAATAAAATACTAATTGCATTGTTTATTAAAAGACCTTATATAGGAGGCCTCTAAAACAAAAGAAAACCCTAAAACAAATACTAATAAAAAAAGACAAGTATGCCCTCAAAACTTAAATTCCTTCAAAATTCGCACTGTAGCTCGATTAATCGAGTTATTGTAGCACTGTAGCTCGATCAATCGACTAGGCATTGCTCCCACACACTAATTATGCTCCTTTAAGCCTGGTTTTGATTTCTGTTCTGCTTCTTCTGATACCGATGCACTCGATATGGTCCGTAACCGATGTCTACAATGTCGGGTTCGATGTCCACAAAGTCGGTGTCCCCGTCACTTTTGAAGAGCTCTAGGCAAATCAAGGATAGTAGCAGGAGTAGATGAAGTGATAGGAGAGGCAACATGAATTAAAGGAGAAGAAATGGATAGAGCAGTTGTACCTATGATACATGATCCGCTAGTTTAGAAGATTGAGGTGGTGATGCTATAGAGGAAGGACCGTGCCATCTGCGTCGAACATAAGTAATCACCATTTTCTTTTTTTGCAGTGGATGAGAGTAGGAAAGGGCAATGATGGAGCTGGAATAGGGTGGAGGCAATCCTAAAAAAAAAATATGGGATATCCAAGTTAACATCCATAAAGGTATAAAAACGACATGACTGAGGGTCTTAACAATGGTACCCCTTGGAAACATTAGAACGCCACACAAACACACATTGGATTGCCTTATCATCTAGCTTTTGTCAAGTAGGACGAGGATCTTGAACAAAGCACACACATCCAAATATATGAGGCTCAATGGGAAACATAGGATCCTCTGGCTGAAGTGTTTGTTAAGGAGTACAAACTCCAAGATCTGTGTAGTGCAATTAATGAGAAAGCAGATAGCTAGTAGAGCCATTGATTAATAGGTCTTTGGCTCATACCTACCATAAACATCGAGCCAATCCCAATAGATGTTTATTCCTACGCTCCGCAATACCATTTTGTTGCGGAGTGTAAGGGCAAGAATATTGATGAATGATGTCATGCGCATGCAAATAATCATCGAAGGATTGAGACGTGTATTTGCCTTCATTATCGTTTCTAAGGATCATAATATTAGAACAATATTGATTACGGATCAGGGATGAAATTTCTTGAACTTAGGAAAGACATCACTTTTGTTTTTTCATAAATATAGCCAAGCAGCATGAGTAAATTCATCAATAAAAATAACGAAGTAATGAAAACCATCAAGTGAATGATTGAGGAAGGACCCCAGACATCAGAGTGCACAACATCAAAATGAGAATTAAATCTTTGTTTGTGAGAAGGATATGAATTTCTAATATGTTTGGAAAATTCACAGACGACATTGAAACTTAATATTTTGGCACTCAAATTTAAACTCAGGGATCATATTACATGAGGTTTGAAAACCAATGCGACCAAGTTTTTCCTGCCATAAAGATGAATGTTTACCTTTATTGGATTTCAAACCAATAAGGCCTGGAAAGTAATGTATCAAAGTTGATATCTATAGAAAAAGAAAAACAGAAGATGAATGTTTAACTTAGCCGTATACAACAGTTGTAGTAGTTGTACTAAATTCAGCATCCACATAATAAAGTTCACCTCTTTCAACGCTCTAACGAACAATCTTCTCCGTAGTAGGCTCCTAAAATATACAATGAGAAGGATAAAATATAACATGACAGTTCAATTTGTTTTTGCATTACTAATAACAGAAACGATTAGTAGAGAATTTAGACACATGCAAAGCATGGGATGATGATAGAGAGGGTAAAATAGGAATGGTTCCTTCTCCCAAAACTGGAGTAAATGAACCATCAACAAACTGAATCTGAGCTGAGGAAGGTGGAGAAGAGTACAAAGACTAGCCCTGAGACTCACTTGTCATATGGTCTCTATCTCCTAGTCTATGACCAAACGAGGAGCTGAGGATATCTGAGGGGTCAGATGAGGATGAGGGCCCTGAGGATCAGTAGAGGTGCCCAGGCAGTTCTCAAGTCAGCTCGAATCAGCTCTGCCAACTGGGGATCGAAGGGAGCTCATAAGATCCACGGTGGTGGCCTCAGATAAAGAGTCGGTAACAGTAGCATGGGAAGAAGATGAAGCTCGGGTCAGATATCCCTCTAGATAGGCATGCAAATGATAACAATGATCATGATCATGCCCCGTAAGACCACAATGAGTGCAGGTAACAACAGGCCTACCACTTCGTCCACGACCGCCTCGGCTCTGTTTGCGACCTCTATCACTCCCCCTACCTTGATCCCTAGGAGAGCAAACATCAGAAACAAAGGCTAGATGCTCAGGTGCTAGTGGAAGAGAAGGTGTCAAACCAGAAGACATTATGGATCGGTGTTGCTCCTCTGCAACTAAAATACAGTAGACGGTGCTCAAGGTGGGAAGAGACCTGTTAGTAAGTATCTGAGTTCGCATCTGCTCATAGTTTGGTTATAGGCCTCCAAGAAATTTGTTGATCTAGTGTCTCTCAAGACGCTTGGCCAGCTTGGCTCCCACCTCCTCCCCAAAAGTCGGGAAGTGGCACCTAGTGGCCAAGTTCCTCCCACATACTCTTATACGATACTATAGAACATTCCCATAGATGAATCTCCTTGTTTAAATTCAACAATCAATTTCTTTAAGGGTAGCTTTATTAACACCCATGGATTCTTGGACGGCACCTATGCCAAAAACCATTGATTGCTTTGAATTAGACGATGGAGATCATTTTTTGCCCCAATCTTCCACATAATGGATCTTCAGACCATGAGTGTAACATCAGATGATCAGTTTTTTATTCCATGTGGCACAAACCTTAAAAAAGGCCCTAAAATCATGTTTGAGTGTGATGTGTTTCATGTGGTTTTTGGGATCTGTGCCATGTGGAATCAAATTCTTACCGTCTGATGGTACGCTCATGGTCTCAAGATCCACTGTGTGGAAGATTGGGGAGAAAAACTATCTACATCGTCTGATTCCAAGCAATCAATGGTTTTTGGCGTAGGCGCCCTCCAAGATTCCGTGGGTGTTAATAAAGCTTCCCTTTCTGTAATTGATAGATTCAGGTATTATGCTCAGCGTGAGCTAGTGTGTCAACAAGCAACTTTAAAGTTTAGAAGCACTATCATATAACATAAAGGTTTTGTAGATGGATGGATCCATGGAGTTAAACAACCAATTCAAGATAATAGCATTATTGCCGTCTCATTTTTTAACATCAACTACATTCATTTTAGGCCGAGATGTTGTTCTAGTAAGGAGACCCAGCTTCATGCGGCCTTGGACTTACCAAGTAATAAGCCCTTCTCTCCAAAAAAAAATGAATTCAATTTAATGAACATCGTACTCGTAGTCAGGTTGTCCGAACTCATGAGCTTACGTCCCCCAGTCATTTTTAACGAAAGAAGGGGAGACAAACCAAAAAACAAACAGTAGATAGATAGGTAGAAGTTATAGAGCTAGGGAAGGTACACAAATCTACCACCATTACAGAAATTATAGAAACTTGGAGATCATCCTTTAGCATTCAGACCCCAAGCAGTCATAGGGAAGGTTCACAAGTCTACCGCCGTTACAAAAAACTCCCAATATAGAAGAAGACGAGTCTAGATCTTTACCACACAGATCAACATACACAACTAAAATATAGAATACCAATCTGGTTCATCAAAGAACGTCAACCTTCAATATCCACAGGTGATACACGTTGCATCCCATACTTGAAGCACACAATATCTCTCTAAAAACTGATAGAAATCCCAAATCCAGTGAATCAAAACATTTTTAGGTGGAATTCGATACCTTCCATACCTTATGCACTGATCGAAAGTTGTTGCAGATGGTCAAATGATCGTGGCACAGAAATCTGGCCGAGAATCCTTTACATAGAAGACCTCTTCGAAACTCCTATTTAGAGTCTCTTTCTCACGACACTCCAAGATACAAAAACATAGGGGATGAAGTTTGATTCAGGCGGTACCAGTTTCAGGTAAAAAGTGGTCAAAAAGTTGACCCACTGACATCAGTACGATGTTGTGCTGACGTCAGAGAGATGACGTGGGACACCAAGTTGAGGCTTGGGTAAGTCTTTAACACCAAGAAGTAAATTAAGGTTAGTTAAAGGGTCGTTAGAATTAAAAGAATGGCATTAGGGTTAGGTTGGTGGTTTGAGGTTCGAGTACGAAGCAAGAAAGAAAGAGAGAGAGAGAGAGAGAGAGAGAGAGAGAGAGAGAGAATAATGAGAAGACTTAGTGACTAGGGTGCCTCTCACTAGCATTTTTATTGAGTAGAGAATATTACATACACCCCCAAAGATACTACACACACACACACCATACACACTAACAGCATACTACACACTCTAACAAAGAGGTTTGTTTGGCAAGAATTGGCCAAGGTGTATAGTGAATAGCACCTTCTATGGTGTATTGGGGTGACTTAAATGTGATCAAGATTTTCACATAAGAAAGATGAGGATGTAAATTATCAACACGGTGAAAGACATTTTGAACTTTATTAATAGAAATGAATTGATAGAAGTACTGATGAGGGATTCTTTTATATTTTTAAATAGTCGAGAAGATCCAATTCAATCTAGGCTTGGTTGATTTCAATGTGGTGGAGTGGGAGGATCATTTTCCTAATATCCGTTTGAATGACTTGCTTGGCCAATATCCAACCATTTCAGAACCAAGAAGAGCCTTTTGAAGTTGGGGTTGGGGACCTTAACTATTCTGATTATAGAAAGATGTAGGTGGAGCCCAAAGATTTCTATAAAGTAAATGGTTATAAATATTATCCTCAGAGTTCAAAACTTATAGATAATGTATTTGAACAAAGAATTATCCTGTAGGACAACTGAAAAGAAATGGGGCTTACTAAAAATAATATCTCACCATCTAAACGAAGAGATGAATAACCTAATGCAAAAGAAAAATCATATTATATACTTGTCGGTGGAGAAGGTGGATTGAAGCTTTTTATACAACACCACAGTTAACCATCTTAGTGAATGAGTTGGTTCAGGTGGTTAAGAATGTTCAATTACTAGTTTTCTTTTGGGATGATAGGAAAAGAGATTAGAATCACTACACGAATCATGTAACCTATTACATTTCTTAACCTTGGGCAGAACATAGATCCTATTGAAGATATGAAGTAACAAGGATAAATCTTAACACATCATGTGCTTTCTCCACAGTTCACACCCAAGAAAACAGGGACACCGAAAAAAAATGATATCATTTTTGTTGCGCCCACTGGAGAGGAGTTTAATAGCAAAAAGCAGTTGGAGCATTATCTCAAATCCCAACCTGGTGGCCCTGCAATTTCTGAATTTAATTGGAGCAGTGGTGAAACCCCGAGGAGATCAGCAAGGATAAGCGGAAAGGCAAAGGCAGTTACCCCTCCGGAAAATGAACCCAAGAAGAAGCGAGGCAGACCAGCAGAGACGAAGAAGGATAATACCGAAAATGGAGCTGCTGCTCAAGAAGCCCAAGAGGGGGAAGAAGTTCAGGAGCATGAGGCAGAGGTAAGTGCAATTGAAGAAAGCCATGGTGAGAAAGAAGTTAAAATAGCCGAAGTTACAGAACCAACCGACGAGAAGACCGAAGCAGAAGAAGCTGCTAACAAGGGCACCCAAGTCGAGGACGATGTGAAAATGGAAGGACATGTTGAGAAAAGTGAGAAAGATCATGATGAAGCAGAAGAAGGCCTTCCTGAAGAAACCCGAGGTGGGAACGATGTGCTGATGCAAGAAGATGCAGAAGTAACCGAGAAGGATAATACAGAAATAGAAGCGTCACCTGAAAAGACTCAAGGCAAGAAAGATGTTGAAACAGGAGTAGATGCAGAGGTTGCGGAAAAAATTGAACCCCAAAAGGAGCAAGAGAAAGAGGATGGCGCAGACGTGGAAGTAAAAGGAGGGGACGAACACAACGAGAGCCTCCTTCAACTTGGTTCTACGTTGCTAGTCGAGGAGAAACAAGCCTGCTGCAATGATGGTGGATCCAGTTTGAAGGTTGCAGAGCAAGCAAAAAATGAGAGCGATGTGATTGAAAATGGAAACTGTGAAAGGGAAAGTGAGGCGAAGCCCAGAGATGTTCATCAATTTGGATCCGTTAATTTGCAGAAACCTCGGGCACCTTCTCCGGTAAGCTGCTGAAGTCATTTTTCAATTAAATTCCTTTTCCTTCCTGGCTTTATTACTGTAATTTCCAGGTTGTTGATGGTTAGCTCTGATAATGGAACATCTTGTATATTTGTAGTCCTCTGCTGCGTTTTTGGGTTGTGTCAAAGGACATAATTTGTAGCTTGTAGAGATCATTATAAGCGTATAACCTAAAATGCTAATAATGTAATATGTACTACGTATGTCCCCTACTGATCTTTGGAGCTTGCTATTTTAGATACTTTGTTCTTTTACTCATTTAAAAATCTGCAGTGGATTTCCTGCTATCAATTTCACGTGGGTTCAGTTTGGATGTGTTTTTAGAAGAGTGAAACCGGTTTCTGTGGGCCCCATGTAAACCATTTGCAGCTGAAACAACTGCAATTGATTTCTTACCCCCCAGCGATGTAAGGGAATTTACTACTTCAAGCTCCTAGTCCCTTGAACCGTTCTGTATTTATCGGCAGAGTAGGTGAAATAGTCGCTGGAGAAGTCAAAATGCAGAGTACGTGAAGCCTTCTTTCGTGGCTCTAATGGCGGCTCCTGTTGCAAGAGGTGCGGGCTAGTCGCTTTTAAATGTGGTCAATTTACTGGTTTTCCTGACTTGAGGGATGCTGGTCACGAGTTTCCTGCAAGAGTGTGGCGGAGGCAATGGGTAAATGGGACGGAAGATGGAGCAGAGAAAATGGTGGGTTTTCAGAGTTACCGGCCGACATGGATGAGGTTATGGTAAGTTGGGTTCATGGCCAATAGTGGTTTCTGTCCCTGTTTCTCATTGATGTCTAATCTCGATGAGGTTTGCCGTTTTTGATGCAGTCACCAGAATGATCATTGCCGTTCAAGGATCACTTGGTGATGGAACGGAGATGGTAGGAGTCCATCCATAATGGACTGGTTGGTCCTAATGGTTACTTCTCGTCGGTGAGACCCACTAAGAAAGCACCTGTTTCTAAGTTCCAGACTAATTTATTTGGCAAACTTCCAAATTTGTGCTTGCTAATCGAAATAGCGCCTTGCGGAAATCATGTAATGATCCCCAGCAAGTATATTTAAACGGTCAAATGGAAGAAAACAAGGGAAGCCTCCGAACCCGTGGCGCAAAAGAACAGCTTTTGGTGCTCTAGATTTTGGCACTTCACAGAAATCAGGGCACAAACAGAAATTTTGCTTGCTCAACATGCAAAACATCATTTGGAAGCTAACCGATAGCTGAGAAGTGAGGGACGAAGAGACAGGCATAACTGTCAGACATCCCATTTTGAAGCGGGCTGCTAAGTGGGCTCTGCTTTTTTGTTCCCACACCTCCCAAAAAGAAAATTAGAATGGTGTACAAAAGCTGCTATGAACATATTTTTTGATAAGTAATACATATTGTGGGGTCTTTATTAGCAAATATTAAAACAATACTATCATTAAATTTTTATTACCAAAAAGTGTCACTCATGAAACTTTAGCTACCTGCACATCGCAAGAGTAAGTATTATGTAAGATGCTTGAGTAGGACGCGAGCTGGTACTTGTCACTTTTTGGAATTTGTATCATGTGAAATCATTATGTGTCGGCTTATAGCTGAGTCATGATCTAAAGATATCTAGTGTCAAAGATTGGGATTACAATCTATTTTCATCATTCCAGTCAAAGCACTCAATGCCATCTGAAATTAGTGGTTATCATGTAAACTCAAAATATAATCAATTTTAAATTACCTTTGCTACTTTTCAATAGAGATTCTCTTTCAACTCCATTTCTTGGCAAATCAGGTGCGGTAAATCACATAAAGCACATGATGGTTACACGACATTATCTCAAAAGTGGCCCGGGTACCAAGAGCTCATATTGCATACCTAAAATTGAGCTATTTTTTAAGTTGAGATTTTGTTCGTTTTCGTGAGATCTCACCCGTTTCTGTACTACGTTAGCACTATTTGGTAATAAATATTAAACCGAAGAGGCCCAGTTCCTGATACTCTAAAAAACTTAACTGCAGATATTATTTTGGGAAGATTTCTAAGCCTGACTCTCTTGATGGTCATGTAAATACCATTTAAACACTAAAATGGTGTTTAAATGATCTTACACCATTGATTTAAGATGGGAGTGATCTGTACCATAAAATTGATCATAGATCAAAGTGCAACAAGCACAAAAATGGGCTTTTAGGGAGATATAAACCATCCAACCTGTGAACTATGATATCAACTGGTGTTTTCACTTTAAAGTTCATCAATTGGGTGGTTCATATCCACTTATAGGAATGTTTCTTTTGGTTTGATCACAGATTTGCATCACATGGTATATAATAAATCACACTTCAATGGTGTGAGATAAAAAGTTCAATTTTAATGGTATAAAATCATTTAAGCACCTTTCATAATGGGATAATGGCTTTGGACCAACATTTAAACACCAAGATAGTGTTTAACTGATCTTACACCATTGAAATTATAATTTTTATTTCACACCATTGAAGAGTGATTTATCATTATGGCATGTAGGACTGTGCATTTTTTGAACCGAACCGACCAAACCGAATTGAACTGCCGGGTTTGGTCCGGTTTGGGTTTGGTTTGGAAAAAAGGAAAACCGAAAAGTTTGGTTTGGTTTCGGTTCCAAGCCTCCCCAAGCCGAAACCAAATCGAACCGAACAGAATCGAATGTCGTTTGTATATATATATATATATATATATATATATATATATATATATATATATATATATATATATATATATGTATAGGTGGGGTTTTTGATTAATTTTAAAGGGCATTTAAGTAAAATGCATATTTTTATATAAAACCCTACCCTTGTCTTTAGTCTATTCCTAAATCCTAAAGCGGAAGGTAAAGTAGAACTTTTAGGAAAATCGGTTGAGAAGTTGAGAAAATTCTGATGTTCAAGTAGAACTTATAGGAAAACCGAAATTGACCCAACCAAACCAAACCGAATTGAAACAGGTTGGTTTGGCTTAAGAGTTGGACGGTTTGGTTTGGTTTGTAAATCTAAAAACCAATTAGGACCAATTTTGTTTGTGATTTTGATCAAAAACCGACCAAACTGAACCGAATACACCCCTAATGGCATGTGGCGCAAATTGTGACCACAATCTAAATTGTCCAAAGTTGTAATCAATTGTTAAAACATATTTCAGCCCAAAGTAACATGCCTATAAATTGATGTAAACCATCTGATTGATTATCTTTACTATCAGCCATTAAAGCTAAAAAGGATAGTTGGTAATAATATCAACGGATCAAATGGTTTAAAACTCTATAAAACACAATTTTTGGGCATGTTGCATTTCAATCTACGATCAATCACTTTGACGGTAGAAATCACCCATATCTTATACCATTGATGGTGTAAGATCATTTAAATATTATTTTATTATTTAAATGTCTATCATGACTAGGGAGCCATTACCCCTTTTATAATAGGTACGTGGTTGTTTGTTTGGATGGTGGGTGCTTCTTTGTTGTTTCCTTATTGTTTGGTGGAATTAATTGTTCATTTTTTTTTGTTTTTAATGGGGAGGAGGCAACTTTATAGAACCATCGCTTACGAAAGGAACAAAAAGAGGGACCGACTCTCCTTACCGTCATTTAAGTAGAAAATGATGTTTAAATCATTTTACATTATTTATTAGCTAATGATCTTGAAAATTCATATCGTCAATATAATATATCATCAATTGTAAGGCTATGGGTTTAAGAATATATTTTTTGGGAGATTTGAATCATTCGATTTGTGTACTAAAATAACAATGATGTTCTTAATTTTGATGGTTGGTATTAAAGTTTATTGATTGGATAGTTTACATTTACTTATAAGTATGATCCTTTGACTAAGACATGTTCCAATGATGGATTGCCATTTGAGAAACTTAGATTGATCACAAATGTGTTTCACATGGCATAATGATAAATCAAACTTTAATAATGTGAGATAAAAAAATGATATTTTAATGGTTGAAGATCATTTAAACATCATTTGGTGCTTAAATGTCCGTGTGGACCAATGAAAGGAAAAAATAAAAATAAAAAGCTAACATTATTGCTATTGGACAAATTATACATGACCGTCCACTTATTAAGCTAAGTGGTGAATGACTTTAACAATTCAAGTCATCAAGATCCTTAGTTTAATGAAACTAAAGTACTCCAAAAAAATCACATTCATTTGAGGATTTGAATCATCCGAGCTATGCATTCTAAAATAAATTGTTGCCTATATTCCTAATTGCCGAAATTAAAGTGTTCACGATTGATGATTAAATTCTCTAATTTGCATAAGTTTCTGTTGAAACATGTCTAAAGGATGTGTTGCTAGTTGAACTATATACTTGGATTGATTGAACATGTGTACTCTGTGGTGTTCAAAGTGATTAGTTATGCCACAATCTGTTTAATGGCGGATATAGGAATTGACCTAAAAAACTATATGTAGTTGCATATTTTATAGATTGCGTCTGGGTTTGGGTTTGAGTTTTGGTTTGAGCTAGGTCCATGTCTTAGTGGTCCCAATCCAATTAATTTAAAAATCTTAAAATGGACCAAGTGATTGGTCCAGAATGGATCAAGACCCCAATCCAATCACCCACCAAGGGTTTGTTGCAATGGTCTGGCGGCTGCGGTTTGCGCCCCAAGGTCATGGGTTCAAAATGACTCCTCTTTTGTTAATCGGAAGTAGGAGGCGTGCATAAATTGTGGCATTGGTGGGACTCTACACCCTTTATTAATCTAAGCGCAAATAGGAAAATCAAGCATCATAATAATAATAATAATAATAATAAAAATAAATCCAATCAAACATTTTTAGCCATTTTCATTGACTCTCCACGATTCCAGATCCCCTAAAATACGTGCAAACTTGCTTTTCAAAAGATTAAATCGCACGTGATACACTTTTTGTTTGTATTCTTTTGGACCAGAGGCACAGAGCATATGAGTCATGGATCAAAAATTTTGGCCAAAATTTTAAATTTAGGCCAAAATGTTTCGGTTTCTGACATGCCCGAAACCGAAATCCAAATTATCGGTTATTAATGTATGGGGGGAAATTTCAGCAAAAATTTTGGATTTTCGTCATGTCTAAAACTAAAATTCAACCCGAAATTTTGATCCTTGGTATAAACATCATAGCGATAACATCATTTAAACACTAGAGTTTTGGTCAAGACTAACTGGTTGAACCGTAAATCGGTCAGCTGATTTAAAAGCATTGGATGTAAGGGAATTTTGACTTTCAACTTTGATAAGTTGACATCACACGTTTTTGACGAATTAAACCGCCTATGCACTCTAATATCAATTATTCTCAGATGGTTTTGCAATCAGATAGTTTTGCATCAGCTTATAGGCGTAATTCAAAATATTTGAAAAGTTCGATCCGTCGAATATTTGAACATCAGGAAAGTGCCCAAATGTGCCCGGCAATTTAGTCGTGTGCTCTAATACCCCTTCATCGAAAAGCGAAAGTGCCGAAACAACTTTTTTTCCAACGAAGAGGGAAAAAAGAAAAAGGATAGCTCTTTTGGTACCCACCAAAATCCTAAAAGCAACTATCCTATCCATTGTCAAATCTTCTTTAAGAGGGGGATAGGTGATTGCTTTTAGAATTTTAGTTGGTGCAAATAAATGTATCCAAAGGTAGGGTATCTTTAAATATGCCCATGGAATCTTAAAAATTGCTCACGCAAAAATCATTAGTTACTTTAAAATCAGATGATAGAGATTGTGTTTTGCTCTAATCTTCCATACAATGGATCTTGAGGCCATTAACATACCATCAAACAGTCAATTTTCAATTTCCCGTAATACAGATCCCAAAAAAGTGGTATGGAAATCATGTTTGTGTGATGTGTGCAACATAACTTTAGGGGCCACCTTTTTGGATCAATATCGTGTGGAATCGAAAACTGACTGTTTGATAGTATGTCTGTGGCCTTAAGATATGCTGTGTAGAAGATTGGAACGAAACAATCAATGAATTTTGGTGTGAGCGCTTTCAAGATTTTATGGGCGTGTTTAAAGATGCCCAAAGGCAAAATAGATAAAAGGTTAAAAGAATTATGCTCCTAACAATCATTTAAACGCCAAAACATTCCTTAAATGCACAATTAAATTAGACTTTTCATCATTGTGAAAAAGAAAAAAAATATTGGTATTTTGATCTTATACTACAAAAGTGTAGTTTACAAATATGTTACGTGGTGTATATTTTAATCAATTTAAATTATTAAAATAATTTATGATTGAAATATTTCTCGGCTTAAGAATAATGCCTATAAGTAGGTATGAACCATCTGATTGATGAATTCAAATGTCCGATTGATGAATTCGAATGTGGGTCATTAAAACTAAGAACAACAGATAATATAGAGGACGCAGATGACAGATCAGATGGCTAAAATCTCGTAATAATTTAATGGTGTAAGATGATTTAAACACCATTTGATGGTCGAATGTGAGTGAGTATCCATTATTCTAAAAGCATCCATTATTATTCTAAGGAAACCATTACTTGGACACACTTTTTACGTGATTGCACCGTGGTAAAAAAAAGACTTTGTATTTTAAAGATATGTGACATGTGAAAACACAATCTAGGCCGTCTGCTTTAAAGTTTATGATCTATAGATCCTTAGTGGATAAGATTAGAGCAAAACACGATATTTATCATATGATTTATTGCTGTTAACCATTAAATTAAATAATAGCCTTTGACTATATTTAATTAATGATGCAGATTATATTTCATGCCAATCTTAAGCACAAAGGATCTATAGATTATGAACTTTAAATCAGACACCCAGAATGCGCTTTCACACATATCAAATGTCCTTAAAATACAAAATCGTTTTTTAACCTCCGTGCAATCACTTAAAATGCGAGTGCAACTAATGGCTCCCTTATTCTAAAAGCCATAAAAAAAAAAAAAAAAAGCAGCTTGTAACTTCTAACTTGTAAATAAATAAAATCGTCGGTTAGTTTCCTCAGCGCGTCAAAGCCACCGCCGCAGTGCCACACTGAACGTCTTTTTCTAGCGAGCGACGATAGAGACGACGACGACCACCAAAAAACCAACACATTTCTCCATTTACTTTAAATTAAATATATAGATAGATACGCGTAGTGAGAGAAAGAGAAGAGAAGGTGGAGATGAGAAAAGAAAAGGCAAAAAGCTTGCTTTCTGATGCTCTTAGAGAATCGATTCGACGGCTCACGATCACTCACTGAGTCTCTTTCCTTTTCGAATCTCTGGTCTATGGCATGCTCCATTTACAAATGGAATCCTCCTCCGTTGATCTCTGTATATTTTCGCCTTTTGCCAAAGCCATGCAAAATTTTGGCTTCTTTTTCGTCTTCTGCATCTTCTTCTCTCTCCACGGTATGCTTCGATCGTTTTCCTTTTCTTGTCTTCTTTCATTTGTTTCGATATGAAGAATCTTTTATCTTTTTTGCAATTTTCCGATCGATATACGTATTTTATTTGAAGGAGTTTGGGGAATCTGGACTTGTTTAGACTTGAACTGATTTGATTCACTTGTTAGGGTTTGTTAATATGAATATTGATCGGTATGTGTTCTTGGAGGTTTTTGCAAGTTCTTTTGTTCTGTGTAATAAAATTTTCAAATTATTGAAGGCTGTTTCTTTGAATTTTGGTGTAAATATTTTTTATCCTCGCTGGGATAGGGAGTGATCTTTACTTCGTTTAGAAATTCGACGTGAGAAAATTTTGTTTTTCCCTAGATTTTTAATCTAGTGATAGAACTGAAAATTATGTTGTGGAACTTGTAAAAGGATCAAGAATCATCCCAAATTCTGTTAAGAGTAGATTTTTTCATTTAAATATGGGATATAGAACTGTTAATTTGCTTCGATATGCTCTGTGAGACTCTGTTCCCTTTTTCAGTTTACTTGGATTACTTTGACACTTAGTCGGTGTTTTCTATCAAAGATTAGGTTCTTGGTTCCTAATGAATCATCTCAATTTCCCCTGTCGGAAAAGAGAACAGTGGAATGCCAGTGGTAAATTCCGCTTGTCTGTTTCCAGAGCACGTTGTGTTAAGGACCTATCCAATACACCAAACGCCACTAGGCAATAATGGAGCGGAAAGTTAAGCCCATAGTACTTTGGGTTGTGACACACCGTCACACTCCGCAGCTGGCTTCCGCGGCCCAACCCTGTTAAAACATTGAACTAGCAAAAAATCTAAAAGAAACATTTGATGACCGATTATGAACAAAAAAAAAACAGGTCAGATGAAAATACAACAGATTCCTCGATATATATAGATAGAAGTAAAGCCCCAGGTTGTCCCTTCAAGGATTTAAACCCACGAAGTAGTGCTGGCTCTGATACCATTTCTTAAGGAACTGATCGATACACCAACACCAAAAGCAACCATCTGCTAACGTAATGGAAAGTTAAGCCCTTATTACTTTGGAGTCATATATATATATATATATATATATATATATATATATATATATTGGGAGTGTGAATTTTCTCAGTTATTTTCAGTTAAAAGATTTGTTTCCATTATCATGCAGGTATTGTGACAGCACATGCATTCACTGGAACCTATGGAATAAACTATGGCCGGATTGCAGATAATATACCCTCACCCGAAAGCGTAGTGAAACTTCTTAAATCAGCAAAGATAAAGAACGTTCGGATTTATGATGCCGATCACTCTGTTCTCAATGCATTTAAAGGATCGGGGCTCAATTTAGTGGTGAATATCCCAAATGAGAACCTCAGAGATATGAGTGCGAATCAAGATCATGCCATGGCCTGGATAAGAGAAAATGTGCAGCAGTTTCTTCCTGATACACATATCCGTGGTATCGCTGTCGGGAATGAGGTTTTGGGGGATAATAATCAGGAACTAGCGGCAGTTCTACTGGGGGCTGTCAAGAACGTTTACAATGCTATCGATCAGCTTCATTTGGTGGATCTGATTGAGGTCTCTACACCACATAAACAAAGTGTGTTTAATAATTCATTTCCCCCATCATCATGTACTTTCAGTGACAGTGTTATACAATACATGAGACCTCTTTTGGATTTTTTTTCCCGCACGGGCTCTCCTTTCTACATCAATGTCTATCCGTTTCTGGCCTACACTTACGATCCCCAGAATATCGATCTTAATTATGCTCTTTTCGAATCGAACTCTGGGATTTACGATTCGAAGAGTAAATTGCATTATGATAACATGTTCGATGCTGTGATTGATGCAGCTTATGTTGCTTTGGAAAAAGCGGGTTTTGGGAAGATGGAAGTGCGGGTTTCTGAAACAGGCTGGGCTTCTCGTGGGGGTGAAGATGAAGAAGGAGCGACAGTTCATAATGCCAGGACTTATAATTACAATTTGCGTAAACGGCTTGCCCTGAGGAAGGGAACTCCATACAGGCCGAAGATTGTGACAAAGGCATATATCTTTGCTTTGTTTAATGAAAATCAGAAATCTGGAAGTGCATCCGAGAAGAACTTTGGACTGTTCAAGGCCGATGGGAGCATTGCATATGATATTGGATTTACTGGATTGGAATCTTCTTCATCATCCTCGTCTCTTTTGTCTCTGAAGGTATAGGATTCCTATATGCTTGTCATTTTCTTCTTGTTATCCAACATTTGATGTTTTTTTGAACGTTTGGTGAGGCTTTTTTTGCACAATTATTATCTGACATTTTGAACAATTTTAGTTGTAGTTTTTAACTTTTGCTTTTTCATTGGAGAGAACCAGAATTCTAAAAATAAATGCTTTGATTTTTATGAAATGGTGTGGTCAAGGCTATCAATTCCTAATAGGACAATAGCTGACCGATTCTCCTAATCTCTAGCAACCAGTGACTAACTCAGTCCTGACATTGACAAAAAATATAGGATTATAATTACAAATCATGTACTAAAGTAAAACAAAATAGAAAACTAATTCACAAACTCTTAATAATGAAAATTTTCTAATTATTAAGCCTTAATGAGATGAGAATATCTTTGATTTGAATAGCATGAATCGCTTTCATATTTTTTATGGTTTAAAACTCAACTATTCTACTGAAAACTCAGCTGGACTGACTCAACTAGACAATATTTCGAATCGACAATAGAAAATATTAGACTAATAGTAGTGATAAACAAACTAAAAGAGTAGAATACCTATTTAGGGTTTAAGAGAGAGAAGACAACAAATGGGGAAGAAGAGACTACATTGTTGCTATTCCAAGATATCCAAGTTGCAATAGTGGGCATTTTATATAAAGGGCTTACAAGACTCAACATATATTCCTAACCAATGTGGGACTAAAAATAACTAGATACCCATAACACTAACACATACTACCACACAATGACATTTCCTCCAACACTTTCCCTCAAGTTGGAGCATCTATGATATTGATATCCAACTTGCCAACAAAAGCATAAAAAAGGTACATGTTCTCTCTTGACTTGATATGATCACTACACAACAACTTGCACCTAGGTGCCCAAGAACAAAAGACAATAATGTGATGCAAACACTTGCATCCACCTATGGTTTGGCGGAACACTGCACTTAAAAAAATGGGAGGCATGACGATATCAAGGAGGCATGGTACACACCATGATCCAAACGCTTGGCCTACAAAACGCTCTTGGAACAAAAAATTGGCCACAAGGCCTAAACCGTCACCATAACAATATCAAGGAGGCATGACGATATACAACTTTGTAAGCCCAGATACTCCATCACCATCCACCATGGCAATCAACCATCTACCACTAAACACCATAGAAGGACCATCCATCAAAACCATCAATTACTGAACACCATCTACCATACACTGTTTTTTTTATGACACTATACTCAAAACTGGGGTACCAGCCAAACATAGTAGCATCCCAACTTACTTTTCCTTTCTTCTTTTTTTTCTTTTTTCTTTTTTTCTCATTTTCCTTTTTTTATTACCAATACCAAACACGAGGAGCAAAGAACAAATATGAGAGCCTGTCATCCTTTTTTACATCTCGTCACTGATGCAGGACAAAACACTAACCTAATATGATTTGGGCTGAGATTAATTTGAATTAACGTAAACAATTAAAGTAATAATTTTCTAGAGAATTAACAAAGAAAATATCAGAATTCTTAATATAGAAAATTAGAATAATCCAAACTAGTGTTAAATTTGTAGTACGTCCCTTCTAGGATCTAGAAGACTAGGGTTCAAAAGAATAAACTAGATCTCCGACAGTCTAGGGCTTTGAACGAAACCAATGAAAGATTCTTTCAACTCCATACTAAACCAAAGAAGAAAAATAGAACATATTTGCAGTTAAAGCTCAAAACGAATAACTTCGCACGCAGGACTTAGAATGATCTTGGGCTTAAGAAGAAGAAAGATTGAACAAGCAAACTTACGATGTTAATCGAGGTCAAAGGACATAAAATAATTGGAATCACTTACGCGTAATCGAAATAAGAAAAGTAGATGAATCAGATAAGTTAATTGGCCTCACACCAAACCCACAAGGGGAAGAAGAATCGCTCTCTTGGTTGAAAGAATCTCTCTTAATTTTGAAACAAAGTTCAATGTATTCAATAATCAATCAATAAATTTTGACTTGTCTTTACAATGCCTTTATATAGGCTCCAACCCTAACTAAAGCCTAAGAAACGAAAATAAAAAGAGTCCTAATCTAAAAGGAAACTAAATCCTAAAAGCGTCCCTAATAAAAATTTTCGTGTGTGAATTCGATCGATCGAGTTGAAACTTCAATCGATCAAGTTTATATAGTGTTTTGAAGACCCTCTGGACGCATTTGATCGATCGATTTTGGACAGAGACTCCTTCGCACTCTTTCATCTCAACTCGCATTCTTTGGCCCTTCCTTGCCTTCGCCTTTCCTTGTGTACCCTTGCTAATGTTACCGACCATCATTGCACGCAAAGCCTTGGGTGTTTTCTTGTGCCTTTGGTACATCTTGTATGGTTTGTATCTAATGTCCCCGTCAATCACTCTTCATCTTATTTCTTCTCACTGGTTTCACACAACAGCCAAGTCAACCAGAACACTGGTTCAATCTCACTCGAGATCCACAATCCAAAAGAAGGGGCTATTACAGCACTACTCCAACAAAACCACAACACTCTATCTCACTAAACTCATCATTGAACACGTTATGCTAAACCAAACTGAGAAAAAATCTAGTGTAGGAGGTTCCTTACCCATAACCGAAGCAAACACACCAGGAATCCATCATCAAAAGATGGCACAGAAATCAGTGTCCACTAGTGACGCAGGACGGCACCCTAAACTACGTGAATGCGATGATTGATTTTGCCGAAATTAAATTGAATTAAATTAAACAATAAAACTTACAAAATATAACGAATACCTCAGGCTTTCGTAGTATTCCATGGGAGAATTACGCATAATTCAGGCAGAGTTCAGTTCGGGCGTTAGATCCGTTAGGTTGCAGCGTGGATCGTTCCTAGAGATAGGACTCTAGAATTCCAGATTAAGGTGCTCACAATGCAATGACGAAATCTCTGGTTTTGGGTTATTTTGATACGGCTGTGCTTAACAGTCTAATGGGGCTACGGTTGTTGAATCAAGTCGATTCAATGGTTTAAGGAAAACTAGGGTTTAGAATCTCAAAAGATGATGGTTGATTTAGGGTTGTAGAATCACGCAAGCAAAGATAATAAGATAGATAGGTGGATAGATAGATTTGCAGGCTTCACACCTTTGGCTTCACACCAAACTCTTTTCGGGAAGAAGAATCACTCTCCGTATAGGCTCATCTCAAGTACACAAGCAAAAGTTCTTTTTATTAATCATCAACTAATTACATTGTTCACTTAAGGACCTTATATAAGAATCCTTTCAATAAAAGAAAACCCTAAAACAAATAATAAATAAAAGACAAAAAAACCCCTAAGACAAAATTCGAAACAAAACTTCTAAAACAACTAAAACAACCCGACACGATTTCGATCGAACGAAATTGAAAATCGTTCGATCTAAATTGAATTTCGTTCTATCGAAATTTCGATCGCTATTTCGATCGATCGAAACTGAAAATCGTTCGAATGAAATTGAATTTCGATCAATCGAAATTGAAAATCGTTCGATCGAAATTCTCATATACATAAAATATCGTCGTTGATATTTCGATTGATCAAATTTTAAATTTTCGATCGATCGAAATTCAATTTCAATTAATCAATTTTTCTAGGCTCCTTCAATTTCCAGAATTTCATCTTTCGCCTAGTTTTGATTTCCATTCCGCTTCTTCCGACGTCGGTATACACGAAACGGTCCATATCCAATGTCTACGATGTCGGCATCCTCGTCAACTAGAAACCTGAGTTGACCGTGAAACTGAGGGCAAGAGATTTTTCCACAAAGCTCATTAATGTCGTAATGAATCTCCAAATCGTTGCTGGGGTTAGGTTCCCATGGATTTTGACCCAATCTGGAAAGTCCCAAGGTTAATTAGATCCCACGAGTTCACAGGGCATAGAAAACTGTGACAGCAGTTTCACCATAAATCCCTTCAAAAAAATATAAAGAAGACTTCAAATGAAGAAGATGTAGAAGAGAAAGTTTTTCTCCTTGAAATTTCGATCAAAATGGTGTATTTCGTCTTTGATTCTGGGGTCAAAATGGCGTTTTTCTCTAGGGTTGACGTTAACAACCCTAGAGCTGACGTCAGAAAATCCAAAACACAAATTTCTTTCATTTTCCTTCTTCAACAACCACAACATATCTTTTGTTTCTTTTTTTTTTTTGTTCTTTTTTTTCTTCTTCATTGGTTTCTTTTTCCTATTTTGTTTGTAGTATGGAGTCTATCGACTGCTAACAACAACTCATGCACTGTCTTCTTTAACTTCCTACATATTTCTTCTTTTCATCATTTCCTTTATTCTCCCCCCTTCCCCCCCAAAAAAATCTTGATTTAATGGATGGACGCTAATGAGAGAAGGGAAGATAATACACATGAACACAAGGATAATTGGTTGTTACACAAGACCAACCATGGCTGCAATAATACAAAACCTGAACCTTAGACGGTGGTGAAAGGAGGAACATATGCTGGAGAAATAATCGAGATAATGCTTAGGATGGCCGAGATCGACCCGCTTCAATATCATGTAGAAAATAATAAACAAATTAAAAGAGAAGAATAACTATCTAGGTTGATGAGAGAAGTGAGATGGGGAACGAGAGAGAGAGAGAGCGCAATACCATAAAAGGCTACATTGTTGCTCTTCTAAGATATGCAAGTAACAATAGTGGGCTTACAAGACAACATATATACCTAACTAGTGTGGGGCTAAACATAACTAGATTCCCATAATGCTAACACATGCTAACACGCTATGACTTATTCTCTCGAACATCGACTTTGCGTGAAACTCGGTCGAATTGGCTTAAAATAAAAGTTCTTGAGGTTTTAAAATATTTTAAGGGTATTGAAATTTGAGAATTATTAAGAATACAAAGAATAAACTAATTAACACTAATTATACACAATCACCACACAACCATAAATTGAACACAAGTAATTTTTTAACGTGGAAAAACTTATAGGTAAAAGCCACGGAATCTATCTCAGATCCAATAAAATAATCCACTATAAATAAAAAACCTTACAGTGCTTTAGAATGATATGCCCTATCACTCATCTCACCAACAATGATAGCCTCTCACCATCACCCGATCTATAGTGAAGAATTCCAACAATCGTTGCATCCAACGAAAGTCCACTCGTCTCACACGACCCACACACTCTTAAACATAGATTCGGAAAATACACATCATCTTTGAGATTTAAGATTTAAGGAATCAAAATCAAGGTAATCTCAAGGACAAAAATTAGGACCAGAATACTGAAAATGAAGGATTTTTGGATCAGTTATAAACTGTCCGAAACTACCTTTAATTTATAGGTTTTCGGGTCACGGACGTCCGTGAATCACTCACGGATGTCCGTGATCACGGATGTCCCTGAATGCATTACGGTCGTCCGTGGGTCTAAAAATGACAAAATGCTTGTCATTAGATTTTACTTGGCAACACCATCATACTAAGGAGCAATACTGGTTTTTAAGTCATGATAATGACAATATATCTTACAATTTTCCCCTTTGTGACAATCATGACAAAAACTAATTTACAAGGACTAAAAGAAATAAAAAAAAATTACATATTTTCATTTCTCATCTAAGTCCTATACATCAATCTAGAATGAATATGCAAAAGTTACAACTCGATTTGCTCCCCCTAACTATTTGCCAAGTAAAAAAATATCATCTATGGGTCTTTCACTTGTTGTTCTTCACTTGTTGAATGAAACATAAGATATTAATAGCACAAGTATAATACAAGTTGAAAGAATTCATCTCCCTCTTTTTGTCATAATGTGACAAAGGATAAGGTGAAACAAGAACCATAACTCAATTTAATCACAAGTAAAGACAACCATATAGATACATTAAAAACCATTACTACATTCATTTGATATTGAAAAAAAAAAAACCTTTAACATGCTAGTACCCAATGGCGCGTTTACAAAAAGTTTCACAAAATATAACAAACTTCACCTTATGCATTAACACAAGAAAACCACATTAACATCATTTTTACATAAAACATCTCAGAATTCACAACATAGAAAATAAAAATCATTCTGGTGGAGGAAAATGAGCTCCTGGTGGCGGGAAGACACTATTAAAGCGATGCATCATCGCAGCAAACCCGTCAGATATAGTCATTTGTAAAGATGATAGCTGCTCTCCATATAAATTAAAGTCAGTCTCTATCCTATCAGATAAGTTTTGAATATCAAAATTCATGTTTTGAATATCATAACTCATCCTATCAAAACGTTGGTCATAGTAATGACCCTCAGGTGCTTGAAATGGAGGAGGAACTGGAGGAGGTACAGGAGCTTGGTGACCAATATTTTCTTGAATAGGGACGTCGGCATCATCCTCTTTAGAACTTTCATCGATGAATTCAACGTCATCCAAATCTATTCTAATTCTCTTCCCAAATTTTGTAAGCTTACCTAGGAGTGTCATGGCCCGAGAAGTAGTCAAATGAGGCAGAAGAGTCATTTGAGACTCTACAATCTTACTTATAATGATGGGAAAAGGAAGAGACATTTTGGAAGAATTGTCCTTCATACGGCGAACGATAATCTCAAAGATAATAGTTGAAATACATAAAGGATGATTTTTGTCTAAGAGAAACATAAGATAGATAATGTCCCAACGCACTTGATCCTTATTTCCCGCTCTTGGTGTAAGAGTGGCAAAAAGGACATGTGAAAGCCTGAAATTTGGTTTTCGAGGATAGGTGTAATGCAATGCGTAGTTGACTTTGGATCATGGATCATTGCAAACATAGTCGTACACCGTGGATGGTTGAAACAAGGAATGGACCTGACTTTCATCCACGGGGTAACTATATCCATCAAAATTTAAAGGAATACCTAGAATTTCAGAAACAACTAATGAAGAAGATTTAATTTGCTTACCAAAAACGTAAGATACGGCATAACGCTCCATTCGACTTTCAATGATTTTAGACTTTAAAAGATTTGCATAGAAACACCGAACCACATCGGTGTAAGTGGGACCTGATATAGAAAGCAGAGACAGCCAACCCCGGGAAGCAAATATTTCGAAAAGATCGTAATCAGTAAGAAATTTTTGGAGAACCACACGTTTGACAATGAGGTTTCGATTCGCAAACAGACAGAGAAAACGATCTTCATGACTTTGAGAAGGAAACCGTTGTAAAGAAGGCGTAGAGGAAGAAGAGGAACCCATAGATTTCTTGGAATTCTTTCTATCTAGTGACACTTTCACGAAAAATCTAAGAGAAAATCGGTTTTTTGGAAGAAAAAACTTGTGTAGAATGAAAGCAAATTCAAAAAAATCCGATTTTATAAAACTTGTCCACGGACGTCCGTTAGGCGGTGTACGGACGTCTGGACAACCTAAGAGATCCATGTAAGATAATTACAATCGTTAAATAAAAACACAAACATGCGTTGTTTTTGGCCTACCGACGTCTGTGGGTCCAAAAATGACAAAACGTTTGTCATTAGATTTTACTTGGCAATACCATCATACTAAGGAGCAGTACTGGTTTTTAAGTCATGATAATGACAATATATCTTACAGGTATATTTGTAAAAATACTATTTTTCTTCATTTCTTAGGTTTTAGAAACCTTAAGAAGAAGAGAGGGCTAAAATTATCGTAATGTGCTTGCAAGAGATAAAGTGGAAATGAGAGAAGGCTAAAGACCTTAGAGATAGGTTCAAGCTTTACCACTTAGGGAAGAGTAATTCTCACAATGGGGTACACATTGTAGTAGTGGATAGAGATTTGAATTATAAGATTGTGGAGGTTAAGAAAAAGAATAATCAGATTATGATGGTTTAAATTGTTTTGGATAAGGAAATATTAATTAGTGCCTATGCCCCCAAATTGGACTATGTGAAAATGTGAAACAAGAATTTTTGCAATCGATACACAGTAGTGGATGTATAGTAATTAAAGGTGACTTTAACGGACACGTAGGGAGGATGAGAAACAACTATGAAATTCACATGGAGGATATGATTTTGGTGAAAGAAATGAGATAAGGGGAGCTATCCTTGTTTTTTGCGTTGGATTTTGACTTGGCATTAGTGAATGCTTTTTTCAAGAAGAAAGACGAGCATCTTATAACTTTCAATATTGGAGCAAATAGATTATTTCTTAATAAGGTGAAGAGAGTGGGCAAACTGCAAAGATTGTAAGGTCATCCCAAGAGAGAGCCTTACAACACAACGTAGATTGATAGTTTTTATGTTATAATCAAGAGCCTGGTAACTAAAAAGATGACAAAGGATCATCAAGAATAAAATGATGGGAGTTAAAAGGAGACAAAATAATACTAGAGGGGAAATGAGTGACTAAGAAGTATGATGGTGTGAAGGGGATCCAAATGATATGTGGGAAGAAATGACACAATGCCTTAAACGGGATTTGCTCGGGAAATTTAAAGGAAGAAAATGTGTATAAAAAGAAATATGGTGGAATGCAGACATTTAAAAGCCAAATGCCGAGAAGAAGTGTTTTAAAGAATGTGACAAGAACTACAAATGATCTTGAAAGATAAAAACTTGCCAAAAGAAAAGCTAAGAAAGTCATGAGTAAAGTTACGTATGAAGCGTTATGACAATTTATATACTAGTCTGGGAACGAAAGAGGGAGAGAGAAATTTATAAACTTGCCAAGAAACATGCCAATGTTAGAGAAAAGAAAACTAGAGAATTCGATCAAGGGGCATTACAGACGAAGATATAATGGTCTTGGTAAGGGAGGATGATATAAAAACATAGATGACAAGAATACTTTAAAGTTATTTCTCTCGGTTGAGGACAAAGTTCACTTCAAATGCGTTTTTTTTCCCTGCCATATATATATATATATATATATATATATATATATATATAAAGAGAGAGAGAGAGTCAAGTCGGAGCGAGTTTCCAATTTAACTCCACTCGGACGATTTCCGAGTCAAGTCGAGTTTTTGTGTTTGCAAACCATGCTTTAAAGATCTATTAAACATGAAATATGCGAAGGAAGTAGATCAAGAAGAGGAACCAAGAAAGGGATGATCAACGAAATATCGGAAGTTGGAGTAGAAACAACCTTAGCAAAAATGAAGAAAAGATGAACATAAGGACCAGATGAAATAATTATAGAAGTTTGAATTGTGTTGGGAGAGAATGGACTGAATTGGTTGACTAAATTTATTTAATAAGATACTAAAAACAAAGAAAATGCATGAGGAACGGATGAAGAGCATCATGATCCTCTGAGGCACGAAACAAACCCTGCACGAAGGGTTGAGACGCTATAAACACAATGTGGAAAAGTGGAAGACCTGAAGGGAAGTCGTGAGAAGGGATATGAAGGATTTTTACCGAGAGCTTAGCGCTGATCATAAATAAGTGGAGAAATAGGACTAGCAAAGTTGATCCCAAATAGATTGGATAAGTCTGTGATGATGATGATGATGATGATGAGGAGGAGGAGGAGGAGGCGGAGGAGGAGGAGAAAAAGAAGAGGAAGAAGAAGGAAGAGGGAGGACGAGATGGAGCGGTGGAAGGGGAGAGGGGATGGGAAGGGTTGGATTTTTTTCATTAATGGACTAATATCATTATTTTAGGCCTTACATAGTCTTATTATACTTTTCTTAAATTTATATATTTGCTAAGAATTATATATATATATATATAGGAAAAGGGATCTGTCCTCCATGGGAGGATGGTCACCGTCCTCCAACCTTCCACGTGGAGCTCCACGTGGCACCCAAAATATTGTTTCGATGCCACGTGGACCTTGGGTGCATTGCTTAGATCATCTTTGAAGAAAAAAAGTAAAAACTCATCTTCACTGTGTATTTTTTGAACCATAAAATGTGAACCAATGAAAACTGTCAAACTTTGACTTGTGGGTTTAAAATTTATTTTTCGATTTTTTTTTTTAATATTGATCTAAACTGTCCACCGGTGCTCCACGTGGATCTTGGAGGACGGTGATTGTCCTCCATTGGAGGACCTAACCGGCTCCCATATATATATATATATATATATATATATATATATATATATATATATATATATATATATATATATATCAATTCTTTCATTATAGGACAACGCTAAGGTGCTCCAAGATTGCACGGTGAGCGTGCCCTAATTGTCAACAATTTGTCCAAACATTTCTTTAATAAAAACTTATTATAATTTCTCATGTTTCTTATGCTAAGGCCCCCAAATTCTTGGGTGTTTGGGGATCCTTCCAATTTACGCAGTCAACTTGATAATGCCACTAAAGAGAAAAAATCTTCCAGAAACTGTTACAGGCTTTGGAGTGCCAACATGAAGTAGATTAATGTGTTGTAACTATGCTTCTTTTATAAATTAATGACACATGTAATAGTGTCACAACTAATAAAGGTTCTCATTAGTGTTCCATTCATGCTTCATGTCAACATTTGAATGAAATGGTCAGTTTCCCCAACTCTTGAGGGGATGTATACACACTATGAGAAGATTCCTGCACATCTCAATTAGGTGACACGTGAATCACACATCTGAATATAAAGGGGCGAATCTGTTAAATGGTAATAGTGAATGAATGTGAACGGTAATGCAAACTTTTATGTAACCAGGATTATCATGTTTTGGATATCCTGTGTTGGACTGCTTGTCAAACTGCATCATTAGCATACTTATTTGGATAGCGAACATTTATATATTTTCCTTTTTGAACAAATTTTGTGAAAATTCAATTGAGTTTTCTAGGTTGTATTGACCCACCTCCTCTGATAGCATAGGTTAAAGCGTTGAGCAATGGTGAGATATCTTATCTTGCTTGTTAATTGATACCAGGAGTCTTATTGTGAACGGAAATTGTCAACCATATGATTTTATTCTGCAGTATATTACAAGGATTTCGTCCAATGTTCTCATTCTAAAATAATATATACATTTGGAGATAGTATTTTCTTTGTTTCACTTTTCCAATGTTGAATTCACTGTGATGCGGGACAACAACCCTGAAATTTGTGAATGCCCATGATATGCTAATTTACCGAAATTAAACTAATTAATTGAACAATTAATCACAAATTAAAGCGATACCTTAGGGTTTCGTAGGATTCCGCCTAGGTGACTATGCTTGATTCATGTAGGGTCCAAGTCGATGTGCGAGATCCGTTAGGAATTGCAGAAGTGGCGATCCGAGAGATGGAACTCTCGCTTCATTTAGGTTGGGGCGTTCGTTCGTAGTTCGTGGTGGGATCTGAAGCTCCTTGCTAGGGCTTTTGAATCGAAGCGGTTAAATGGCGTAAATCGAGCAAACTTGAGTCCACCAGCGGTTATGGATCGAAGGGCTAGGATTGAATTCGACCCATAAGGATAGACATCAAGGTTACTCTAGATCTAGGGTTTAGGAGTTGGGAAAATCGATCAAAAGGGAAAATTTTGGATACAAGAGATTAAGGAGAAAATAAAAGGATCAAATAACAGTAAAGAGTAAAGGAGAAGATCAAAGTAGCATGGGCATCTCACCCTTGGCCTCACACCAAACCCATCATTGGGAAGAAGACTCACTCTTCAAAGCTTCTCTCAAGCCCAAAATGCATAACGTCTTTTCATTCAAATTAACAAGTGCCAAACATGGCTTACAAAATTGTACTTTATAGTATTTACAAAGAGAATACCCTAAAATAGGAAAATACTATGTTACCCTAAGTGGTAACTTACACTTGGACACAAAAGAACAAACATTAAGGACAAAATGGACAAATACGTTACTTAAGTTGCTGGGGCGGGGATTTTCACGGACGTCCGTCCTGGGGCTCATGTGCACCTGTCGCCTATTCACGAAAGCCCGTAATGCTTACGGACGTTCGTCGCACAAAAACTAGTGAGGCCCCAAAATCCGGACGTTCGTCCAAAGCCTACGGACGTTCGTCACTTGATGCTTTTGTGCCTCATGGGCTGGCCTTTAGGACATTTTCTCGATGGTTCTTGGCGCTCCCTGGTCCTTCCATCTCCTCTTCCGCTGCTGGTACGCCTTGTATGACCTGAACCCTAGGTCTTTGTTGGTGGCCCGAAAGGGCTTCATCACCGATGAAGAATGATCATAGTAGCGATCAAGCATGTCGGGGTCTAGGCGGCGAATTTCGTCTTCAGTGATCCATGTATTTCGGATTTCGGCTTATGGATCCACTTCACCAAGTACCTTTGAAACCCCCATCATGGGTGGAGACCACATGATTGTCTAAGATCTCCTCAGTCACATCTCTTTAGGTTCTTTTGGAGGAGGCGGTATAGGCTGCAAGGTTTGGGTTGACGCATGAATAGAGGACGTTTGGAAAGGATTGCAAGGGGGTGGGGCTAAGCCTAGATAAAGAACTAGGTCTTCCACGTTGAGCGTTGAACTAACCCCCACATCTTGAGGAAGCTCAAGAACATATGCATTCGGACCACTCCTTGCTACAATCCTAAAAGGTCCGGTGCTACGAGCTCGGAGCTTCTTCGTGATTCCCAATGAGAATCTTTCAGGCCTAACCCGAACCATTACATGCTCACTTATTTGGAACTCTTTGAAATGCCTGTGGGAATCCGCCGACAATTTGTAATTATCGTTGCTCAAATTAATTTTACGCCTAATTTCGGTATGTAAATTGTGAATCTGTTGTGCAAATGTATCCGCAGACTCGGATGTGCAGTGAGATGCGGACATGGGAATTAAATCTAGGGGTGTTCTTGGCTTGTGCCTATGCACCACCTCAAATGGACTCTTATCTGTGGACTTATTGACGGAGTTGTTGTATGCAAACTCAGCTAGTGGTAGAATGGAGTCCCAGGTCCTAATGTGATAACTGACAAGACAACGAAGGAGATTGCCTAAACTCCTATTGGTAGCTTCCGTTTGACCATTGGCAAATTAGCATATCATGGGCATTCACGGATTTCAGGGTCGTTGTCCCATGTCACACTGCACCTTTGCTCTGCCTGTCATGTCGTACTCTTGCTTTCTTCCTTGCTTAAAGAATAAAAGAACTCCTTTAGTATCAGTATTCTAGCCTTCCAGATGATTTTGGACTAAAGACGGTATAGCATAGCATAACAACCCATTTGAAAGATAAGTTATGGATTGATGGATTATAGCTATGATCTTTAATTTATAGATGACTATGGACTTCAAGATCAGCATGATTGTAGTTCTGCAATTTGATTGGGTTTCATTATAGTAGTATGGGTGTCCGAGTCCATGATAGTTGGTTGTACCACCAGATAAGGTATACGTGATAGTGGGGGGTCCAAAACCAATATAAAAATTCAATCGTACAGATATATAGAAAAAGATCTGACTATAACTCCAGAACATATATATTTGCACAAATGACTTCACTGATGCATGATACCATTTTCCGCTGGTCTTGAATATTTCTTCTCCAAATTCCTGATTTTAGTGTTGCGTAGCCTTGGTAGTGTAGCTGCTTGTAAGTTGATGTTATTGTTATACATAAAAACTTGATGTTGATGGACTAAAACCACCTGAAATATTGAACTTGATCAATAGGATGCTGATATCATTAGTTTATTTAGGTGAGTCAATCCAAAGCACCGAAGCCACTCGATTACCGTCTTCGTTTTGATTCAGTTTCTGTTTGTTATTATTACACATGGATTAATTCTGCTATGGTGTCATTCATCCGAGGGTGGTTTCTCCTTGCGGTTAAGCAAGCCAAGCACTTGTAGCTACGACTTAGCCTGGCCGGCACTGGAGACCAACAGTCAAAAGAAAGACTCCCTCTGATCGGATAAGGATAAGCGAAGGGAGAGCTTCCTTTTACAGAAGCTCGACCGCTCTTACTTGTGTTGTTAACTGAGTTGAACTGTATTGTTAGTGCTGTTAAACGAGTCAAACAAGTCGGAAAAGATGTCCCAACTGGTAAGAATAAAGAAAGTAACAATCCTTTATTTCAGCCAGAAGCAAGACAAGGAGAAATTTCTCGTGCGCAAAAAAAGACTACATGAACATCAGACCATCCAAAAAAAGAGGTCGAAACCAAAGTAGATTAAGTTATTTGACCTCCGGTTGAGATAAAAAGGAAATGAACAGCCGATAAACCTATCTTGCGAAATGTCTAATCGCTTGATCCGCTGTTCAGTAGTTTTCCCTCTTCAATCAACCATCTCCCCCCTACTACCCTTGTTCCCCCCGGTATGGAGCCACCGTTGCATTCTAACTATAGGATGTCTGGCTTGAGCCCCTTCTTTGTTTCGAGCAGGGCATGGGACAAGGTGAAGCCTTGCTATCGGCTTTTCTAGGCCTTAGTTGTCTCAGCCAAACCTGTAACAACTGTTAGCAGTATCGTTCCCGTCCCATTTGGTTTCTCAGGTTCCGGGTGATAATATTGGAAAATTTAAAAATAATAGCACCATTTCTTTAGGGATAGGGGGTTCAAGTCAACCTCCCCTCCCTTGTGCTGCAAATAGAGGTTGAGCTCATTTTATTGAGGCGAAAGTGCATAAATAGAATCAAGGGGATTCATTGTTAAATAGAAAATTGGTGAACAACTTACAAGTCAAAGTGGCAAACCTTACACTTCATCAGTAATTTCAAAATCCGTATCAAAATGACATAAAGAAACTTTTTCATTTGAAACAGAGTTGATCTCAATCTTGCATCTACTCTACTTTTAACCATCTACGATATAAGATAATAACTAACATTACTTCTTAGGGCCTGTTTGGATCAAGTGACTTTTTAATCCAAAATCAAATTTTTTCTGGAGACTAATATGCCTACTGTTTGGCTTGTCAGCGACTAATATTTCTTTGGATTGAGGAGTTTTAGTTTTTGATTTTTTTTTTTTAATTTCAAGTTTAAATTGTGGGGGTGGTTGTGAAGATGATGGTGAAGAGGTGGTCGTGGTGGAGACAGTGATGTTGGTGGAGGTTGCGCTTTGGTGGTTATGTTCATGGATGTTGTGGTGTTGGTGGAGGTGGTGATGGTGATGGTGGTTGTGGTGGAGACGGTAGTGGTAGCAATGGTTGAGGTGGTCATAGTGGACAAGGTTGTGGTGATAGTGGGGAGGTAGAGGTGGCAATGGTGGAGGAGGTCGTGGTGGAGAAGGTGTTGGTTGAGAGATGTTTACCGGAGCTGCAAAGTGGACTATGGCTTCTAGGGTTCTTATTGTAGAGAAAATAGTTGGGAGAAATAGAAATAGACTCATGAATACTTTTAACTGATTTCGGAAAAAATAGAGGCTTTAAATTCCATGGAATGAAAAGTTTCAATTTGTTGTTGAGTCTCAAACATAACATAAAGTCCCGTTTTAACGAAAAAAGAGTCACTGATTTTTTATTCTTTAGATCTAAACGCGCCCTTATAATTGTAACAATAATAAAATGGGTGGCATTATTTGCACCCGTTAAACCTATGAAGAACACATGTTACCACCATAAAAAAAAAACCATTGACTGCCTTGAATCAGACGATGGAGATTGTTTTTCGTCCCATTCATTCACACAATAGATCTTGAGAGCATGTCGTACCTATCGGACGGTCACATGTTGATTACAAGTGGTACACATCCCCAAAACTGACCATGATCATGGGCATACCATAAGAAAAGTGTTCTCAAGTCACTTTTGGGGATGTGTGCTATGTGCAACCAAGATCTAACAGTTTGATAGGTTCTCCATATGTGTGCCACATGCAATCAAGATCTAACAGTTTGATAGGTGCTCCATGATCTCAAGATCTATTGTGTGGAAGATTGGGACAAAAAACGATCTCCATCGTCTGACTCAAGGCAATCAACGTTTTTTTATGGTGGGAAAACATGTGTTCTTCACAGGTTTAACGGGTTTAAATAACGCCACCCTCACCAAAATACCCATAAATATCTATTCTTTCCTTCATATTTTAGTCATCACTCATTCAATATTGCATGATCTTGAGCTTATTGGAAAGATAACTTGGTAAGCTTCCTATTGATTACCTGTTCTAATGATATTTAGACACTTTTTGCGACTTGAAAAATAACTATAATAGTGGATAATGAAATTAGGGATTCCCCTGGGATTGTTTCTGAGAAAAGGGTAAGGTGCATGTTTTTATTCCAAAAATCTCTAGGAATACACCATGTCACCTCCATTTCCCATTCTGTGTGCATTCCAAAACTCAAAATAGGAATGTGACAAATCTTGGACCAATCTATGAATCAACCTATCTCACCACTTTGCATGCATCAGCTTTGTAGTTGGAATTTTGGATTCCTCTTCCTCCAGTTCTGTATTTTTGTTTCATGCAATATATTTATAAAAAAGTATTCAGCTCGATTCCAATGGATATTACAGGATATTCGATCTCGAGGTTGGTCAATGCCCTACTCCACAGTTCTGACAACGTGTGTTGCGTTGTTGCTTCTGGTTTATGGAACATAAATCAAATCAACGTTCAGTTGTAAAAAGAGAGATCAGATTCGGGTCATAATTTTTTCCTCTTTCTATGTTTTGGTTTAAAAATGCGAATCTGGAAGTGCTTTTGACTGATGACAAAGTCTTCATCAGACGCATCAATATAATCTTTACTGTCCATTCATTCATCAATTTTGTAAGTACATCACTTGTCAAAGGATATTGCTGATAATTTTATTTCCCCTCAGCAAGGTGTATGGATCCGTTCCAAACTTGATTTTCTATTATGTCCCTGAGATTGTTGTAGTCTGAATTATAAATTTCGTGTCAATTTATCACATGCCATGATGTTCTTTCTGAAGACTTACCTGCAGCAAATTCCAAATGTCATTTTAATGTTCTTCAATATTGTAACACTGATCTCTTCAGATTTTGTATGATGCCCTCCATCTATCATATTTGGGAGATCACTAGTGACTGTAATTTGTTTACTGAGATTCTTATTAAGGCAGAAAACATGGAATATTTGGTATATTTTGGATCCGTGTGGCAGATTGATTGAGCCTGTGTATGCTGGTCCTATGCGTATCGAAGGAAGAGGGTTAGCATAGAGTTGACAAATGACTGTTAAAATCGATCCAATCCGTATGGGTATCAAAAGAAATAGGACTCACAAAGCCGACCACAAATAGATGGGAGAAGGAGATGATGGTAGCACAGATCAAGCTTGTAAGCTACAAGGTAACCTTCTGAAAAACTTTGCAAGGTCGACTAAACTACAGTGCAATTTTAGAAAACCATGCGCGATCACTGATATGTTGGTAGTGCTATATATGCAAGTAGACAATGATATCTGCTACAAAATGTCGTTCTGTGTGATATTTGTCACCGTGTTCTGAACCCTAACTGAGGCCATCAACAAATTTTCCTTAACCGAAGAATCTAGTCGCAAGTCCATAATGCTAGATCAACTGTGATTAATGGCAGTTCCCTGCATGTATGATGTAATGGTCACACATGGTTTCATTCTTATTTTTTTCGTCTCTACAACTGAAGTTATAATGATGATGTGGATCTCTACACCAACCCGTTTTGTATAATGAAGTGTCCATCATGAAAGGAGTGTCATCGGCCAGGCCTTGGCTTTTCTCGCAGCCCTCTTTGATCAGAGTTCGCAGGTGATCATTGGCTTTACACTCCTTGATTTTTCTAACAACGGGAATTGGGTGAAGGAAGTTGCAGTGATACCACTCTAAGTTCCATGATGGTACAGTGCTCTAATGGTAGATATTTTGTTGTGAAAAAGGCATCAGCAGCTTTTCCACAAGATACATCAAATTGTGAGTGTTTGTAGAATCTTTAAATGCTACCGAAGAAGATACGTTTGTTGTCTCTAGCTCTTGATACGGAAGGTGTGCTACTACCACTTCTTCAGTGCGAGAGATAGTAGACCTTCGCTAGACTAAAGGACTAGAAGCCAAGCACCATCTGTACTGAGCGATTGGCTTCCCCCTTTCTCAGGACACATGGTCACATCTTTAGGAAGATATCCGATAGCTATGGATGCTCTTCACTTATCCTCCACCTCACCTATGCCTCCCCTCACACCCTGCAAATAACCGATAGCCAAATCATCTCCTTCCCAACCGGGATGCCAGTCGGACATCAGTGTCATTTCTAACATTTCTAGTATAAGTATTTTGACAACCTTAAACTTTTTTGTCAAATACTCTCCCCTCCATCAGTGTACTGTCTGCTTACTGTTGATGCCAATGGTGATTATTTTTTCTGTCAATGCTATGTCGTTCAATGCTCAATGTTCTCCAGCAGGTTCACATCCAGTTTCGCGATTGATGTGACTATGAAATTATGTGCAACCTGAATTGTCCAAAATGAGGCCCAGAGACTCAGGTACGGCATACAACTTTAGCCAGTTGTCTCCATTTTCTCCAATCTCATCAGTCATTTGCTTCATTAGCCAACTTCCTACCATGCAAAAAAAGTTACCCTATTGATAAAGGTGGCTATGACTATGTCTCGTCACAGGTGTAACAGGCACTTCTCCCACCTTTCTTCATCTTTGGTTGCATAAACCTCTTGACCAAGGGTTAAAATCTCAGCAGTGGTAAATGGGCAGTGCAGATATTGAGCCTTATCAGGTATCGCCATTGCTCACAAACTCTGTATCGGTGATACATGGGAAAAGTGGGCCCAAATTTAGCAGTTACAATTTTTTTTAGAAAGTAACATATTTCTTGTCTTGAGCCCCTTTGTTACCGAGACGTATAATCTGCTACATCTTAGTATTGGTATTTCCTTGGGTGGTCTATGGCGGGGTAATAATACCCGGGTTTGTTTGAAGTACAGACCCGACTACGTGGGTCAAGCTCTTTATAAAATGGTCAAGCCTTGTGAAGTGCCCAGTTATTCATGAGCACAAAATTCTGTGAAATTACACTTTTGACGCTTCACTGATTTGGCAATCTACAAGATCTGCACATTTTGCAAGGTTGTGCAAAAGCCGCAAGGAGATTGGGTTAGAGAGCCGAGGCTGGTGGCACTCCGGGATGGCTACCTAATACCAAATCACTAACACCCAGATTCTCATTCTGTAGATGCTCAACTCTTAAATTCTCTATCAAGAATTATGCCACAAAATTCTCTAAATTACTCAAAATTGTGGAATTTTTTTCTGAATAGGTAGTCTATCCAACTTTTGCCGAAGATTCGCTTGATTCATCGATTCTCCACAAATATTTCCGATTTTTTTTGTTTTGGATTTTTATTGTTGTGATTCATGTTTTAATCATACTAATTGTTTTTAGGTACCTTTGTTTGCGCCTACGCGTTCTCTAAAAGCGCCCACGTCCGAGACCCTTTGAAAACCATTGATTGTTTTGGATCAAATGTTAGAGATCGTCTTCCACCTCGATCTTCCACACGATAGATCTTGAAATCATGGTGCACCTATTAGACGGACAATTTTAGATTCCATGTGTTACAGATCTCCAAAAAATGGCCCTACATTTGTGTTTGAGTATAATGTGTGCCATATGATTCAAGGGCCATTTTTTGGGACATGTGACGGATGGAATCAAAAATTGATTGTCTAATAGATGCCCCATGATCTCAAGATCTATTATGGGGAAGATCGGAGTGAAAGACGATCTCCATCATCTGATCCTACGATCAATGATTTTAAATGGATCTGGGACGTGTGCGCTTTTAGAGAATGCGTGGACGCTAAAAGAGGTACCCATTGTTTTTTATAAGTGTAAGTTGTTAACTGATGCATACTACATTAGACACTGGTATTATTATTTAAAGACATCTTTTTTAAATTTAAATAGGTTAAGAAATGTTTTGTATATTTTAAGAATTTATTATTATTTTTAAAATCTGAGAATTTTTCCCAAATCAAAGGGCACAGACACCTTACCAAATGATTGCCGAAAACTTGGTTACTATGATCAAGACTGATGTTGAGTAAATGCTGCTGCCCCAAGTAGCATGAACCCGGTCCATAATGTTGTCTGGCATACCTGGCTTCGAAAAATTCTATTGAGAAGCTGATGAAAATGGGCAGTTAAAATGTGTAATCACGGTTCCAATAGATGCGAAGGATCTGACGGTTAGGATCTTTACAAAGTCCTTGTGTGTTTTGAAAAATCATGATACTGATTACAGCTATGTGCACATTGAGATGCTTGCACTTGGGTATGAGCTTGCAGGAATCCATAGGATTTCTTTGATTTCATGGATTACAGTTGCTGTGGGAATTCATAGGAAAATAGAAAAGGTGAGTTGGGCTAATGAAATAAAGTGCGTTTAATAAAACCACATCCCTAGACGTTTTATTTGAGTTATAAGAGCTGGGAAAATGAAATATGTGGTAGGCCCTCCTATTGTCCTCTAAAAAAAAGGAGGGATATTTCTACTCACTTTTTAGAGTCTTAATTCCTTTCCAAATAATGGATTAGCTTGGATTTCAAATTCTGACCCTTAAGGTTCCTTTGTTATCTTATACGATTATACCCAAATAGAACTTGAAAGAAAATAGAGAGCCGCGTGCATCTTAGTGTGCTTACGGGTAGGGTTGGTCACCTAATACCAACTCGATGGAAGTAATTTAACCTTAAGATTTAGAAATGTTGGGCATGCCTACCGGTGCCATCACCCATTTATTATAGAAGAGGAGTCAGTTTGAGCTCACGACCTTGGGTAGCATACTCAAATCGTCCCATAGGTAGGTGGCACACAGGCATTTTGTCACACACTTACCCACCAATATTTTCCATGTTTATACAAAAAAAGAAAAAGAAAAAGGAGAGCACCTAATTCTCCCTCTCTAGTCAAACTGCAATCTAACTCTTCACCGTCCCCAAAAGATTCCTGTGAGCTAAAAGAAGAAAAAGACAAAGGACACCCAACAGATAAAGATATAGGGATCTATGTTTTTTAATTTAAAAAAATAATAATAATTTTTTTAAAAAAATTTATTTTCCCACCTCATTTTTTTTTACTCCAATCAACAATACAGCTCCCTAAATTCTCTTTACTGTGGGATGCACCATCTAAAGAAGGCAAATTCTTCAAGCAATTTAAAGAACTTGATAATTGATCGTTGGACTTAACTTCATCACCATGTTCAAGAGTTAGTCAACCCTTCATACAGAAGGGCTCCTTGCCATGCTTTTCATCTAAAGTGTAATCAAGGAAATCACATGAAATTGAAGTGAATAAAATTTGTAAAAAGAGGGATGCAATTTGAGCTAGATAAATAAGTTACAAGTACACTTTCAAAATTCTTTTTAGAGATGAAATCATCTGGCTCTTACATAACATTTCATCATGTGTTTACTTAAAGAAATTTTACGGTTCTAAGGCTACGCCCCCTGGTTCTTACAAAGTTCTCATTGCTCTTGATGGAAGTGATTGAGTTGTGATCAATTGAAGAAAACGCTTCCAGCTTCATCGCATGTTGACCGAATCGGCTTCCCTCACCGACCAGATTCATATGTTGACATATTAAAATCTGTTAATCTGCAGCTCCAAATCATTTGCTTCCCCGTGCCATCATTCGAAAATTTGGCATCTCAACTCGCCCTTAAGCTCATTTAAAGAAAATTTATATCTTTGAAGCACATTTCTTAGGTGAAACCATTAAGTTTAGAGCAGCAAAATACTAAAAATACAAATATATTTGAATCTCGCACAGAAATAACATGAGCAACAAACAAAAACAAGACAGTTGGGGATATAGAAGAACATTTAATAGCCCACTTCGCAATTTCCCAGGTCCATGGTCTAAAATGCCTCACCTTTATGGCAGCTCCATCATATGTCCTACAATTAAGAAGAGCCAAGTGAATTTCTCTTATAAATATTCATAAATACGACTAGCTAGGAAAAATGATTCACACTTAATAGCAGTATGATCAAACCCAGTAAGCAAATTCCTAAAAAATATTAACACCTAACCAAATTAATGATACCTCATTAATAAAATAGGTAGTGCAGCAATCACAAAACCCAAAATTTTAAATTCTCCTAAACACGGGCCAAATGAGTAGAAGAAAAATGCCTAGTCTTCGTTATAAAATTGAAGTAAAGAACAACACAGAAATGAGAAATCCCATCTATATATCTTATCCTTCAATAATCTCAGCTACCTTCTATTTGCCACAGCCAATATAACATCCAATTACCCTTCTATCTGCCACAGCTAAATATTAGTGAAATTCATCAACCCATGCATAGTTGACACATCATCAGCCCATGCATCCAATGGTTTTAGAACAATGGTGACCAAATTTCAGGTCAGGACCTGAAATTGGATTTAAAACCATTGGAAGTTCGGGATTTGGGAGAATTTTTAGAGGGGTGCAACAACCCGTTACATCCCATCACTACAGAGGTTATTAAGTCTGTTCTTTCCTGGATCGAGTGGGGGCATTGCTCTTTGAGGGATCTGTCCATTGACTTGTAGGAGTTCTGGTCGTCTTTGTTGTTCTCAGTTATGTAGGCTTCCTGGCGCTTCATGCCTGGCACATCCAACCACATCCAAAACATATTATATACAAAAATAAATAAATAATATATATATAGAGAGATATTCTACTTAGGAAAATTAGTTTCACTCTATAAAAACATTACAGATCAAAAAATAGAAAATAAATAAAATAAAATTACCGATTTCTTCTTTGCAGGTACTGGTGCTATTCCTGAACTGAAGTATCCGGGTCATAGATGCCTGAACTGAAGTATCCAGGTCACTGGAATTGATGAGGTCCAATACAACCTGAACACCACCAGCTTCTGCCACTTCAGGAAATTCTTCTTCTCTCTGCACTTCCCCACTAATTCCTGCCATATCAGATCCAAGACTTAATCAAGACATCATAGTTACTTACGACCAAAGAGTATTAAAACCAAATATCAGAAATTACAAATCAGCTTAATACATGAAGTTCTGAATCATAAAATGTCCGATGTGGCCGATTAAAGAGAAACAGAACAAGGGCATGATAAAATGTCTGATCTGGCCGATTACAAATCAGCTTGAGAAAATGATGGGTCTCTCCCCCGCATATTCGAACACAACCTGCACACAGAACAAAAATTAAGGAGAATATTTTTTAGATCAAACCACTTTAAAAGTTCTGGTCATGATTAAAAATCTTGGATGGTACCGATATGTATCGGGTATCACCCATACATTGAATGTATCGGCGATACATTCAATATGTTGACATATATTGCGTATGTTTCTCTGATACATACCCAATGTATCTTGTATCGGTGCTATGAACCAATTACAATTACATCTAAGATAATTCTAACATGAACCGATTACAGGATAACTGATGTCACACGATGGTGAAGATCCTCGAATCTCATGCCCAAAAAACTATAAAGAGAAGCAGGGACTCCCTATTAAACAAGACACTTTTGATGCACATTCAAGATGTAATAGTAGTTTAGTAGCTTGTAATAGGATTTTATTTTCCCTTTTGACTTATCATGTGCTCCATTGGCCCCTGAAAATCATTCAACAGTTAGGCTGGGTGAATGCCATAGATGTTCACAGTCCATCTGTAAGTTTTAGAATCTTTCTGGGGCAAATTTTCCTTATTTTTTAACTCTTCATTATCGCTTTCCCCACATTGCATTTCTGATCCCAAATAAAAAGTTAATTCTAGCAACCACCTACCTTGACCACCTAATAATCCAACTGACACAAGGTCCACTACTCCTAACAAAAGAAATGGCATACTGCAATAAAGTGTCAGGAACATAATAATATAACATGTTGTATATTTTTCTGGATTGACAGTGTTGCATAATCTGCTAGTGTATATTTCTTGACCACAATATACTATTCACTAGAGCTTTTTCTTTTTTATGCCAGACTAGATAAGCACTCACTAGTGACCATAATTTGTAACACTTGAAAAAGTTTCAGCGTGAGAATGTAGATACCTTAAACAACAATATGCCATCCAATATTATGTCGCAGATCTCGAATTTTTTAAATGACCTAATAGTGGATCCGATAAAATGCAGATATAGCCATAGCTCAGTCCATTGCGAAGTTGAAAAAAACAAATTTTTCCAGGGGGCACTGGAAAGACTTCACTAAGAAAAATTCATGTTTGGTTAAACTCCTAGAAAAAGTTTTTCATCTTTGAGATTTCTCCTTAATGGAACACATGAAACCACATGTTGTTCGAGTCCTACAAAATAACTCAGGAGCACACAACCCATTGCGGTTCTGTGTAACAGGAGTTTACATATAATTTTAAACCAAGCTTCAAAATAATCTTCCCAAACCATCAACTCTCCCAAAATCTTACCCTACCTCCCTTTCCCAGCCTATAAATAATATTTCTTAAAAAAGTCTTCCAAGCTTTACTAGCAGCTTTAAAAAAAAGCCAGCCATATCTCATCCAAGCTTTTTACCATTGCACCAAACAATGAACCTATGATTCCTGAAATGAAAAGTAAGCCAGCCTATACAAACAGAAAGCTTCTTGCAGACATGTATCTTAGAAGTTTTTCTTCTTCTTTTAATTGATGGGCAAGTTTAATATTGCATCATTGACCTCAATGTGGGTGGTGGGACCCACTTGATGCCACCACTAGAGCCAAAGGCTAAAGAGACACTATAGAAACAAATCAATTCACCTGTATTAATAATGCAATTCATCTGCCGAATAGCATGAATATGTGAGCTGAATAAATAAGTCTACAGATCTGTTAAAATCAATTTCTTCAAAAATAAGTCTTATATCTAAATTCAAAGTTCAAATCTCATACCGAAACCAGGAGGATCTCCAACCAGATCTACGCGAACCTTCGAGCAAGTAGATCCGATAGCGATCTGCAAATAAATCTGAAAAAAAAATGGAGATCAGAAAGCGTTCAAAGTTCAAACTAAAGAAAAGGCCACTCATCAAAAGAATTGAGATGAAATTATACACCGCAGGAGAGATAAAGTAAATATCGATCGATCTCTGCCTCGAATGAATACATACGTAACAAATAACGAAGAAATCGATGAATAAATAAGAGGAAAAAAGGAGTAAAAATCAACATCGAAAATAAATAAATAAGATACTTACTAGTTGAATCTAATTTTTTAGGTGCGAGTGAGTGATGCTTCAAATGGCGACGAAGCTAGCTAGGGTTTCTTACTCTCATTGGCGGAGAAATGAGAAGGAGAGAGGGATTTAGGGTTTGAGTGAGAGAGTTTTGAGCGAGTGGGATTCATGGTTTGAGCGAGAGGGAATGTGGGGAGTTCGATCGTGAGAAGGGAGAAGGGAGAAGGGAGTTTGTGGGTTAGGGAGAAGGGAGTTCGTGCGAAGGGAGACGTGGCTTATATCGTGGCCAGATTGAGTGGATCGTGGGCGTTAAGTGGAGTGGCCGGGTTTGCTCTCAGGGGTTGGCCCAAATCTTCCCCTACACCGATGGCGCCTTAATTTCAGCCGTTGGCGTATCCTGTATTTTTTTGTAGTGTTGAGCTTTGGATTTCTGGTTTTCAGTGATCTGATGAGCTTTGGGTCTTGCTTGCTTGTGATTTCTGACTTTTAGAAGAAAAATTTGCAAAGATCTCATGAATTTTGGATCTTGCTCGTGGGAGCTTTTTAGAGCTCTGATACCCTGTGAATCCCATGAGTCTAATTAACTCAACCTCACAAAACCGGCTTGTAAGGTGAGATTTGCCCAAGATATAAATAGCCCCAGGCTTCCGGCCCCGACCAGCGATGTGAGACTATCATTCATCTTAACCATAATGACGTTATGTTTTCTTATGAAGTTTGTTATGTTCTATTTTTGTAATTGTATTAGTTATACCAGTTGTCACCAAGTCAACCATGTATTTAAATGTATATAAATAGCATGTGTATTCATTTATGAAACACAGAGAATTATAACAAAATCAGTTCGCATGGTATCAGACCAAGCATCACAGGGATGTAAAGAGATATATTACACGTGATGGGACGTGAATTATAGTCCTACATCGCATGTGGGCTGAAAGCGTTGGGCTATATATATTTTGGGCAAACCTCATCTTACAAGCCGGTTTTGTGAGATTAAATTAGCCCATGGGATTCTACTTACACATGGTTCATTTCACCAACTGAAATTCACACATGGCTCAGCCCCAATCATCTCAGTTTACCGATGGTTTAGAATATGTCCGGTAAATGCCTTAAATGCCTCATTGATTAAAAATATATAAAATTTGGCGGTCATCCGATCACGGTAATCACTTCAATGAAAGGCATAAATACGGAGGGCTGTGGCTGGCAAGAAGTCATTGCATTTTTTGACATTTTTTTGAGAAAGTGAAGAATACAAGAAAAAGTCAGAAACGGTAGGAAAATCACTTTTTGGGCAACTCAAGAGCGCTCGCAAGGAAAATGATTTTATGTGAAAATCATCTTTCTACGTAAAATTGAAGGACCAGATTTTCTGAGATTTTCTCGGGAAATCTCTGAAAGTGCAAAACGAAGCCTTAGCCGTTCACCTACCAAGGTAAGCGTCAAACCTTAGCGTGGAAAATCTAACAGATTACATTCAGATTATGAAAGGAGAAAGCTTCTCAGTGTTTGCGTTCATATTGATGGAAGCTTCTTCACCTAAAGGAATGCTTTCACATTCACAACGTCTCGAATTTTCTCGTTTTTAACGGCGAAAGAGACGCCTAAATAAGTTTGGCTTCAAAAGTCATTGCTAACTTTCTAATAACAATTAAAAAACAGGGTACCTTTATTTTCAACAGATTTTTCTTTCTCAACCGGACTTTCACATACTTAAATCATTAATAGCTGTGAAGCAAATAATGGATATTGTTCTTCTTAATCTTCAACAAAATAGATCTTGAGATCATAATTCTATTATAAGATAATTATATTTTAATTACATCTCAAAAAATGATAAGAATAAAAATTTAAGATAAAATATAATATAAAAAGAGAAAATATGCAAACACAACCACAAAAATAATAAAAATGATTTTAACGGGAAAAACTCTTTCACAGATAAAAATCACGGAATCTCTCTCAGATCCAAGGCAAACAATTCACTATGAAAAAATATATTACAGTACTTCTAAGAATGAAATTTCTATCACTCTTCTTCACCAATATTGACCGCATCCCATAATCATCTCTTCCATAGTGACAATGCTTATCGCTTTCAACCGTCGTCTCTCACGATGGTCCACTCGATCCACACGAGCCCACTCGATTTAAACGAGCCAATACATTCTTGAAAAATCAAGACAAAAGATTCTTTGAGATTTATATCAATTCCGAACAAACACAAGAATATCTCAAAGAGAAGGAAATGAGAAATTCTGAAGAGAATTTTAGTGTGAAGAAATTTTCTCCCAAAACCTTACATTCCGAATTATACATATCTTTTTTATACTATCGGGACAAGGATGTCTTTGACCAAGAATGTCTTTAACCAAGGATGTCTTTGAGACACCAACTTCCAATAACCGTCGAAACCGCCGCTAACTTCTTATAATCGTCGGAACCGTCGGAACACGACGTCCGTGAATCACTCGCGGATTTCCGTGACCACGAATGTTCATGAGTCCATTCACGGACGTCCGTCCATCCAAATCACTGAATTTACTTGATATATTAGAGCATTTCTAGATTTGATTGTAATTGCGACAAAATATTCAATAAAAAGAATCATGTTTGATGTATGCCCATTATTATATTCATTTTCTTAGATGTGTGTTATGTAAAATTAAAATTTAACTGTTTGATGATAGTCTCATTATCTTAAAATATATTATTTTGAAAATTGCAAAAAATTACGATTTTCATTGCGTCATTCAAAGCAAAGCAGTCAACCGTTTAAACACGCAAAACCCTGACTTGACAAGGAAGAACTTTGGATTGTATATAAAGGCCTCCTTAAAAAAATAATAACATTATTCGACACTTTTCAAAGGAGACTTACACTTATGGAGCATAAGGTATTCAACTTCATAGGATGAATGATGACGTTAGAAGTGACAGATGCTTGAATCATAATTTTGGAACGGCTAGAACTTGGGCGAGTTGCCGCGGCCCAATTTGCCACAACACCTGCACCTGCTGATTCCCTGCATGGGTGCCATGTGAGCCCCACCTAGTTTGAACCAATAAATCTATCATAAGTTCGAACCCTTATCCCTAGGGTGTCTGTGTTTAAGAGAAAATGGCATATGAGTTCGAATCTTAGATCACATGTCATGTGGCACGTGATCCTAAAACACTTTTTATGGATCATGTGGCATGTGATCTAAAAGTTTTTGTAGAGTTTTTTATGGTCAAAATTATGGTCAAAGTTTTGATGTCACCTTACATATTCTAGTGCATTAAATTTTTTATCCTTTGACGATGAATATGCAATAGATCATAGCCCAATTTTTTGAGTGGCCTCTGGTCGTCTTTGAGCAAGCTACTGTGACACCTGATCTAAGGTGGATTAATCATAACTTTAATAACTTTAATAGAAATCTATTCCAAATGATCTCCCACCACAGTCAAAATTTGATGATGATAATATCAAAGGACTTTTCCTCTATAAATATTAGATTGTGGCATGTTCTATACATAGCAATATAGCACCCAAGAAAAGGAAATTTAGAAGAAAATCGATTAAAATTGGGAAAGTTCAGGAAAAAATGGAGAAGAAATCAAATGAAAAATAAATAATTAAAAAAAAAAAAAAATTAGAAAACTATAAAAATATTGAAAAAAGTTGTAATTTGTTGAAAAACCTAGAATTAATTATAATTTAACTGTGTAATTCTTCATTTCTTAAGTCATTATTCTTTGAAACTATCATGATTAATTTGCGATTTAATAAGAAAATGAAATTTCGGTGATCATGTTCATATAGCTTATTTTAATCTAATAAGATGAACAGGTGATGGGAGTCAGCTCTACATTGACTCCTATGATCGCTTTTGCATATATTATCATGGAAAGTGCTTATTTAGGCTACATGACGCATTTATTATTATTATTATTATTATTATTATTATTATTATTATTATTAATTCAAATATTTTATTTGGGTGATCATAACTTATGTCAGTTTCAACTAAAAATAATGTTATAAGTGTTGTGTGCAAAATCTCTTTACAAAGCGTTTGCATTTTCAATTACAAATAATCAATATCATAAGAAGGTAGAAAAAAAAAAATATCATATCATAAACAAGAACAAGATTTACATAGTTCGGCCTAAGCTTATGTCCACGAGCAGTCTAACAAAGTGTTTTCACTATCACGAAGTAGATGCACAAATGTTACAAACAATGGAGATCGAATTTTTCAATCTTATCCAACAAAGGAGAACCACAAATACCGGTGCCTAAAAAATTAAGACTAAAAGATCACTCACCTATTTATAGCCTGCCTAGTTTCCTATTTAGACTAAGACTCTTTTTTTATAGCAAGTTTTTCTCACGCTAAATAACTCAAAGAGAACTCACATTCCAAAAACTCTCCCACCTTCCAATTTTGATTTGGACTCTTATTCTCTATCTTTTAAATCCTATTTAATAGGATTTTATTTTTATCCAAACCCAAAATAACAAGAATCCATATAAGACAAATTGGGTTAACAAGTTTACAACAAATTCAGCCAAAAAATCCAACAATCTCCACCTTGGCGAGATTTGCAAACCAATAATAATTCTCCATATCGACATGAAAACTCATGTCGTTTATACAAATCAAGCACCTTCAATTTCAATTTCAAAACTGCATTCAAACTTGCCCACTGATACAAATGCATCCCGGAAGTGTTAAACTATCAATGCACCCGAAAGTGTCCAAACTGCCAATACATCCAAAGTGTCAAACTACTAATGCGCCCAAAAGTGCTCAAATTGCCAATGCACCCGAAAGTGCTCAAAATGCCAATACACCCGAAATATCAAACTACCAATGCACCCAAAAGTGCCTAAATTACTAATGCACCCGAAAGTATCAAATGTGCTCGTACGCTCCATCGCACCTAAAAGTGCCAAACTGTAAATTTCTGCATGGTTATTTGCAGTACCAATCTTCATATGAACAATGATGGTTGTTCCACCTAGCACAGTGCTTCTATGCAACTAGTGTCTTTCATCACGAACTATTTCTAATCTTTTACAAAACACAACCGATTTGTGCCACAAGTATACCGATTAATATTGTCTCAATCTTTCTCCGTCTCATCTAACCCTTCATACAACCAATCGTAAAAAATCACCAATAACAAGAGAACTTTCTCGCGGAAGCAAAATGGTGCCTAAGTCGAAACTTAGGCTCTGATACCAATTGTTGTGTAAAAACCTCTTATAAGGCGTGTGCACTTTTAATCACATTGATGACTTTCACGTGCGAAGAAGACAATCAATAAATCAAATAATCAATATCACAAGAAGGTAGAAAGAGAAAGAGATCATACTACAAACAACAAATTTTTCTCTCACGCTAATAACCTAAAGAGAATCCATGTTCCAAAAACTCTCCCACCTTCCAATTTTAATTTGGATTCTTATTCTCTATCTTTTAGATCATATTTAATAGGATTCTATTTTTATCCAAATCCAAAATAATAAGAGTCCATATAAGACAAATTGGGTCAACAAGTTTAAACCAAAACGACCGAAAAAAAAACCCAACAATATGTATAGAAATATATATTTGATTGCATAGAAAAATTAAATGAGTAGTTATCATATATTTAATGCAATGAAAATACATATAAAATCTTATAATGGCGTGAGGAAAAAATTTAAAAATAAATTAAGAAAATTTATATACTTTTCTTGCTTATTGATGATAAAAAAAAGTTTAGTTTTTGAGTTAGCTTTAAATTTCACACGGATTGATAACATTGAGCATGCTTTCGTTGATTTTTATTTATTTATTTGAATTTATCTCACGTGATTGGTTGAAAAATCTTTTCCTCGTATGGAGGTTGGTGGAATTAAGCAAAATTAACACTATAAATAGAGCTATACTTTTTTAATAAATTACAGTACTATATTAGAAAAATAGAGCTAAATTTTTACACAATCTTTTTAGAGAGCCCCTGGGGAAGTATATAAAGACAGGACAGCAATAACTGTCACAACAGGGCACAGTGACTGTGCCCCAATGATGTACATGAAGCTCTAGGTGGCAGCCAAAAGTTTGTTTTGGTGCCACATGGAATAAGAATATTGTATTGTTTAGATTATCGTTTAGAAAAGTTTTAAAAATTCATCCACACCATATTTTTTTTTTGGAGCTTTGAAATAACGATTATTGCAGTTAGTCAATCCTTGATTTATGTCTTGAAATTTTTTGTGAAACCTTTTTGAAAACTTGATTTAAACAAGCTCCATGTGACACCCAAACAGTGCCACAGAATCGTAGCAGTACTCAACCCTTATATATATATATATATATATATATATATATATATATAAAAGGGTTACTCAACCCTATTGAAAACTTGATTTAAATAATATATTTAAGCTCCATGTGACACCAAAACAGTGCCACATGAACCACAGGGGTACTATATATATATATATATATATATATATATATATATATATGAAAATGGGTATTTGGGTTGGACTGCATGGATGAACATGCAGTCGAATCTGAGATCTCATGCCACATTACATGCGATCACAAAACAACAACCTTCTTGAGATCATGTGACACATGTATATATATGTATATTAGGATTGTTAAGCTTTTTGAAATACTTTCGAAAAGTTTTCTAATCAGATTAAAAATTTATACATATTGTTTCTAAACTATTTGAATAAAGTGTATAATTTTTTAAAGCTTAGAACCTAAATTAATTAAATAATAGGTATTTTTTAAATTACTTTAATTTAAAAATAAAAATAAACAGACTGAAACTTTAAAATAAGAAATAAGTACAATTATGTGAAGTGGACCAATTTTTTGTGAATAGGGTGAGTCAAAATACACCAAAAAAAAAATCAGATGATTCACCAGTTGAACCAATAAAAAAACTAAAGTTTATTAAATTTTTATGTAACCGAACCGACTAAGCTCCAGTTTCCAATCCAACCGGCTCGGACCAGCCTCTCCGGTCCGTTTCTAAATCAATGCTTGAAAGGGGAGTTTTTAACCCAATGAGTAGAGTCCATAGGCCCGCTAGACTAGGGGTCGTTTGTACGTCATATTATTTCTAGACTAGCAGAAGTCTAAAAATAAACCACTCTCTATTTGCTCTATCTGCTCTGGCATAGAGCAGGCATAAAGCAGCTTTATCACTTAAAATAAGTCACTGTCATAGCAAATGAGGTGAGGAATTGTGTTACCAAACATGAAAGGAGTTATCTGCCTGAGCCAAAGAGCAAAAGAGTTGCTCTTTGCCCCGAAAGAGCCACTACAAAAAACAAGACTATTAGCGGTAGCCAAAAATTGTCGCAATCAACAAAAAACTGCCGCTAATATCCTTGCCGCTAATAGTTTTTAATAGATTTTTGTTAATAGCGACAGTATTTTGGAGCAAAAAATTGCCGCTAATAATCTGTTTTTTTGTAGTGAGCTAACCCAAACGCAACCTAAAATGTCTAAAATGTCATGGGTAGCTCTAAACATGCTGACGTGTTCTCTGAAAGCGCTTACCTCGGAACCCCTTTAAAATAATTGATTGTGTCGTATCAAATGATGGAGATTGTGTTTCACCCATACCTACCTTCCACACAAAGGATCTTGAGATCACGTCGCACCTATCAGATGGTCAATTTTTTGTTCCACATGTCACAGATCCCCAAAAATGCCTTGAGTGTCATGTGTGCCATTGCACATAAAAGGCATATTTTGGGGATCTGTGACATATCAAATCAAAAACTGATCGTATGATAGGCGTGATATGATCTCAAGGAAGATCGGGGTGAAACACGATCTCAATCATCAGATACAAAGCAATCAATGAGTTTTAAGACGTTGCATATGTGAGAGTTTTCAGTAATTGCGTGGACGCGAATAGAGCTACCCAAATGTCATTAGCTCGGTTGGTATACTCCCCCTATTTTGGGGTTGGTGGTCGTGGGTTCTAATCTCTATGATGGTTCCATCCCTAAGTCTAGGGCTCTCGATGGGCCGGGTTAGGGCTGGCAACCCAGGCTGGGTTTCCAATTTTTTTAGTTTGGCCTTAACTCGGGCTGCGAAGCACTAACCCCAAGCCCGGTCTATAGCGGGCAAGGCTGGGCTTGGGCTTTTTTCTAGTCTTTTCTTAAAAAATAAAGTAAAATGTGGTAAAAAATATTAGAGAGTTTGACGGAGCGAGAGACTTGCTTGCTTAGAATTAAGAGCTAGTACCAATGTGTTTAATCTCAGGGCATTTAAGTAACATGCTCTTAACTTTTATATATATATTTTATATTTTTTATTTGGGCTGGTTATGGAAACATTCAAACCAAGTCCGGCCCAGATCAACCCGGGTCACCACAGTCTTAGCCCGGCCTAGGTACCCGACCGGGTTAGCTTGATAAAGATATACTGCTTTTTCCAGACTGGGTGCAGGCCAAAACCCAGGCCAGCCTGGCCTAGTGAGAGCCCTCCCTATGTCTTTACATAGGTGAGTGGGTTTGGTTGTGTGGTGTTTTTCACCGCAATTGTTGGTGCTTCCTCACCACAAAAATATGTTGGTGTTGCTCCTTCACATATGCAAGTGCACTCCTTTGCCTTGAGGTTGTCTAGGTTAACGAAAAAAAAAGAGTAGCATATTCACCAAGATAGAGTACGAGAGTAAAATAACAAGGAAAAAAATTGGCAAATAAATAGCGAAAACAGAAAGTACGAAAAAAAGGGAGATAATTTAGAGCTATGTTACTTAAATTCGCTCATTCACCTACCGAATGGCAAATTGAAACAAGTGAATTGTCGAATTAACCCCTACGAATTTGATGCATTTAAAGTTTTAAAAGCACGAAGAGATTATTTGAACATAATATTTTATGTAATTAGTAAAAATTTAAAACTCATACTATCCTAATGAATTTGGAATTATTTATGTGAACCCAAATTCGAACCAAGCGGATCTGCAAACTAAGTAACTATGATTTAGATTACATGAAGAGTATGACAATAGAAAATGAAAAGTATCGGAAGAAAAAATATAAAAATATAAAAATATATATTAAACTTTAAAATATAGATATATTTAATTCATCCTTTTTCGTTTAAAACTTATTTTATACTAAAAAAATATAAATTACATTTTAAACGAATAAAAAATACTTTATACAAAAAAGTATACAATGGCTTTCAATATGTTCAACTGTTGAATTAGATAACGGATTTTGATTGTGTTGAATCATATGATAGAGATCTCATTTGTGTTAATTTTTAGTACTAGATATCTTTAGATCATGGCCTTCTAAACAGATGGCTTAGATGGTGTTTTCACATGATATAGGCCCTCAAAATATCAAGTCTATCTTCTAAACTATGTGCAAAGGCCAACTTCTCACGTGCTAGTAAGGCTCCTTAATCATAAATATTTTAAACTAATTAATATGTCATATCCATTTGATTAATGAGCTTATCAAAAGCAAATATTTTAAATTTTAAATGGGAGCTATAACTTGCACATAAATTTGTACCGTGGTATATAGTTTAAAAATAAAGAGTTGTTGTTTTTGGGATGCAAACCTCTATTCAGGTTCACCTGTTCCTCTATTTAGGCTCACCTGTTTAAAAATAACATCATCTAAGTCGTTTAATTTGAAGATCATGATGTTAAATCTTTGGTGAGAATTATCGGCACGAAACACGATCTCTATCAACTGATTCAACACAATCAGAGCCCATCATTTGATTCAATGGTTTACTATGATGAATTAGATAACAAAGATCATAATTCATACCAATCTTTGGCATCACATATCTTCTCATTATGGCCATCAAATCGGACGACTTAAATGGTGTTCCACATGACGCATATCCCAAAAACATCAAGTCTTTCTTTTTTACATATGTGCCGCAATACAAATCTTGTGTGCAACTTGTAGCTCCCATTTGAAAATAGGGTAGCTCTAATCATGCCTACAAAGTTACTAAAAGGGCGCCTACAGTGGAAAATCATTGATTGCTTTGAATTAGGGGATGAAAATTGGTTTTCATCTTAATCTTTCACACAATTGATCTTGAGAGTTGAGACCATGGACATACCATCAAACGATTAGTTTTTTATCCCACACGGCACATATCGAAATATGTGACTCAAAAACATAAATGGCACACACATCATGCTCAAACATAACTTTAAGCTCACTTTTAAGGATTTGTGTCACTTGGAAAAAAGAAAAACCGGCTTGTCTGATAGGTGGGTTATGATCTCAAGATCAATTGTGTGAAAGATTGAAATAAAAATCAGTCTTGATCGCTCGATTCAAAGCCGTCAATGGGTTTCCTGTGTAAGGGCCCTCAATAATTCAGTATATATATAAATATAAAAATACATCATTTATATTTGATATTTTATAGATATATAATATATAGATGATCACGTGCAACTCGGTGCCTCCCTATAAAAATCAGGGGTGTTCATAGTGTTGGGAGTTGGGACAAACGCTATATTTGTTAATCTAACCCCGTAGAAAAGGGAGATGGTAAAAAATATGAGAGAAAGGAACTTTTCTAGTGTATTAAATTTGCAAAGTAGGCGTGTTTGCTTATCTAACCATAAAACCAGTCCCATTCAAAGTAACCTTTCAATAAAGGCCATTTCAAAGTTCAGTAATCAGTGGTTTTTCAAACCTCTCTTAGAACTTAGAAGGAGAGGGGTATTTACAACGGACGTTCTTAACAGGTGATCACGACAACGGCTGGGTCAATGCCTAAGGATTTTCAAAATTTGTCCACAATGAGCTTAGTTGTCTCACCCCTGATAAGTTAAACCATGAAAAGCACGGAAAATTATAAAGGGTTTACAATTTTGCATGCAGCTTATGTGGCACCACGTGACAGGCTGCAGTGCTTGGGCCCCACTATGTGTGCAGCCAATCACATCATGTCACATAAATTGCCTGTAAAATTGTCTACTAAAAATTGTCTATCATATAAGACTGTCCAACTTTAATGAATAGAAATCTAGGCGCATCGATCTCAAAGTCCTAAAAAACTGCACATCTCCCAAGACTTTAACCACGATCTAGAATGTTCTTGTAATCGAGGTATCAAAATCGGTATTGGTCTCGGGTATCTGTTTGCCCAAGACCAATACGACTCGGCCGATACCAATACATATCGGCCTATTTTATTTAAAAAATAAAAAATAAACCACAAAATTGGGTTCAAACCGATACATATCGGCCAATACCCGATACGTATTGACTGATATGAGCCTGTATCGACCGATACGTATCTGAGTTGGGATACCGATACGTATCGATTTGCTGAAATATTGATACGTATCGCCGATATGTACGTATCGGTATCAGCCGAATTTTTATACCTTGCCTGTAATAGCCACTTCTTCCTCGTAGACAAATTTTATTAGAGACTCCTATGACCACTTTTGAGAAGATGGGATAATGGCTTTTGACTAACATGCAAATACCAAAATGGTGTTTAATTAATGATCTTACACCATTAAATGAGACTATTATCTTATACCGTTGAAGTATAGTTTATTATTATGGCATGTGGCACGCACAGTTGTGATCAATCTAAATTGTTTAAGTAGTAATTTATTTATGGAACACTTTTTAGAAAAGAGTCATGCCGATAAGTAAATGTGAACCATTTGATCATTAGCGATCTTTAATATCATCTATTAAAAGTAAGAACAACGGTTGATATTAGATTACATAAATCGGATGGCTCAAATCTCCACAAAAATATAATTTTTGGGCTCATTGCCCTTGAATTTATGATCAATTAATTTGTTAATGTGGATTACCCATATATTGAAGGTATAAGATATTAAGATCATTTAAACACTGTTTTCATGCTGAAATAATGGTAAGGAGAGACTGGACCCTCTTAAAGAGATTGGATATTGGCTCTAGAGGACATTTAAACACCAATGGTGTTTAAATGATCTCACGCCAAAACATATACCTATAGGTAGGTGTGAACCATCCATTTGGTGAACTTTAACATCAACTGTCAAAAATAAGAACAACGGCTAGTATTAGATTACACAAACTTGATAGTTAAAATCTTTCAATGAGAGTAATTTTTTGGCGCATTGCTTTTCAATGTATGATCTTATCAATTTGATAATATGCGTTATCGACATCTTAAATCATTAATGGTATAAGATTTTTTAAACACCAATTTGGTGCTTAAATGACGGTTAGAAGAGTCAGGTCCTAAAAGGATTGTGTTATGATCAAGGTGTCAAATTGGGTATCGATATCGAGTATCCGTCCTCCAGTACCGATACCAATATGTATCACTGATTTTAAAAGAAAAATCAAATGAAAGGGGTATCGGCTGATACCGAAACCGGAACAGCCCCCGATACGTATCGGTTGGCCCAAATACCGCTATATATGACCGATATATATCAGCATCGGCCGATACTTGATACCTTAGTTATGATTGTCCAATTCTTTGTCACTTGTTGCACATGTTTGATCACTCAACATAATCCAGCTAGCAGTTTATCATTGGCACATCTATGTGCTAAAAAATTAGATTTATTAGGATTTGAATCATCCAATTGGTGAATCATAATTTTGATCATTAAAATAAATACGAACTGCTTCAATTTAGAATGCATAAATTGAATGGTTAAGATCTAAGGATGAGTGTGATTTTCATGCCCACTTTAATTTAATTTACAGACTATTATCTTAATGACTTGGATTGATAAATACATGTTACATAACATAATAAATGGATGGTCATGACATATAAAGCTTAAAATCATATAAAATTCACTATTATTTGAGCTGCTGTTAAGATTTAATCTTTTTTTTTTTTTAGAGAAAAAATAGCTTATCCATTAAATAAGGAAATCAGAATCAACAATGTCAAAGACCTGTGGAGGGACTTCCTCCAACCAAACATCATTACAACCATCAATTAAACCTAGTTTAGCTAGCACATCTGCTGCACCATTTGCAGATCCATTAACAAGAGCCCAAGAGAAGGAAGAAAGGCTACAGGCTAAGGAATTGATATTTTCAAAAATGATTGAGAGCTCGGAAAGGTCATCTGTCCTAAAAATGTCATTAATAATCTTTCATAAATCACCTTCAAAAATGATCCTTTAGAAACTTGTCTGAACCGCGAAAAGAACTGCTTCATGTAGCCTAATAACTTCACAGTGGTCAACTGAAAAAACAAACTTACAGTTTTTTGCCATCGCATCCATCACACGGCCCAAATGATCTCGTATAATAATACCAACCCCAACAACCCATTGTGAGAGCACCACGCCCTATCAAAGTTAGCTTTATATGTTCCTTCATCCGGAGGTGACCAAGATTTGGGAATGGTCGGGATAGGAAAAGTAAAAGGATTTGAGCCTTTTTCGTTTGCTGATTGAAATTCATTGATATATTTGCATGCATTATTGGCAATCAAGATAGGATCCTTTGGTTTTTCGCCATGGATGACATGATTTCTATCATTCCATAAAGACCATGCTAAAGTAAAAAAGAGATCCATATGCGAGGAACTCGCACAAGCGAGGAACTCCATGGCCCACTCCTTGAACCTAAGGTGATTGTTATGGCAAGGTCGGATACCGACTACAAAAAATAAGATTATTAGCGGCAATTTTTTGCTCCAAAAAAACTGCTGCTATTAATAAAAAACCTATTAAGACTAGTAGCGGCAAGGGTATTAGCGGCAGTTTTTGGTTGCCGCTAATAGTCTTGTTTTTTGTTGTGACCCCACAAAGAGCAGAACTAAGTAAGAGCAGATTTCAAGCAATCTCTTAGTGCATGTTCCACAGATTCAATCGAGTTATCACACAACTCACAAAAAGGAAGGATATCCTTGATTCTTATATTTAGAAGTTTCTTCACAAGAAGGATATTAGAGCATGCGAGCCATAAGAAAATTTTAAATTTATTTGAAATTTAGGCATTCCAAAGATACTTCTAAAGAGCTAGGGCAAAAAGGCGCAATGTTAGAAGAAGCCCTGCTGTGTTAGACGAATCCTCCTGGGCTACGATGTAGGCTCTTTTAACTGAGAAACAACCATCCTTAGAGAAAGCCCAAGCAATTCTATCTGCCTTTTCAAACACGAGAAGAAGAATTTTTAAAATAAATTCAGAATCTTCCTCATAGAAAAGATTTTTAACCATTTGTACATCTCATCAAATTGGCTTTTTAAGAATGAGCGCAACCACTTTCAATAATGTATAACTATTATTTGAGTTGGTAACGTACCTGCCTTAGTAAGCGGGAGACCTGAGTTCGAATCCCTTCCCTTGAGGCCACCCTTGGAATTTATATCCCGTTTTGACACATAATGTTCTAACTTGGGGTGCGCAAGTGCCCCTGAGATTTTTCGGATGCTCTAAGAGGTCCCGACACTTAATGTAATATCTTGAAAAATTGAGCGTTGAACATTAACCTCGGGATCCGTATCCGATTGGTCGTAGGTTTGACCAAGTGATGGTCAAACAATGAACTCATGAAGTTATGTGCTAATGTGGGATTAATGTAACCTACGTGTAGTGTATGATGTTAAATTTGAGTCACATACGCCTAATTCTGGTGTATGCGCTTAACACCGAAACAGGAGAGAAGGATATAGGGGTTTAATAACTCTAGGATTCTTTGTTTGGTTGTTGAAGAGAGAGTTAAGATGAGAGAGAGAGAGAGAAGGTAATTAATTATCAAGGAGTTATTGTGGTTGGATTGGAGGGAAGATTGAGCATTAATTGTCGGATTTGACGTGTGAAAGATCGTTAAAGCAAAAGGCTGAAACCCTAGCCATCAAACTCAACAAATCAATCCTTTAAAGGGATTATTGAGGTGAGTTTTATTAGAATTAAATGTATAGATGTTTGATGATTAAATTCAGTCAAGTATGGTTTAAATGGTAGATTAAAGACTTAGAAAAAGAAAGAAAATAGAAAAGGAAAAGATTTGGAAGAACAGCCCGAAAGGGGGCTGAATCTGGCCAAATCGATTAATCGAAATTGAGATTCGATTAATCGATTTTGGTCTAGAAGTTGAAAAGTCAGAGATGCCCGATTTCGATTAATCGATTTGGAAATCGATTAATCGATGTTGAAGGTCGATTAATCGATTTAGAAATCGACTGGGTACCTCCAATGGCTGGAGAAACAAGACCTGAGGAAATCGACTAATCGAGTTGGGAAATTGATTAATCGATTTGGGAATTCGATTAATCGATTTGGTATCGACTAATCGATTTCGGACTTTCGACCACTCGATTTGAGAATCGACTTTACTATGTTAGGGATTTCGATTAATTGATTTGGGATCGATTAATCGATTTTGGATCTCGATTAATCGATTTTGGGAATCGATTAATCGATTTGGGTTTCGATTAATCGATTTTGGGAATCGATTAATCGAATTTGGCAGTTTCAATTGACTTTCTAGTTTGACCTTGAGATTCATGGAGGATCTAGGACCTTCTTTATTACATCTTTAGTGATGTGTTGTATATGTTGTGATGCACCATAGGTGGTACGTGTAAAAGTAAGCACAAGGAGCCGCGTAGGACCTTAAGGCTTGGATCTTCAGAGACTTGAGGTAGGGAACACCTTGAATATGTACTTTAATTACAAGAGCATGTATGTAGTGATGTATAACTCAAACTGAAAATATTTTAATTGTATAAATCTTTGTGAAAAGGGTGCGTGTGTGGCACCAAGAATGTGATAAAGGCATCTGTGTGATGCGAGTAACTGAGACCAAGTAATCAAATGAGAATGAGACATCCTCAGGGGATGAGAAAGTAATAAAGGCATCAGTGTGATGCAAGTAAATTAGACATCTCAGGGATGTAAATATGATTGAATAACTATTGTTGAGGCCCAACTGATATAAGATAATACTTTATACGGTGGACAACTATATGTAAAGCACATGTTATTTTTATTATTTGAGGTTTGATTAGAATACCCCACCAATGTGGCGGGATACCCACGACTGACTCGGCAGGATATCCGTGACCAGTACGGCGGCCAATCTGTACACCAGTGCGAAGGTCTATCCGTACACAATAAGCACATCCCAGGAATGTTGAGATGAGATTAAACCCCGCCGCCTAGTGAGAAAGAGGCTTGGGTAGTATTCCCAGGGAATACATATAACAACTGTCTATTTAGGTAACGATGGTGGGTATTCCATTGGGGCTCGATGCTATATTGCTCGGGGATTACTTAAGTTGAAGATTTAAGTTTTGCTGTAGGCCTGTTCAGTGTCATTCACGATAAATCAACAGTAAAGTAAGACATGCAAATTACCAGTAAACTTGAATGTAAATTACCATCGTTTAAACTATTTTCTGGTAAATGCATAGACATATCATGCTTTGAATATCATGAAATATATGTGAGATTTTGACTTATATATTCATTGTGTTGTTCCCTATTGAGCTAGGATGTAGCTCACCTTTTAGACTATACGTCGCAGGTCCATTGTTAGCAGCGGCCGAGGCTTCGGGAGACGTAGATCCGGGTGATTCGGATTACGTGCCTGGGGACGAGTTGGAGCCTCCTCCCGAGGACTTCTTCTAGGAGACTCCGCTGAGTACTTTGAGAGAGAGTTTTTGTGAGCATATTGGTACGACTTGATATGTCAAGCCTTTATTTTGGATAATCAATGTAATTCTACTTCGAATATTCTTTTTGGCGAACCATCTGGGGTGACCTGGTTTTGTCACCGATGGTTCGGGCCTGTTCTTGTGTCCATACATTGGTATGGAATGAGAACTGCTTTTTCTCTCTTTCATTTAGAGGATAATATATTATTAATGTTACAGCTCGGATTTCGGCACCCCGAAACCCGTGCCATCAGCACGATCATCTTGACCGTGCCCCTTTACTAAGCACGGAACACTGGTATATCAAGCATGCAATAGAATAATAAACGAAATTTCGGAATTTAAATCTATACTAAGCAACTCCCCAAAAGACAGTTCTACCCTCATGCCTCTGCATGAATGGAGAACCGATTCGAACCATCGATGGTAGCAATCATCACGGATGGTTCGTCCCAAAAGAATAATTCCAACTCCTTATATACATGGTTTAAACAAAATCAAAGCTTGACATACCAAGCCGTACAAAACTCTCTCAAAAAGCCCTCAAAGTGGCACAACGGAGTCCTCTAGAAGAAGTCCTCAGGAGGTGGCTCCAACTCTTCGCCGGCCGCAAGGTCCGACTCACCGGGGTCAGCGTCTCCTGAAGCCTCGGCAGCTGCTAGTAGTGGACCTGCGACGTATAGTCTATAGGGTGAGCTACATCCTAGCTCAATAGGGAACAAACACAGTTGAACATATAAATTATGACTCACATATATTCCATGATATGCCATGCATGATGTGTCTATGCAATTTTTGATGAAACAATTAAAAAGCATTTCGTTTTACTGTTGATTACATATGTTTTCATTTACTCATGAATGATGCTGAAAAGGCCTAAAGCAAAACTTAAACTTTCAACTTAAGTAATCCCCGAGCAATATAGCATCGAGCCCCGATGAGATACCCATCATCGTCATCTATATAGACAGTTTTAACCGTATTCCCTGGGAATACAAATAGTACCCAAGCCCCTTTCCCCTGGGGATTGGTGGCGGGGTTTCACTTGTATCAATCAACACCCCTGGGGTGTGCTTACTATGTACGGATAAGCCTTCGCACTGGCCTACGGTTTCGCCGCCGTATCGGTCACGGATATCCTGCCGTGTCAGTCGTGGATATCCCGCCACGTCGGTGGGGTACCCTATCAAACCTCAAATAACAAAAGTATCGGTGCCTTACATATAGTTATTCACCGTGTAAATGTGCTATCTTATATCAGTTAGGCCCTATCAAACATGATTCAATCCTTGGATACATCCCTGGGATGTATCAATTTACTTGCATCACACCTGATGCTCTTATCTCTTTACTTCTTCATCCCCTGGGGATGGCTCATTATGATTACTCTTATGAATGTCATACACACACACTTTTCACAAATTCTTAAGGAATAACAATTGAATTGAATTCTATATCACTACATACATGCTCTTGTAAAATAAGGTACATGTTCAAGGTGTTCCCTACCTAAAGTCTTCATTCGATCAATGCATCAAGGTCCCACGTGGCTCCTTGTGCACTAGTCCACACGTACCACCTATGGTACCACATAACAGGTGAAACACATCACAAGGGATGCAATAAAGAAGGTATAAGACCCTCCAAGAATCTTAAAGTCAAACCCAAAAGTCAACATAATTTATCTCAGTCGATTAATCGAATTCCAAAATCGATTAATCGAATCTGATTCGATTAATCGATTTCCAAAATCGATTAATCGAAGGTCAATATCGATTAATCGAAGTAATTTCGATTAATCGAAATTCTCTGTTTCGCAAAGTCGATTCTCAGTTCGAACAGTCGAGCTTTCATTCGATTAATCGAATCCAATTTCGATTAATCGAAATTCTCCTTTTCGCAAAGTCGATCCTCAGTTCGAACAGTCGAGTTTTCATTCGATTAATCGAATCCAATTTCGATTAATCGAAATTCTCCTTTTCGCAAAGTCGATCCTCAGTTCGAACAGTCGAGTTTTCATTCGATTAATCGAATCCAATTTCGATTAATCGAAATTCTTCTTCATGAAAGTCGACCCTCGGGTTCAACGATCGAGTTTCACAAGTTGATTAATCGATCCCAAATCGATTAATCAAAAACTAAAATCGATTAATCGAAATCCCATTTCGATTAGTCGATTTTTCCTCAAGTCATTTCCTCCAACCCCTGGGGTCCACTGGAGGTTCCCAGTCGATTAATCGATCCCCAAATCGATTAATCGAAATCCAAAGTCGATTAATCAAAATCAAATTCGATTAATCGAAATCGGGGTCCTCTGACCTTTCAACTTCCTGGCCAATTTCGATTAATCAAAACCCAATTTCGATTAATCGAAATTGTCAGATTCAGCCCCTTTCGAGCTGTTCTTCCCAATCTTCTTCCATACTTTTTCCTCTATTTTTCTAAGCCATTATCCTATGATTTTAACCCACATCCAACCACAACTTAACCCCTATAATCTATGCATTTTATTTACAAAAATTTTACCTTGAATAGATCTCAAGTTGATTTCAATCCAGTGGTTGGAAGGCTAGGGTTCCAGCTTTGCTTTTAGCGGATCCCTCGCGTCGAATCCGGCGTTTATTGGTCGAATCTCCCTTCCTCAACTAGCATTCACTCCTTGCATTAATCACTCTCTTTACTCTCTCTCTCTTCTTTACTCCTCTCCTTCAACAACCAAACTCTTGATTTTAGGGCTATTAAACCCTTTTATCTATCTCCCTCTTTGTGTGTTGAGCACATACACCGTTGTAGGTGTAAGTGACTTCTCATTTACGTCACACATCACATAATCACTCAAACCATCACATCTCGTCCGTTCATCACATTGTATGCTAACTATTTGACTCTCATTTGGTCAAACCTATGACCGATCGGGCACGGATCCCGAGGTCATAGTTTAGTGTGATTTTTCAGGCTATTACAATTAATGCATGTTTTTCTTTCAGTTTATATACCTTACTTATTTAGTTTTGACTTGTTATACCAATGTTCCGTATATAGTTTTGGGGCACAGTCTGGAGGATCGTGTTGATGGCATGGGTTTTGAGGTGCCGAAATCCGGGCTGTCACTGTTGGTATCAAAGCTATTTTCTTTTTAAAATTCTGACAATCATTATTTTGTCAGAGCATAGGGACTTCTGCTAACGAAACCTTAATTTCACGTGCAGACCGTTATGTTGCCTAAAGGAAGGGGCCTACCAGGGGAGGTCATCATAGAAATTTGCATAGTTGAGATGATCTCATCTCGGATACCAATAGAGTACCTTTGAGACATGGAGGTGCTTCAGGTAGTGGCAATCAAGAGGGCCACGGACAGGGAGAGAACCACGATCAAGATCATCAGGATCAAGATCAAAGAGAACAAGAGAGGTTAGAGAACGAAACGAAGATAGAGAGGAGCATCAGAGGATGATGCACACCATGGAGACCATGGCGACTGCTATGGCTCAACAGGCAGCATCCTTGGCAACTCATATTGCCCATGAGTAGCATCAGCCACCGACACCTGCAGTGGCTCCGACACCGCTACTGTCTTCTACTTTTACTGAGTTTAGGAGGATGATACCTCCTAGCTTTTCGGGACAGGCAGAGCCCATGGCAGCCGAGAACTGGCTGAGTGAGATGGAGAAGGTGTTTAGTATGCTCACTTGTACGGATGACGAGAGCGTCCGTTGGGCAGCCTATATGTTGGATGGAGAGGCTGGGCCTTGGTGGAAGTCTGTTTCACGGGATAGGCCTCAGGAGACTCCAAATTTGCCATGGACTTGGGATAAGTTCGTGGAGGAATTCAATAAATAGTACTTCCCAGAAGTGGTGAGGAACCAAATGGAGATTCAATTTCTACAGCTTGTTCAAGGGAAGATGACTGTTAGGGAGTATGGAGTGGAGTTCATGCGACTCGCTCGCTGTACGTCATCACGGAGATGATGAAAGCAAAGAGGTTTCAACAAGGGTTGAGACCGGACGTGAGGGGAGGAGTAGCACCATTCTAGATGAGGGCATATGGAGAGGTCATGAGCAAGGCCTTGGTGGTAGAGGAAGAAAATAATAACAAGTACCGCCAGAGGGAGCAACAAGGAAGGTGGAATACAGACCAAAGTAGAACAGGGAACTACAAGCCGGTGAACAAAAAGCCGAGATTCGTAGTAGGCAACCAGAGACCACAATTCCAGGGAGGTTATGGGAGACCGGCGCAGCAGACCAACCAGCATAAATTTTCGTTGCTTGCGTCGGGGAGGCCGATGAGATATGAGAGCCCTGCTATCACTACCGGAGCGACAGTTACACAGAGATTCTCGTGAGCAGCTTCTTCCACAACTCGTGAGACTTGTACCAAGTGTGGCAAGTCTCGTAGAACGGCTGACTGTAGGCAGGGTACTCGAGGTTGTTTTTGATGTGGCAAGGTGGGCCACCTGATCAAGGATTGCCCTGAGGTGAACAAAGGGAAGACGGCTTCAGCTCCTATGCCACGACCTATATAAGCAAGGAAGCCGATCGTCCAAGGGAGAGCCTACACAGTCACAACTCAAGAGGCTCAGAATTTAAATGACGTGATTCAAGGTGAGTTTTCTTTTAAATAAATAATTTCAATTCTTGAAAATTTTTAGAAAGAGAAGGTGCATCCATATAGAAAATATAAGAGAACTTGCATGTAATAAATTATAGTATGATGATAGACATTATATATATGTGTATGTATGATTAGGTACATTACAAATTTATAAGAAGGGAAGCGACGTGACATATGATTGATTTTAAGGTTAACCCTTGCAAGTGCACAAGATCTACTGTAGCACGGTAAGAACAGGGGTGTCGAACCCACTGGGAAATGTAAAATTTATCTAATTCTTTCAGAGACTTTAAAACACCCAAGGAAGTACCAAGGGAGAAATTTAATTTACCACACAAGTATCACACGATTTTCAATGCAATAAAAGAAAACTAATCAATTTAAGCCGGAATAAATTATGATAAAAAAGAAAAATGATAGTTTATGAATTGATCAAGGAGTTAGCTAACCATCGATTCGTAACTTTTCTACCATTCAATTTCATAAATTCATCTTAAGTCAAAACACCATCATTTATTAGGAAAATAAATGAATCGAGAAGAACGCGACTATGGATCCAGCATATCCTATCTAAAAACTATGACTCAGCTTATCATTACGGTATGAGTCATGTAAAAAGGATAGCCTATCTCAAAATCCTAAGTCATGACAATGATAAATCAATCATTTTGCAGTCTAGATCGGCCTGCAGGAACAGATCTAGATGGAGTGCTTCTTTTACGGTTGTTGATAACCACGATCAATGACTGTAAACGAAGACTCAATAATATTCAATCACGCACACACTTATAACAGAGTGATTCAATGACAAAACCATGAAATTGTAGAAATAATAATAAAACAGTTATTTATCTCCGGTTTGCTTCCTCCTTGAGCAATGACTTTAGTCGCTCATCCTCGGTGTACAAACCCGTTGTAGATATGAAAATATTATTTTAATAATTTTCTTTTATTTATCACAAAATCTCCTTACAATGCTTTTTTTCCTAGGTACAATCTATGCTCTCACAATTATAAAAGAGAATTAAGAACCCTAATACAATCTACTGAGAGGAAGAAGAACCCTCTAAGCCCCAAAAAATAATCTCTCCACAATATTCTTCAAAAGTGATTCCCCCTCCCTCCTTTTAGAGCAAAGCCATAGCTTTCTTTTTATAGGGTCGAGCAAACCCTATCCCTAATAGCCTCAAGTAATTGAGAGTTAACTCTCAATCGATTGACTTTTGATTCGGAGTAAGTGGGGGCAAACTTGTCTTCTCCTGTCAATCGATTGACATTCATGTGTCAATCGATTGACACATAGGGGTAGACTCTTCATTCTCTTAGTGGATGTTGAGCTGCTTCACGAATTTCGATGCTTCTTTTGACCTTTTCATCCATAGCCCTTGTGTAGTCTTTAATTACCTTCTTTTATGCTCTTTATCGATCCAACTGTCAGAAACACCTGTAATCATTAAAACCTCACAACAACCATCAGATGCTTTCATCGGACAGCTAAGTGTAGGGATTAAGGTGCGAAATATAGTCACATTTCAGTATCGATCAACATATGAAGCTTGAGTATTGATAGACCCGGGATCTACCCACTCATTTGTTACCCCTTGCTTCACAAAGAGGATGAAAGTCAACCCAGAGGAGTTATACTTTGTTTTAACCGTGACTGTTCCTACTAGGAAATTGGTTGATACCGAAAAGGGTTGCAACTCTGTGATCGTGAGAGTCATGGATGGAGACGTCTTTGAACTATCGACGAACCTAATTCTGTTGGACATGTAAGGATTCGACGTGATCCTTGGCATGGATTAGCTGTTGACTCACTGTGCAACGGTAGATTGTAAGAATAAGGTCGTCATCTTCAGACCCAACACGAGGAGATCATTTCGATTTCGAGGAGAGAGGTCGTTGCATATGTCACTTATCTCGGCAGTCCGGGCCGTGCGATTGATCAGAAAAGGGTGTAGTGGATACTTGGCATTTTTGAAGGAGCATAAAGATGAGAAGAATGTTATCTCTGAGATAGCAGTTGTGCGAGACTTCGCTGATATATTTCTGGAGAAATTACCCGGATCACCTCCAGAGAGAGAAGTAGAATTCGCCATCGACTTAGCACCAGGAATGGAGCCTGTGTCTAAAGCACCATATAGAATGGCTCCTGCTGAGTTGAAGGAGTTGAATGAGCAATTGCAAGAGTTAATGGACAAGGGGTTTGTTAGACCGAGCGTGTCTCCATGGGGAGCACCGGTCTTGTTTGTAAAGAAGAAAGATGGGTCAATGCGTCTGTGCATTGACTATCGGCAATTGAACAAACTTACCATTAAGAATCGATACCCTTTGCCTAGGATAGATGACCTATTTGATCAACTGTAAGGAGCAAGGTATTTCTCCAAGATCGATCTGAGATCTGGATACCATCAGTTAAGAGTCAAGGTAGAGGATATTCAGAAGACTGCATTCAGGACTCGGTACGGACACTATGAATTTCTAGTGATGCCGTTTGGGTTGACAAATTCCTCAGCGTCATTCATAGATCTGATGAATAGGGTATTTAAACCACACCTAGACTCTTGTGTCGTAGTGTTTATTGACGACATCCTGATCTATTCAAAATCAGAAGAAGAGCATGAGGAGCACTTGAAAATAGCCCTACAAACTCTACGTGAACACTAATTGTACGCCAAGCTCAGCAAGTGCAAGTTTTGGTTAGAAGAAGTTAGCTTTGGGGACATGTTGTCTCAAAGCATGGTGTCACTATAGATCCAGCAAAAATTGAAGCAGTGGTGAATTGGGAGCAACCAAAGACCGTGACCAACATCCGTAGTTTCCTTGGATTAGCGGGTTACTATCGAAGTTTTGTTGAAGGTTTTTCAAAGATATCAGGACCACTCACGAGACTTACACGGAAAGATGCAAGGTTCGAATGGAGTGAGGCATGTGAGAAGAGTTTTTAAGAACTCAAGAAGAGACTCACTTCAGCTCCAGTACTTGCAATTCTTTCAGGCAGTGGAGGGTTCGCAGTATACAGTGATGCTTCGTATAGTGGTTTGGGCTATGTGCTTAATCAACACAGAAAGGTGATAGCTTACGAGTCAAGACAGTTGAAAGAGCATGAGAAGAATTACCCGACACATGACCTGGAATTAGTAGCGGTCATTTTTGCGCTAAATATTTGGCGACATTACTTGTACGGTGAGACTTTTGAGATTTTCATCGACCACAAGAGCCTCAGATATCTGTTTACACAGAAGGAACTAAATATGAGGCAACGCAGATGGATGGAGTTTCTCAAGGACTATGACTGTTCTATGCAGTACCATCTAGGCAAGGCTAATGTAGTAGCCGGCGCCTTGAGTCGGAAGGGTTAAGCTCAATTGGCCAGTTTGATTTTGGGTATGCACAGATGAAAATTGTTTGAGGATATGGCACTGTATGATGCGAATATTGAGTCGAAAGCTACAGGAGCCTTTTTGGCTAACATATCACTGAGACCAGTGATATTTGAGCATATCCACGAGCTACAGATGAAAGACCCAACGCTAACCAAAATTCATCAAGATGTAACTGAAGGCATCGGATCTGAATTTCAGTCAAGGAGGATGGTTCCTTATTGTTCAAGGGCCGTCTTTGCATTCTGAACAATGCCGACCTACGATGAACTATCCTTGATGAGGCACACAAGTCAAGCTATGCTATCCACTCGGGAAGCATGAAGATGTATCAAGATCTGAAAAAGAATTACTGGTGGAGCGGTTTGAAGCAAGACGTGACAGAGTACGTGTCGCGGTGTTTGACGTGCCAACAAGTGAAGATCGATCATAGACACCCCGTAGGGTTATTGCAGCCTCTACCTATACCGAAATGGAAGTGGGAATCGATCTCTATGGACTTCATCGTTGGGCTACCACGTACTGCAAAGAGGTACAATGACATTTGAGTGGTAGTCGATTGATTGACAAAGTCAACGCACTTCTTGCCATACAACACGATGTACACAGCAGGAAGACTTGCAGATCTATACATGAAGGAGATTGTCCGTTTGCATGGGATCCCGAGTATCATGGTTTCTGACTGTGACCCATTATATGCATCAAAGTTTTGGAAGACATTTCAAGAAGGAATGGGAACGCAACTAGATTTCCATTCAGCATTCCATCCACAAACCGATGGTCAGATAGAGAGGGTTAATCAGATCATCGAAGACATGCCTAGGGCGTGTATGTTAGAGTTGCAAGGATCATGGGATCAATACCTACCGTTGATTGAGTTTGCATACAACAACTTTTAGACGAGCATTGGGATGGCACCATATGAAGCTCTTTATGGATGGCGATGTAGATCGCCCATCAATTGGGAGGAAACCGGTGAGAAATTCGTTTTGGGACCCGAGATACTTGAAGATAATGCCACCTATGTTCGGATGATAATAGCCAAACTCAAAGCGGCTCAGAGCAGACAGAAAAGCTACGCTGATATCAAGCGGACGAGTGTAGACTTTAAGGTGGGTGAACACGTATTCGTGAAAGTCTCGCCTATGAAGGGCGTGATGAGGTTTGGAAAGAGAGAAAATGTAATATCCTGAAAAATCATGTTAAACAGTGACCTCGGGATCCGTGCCCGATTGGTCACAGGTTTAACCAATTAGGAGTTCAATAGTTAGCATAGAGTGTAATGAACAGATGAGATGTGATAGTTTGACTGACTATGTGGTGTGTGATGTAAATGCGAAGTCACATACACCTATCGCGGTGCATGTGCTCAACACACAAGTGAGAGGAGAGATAAAAGGGTTTAATAACCCAAAATCTGTATTTTAGGTTGTTGAGAAAGAAGTAAAGAAGAGAGAGAGAGGAGTAAAGAGGGTTGAACAAGGAGTTATTGTGAGTGATTGGAAGGGGAATTCAAGTATTAAAGAGACCGATTCAACGCAAAGGATCCGTTCAAGCCAAAGCTGGAACCCTAGCCTTTCCAACCACTTGATTTAAATCAATTTGAGATTGATTGAAGGTAAAATTCTTATAGTTTAAATGCATAGATTAAAAGGATAGATTGTGGTTAGATTCTAAGCCTTTATCCTTAGAAAAATAAAGGAAAAAGAAAGGGAAAAAAAAGATTAGGAAGAACAGCCAAAAGAGGGCTGAATCTGGCCATTTCGATTAATCGAAATTGAGTTTCGATTAATCGATTCTGGCCAAGAAGTTGAAAAGTCAGAGGACCCCGATCTCGATTAATCGAATTGATTTTCGATTAATCGACTTTGAATTTCGATTAATCGAATTGGGTATCGATTAATCGACTGGGAACCTACAGTGAACTCCAGTGGAGAAAAGAAAAGAGCTTGGAGAAATCAACTAATCGAAATGAGAGTTCGATTAATCGATTTAGAATTTCGATTAATCGATTTTGGAAACTCGATTACTCGAATTGAGAATCGACTTGATAGAATAGAGGAATTCGACTAATCGAATGGGAATTCGATTAATCGAATGGGAATCTCGATTAATCGATTTGAGAATCGATTAATCGATATTGAATTTCGATTAATCGATTTTGGAGCTCGATCAATCGACTGTGCCAGTTTATGTTGACTTTTGAGTTTGACTTTAAGATTCTTGGAGGGTCTTGGACCTTCTTTATTACATCTTTAGTGATGTGTTTCACACGTTATGTGGTACCATAGGTGGTACGTGTGAGCTTGGGCACAAGGAACCACGTGGGACCTTGATGCATGATCAGACAGAGACTTGAGGTAGGGAACACCTTGAACATGTACTTTATTTTGCAAGAGCATGTATGTAGTGATATAGAATTCAATTCAAAATGTTTTTATTGTTTAAGAGTTTGTGAAAAGTGTGTGTGCGTGACATCAATAAGAGTAATTGTAACAAGCCATCCCCAGGGGATGAGGAAGTAAAGAGATAAGAGCATCAGGTGTAATGCAAGTGAATGGATACATCCCAGGGATGTATTCAAGATTGAATCATGTTTGATAGGGCCTAACTGATATAAGATAGCACAATTACACGGTAAATAACTATATGTAAAGCACCTGATACTTTTATTATTTAAGGTTTGATAGGGTACCCCATCGACGTGGCGAGATATCCACGACTGACACGGTAGGATATCCGTGATCGTCTGGTGTTGTGAAACCGTAGGCTTGAGACAAGTGAAACCCCGCCACCAATCCCCAGGGGAAAGGGGCTTGGGTACTATTTGTATTCCCAAGGAATACTTTTAAAACTGTCTATATAGATGACGATGATGGGTATCTCATCGGGGCTTGATGCTATATTGCTCGGGGATTACTTAAGTTGAAAGTTTAAGTTTTGCTTTAGGCCTTTCCAGCATCATTCATAAATAAGTAAAAGACATGAGTAAACTACCAGTAAAACGTGATGCTTTTCAACTGTTTTTCATCAGTAACTGCATAGACACATCATGCATGACATATCATGAAATATATGTGAGTGATAATTTATATGTTCAACTGTGTTCTGTTCCCTATTGAGCTAGGATGTAGCTCACCCTATGGACTATACGTCGCAGGTCCACTACTTGCAGCTGCCGAGGCTTCAGGAGACGCTGACCCCGGTGACTCGGACCTAGCACCTGGTGACGAGTTGGAGCCACCTCTTGAGGATTTCTTCTAGAGGACTTCGTTGTGCAGCTTTGAGAGTTTTTGAGAGATTTTTGTACGGCTTGGTATGTCAAGCCTTGTTTTGATTAAACAATGTATATAAATAGATTTGGGATAATTCTTCTGGGCGAACCATTTGGGATGATTAGCGATCATCGATGGTTTGGATCGGTTCTCCGTTCATGTAGAGGCATGAGGGTAGAACTGTGTTTTGAGAAATGCTTATATAGTAAATTAATTCTGCAGCTTCATTTACTATTTCAATTCAATTCATTGCTTGATATGCCAATGTTCCATACATAGCTAAGGGGCACGGTCAAGATGATCGTGCTGATGGCACGGGTTTCGGGGTGCCAAAATCCGGGCTGTCGCAGTTGGTATCAGAGCTATTTGTTTGAGCAATTCTGACAATCACTCTTTTTGTCAGAACATAGGGACTTCTGCTAATGAAACTTTAGTTTCAAATGCAGCCGCAAATGTCATCTAGAGGAAGAGGCCGACCGAGGGGAGGCCAACAGAGGAGTCTGCGTAGTGGAGATGATTACATCTCTCCTACCAATAGAGTGCCTTTAGGGGGTACCGAGGCCCCAGGGGGCAGTAGTAGTAGATAGCATGATGATGAGGATCGAGATCGTCAGGATCAAGATCAAAGAGAATAGAAAAGAGTTAGAGAAAGACAAGAGGATGGAGAGGAGCGACAAAGGATGATGCATACCATGGAGACCATGGCAGCTGCCATGGCACAACAAGCCGCATCCTTTACAGCTCATGCAGCTAGAGAACAGCAGTCACCTACACCACCTGTAGGGCCCATCCTTCTTGAGTTTAGGAGGATGAGACCTCCTTCACTTTCTGGGCAGGCAGACACGATGGCAGCTGAAAATTGGTTGATGGAAATGGAGGTCTTTAGCGTGCTGACATGCACGGAAGATGAGAGTGTGAGATGGGCAGCCTACATGCTGGACGGGGAGGCTGGGCCTTGGTGGAAGTCCGTGATACGGACTAGGGCTCAGGAGACCCCGGAGTTACCCTGGACTTGGGAGGAGTTTGTTGAGGAGTTTAACAAACAATATTTTCCGGAAGTAGTAAGAAATCAACTTGAGATACAATTTCTACAATTAGTGCAAGGGAGAATGACAGTGAGAGAATATGGGGTGGAGTTTCTACGACTTGCCCGTTTTGCTCCGGATTACGTCGCTACCGATGTGATGAAGTCCAAGAGGTTTCAACAAGGCTTGAAGTCTGAGGTTAGGGGAGGCGTAGCTCTATTTCAGCTGAGGACCTATGAAGAGGTCATGAGCAAGGCATTGGTTGTGGAAGAAGAAAATACAAATAGATATAGACAGAGAGAGCAACAGAGAGGAGGAAATGATCAAGGAAGATCGGGGAACTACAAACCGGTGAATAAAAAGCCGAGGTTCGTGGCCCAAAATCAGAGACCACAGTTCCAAGGGGGTTTCGGAAGGCCGGCGCAATAGCAACACCATCAGAGGTTTCCGCTACTTGCGTCGGGGAGACCTTTACGCTATGAGAGCCCTGCCATGTCTACTGGCGCCACTATCACACAGGGTTCTCGTACCGTTTCTTCCGCGCCTCGAGAGACTTGTGCAAAGTGTGGCAAGCCTCATAGAACGATGGATTGCAGAGCAGGGACTAGGGGTTGTTTCCGATGTGGCAAGGTGGGCCACTTGATCAAGGATTGCCCCGAGACGGATAAAGGAAAGACGGCTTCGGTTGCAGCACCACGACCCATTCAAGCACGGAAGCCGGTCGTTCATGGGAGAGCCTATGCAGTCACTGCTCAGGAAGCAGGGAGCGTGCATGACGTCATCCAAGGTAAGACTCTTTTAAATTAAAGAAATTTCCATTTCGTTAAAATTTTAAATAGAGAAGGTGCATTCACTAGGAATAGTGTAGTTTCTTTTGCTAAACACTAAATTTATAATTGAACTAGGGGTGTAAATTGATGTGTAAACTATTGTATGTATGTATGTACACTATAGGTACTTTAACTATATATGAGAAGGGATGCTTTGTTGGATATGACGCTAGAGTGTTGATAGACCCAGGGTATACCCACTCATTCGTCACTCCACGTTTTGCCAAGAGGATGAAGATTGTTCCAGAGGTGTTGGACTTCGTCCTATCTGTGTCTATTCCGACTGGAGAGTTAGTGGACACAGAGTTAGCTTGCAAATCCGTCATTGTAGCAGTTCGAGACCTAGAGGTGCATGAGTTGGAAACAAAGTTGATACTGCTGGACATGCAAGGGTTTGATGTGATCCTTGGCATGGACTGGCTAGCGCAGCACTGTGCAACAGTCGATTGCAAGAATAATGTCGTCATTTTCAGACCCAATACAAGAAGATCATTTCAGTTTTAAGGAGTGAGGTCGTCATCTATGCCACTGATCTCAGCAGTAAGGGCCGAGAAAATGATCAGAAAGGGTTGCAGTGGATACTTGGCTTTCTTAAAAGAGGACAAGGAAGAAAAGAACATCATCTCTGAGATAGCAGTTGTGCGAGACTTCGCCGACGTGTTTCCAGAAGAATTGCCTGGATTACCTCCAGAGAGAGAAGTGAAATATGCCATTGACTTAGCACCGGGAACGGAGCCTATTTCGAAAGTGCCATATAGAATGGCTCCTGCTGAGTTGAAGGAATTGAAAGAACAACTACAAGAGCTTATGGACAAGGGGTTTGTCAGACCGAGCGTGTCTCCATGGGGAGCACCGGTCTTATTTGTCAAGAAGAAAGATGGGTCAATGCGGCTATGCATTGACTATCGACAATTGAACAAACTCAATGTGAAGAACCGCTACCCTTTGCCTAGAATTGACGATTTGTTCGATCAACTGCAAGGAGCAAAGTATTTTTCCAAGATCGATCTGAGATCTGGATACCATCAGTTACGAGTCAAGGCAGAGGACATCCAGAAGACAGCTTTCAGGACACGGTATGGACACTATGAATTCCTTGTGATGCCGTTTGGGTTGACGAATGCTCCGGCGTCGTTTATGGATCTGATGAATCGATTATTTAAACCACACTTGGACTCCTGCGTCGTAGTGTTCGTTGATGATATCTTGATATACTCCAAATCCAAGATGGAGCACGAAGAACATTTGAGGATTGCTCTACAGACACTACATGAACACCAATTGTACGCCAAACTCAGCAAATGTGAGTTTTGGTTGGAAGAGGTTAGCTTTTTGGGAAATGTTGTCTCAAAGCATGGTGTCACTGTAGATCCAGCAAAGATAGAAGCAGTGGTTAAATGGGAGCAACTAAAGACAGTGACCGATGTTTGAAGTTTTCTGGGCTTAGCAGGCTATTATCGACGTTTCGTCGAGGGGTTTTCAAAGATATCGGGACCTCTCACGAAGCTGACACGCAAAGATTCAAGATTTGAGTGGAGTGAAGCATGCGAGAAGAGCTTTCAAGAACTCAAAACGAGACTCACTTCGGCTCCAGTGCTAGCGATTCCTTCAGGCAATGGAGGATACGCAGTGTACAGTGATGCATCATACAATGGTTTAGGTTGTGTGCTCAACCAACACAAGAAAGTGATAGCTTACGGATCAAGACAGCTGAAAGAACACGAGAAAAATTATCCGACTCATGACTTGGAGCTAGCAGCAGTCATTTTTGCGCTGAAGATTTGGAGGCATTACTTGTATGGTGAGACGTTTGAAATTTTCACCGATCATAAGTGCCTCAGATACCTGTTTACACAGAAAGAGCTCAACATGAGACAACGCAGATGGATGGAGTTCCTCAAGGATTATGATTGTTCTATACAGTACCATCCAGGCAAGGTGAACGTAGTAGCCGATGCCTTGATTCGGAAGGGTTCAGCTTAGTTAGCTTGTTTGATTTTGGGTATGCATCGGTGGAAATTATTGGAAGACCTGGCACTTTACGATGCGAACATTGAGTCGAAAGCTACAGGATCCTTTTTGGCTAACATATCAGTGAAGCCAGTAATATTTGAGCATATCCACGATCTACAGATGAAAGATCCAACATTAACAAAGATTCATCAAAACGTGATTGAGGACATCAGGCCGGACTTCTCAGTAAAAGAAGATGGTTCTTTATTGTTCAAGGGCCGTCTCGGCATTCCGGACAATGCCAATCTAAGACGAACAATTCTTGATGAAGCCCATAAGTTAAATTATGCTATCCACCCTGGTAGCACCAAAATGTACCAAGACTTGAAAAAAAACTACTGGTGGAGAGGTTTGAAGCAAGACGTGGCCGAGTACGTGTCACGGTGTTTGACTTGTCAGCAGGTGAAGGTTGATCATAGACATCCGGCTGGACTATTACAGCCTTTACCAATACCAGAATGGAAGTGGGAATCGATCTCGATGGATTTCATTGTTGGATTGCCGCGTAATGCCAAGAGACACAATGCCATTTGGGTCGTCGTAGATCGATTGACCAAATCAGCACACTTTTTGTCGTACAATACTATGTATATGACAGGAAGACTGGCAGACTTATACATGAAGGAGATTGTAAGACTACACGGGATTCCAAGCAGCATAGTTTCAGATCGTGATCCACTATATACGTCCAAGTTTTGAAAGAAATTTCAAGAAAAAATGGGAACGCGATTAGATTTTAGTTCAGCTTTTTCATCCTCAAACTGATGGGCAGACAGACGAGTGAATCAAGTAATAGAAGACATGCTCAGAGCGTGCACGCTAGATATGCAAGGATACTGGGATGAGTATCTACCGTTGATCGAATTCGTATACAACAACAGTTTTCAAACGAGCATTGGCATGGCACCGTATGATGCTCTGTATGGACGACAATGCAAATCACCCCTCAATTGGGAAGAAACAGGTGAGAAATTTATTTTAGGGCCAAAACTACTTGAAGACAACGCCACCGTCTTTCGAATAATCAGAGAAAGGCTGAAGTCAGCACAGAGTAGACAGAAAAGTTACGCCGACATCAAGCGGACTAGTGTCGACTATAAAGTGGGTGAACACGTGTTTGTGAAAGTGTCGCCTATGAAAGGTGTAATGAGATTTGGCAAGAGAGGGAAGCTAAGTCCCCGTTATGTTGGACCATTTGAAATTTTGGGACGCGTAGGTGAAGTTGCGTATCGCATTGGCTTACTGATCTATGTCGAAATATGACTATATTTCGCACCCTAAATACTAACATTTAGCTATCCGATGAAGGCATTCTAACGGCTGCTGTATAGTTTTAGTGGTTTCAGGTGTTACGGACCGTGGGATATTGAAAGAGCTTAAGTGAATAAAATTAAGGGACTATATGAACTTTGGACCATGGAGCCAGCGGAAGCACTGAAATCCGTGAAAAAGACTGATTGGTCTAGCCACAGTTTCGAGAGTTAAATATGTCACATGCCCATTTCAATCGATTGAGATTTGAAACTCAATCGATTGAGTTTAAAAAGTTGCCCAAAAATCAATAGATTGATTTCCAAAAATCAATAGATTGATTTCCAAAATCAATAGATTGAATTTGGAATTCAATAGATTGATTTCCAAAATCAATAGATTGAATTTGGAATTCAATAGATTGATTTTCGAAAATCAATCGATTGAATTCCTTAAATTCAATAGATTGATTTTGGGAATGCAAATGAGCCTCCAAAATTCGAATTTTGAATTCAATCGATTGAATTCAAAATTCAATCGATTGATTTCAAAATTCAATCTATTGATTCGGATATGGAATAATTTTAGCCCGGGCCCTATTTAAACAACAGGATGTTTAGGGTTCAAGGGGGACTTTTGCTCGGTAGATTTTCTTAGGGCCTTTAGCAATTTTTTCTTTGTTATTTTTTAGTTTTGTATTTAGATAAAAAGCTGTGTAAGGTTGTGATCTTCTCCAAAAAGATCAAGCGGTTGATAAATAAAAGAGCAATTTTTGTGATGGCTTTCGATTTACATTGTGCGTGTGGATCAAGGATGAGCGGCTAAACCCCTCGTTCAAGGAGGAAGCGACCCCTAGATGAGTAACTAACTTACTTTTAAGCTTACAATTTCTTGTTAGAATTATTGAATCGTACGGCTTTTAGTGTGTGCTTCATTGTGTTATCATCGAATACTCGTTTATAGCGACCGTGTGTGATCGGCGACAATAAATGAATTATTCCACCTAGATCGATCTTGTAGATCGATATAGGATGCCGTCTGATTGATTCTTATGGTTGTGATTTGAATTTGAGATCGCTATGCCTTCGCATGATGCATGCCGTGATTGGATGCGTCATAGTGTTGGATAGGGTATGCGAATCAATAATTGCATTTTCATCGATTCGTTTTTCTTGTAGTTAAATGATGGTATAATGATTTAACATGAAATTGTGGTTGATTGTAGAAAAGTTATAAAACTAGGGTTAGCAACTCCTTGATCATTTCATCATTGTTAATTTCTTAATGATAGTTCATCCGTGCATAGCTTGATTTAGTTCTTTTGATTATTGCATTGTGTAGTGGTAAATCTTGACAATGAAATCTCTCACCCTTGGTACTTCCTTGGGTCTTTAAAATCTCTTTAAAATTAATCTAATTTTGCGCTTCCCTGTGGGTTCGACACCCTTAATTTCGCCGTGCTACAATCGAACTTGTGCACTTGCAAGGGTACACTTTAAAACCGATCAAGTTTTTGGCGCGCGTGGATTCGAATTTAAAATTTTATTATTTTTTTAAGGAGATTTTATTACAGTTGCCGATCAACCGATTGATTTTTCATATTCAATCGATTGACTGAGAAGCGGAGATTGCATCTCATTAAATTCTTTATTGATAATCAATCGATTGATTTATAAAAATCAATCGATCGATTTTCAACTGTGCACATTTCCCTGTTTCATTTTTTTTTTATTAAAAAAAAAAAAAAATTAAAAAAAATAAAAACCCAATTTTTTCTGTTCCGAGTTGATTGCAAAATTTCTAGTGGAAATATAAAATACATCACTGTTTGTTAGTCAATCGATTGACTTCTCAATTTCAATCGATTATTTGTGCTATCGATCGATTTTTGCATTTGAATGTCCTATCAATTAATTGAATTTATAAGTTCAATCGATTGAGTACTTTTGTCTCAATCGATTGAAATTATTGTTGTTCCCATTCTCAATCGATTGAATTGATATATTCAATCCATTGATTTCGAATTCAATCTATTGATTTTGGGAGTTCAATCGATTGAATTTATAAATTCAATCTATTGAATTTGAATTCAATCTATTGAATTGATAAAATCAATCTATTGATTTTAGGAATTCAATCTATTGAATTATTTGATTTTTTTTCCCACTCTGTTTCAATCGATTGATTGTAAAAAATAAAAAAAATAAAAAAAAATCAATCGATTAATTAGGCTGGCATTTGAGTCTATTTTGTTTTGGTTCATTGGTGTATGAGCTTTGCGATCTCATCGCCCAACTCTTCAACCGTTGGATTGAGAAATCGGCGAGCTTGTAAAACAAATCGAAAGAGCAATCAGATTCTGCGTAATAACTCCGAAGTTATGGCCGATCAGAGACAAAGAGAAGGAGAAAGGAATGCACACAACAACAATAATGGTGAAAACCATTATGAACCACCAGAAGGACCCCGAACGTTGGAACAATACTATGATCTTGGTCCTTACGAGGATCAAGATAGTATTGTTCATGCTCCCATTCGTGGAATCACTTTGAATTCAAATCGGCAATGATTCAAATGTTGCCCATCTTTAACGGATTGAGTAATGAGAATCCGTATGCTCATCGACGAATTCGTTTGGGGTATGCAAAATGTTTAGAGTTCATAATGACGAATGAAATAGCTAAATTGCGACTTTTTCCTTTCTCTTTGTGAGATAAGGCGAGATCGTGGTTTAATTCGTTAGAACCAAGATCCATCACGAGTTGGACTGAGTTGCAACGTGAATTCTTAAAGAAATATTTTCCCATGAGTAAAACCAACGAGTTACGTCAGAAAATTCTGATTTATGCTTTCGACAACTTTCAAACATTTCACGAATGTTGGGAGCGTTTTAAGGAATTGCTTAGAAGCTGCCCTAATCATCATATTCCAAGATGGCAACAAGTTCAGAGTTTTTACAATGGACTGATCCCAGAAGAAAGACGTATGGTCAATGCATCGTGTGGAAGATCCTATTCCATAAAAGTGCATGACGAAATTTGGACTCTATTCGAAAGGTTGAGTCAAACCTCAATGCAAAGCGAAACTTTGGGACGTGTTAACCGTGATTTATCAACAAAGTCTCATGTGTTGACAAAAGAGGGGTTGTTTGACGTTAACAACAATACCTCTGAGTTGTCAACAAAAGTGGATATGTTGTCAAAACAAATGAATATGTTGCTTGCCGCAACTCAGCAAGCTAAAACCCTCAATGCCCCTACTGTTTGCGCAGTTTGTGAGAATCAAGGTCACACATCTAACGAGTGTCCAACCACTCTGATGATTTTTTCCGAAGAATCAAATCCCCAGGAGCAAGTTAATGTGACTCAGTCATATCAACGGCAAGATAGGAATCCTTATTCAAACACCTACAATCCTGAGTGGAAAAACCATCCTAACCTAGGGTGGGGAGGATCAAGTCAAACTGGACAAGGAAACCAGCAGTATAAAGCAAATACATCAAGTGGACAACAAGGTCTTCATCCACACCAGAATTCTAACTTCCAACGAAATTCGAATTTCCAACAAAATTTGAATTATCAGCACCCAAATTCTGAGCATCGTCAACATCAGAATTTCAACCAAACCAATGCTTCAAGTTCAAGGAATTCTGATTTTGAAGAAAAATTGATGCAAACTCTGCAAGCTCAACAACAAACTATGCAAGCGTACCAGCAGTCCATGGCTAAAATGCAAGATCAGATCGGTCAATTGGCTAACCAAATGAGTCAAAGAGAAGAGGGAAGGCTTCCTAGCCAACCTATCAACAACCCGCGAGGCCACGCACCATCTGGTGAAGGGCCATCAACCAGCCATCAGCTGAAGGCTGTAACGGTCTTGAGAAGTGGTCGAGTGGTCGACAACCAAGTTGAAATTCCATCTAAAGCTGAAGAAATAAAAAAAAAAAGCTGAAAAGGAAGAAGAACCAGAGAAAGAGAAGAAGAGCGAAAATCCCAAAAATGTTCGACAGGAACTTGAAGTGGATCCAGCAATGGAAATAAATCCCCATACACCTAAGGCACCATTCCCTGAGTGCCTTACACCTCCATCCAGATTGGGGAAGGGTCCTTCAAAAATGGACGATATTCTCGAAACGTTTAAGCAAGTAAAGATTAATCTTCCTTTGCTCGATGCCATTAACCAAGGTCCTGCGTACGCCAAGTTCTTCAAGGACTTATGCACCCGAAAGAGGAAGACGCGTACACATGTGTCCAAGAAAGTGTTCTTGACTAATCAAGTCAGTTCCATCCTGAAGTTGAATGCGCCACCAAAGCTTAAGGACCCTGGAGTCCCAACTGTTGCATGTGTTATTGGTGGACAAACAATTGAAAGAGCACTCTTAGATCTGGGAGCAAGTGTGAACTTGATCCCATTCTCGGTGTACGAAAAATTAGGCCTGGGTGAATTGCAACCGACTGCGGTAACACTTCAATTAGCAGATAGGTCTGAAAGACGACCTAGGGGTATCATTGAGGACGTCTTGGTAGGAATCGATAAATTTGTCTTTCCTGTGGACTTTATTGTTTTGGATATGGAACAACGAGTCAAATCAGAAAACCAAATCCCCATTATCCTTGGATGTCCCTTCCTTGCTACTGCAAATGCTGATAGCGTAAATGACAGAGTGATGGATGTCTCCTTTGGAAATATGAAAGTGAGATTGAATGTGTTCAATGCTATGAACCATTTTTCCAACGAAGAAGAGGTTGATTGCTTTTATATTGACCAGGTTGATGAAGTGGTTGAAGAAGCGCTTCCCTCGATGCTCACTAAAGAGGAATTTGAAACCGCCTTGCTGGCAATCTATGATGAGGGAGGAAGTGTTGAGCAAAATTTCGAGGAAATGAACACCATCTCAATCTCTCAGGAGAAGAAGCCATGGAAGGCACGAATTGAACCATTACCCGTGGTGGAAAAACCCAAATTGATGCCTTCAATTAAGCAACCACCAAATCTTGAGTTGAAACAGTTACTTGATTCACTTAAGTATGTTTTCCTGGGACCATCTGAAACACTTCCGGTGATAATCTCTGCAACTTTGTCAGAAAAGCAAGAAGGAGAACTAATTGGAGTACTCAAGGACTACAAAAGAGCAATCGGATGGACATTAGCCGATCTAAAAGGGATAGATCCGTCGGTGTGTATGCACAAGATCCACCTTGAAGAAGGTAGCACACCATCAAGAGAGGCACAAAGACGGCTGAATCCCAACATGAAAGAAGTTGTTTTGAAAGAGATTATCAAATTACTTGATGGAATCATTTATGCAATTTCAGATAGTGAATGGGTAAGTCCAATTCAGATTGTTCCAAAGAAATCGGGAATAACAGTGAAGGAGACCACCGAGGGGGAATTGGTGCCTACACGTGAGACCACTGGATGGCGTGTATGTATCGATTATCGGAAATTGAACACTGCCACGAGAAAGGACCATTTTCCCCTGCCATTTATTGATCAGATTCTAGAAAAGTTGGTAGGACAAGAATATTATTGTTTTCTTGATGGTTACTCGGGATACAATCAAGTGCCTGTATTTCCATCAGACCAAGAAAAGACAACGTTTACTTGCCCTTATGGAACCTTTGCATATCGAAGGATGCCTTTCGGACTTTGTAATGCGCCGGCCACTTTTCAATGTTGTATGTTAGCAATATTCTCGGATATGGTTGACAAATTTATCGAAGTATTCATGGACGACTTCTCGGTTTTTGGGAGGACCTTTGAAATGTGTCTGAACCATTTGACACAGGTATTACAACGTTGTGTAGAATCTAATCTTATTTTAAGCTGGGAAAAGAGTCATTTTATGGTTCAACAGGGAATTGTGTTAGGGCATATCGTTTCCAAGAAAGGAATTGAAGTCGACAAGGCAAAAGTCGACTTAATTGCTAATTTGCCACCACCAAGGAGTGTTAGACAAATCCGATCATTTCTGGGACATGCGGGATTTTACAGAAGATTTATCAAAGATTTTAGCAAGGTGGCTAAACCATTATGTACCTTGCTTGGGAAGGATGTTCCTTTCATCTTTGATGATGATTGCATGAAGGCATTTTTGAAAGTAAGAGAACTGTTATCCAATGCTCCCATAATTCAACCTCCGGATTACTCGCTTCCCTTTGAACTAATGTGCGACGCATCAGATTATGCAATTGGAGCGGTTTTAGGCCAAAGAGTAGATAAATTACCTCATGTAATTTACTATGCAAGTAAAATACTGATCGACGCACAAATAAACTACACCACCACCACGTAGAAAGAATTATTGGTCATGAAGTTTTATGCGTTGGACAAGTTTCGGTCATACTTGCTCGGGTCCAAGATCGTAGTTTTTTCTGATCATTCCGCACTTAAGTACTTATTGGCAAAGAAGGATACAAAGCCAAGACTGATCAGATGGATTCTATTGCTGCAAGAATTCAATTTTGAGATACGAGACAAAAAGGGAGTTGAAAATGTGGTTGCAGACCACTTGTCTCGTATACTTCCTGAAGCAACATCTTTTGCAGAACCTATTCGAGATACCTTTCCCGATGAGCAATTGATGGTTATCCGTGCGGCTCTAAATGGAACTCCTTGGTATGCAAACATTGTCAATTACCTGGTTACGGGTCAAATCCCATTGCAGTGGGGTAAAAATGATAAAAATTTGTTCTTCTCCCAAGTGAAACACTACTTCTGGGATGAACCACACTTGTTTAAATTCTGCTCTGATCAGATAATCCGACGATGTGTGCCCAAAGAAGAACAATCAAGCGTGATGAATTTCTGTCATAATGGAGCTTGTGGAGGTCACTTTGGGGGACGAAAGACCGCATTCAAAATTTTACAAAGTGGATTCTACTGGCCCACTATCTTTCGCGATGCAATGGATTATTGCAAGGGATGTGTAAAATGTCAAAAATTGGGAAATATTTCTAAACGAGACATGATGCCGTTGAACCCGATTTTAGTTGTCGAAATTTTTGACGTTTGGGGAATCGACTTTATGGGACCATTTCCCCCATCATTTGGGTTTCTCTACATTTTGGTGGCTGTAGATTATGTCTCAAAATGGGTGGAAGCTATAGCCACTCGATCGAATGACCACAAGGTGGTGGTAAAGTTTCTTAAGGAGAACGTGTTCAACCGATTCGGAATACCCCGAGCTATCATCAGTGATGGTGGTTCACACTTTTGCAATCGCCAGTTTGCAACTTTAATGAAGAAATATGGAGTCACTCACAAAGTGGCAACACCTTACCATCCGCAAACTAGTGGTCAAGTTGAGGTGTCGAATCGTGAAATCAAGCGGATTTTAGAAAAAGGCTGAAAGGATTGGTCTCTTCCTATCGGATGCTCTTTGGGCATACAGATTCAAGACACCAATTGGAATGCCTCCATTTGGCTTGTGTTTGGGAAGGCGTGTCACCTTCGATTAAAATTGACCACAAAGCCTTTTGGGCAATCAAATGGTTTAATTTTGACATGCAATCTGCTGGATCAAACCGTCGTCTGCAACTAAATGAACTCGATGAGTTACGTTATGATGCATATGAGAATGCTAGACTTTACAAGGAAAGATCCAAAAGGCTTCACGATGAGTTAATCTCCAGAAAGGAATTTCATCCGGCAAAAGTTTGGTATTCAATTCAAAGTTAAAATTTCATCCGGAAAATTATGATCAAGATGGGAGGACCTTTTCGTGTCATTTCCACATCCTGAATTTGGTCTTTGTCGAGATTAGAGACATCAAAGATAATCAATTCAGTAAATGGTCAACGGCTTAAACCATTTGTTGAGTCAAAGTTTTAAATGATGGTCAAGAAACAGATCTCATTGAGCCGCCAATGTGATGAAGAATCGGTCGAGCTGTCGACACGTAAACTCAGCGCTTCCTGGGAGGCAACCCAGTGGGATAGATTTTAGTTGTATGGTCCTTGATTGTTCTGTTAAAAGATCTAAGTCAATTGATTGACTCAGGATATTTTTAGCATAATTGTGAAATATTTTTTTTTATGGATATTAACTCGCATCGTCCGATTATTTTATCAGAACATGGAATGGATTCCGGCAGGACGATCGCCGTCGGGAGTTGATTGCATTAAATTTAAAAGAGGTTTGCGGGTCCTGCAACAATCCAACGAGGACATTGGAAACATCAGGTTTGGGGGTGGTGTGCTCAAATGCGTGGTTCATGATTTTTAACTTTTGCAGTATATGTTTGACCACATTTTATATGCACCTTCAATACTAAAAAAAAAAAAATAAAAAAATAAAAAAAAATCATCGTTGTTTATTTTTGGCGTAGTTTTCAAACTTTAATCACTGATGCATATAAAATTTTAATTTTCAAATATTTATGCCATGATAAAACTGTTGTTGTTTAGGATAATTAATTCCATTGTGAATATTTAAAGATTAATTTGAATTTTATGCCTAGAAATTTTTTTTGCACTTCGCCATGCTTGAATAAAATTAAAAGATTAGTCCAAATTTGGAATTCTAGGATCCTAAGAAAGACTAAACCCGTGAGATTTAGAACTTTGTCCTCATTCTTGATGAGTGCTAAAATAAATTCGGAGTATCTTTGAAATTCGTGCTTAATTGTTGAAATCTCATACATTTTATCTCGGTTTCTTTATTTCACATGCTTTATATCATTGCGCTAAAACTCATTGCATTTAAACTCAAGACAAATAGGCATCATTACCATCGTGAAAGGATATGATCAAAGGCCATCATTGGCTCGTTTCTGCCTAAAATGCCTCACCTTATATTGATTTTCCTTGTTGCACCCCCTTTTGAGCCTTGATTGAAAATTTTTTGTGAAGCTATATTAACTATACCCCCACACTAGTTTGAAAAAAAAAAAAAAAAAAAAAAAAAAAAGAATACAAAACTTTACCTTTCAATCTCTGAGAAATTAGGAAAGAGGGACAAGAACAAGAGAGAAAGTGGAGAGTCATGACGATAATACTTGCAAGGAGCATATGGCAGAAAAATATGTGCATAAAATTTAATTTTTTTTTTTTTTAAAAAAAAAAGGAATGAAAAGAAGAAAAAAAGGTTGAAAAGAAAGAGAAATTCTGAAAAATTCGAGAAAGAATGAGTGGAAAGTTAGAAAATTAAATTGTATTTCTTTTTCTAGTTTCTCAGAGAAATTTGAATCCAATTTTCCCTTTCTTTCATAACCTTCACCCGAGCCCCATTACAACCATAGAAAAGACCTTCGTGATCTGATCTCGGTTGGTAAATGCCTTGTGGAGAGTGATGATGCAATGACTATGGTGGTTGGTATAGCGTGCTTAAGATACAAATATCTTTCACCATGAGATTTCTTTTAATTCTTTGATGCACCGTCTTTCTTTTATCATGTGAGACCTTTTTATTTGTATTATAAATCTCTCACATGTGTGCGAAAAGTAAATCATTTATCGGAGCGATTTTGTTTTAAGTGTATACCTAAGGTGAGGATTGAGTCGAAACTTTGGATCCGATGATTCCCGATTTGGATTAATCCAGCAATGAAATGATTTAAGCATTGGCACATGTGCACACGACATTCTAGGCATAAATAAAAAAATTGGTCTAAAAATCAGAGCATTGGGTTAATTGGAATAAACAACAGTGGAATTATCATGCCATTGGTATTTGAGAATGAACTTTTGCATGCTGAAATAATTATTGGTTTTTGATTTTAAAGGTATATATATTATATAAACCGATTTTTGAAAACTCTTCTATCGATGACTTTGAAAACTGTTTTTTTTTAAGTTTGTAAGTATCTTCACTGAAAACCTTCAGGAGACACAACTCCTCCCCTAGGGATCACCTAGAGGTTTAAAGGCTTATTGCATATGCTAAATGCAATCGTGCTCCCTACGAAAGTGGCATTTAATTTTTGTTAGGATGTTAGTTTAATTTGCCTTGACATATTTATCATTCTCTTTTCGAGGACTAGCAAAGTGTAGGTTTGGGGTGTGATCTATGTGAAATATGACTATATTTCACCCTAAATACTAACATTTAGCTATCAGTGAAGGCATTCTAACTAACATATAGTTTTAGTGGTTTCAGGTGTTACGGACCGTGGGATATTGAAAGAGCTTAAGTGAATAAAATTAAGGGACTATATGAACTTTGGACCATGGAGCCGGAGGCTTGAAATTAAATGAAAAAGGGATTGGTCTAGCCACGATTTGAGAGTTAAATATGTCACATGCCCATTTCAATCGATTGAGATTTGAAACTCAATCGATTGAGTTTAAAAAGTTGCCCAAAAATCAATAGATTGATTTCCAAAAATCAATAGATTGATTTCCAAAATCAATAGATTGAATTTGGAATTCAATAGATTGATTTCCAAAATCAATAGATTGAATTTGGAATTCAATAGATTGATTTTCGAAAATCAATCGATTGAATTCCTTAAATTCAATAGATTGATTTTGTGAATGCAAATGAGCCTCCAAAATTCGAATTTTGAATTCAATCGATTGAATTCAAAATTCAATTGATTGATTTCAAAATTCAATCTATTGATTCGGATCTGGAATAATTTTAGCCCGGGCCCTATTTAAACAACAGGATGTTTAGGGTTCAAGGGGGACTTTTGCTCGGTAGATTTTCTTAGGGCCTTTAGCAATTTTTTCTTTGTTATTTTTTAGTTTTGTATTTAGATAAAAAGCTGTGTAAGGTTGTGATATTCTCCAAAAAGATCAAGCGGTTGATAAATAAAAGAGCAATTTTTGTGATGGCTTTCGATTTACATTGTGCGTGTGGATCAAGGATGAGCGGCTAAACCCCTCCTTCAAGGAGGAAGCGACCCCTAGATGGGTAACTAACTTACTTTTAAGCTTACAATTTCTTGTTAGAATTATTGAATCGTACGGCTTTTAGTATGTGCTTCATTGTGTTATCATCGAATACTCGTTTATAGCCGTCGACCGTGTGATCGGCGACAATAAATGAATTATTCCACCTAGATCGATCTTGTAGATCGATATAGGATCCGTCTTGATTCTTATGGTTGTGATTTCGAATTTGAGATACGCTATGCCTTTCGCATGATGCATGCCATGATTGGATGCGTCATAGTGTTCGGATAGGGTATGCCGAATCAATAATTGCATTTTCATCGATTCGTTTTTCTTGTAGTTAAATGATGGTATAATGATTTAACATGAAATTGTGTGGTTGATTGTAGAAAAGTTATAAATCTAGGGTTAGCAACTCCTTGATCATTTCATCATTGTTAATTTCTTAATCATAGTTCATCCGTGCATAGCTTGATTTAGTTCTTTTGATTATTGCATTGTGTAGTGGTAAATCTTGACAATGAAATCTCTCACCCTTGGTACTTCCTTGGGTCTTTGAAATCTCTTTAAAATTAATCTAATTTTGCGCTTCCCTGTGGGTTCGACACCCTTAATTTCGCCGTGCTACAATCGAACTTGTGCACTTGCAAGGGTACACTTTAAAACCGATCACTTACTACCTCTATTTGATCGGGTACATAACGTTTTCCACATATCGATGCTCAGAAAGTATGTGAACGATCCATCTCATGTGTTAGGAAGTCAACCTATGGAGATGTGTGAGGACATGAGTATGATAGAGGAACCAGTGGAAATCCTGGATCGGAAAGAACAAGTATTGCGCACTAAAGTGATTCCCTTAGTGCTTGTTCGATGGAAAAATCATCCGAACGAAGAAGCTACATGGGAACGGGAAGCCGATGTAAAAGAACAATATCCAGCCTTGTTTCCAACGACTTGAGAATTCAATGTAAACTACAAACATGTTTGTGGAATCTCAACAATACTTGTAATTCAATGGAAGTTTTGATCAAAGTATGATAAAGGAACAAATTTTTATATACACATGACCTTGAGGATGTGTTTTGGTGGAACTAAGGATCACTTGGTGTTATAAACTACAAGAGAAATCAAATAAACAAAGAACTTGAAAACCTACAGAAATTGGGCAAAACCGATTAATCGAATTTCAAATCGATTAATCGATTTGGAATTTTGATTAATCGATTTTGTTCGATTAGTCGACTGGCATGTGCCAGTGACTGGAAACTTGAGTAAGAGTTAGAAAATATACATAATGAAAATTCGATTAATCGATTTCGGGTTCGATTAATCGATTTAGGTTTTTGATTAATCGAACTGCATGTTCGATTAATTGAACAGATTGGGAATGGTAGAAGAATTTAGAGGGATTTACTAAAAATTTCGATTAATCGAGGAGGTTTCGATTAATCGATTTACGATTTCGATTAATCGAACTGGAAGTTCGATTACTCGAATAACTTAAAGAACTTATGAAAAAATTGAAGTAAGAGAAACAATTTCGATTAATCGATGTGAAATTCAATTAATCGATTTGAGATTTTGATTAATCGAATCATAGTTCGACTAATCGAATAACTTAAGGAATCCTGAAAGTTTTGGAAAGGACTGCACGATTTTGATTAATCGAAGTGACTTTCGATTAATCGATTTTGAAATTTTGATTAATCGAAATGGATTTCGATTAATCGACTGGCCCGCGCCAATGAGCTCTAAAACTTAAATTTTTAAACGGATACGATTTCGATTAATCGAAATGATTTTGATTAATCGATTTTGACTTTCGACTAATCGATTTTGCGCGGCTTAACCTAATTTTGAATCTCGATTAATCGACTTTGGATTTCGATTAATCGAGCCGGGGCTTATATATAAAATTGGGGATTTCACTCCCCATTCGAAATCATTTGATTTTTTTTCTCATTGGGCGTTTCTTCTTCTTCTCCAACCATCCGACGCCCTAGGGTTTGCATTTCTGTTGGTTTTCGGATCGGATTCAAGTGCCATCGCATCAAAAATCCACGGTAAACCCTAAATTCGTATTTTTCTTTCAATTCGAGCTAGACAAAACCCTAAAATTTGCCATTTTATCAAAAATGCCGCCTAAAACCCGGTTGTCTTCGAAGAAGGCAACCTCTAAGCTTCCGGTTCGGCGTAAGAACGCCGCACCACCACCACCTATCCCATCACCCGTGAGGACCCCGTCACCATCGACATCGGACACCACGTCCGTCGAAGCAGCGTCTTGGCGGGTCTTCACGCGAGTCTACCCCTATGCCGCCACCACCCACTGACGTGGTACAACCCAATGAGTGGTGGGCCGCAAAGACCTTTGAGGTCGAGTACCTCATTGACCCTACCCTTTTCACAAATCCCGATGTACTGAGCGAGACCCAATGGGCTCGTAACTACCTTAGGAATGCCGGTCTCGGCAACCTTCTCAAACCAATCCGGGGTTCCTACTACCCTAGATTGGTGAGGTTGTTTTACCAAGGGTTTATGGACGGCCCTACCGACGACGTGATCAAGACCACCATAGAGGGTCGAGAATACATGATCACCCGTCGCCACATACATGAGGTGCTCGAGTGCTACCTCGATTTCACCCCTGAGACCACCCTATTTCCACCCTTGAGGAGGACCCTCGATTCGAGGAGATCATGACCCGTATGACCAACGGGAAGAAGGGGTCGGGATCCTCCATCAAGAGGGTCAACCTTCCCCACTACATGTGGATGCTTGATTCCATAATCAAGTGTAATCTCTACCCGCTGCGGCACGACACTGAGCGGATTGATATGGTGCAGCAGGCACTGTATGCGGCCTTCTGTGGCCGGTGGTTCGACGCCACCATGCTCATCCTCGAGGGGATGAGATATATTAAAGGAAAGTTAATGAAGGGCAAATTAAGGCCAAGAAGAAGATGCCCTACGCTCGCCTCATCTCGAGCATGTTGGAGTGCTACTCCAACGATCCCTCCTACACCATCTCGCCTCACGAGGTAAGGGCTACGGACCGCGTGAAGACGTTTTCGAAGTCTTCATGGACCCGTAGCTACAACTTGCTGAAGCGGACTCTACCGGCTCCTGGTCCGGCTCCAGCAGCAGCAGCAGCAGTAGCACCACCACCACCCCCACCACCACATCAGGACCCACCCGTGGGTGGGGCACACCCGGCCGAGCCATCAGTGGAGAGGGCTACCTCTCATACCACAGCCTCACCGACACCGCCAGCTCACTCCGCGCCCGCTACACCCACATCATCATACCGCCGGCGCACAGCTCCATCCGATCCTACCATCGAGGAGGTGTTGGCTCGCATGGAGGCCAACAACGAGCGGATGAACCGGAGGATGGACTTCCTTATGTTCCATACCCTCCGCTACATCTACCCGTCAGACTACCAGCGCTACCTCGCTCAGGAGGAGGAGTGGACTGCAGGACGGACCGCCTTCCACAGAGGTCCCGTCTTCCACCCGACCACCGCCACTACCGGCGCTGCTCCTTCCACATCTACATCAGCTCCGCCGACCGAGACGCCGCACTTACAGCAGCCGCCGTTGCCTCCGACCACCCAGCCAGCACAGACTTCACCACCGCAGTCACAGCCAGCTCCAGCAGACCCGCCAGCCCCCATAGCTCCGTCAGCTCAGATGGAGCAGCCTGCTCCACCACCCGATCAGCCTGGCGAGGGGACGGCATGAGTCTTAGACTACCATACTTTGCATTGTATTTTGGTTTTATAGAAACATTTTGTTTGTACCTTGGTTTAAATCCATGTAAACATTTTGTAAAAATTTCTGTTCATCAATATAAATATTTTGTTACTTTTCTGTTATGCGATGTCTCTGTCTTTGTTCTATTCAATGTAACTTGACTGGACCACCTCACCCAAGAGTGTGGGGGGGGGGGGGAACCCAGACCTATGCACCTTTGGGTTATTTTCGAGGATGAAAATTCCTAAGGTGGGGAGGATGTAATATCCTGAAAAATCATGTTAAATAGTGACCTCGGGATCCGTGCCTGATTGGTCACGGGTTTGACCAATTAGGAGTTCAATAGTTAGCATAGAGTGTGATAGTTTGACTGACTGTGTGGTGTGTGATGTAAATGCGAAGTCACATACACCTATCGCGGTGTATGTGCTCAACACACAAGTGAGAGGAGAGATAAAAGGGTTTAATAACCCAAAATCTGTATTTTAGGTTGTTGAGAAAGAAGTAAAGAAGAGAGAGAGAGGAGTAAAGAGGGTTGAACAAGGAGTTATTGTGAGTGATTGGAAGGAGGATTCAAGCATTAAAGAGACCGATTCAACGCAAAGGATCCGTTCAAGCCAAAGCTGGAACCCTAGCCTTTCCAACCACTTGATTTAAATCAATTTGAGATTGATTGAAGGTAAAATTCTTATAGTTTAAATGCATAGATTAAAAGGATAAATTATGGTTAGATTCTAAGCCTTTATCCTTAGAAAAATAAAGGAAAAAGAAAGGGAAAAAAAAGATTAGGAAGAACAGCCAAAAGGGGGCTGAATTTGGCCATTTCGATTAATCGAAATTGAGTTTCGATTAATCAATTTTGGCCAAGAAGTTGAAAAGTCAGAGGACCCCGATCTCGATTAATCGAATTGATTTTCGATTAGTCGACTTTGAATTTCAATTAATCAAATTGGGTATCGATTAATCGACTGGGAACCTACAGTGAACTCCAGTGGAGAAAAGAAAAGAGCTTAGAGAAATCGACTAATCGAAATGAGAGTTCGATTAATCGATTTAGAATTTCGATTTGGGATCGATTAATCGATTTTGGAAACTCGATTACTCGAATTGAGAATCGACTGGATAGAATAGAGGAATTCGACTAGTCGAATGGGAATTCGATTAATCGAATGGGAATCTCGATTAATCGATTTGAGAATCGATTAATCGATTTTGGAGCTCGATCAATCGACTGTGCCAGTTTATGTTGACTTTTGAGTTTGACTTTAAGATTCTTGGAGGGTCTTGGACCTTCTTTATTACATCTTTAGTGATGTGTTTCACACGTTATGTGGTACCATAGGTGGTACATGTGAGCTTGGGCACAAGGAGCCACGTGGGACCTTGATGTATGATCAGACAGAGACTTGAGGTAGGGAACACCTTGAACATGTACTTTATTTTGCAAGAGCATGTATGTAGTGATATAGAATTCAATTCAAAATATTTTTATTGCTTAAGAGTTTGTGAAAAGTGTGTGTGCATGATATCAATAAGAGTAATTGTAACGAGCCATCCCCAGGGGATGAGGAAGTAAAGAGATAAGAGCATCAGGTGTGATGCAAGTGAATGGATATATCCCAGGGATGTATCCAAGATTGAATCATGTTTGATAAGGCCTAACTGATATAAGATAGCACAATTACACGGTGAATAACTATATGTAAAGCACCTGATACTTTTATTATTTGAGGTTTGATAGGGTACCCCACCGACGTGGCGGAATATCCACGACTGACACGGCAGGATATTCGTGACCAATACGGTGGCGAAACCGTAGGCCAGTGCGAAGGCTTATCCGTACACAGTAAGCACACCTCAGTGGTGTTGAGTTGAGACAAGTGAAACCCCGCCACCAATCCCCAGGGGAAAGGGGCTTGGGTACTATTTGTATTCCCAGGGAATACTTTTAAAACTGTCTATATAGATGACGATGATGGGTATCTCATCGGGGCTCGATGCTATATTACTCGGGGATTACTTAAGTTGAAAGTTTAAGTTTTGCTTTAGGCCTTTCCAACATCATTCATGAATAAGTAAAAGACATGAGTAAACTACCAGTAAAATGTGATGCTTTTCAACTATTTTTCATCAGTAACTGCATAGACACATCATGCATGGCATATCATGGAATATATGTGAGTGATAATTTATATGTTCAACTGTGTTCTGTTCCCTATTGAGCTAGGATGTAGCTCACCCTATAGACTATACGTCGCAGGTCCACTACTTGCAGCTGCCGAGGCTTCAGGAGACGCTGACCCCGGTGACTCGGACCTAACACCTGGTGACGAGTTGGAGCCACCTCCTGAGGATTTCTTCTAGAGGATTTCGTTGTGCAGCTTTGAAGGTTTTTGAGAGATTTTTGTATGGCTTCGTTTGTCAAGCCTTGTTTTGATTAAACAATGTATATAAATAGATTTGGGATAGTTTTTCTGGGCGAACCATCTGGGATGATTAGCGATCATCGATGGTTCGGATCGGTTCTCTGTTCATGTAGAGGCATGAGGGTAGAACTGTGTTTTGAGAAATGCTTATATAGTAAATTAATTCTGCAGCTTCATTTACTATTTCAATTCAATTCATTGCTTGATATGCCAATGTTCCATGCATAGCTAAGGGGCACGGTCAAGATGATCGTGCTGATGGCACGGGTTTTGGGGTGCTAAAATTCGGGCTATCACAGGAAAGGTAAGTCCTCGCTATCTTGGACCATTTGAGGTTTTGGGTCGAGTAGGGAAAGTGGCTTACTGCATTGGATTGCCACCGTTGTTTGATTGGGTACACAATGTGTTCCATGTATCGATGCTTAGGAAATATCTTAATGGCCCTGATCACGTGTTGAGCGGCCAATCATTTGAGATGCATGAGGATATGACCATGATCGAAGAGCCGGCGGAGATTTTGGATCGAAATGAACAAGTGTTGCGGACAAAAGTGATTCCGTTAGTGCTTGTTCGATGGAAGAATCATCCGGCCGAAGAAGCTACATGGGAACGAGAGGCCGACGTGAAAGAACAGTATCCAGACTTGTTTGCGACAGCTTGAGAGTCAAAATTGTATCACCGCAAGCATGTTTGCGGACTCAAACCATCTGTGAAATCCAATGTCGACCGTTTAATCATTTTATTCACGAGAAATAGTTTCAATCCGTATAGTATTCCTAATACAATGTCGAATGCATAGTTAGAATTCATCATAGCCATGACATGGCCAGTGAGCTGGAAAAGTTGGAGTTTTAAGTGACCATGATTTTGATTAATCGAAATGAATTCGATTAATCGATTTTGAGTTTCGATTAATCGATTTTGGAAATCGATTTCGTACGGCTGGAGTAAGTTTTGAAATTCGATTAATCGAATCGAGCCTATATATATAAATCGTGGGGGGATTTCTCCCCATTTGAAAATTTTGGGGTTTTGGTTCTTGCGCGCCACTTCATCTTCCTTCTCGAGCAAGCATACCAGCTAGGGTTTTGGGGAGTTTGGATCGATTTCGGACCGAAATCACTTGCATTCGGATCGAATACCTAAGGTAAACCATAGATCCGAGCTTTTTCTTCAATTTGAACCATTAAACCCTAGTTTTGTTGATTTTTCCACGGAGATGCCGCCTCGAACTCGCTTAACCTCGAAGAAGGCGACTTCAAAGCTTCCGGTCCGGCGTAAGAACGCTGTATTGCCACCACCTACCCCATCGCCTGTAAGAACCCCATCCCTGTCAGCATCGGATACCACATCCGGTTCGACGAGCTCGTTTTCGCGCGAAGTTTCACCGACCCCACCACCACTCGTCAATGTACTCCAACCAAATGAATGGTGGGCGGCTAAGACCTTCGAAACCGAGTACATTATTGATTTGGAATTGTTTACCAACCCCGACGTTGAGGGTAAGACCCAATGGGCTCGAAATTACTTGGTGAAGACGGGCCTTGGCAATCTTCTAAAGCCACTCCACGGGTGCTATTACCCTAGGCCCGTACTCCTATTTTACCAGGGCTGGGAGGATGGCCCTACCGATGACGTGGTTACGACCAAGATCGAGGATCGTGACTACACCTTCACCTGTCGCTACATCCATGATTGAAAAACAAAATGAAGGTAAAATATTTCATGCATCACATAGGTTCCTCTCATTCATTTTGGTCACTTATCACTCTCATGCATTGCACGGGTTCCTCTAATGTAAAACCCGTGCATTGAACGGGTTCGTACTAGTTATCTTTAACGAATTGGTCATCCATAGGCGGGCTTTCAAAGAACTGGTCTGGCCCGGGTTGGGCTGGGCTTAAGCCGACTGATTATTAATCAGGCTTTTGACACTAATCCATACCATGCCAAGCCTCTTTATACTTTAGGCTTTCCTTCCTGAACCCATACCCAGGCCCGTTGAGACCCTAGTCATCTCATCTGCAGTGTTCCTTTCGAGAACAAGTACGTTGGGTCCCACAGGACCCAAAAAGTGGGCTAAACGGCCAATAGTCAAGTGTTCACGGCTCTTAAAGTCCAACACCGGTTGGCGGTGAAGGAAACGATTTCCATTACGTCGCTCGCGGGGGTAGGCAGGTCTCTCCTGTTTTCTGGTCAACTCACCCTGTTCAATATCTTCGGCTTCTAAGAAGCAACACGTGTCGACATCCTGTCGTAGACACGATATGAAATTTGATCAACAAACTCTCCCTCCATGACGTTTCCACGCGAAATTAACAATTCAAACGGTGTAATTAAAGCCTCTATAAGTAGCATGCCACTTCTCTACATCTTCTCATTCAATTTCCAAACCCACCTCTTAGAGTGAGATTAGAGAGAGAGAGAGAGGAGGCGACCTGCTGAACACATTTAGAGAGAAAGAGAAAGAAATGGCTTCTTCTGTGGGTGTTGTTGGGTTTTTGGTGCTTGTAGCAGCTCTGCTTCAGTGCGCCACCGCTCAGAACCACACCGTAGGAGACGCCACCGGATGGGACGTCCCTCCCAGCAGTGACTTCTACACCACCTGGGCCGCCAACCAGGTTTTCAGAGTCGGTGACAATCTAAGTATTACACCGTGCCTCTTCTCTCATCATTTTTTTTCATTTTTCATTTCTTCACTCCATAAATTTTATTTCATCTAACCAACATAACTAATGATCTCTCTCTCTCTCTAACTGATCTTGATACTAAATTTTTCTATTTACTCGGTGTTATGCAGTCTTTAGATTTACTACTGGGGCGCATGACGTGCTCGAAGTGCCAAGGGAGCGCCATGATTCCTGCACCGGCAGCGGTGCCATCGGATCAACTATAAGAACAGGCCCGGCCACAGTCCCACTCACCTCAGCAGGCCAACATTACTTCATCTGCACCGTTGGTGCCCATTGCAGTTTGGGTCAGAGGTTATCCATTAACGTCCTCTCTGCCACCACTCCCACTCCCACTCCCACCACTCCTTCAGCCGGAACCCCTCCCACTCCCACTCCCACCACTCCTTCAGGTGGAACCCCTCCCACCGTTCCTTCTGCAGATTCCCCAGCACCCCCACCCTTCGCGGGCGGGCCACCCACACCAAGCTCTGCCACATCACTTGTTGCTGGCTTAGGAGTTGCCGCCGTGTTGTCGGCCATCTCTTTCTTCTTTTAGAGAACCTCTCTATGCCTCTTTAGAGGATCTATATATGTTACTCACTACTGGTCTTCTTTGTTGGGTATTTTGTATTTAGAAGGCCTTCCTTTCTCTCAGGGCCTAGACCCTAGAGTTTACATATGATTCATTTCTGTATTTTTTTTTTCCACACTTATATTTTACCATTTTTGTAGCAGAATAATACTGTTTGGTACTTTGGTTACCATATTTCAGATTTTAATAATGGCATACAGATCATTCTTGTGGATTTTGTATATGTACTTTTTTTTCAAAATTATTCCTTTAGATTTCACCAGCGTCATAAAATTTGTGAGAGTAAATGGAGCGGTCACGAAGAACATGCTCTCAATCTCTCTTATGGTGGCTTTAATATGGGCCAATCGAGGGACTTTAATATGGACTGACAATAATTACACCATATATATATATATATATATATATATAGAGAGAGAGAGAGAGAGAGAGAGAGAGAGAGAGAGAGAGAGGTTTTTTTTTTTTGTTATTTTTTTTTTTTAAGGATGTCATTCGGGATGGACAACCCAGATCTAGAGTTTGCGCAAGCCTTACACAAGGAGAGGATTCATTTTTGATACAAAACACTGAGAAGAGACTCACACAAAGGGTGGAGATTATAATCAAGGGCCGATTACTTTCACAAGGAAAGAGGATACCAATTGAGCTATTGCTGGAACCGGTATAAATTGGACGATTGTAATACTCATACCTCTGATTCTTTGGCTGAGACATGTTCCAACGATTGGATGCTTGTTGGAGCAATTAAAGATGTACCCCAAGTGTTATAGGGACCTATTACTTGCACACATTTTTCAAGTGATTGCACTGACTTTAAAGAAAGATTTGGTATTTTAAAGACATGTGATGTAAAAATGTAATATGGGCCGTCTGATTTGAAGTTCATGATCAATAGATCTTCGGTACATAAAATTTGAGCAAAACACAATACTTGTCATATGATCTATCGTAATCAACTATTGAATTATATAATAGCCTTTGACTCAATTTAATCAAATGATGAAAATTATATTTTGTTCTAATCTTTTGCAATTGATATATTTAAATCACGATTTTTAAATCAAATGACTTAAATGGTGTTTTCACATTATAGAGGTCGCCAAAGTTATAAATTTTTCTTTTAAATTCGGTACAATCCGGTGTAACCACTTGAAAAGCGTGTGCAAGAAAAGCGTGTGCAAGTAATAGCTCCCAGTGGAATAATATAGGCCTATGTGAAATTTATGTTATGTAAGGATTTGGTTGACTAATGGACTGTATTACAAGTGTGATAATCTTATGAAGTCGTTAAGTGGAGTTGCTGCAAATTTTGTCTTCTTCTATATATTTTGGTGACTTACCGAGAGGGTCCAACACGGGATCTCAACGAACGCGTGATCACATCGCTGACTCTTGACTCTAAAGTAGAGTCGTGTGGCTCCACGCGTCTAGTATTATATTGTAATTTTTAATTATATCATTTAGGTGGGTGATTTGTTTAAGAGAGCCATTAATTGCACACGTGTTTTAAGTGATTGCACTCAAATAACTAAAATTTGTCCTTGCTGATATTTCTTATAATTGCACATAAAATTAAAAAAAAATTATACCTTAAATAAAAGTCTCTCTCTCTCTCTTTCCCAAGGATTAAAATTTTGGTTTCAGGCATGATCGAAACCAAAAACTGAAAATTTGGCCAAAATTTTGATCCCCATACAAAAAAGACCGAAATTTCGTTTCGGTGGGGACCAAAATCGATAATTTGGATCAAAATTTCAACCATTTCGGTCGAAATTTTGATCCTTGCTCTCACCCTACTGTTCTCTCTCTCTCTCTCTCTCTCTCTCTCTCTCTCTCTCTAAACCTCTCTCTCACACCCTAAATGGTACTCCCCTCTCTTCACCTCTTTGTCTCTCTCTAAACCGCCTCGTCTCTCTGAACTGTTCTCTCTTTGAACCTCTCTCTCTCTCTCTCTTCAAACAAAAAGAATGGGTCCCGACATATCGTTATTCACACCCTATGATTTCACCCCATCTCCTCCAGCCAACATGCATTGACCACCTTTAAATCAAATGATGGAGACCATTTTCTGTTCCAATCTTCCACACAATGGATCTTTAGATCTTCGGTGTATTATTGTACTATCAATTTTTTATTACACAAGGCACATCTCAAAAAGTCACTATAAAATTGTGCTTGAGCGTGATGCGTGTCACATGATTTTAGGGCCACTTAATTATGGGATGTTTGTCGTGTGCAATAGAAAAATGATCGTTTGATCGAACGCCTATGATCACAAGATCCATTGTATGGGAGACTGAGATGATAAACGAGCTCCATCATTGATTCCAACCCTAGGTGCAACCATGAGGGTCTTGTAATTAGTCATTTAAAAAAAGAAGATAATACCAATTTTTTAGTAATCTTGTGCAACCAATTGAAATCCATGTGCAAGTACCATTACTTGCATACACTTTTTAAGTGATTGCACCGAGGGACATGTGACATGTGAAAATGCAATCTAGGCCGTCTGATTTAAGTTTTATGATCTATAGATCCTTAGTGGATAAGATTAGAGCAAAACACGATATTTAGCATATGATCTATTGTTGTCAACTGTTGAATCAAATAATAACTTTTATTTATATTTAATCATGTGATAAAGATTATATTTCATACCAATCTTATCCACTAAGGATTTATAGATCATGAACTTTAAATCAGACAGCCTAAATTGCGTTTTCACATGTCACATGTCCCTAAAATATAAACTCTTTTGTTTAATCTTGGTGCAATCACTTAAAAAGCGAGTGCAAGTAATGGCTCCCTTGTTTAATAGGTATATTAATTAATTAATTATTTTATTATTTATTTGTCCACATATGCTTGAAAAAATAATTAAAATATTAATTAACTCCATGAGACTACGACTAGAGGACTAGGATGATATTTGCTTTGAAAAAATTGTCTTAAGAAGAATTGATCTCTGCTTTGAAAAATTCGCTACTTTGATGCCAAGTGGACACTGTAATACAGTGCATACTGACAAATTTTATTTCCGGCTACATCTCGGTAGGTTTCGGATAAATTTTGAGAAAAATTCAAAAAGTTTTAAAAAAATTTTGGAGTACAAAAAATATTAAACATAAATTATATTTAAACATCATAAAAAATTTATTTATTATTTAAAATTTGACAAAAATTAGAAAAGATTTATTAATTTTGGTGAAATTTTGTTAATTTTATCAAAATTAATGACATTTCAACGATTTCGGAGAAATCATCGAAATTTCCGAAATCGCTGAAATTTCGCCGAAAGTTTCGCCCAACCCCTGTTTCGGTAAATTTCGAAGAAATTTGTCACTATAATACAATGGACAATTTTTAACAAATAATTTTTGCGTGCAGTGTATGTGCAATGTGACTGGCTACACATATAGTGAGGTCCAAGCACTGCATACAGTCACGTCACGCCACATAAGTGGCCTGCAAAATTGTCTATACAAAATTTGTCCACCATTTATAATTTTCCACTGCCGAGTGCACGCGATTATACGACTTTAAGTTCACCATGCACACGGGCAATTTCTACCATTCATCAGGAGCCTTTAAATGGACGTTCAAAACTCGGAGGTCAAGATTAGGTGAACAAAACCTTAGCCTGTGTTTGGGTTAGCTCTTATAAGAGCAGAAATAGCTCCTTAGCCTGTGTCAGAGCAGATAAAATCTGCTTGGGATAGTGCAGGCATAGAGTAATTTTATCACTTAAAATAACTCCTCGCCAGAGTAAATGAGGCGAAGAGTTGTGTTACCAAATATAAAAATAGTTTTCCGCTGGAGCCAAAAAGTGAAAGAGGTGCTCTTTGCCCCAAAATTTCTAACTCAATCGCAGCCAATTAATACATGTTTAAAATTGGACCTAACTCTTCTCACTGTCCTTCAAACAGTGTGAAAATAGTGTTTAAATGATCTAAAATCATCAATGCTTTAAAATGTGGGTGATCCACACCTTCAAATTGATAGATCACTTTGAAGTGCAACGGGCCCAAAGTGGTGTTTTAAGGAGATTTTAATCCTCCAATCTATTGATTATAATATCAGCCATTAGTTTTAGTTTTATTAGCTGATATTAAAGTTTATCACAAGATTGGTTCACGTCTACTTATAAGCATATTTCTTTGGGCTGAGATATATTCTATCGAAGAATTGCCACTTCGACAATTTAGATTAGTCATAGATGTGCATCACATGACATACGGATAAATGATAACTGTGTGAGATAAAAAAAAGTATAATTTTAATAGTGTAAGATTTAAATGTCTTTGGATCAGGAGCCATGAAAGTGGTGTTTAAACAATCATACACAATCAATGGTTTAAGATATGACTTATCCTTACCGTCAAAATGATAGATCATAGATTAAAGTGCAACAGCCCAAAGATTATGTTTTAGGGAGATTCGAACAATCCATTTTTCTGATAAATATAATCATAACCATTGTTTTTAGTTTTAATAGTTGATATTAAAATTCATCACTTGGATGGTTCACATTCACTTATAAGCATAGTTTTATTGGGTGAGATATGTTCCAGCGATTGATTGCCACTTCGGTAATATAGATTAGTCGTAGATGTGTGTCCCGTGGCATAATGATAAATCATATTTTAATGATATGATATGAAAACTATAGATTCAGTGGTATAAGATCATTTAAATTCCATTTTGGTGTTAAGATGCCCATAAGGAGCCATTATCCATTAAAACTACAGGACTTTACTCTGGCGATGGTCATTTAATTAAGCAACAAATTGGTGTTTAAATGATCTTACACTATTAATAATTTAAGATGTCGATAATTCGAGCTGCCACAGTGATAAGATCATACATTGAAAAGCAATGTGTCCAACAATCAGACTGTTTGGGCACTTTTTTAACTTCACACTATATAATTTTTGGTGTTTCTTTTTTTTGGAGGTTTTGAAGTACTCAGCACCTCTGTCTACACTCTACAGAAACACCAGGCACACATCGTGTTCCCCTTCTTCGGTCACCCGTATACTCCGAGTCTACGGAAACACCACACACACCTCATCTACCTCTCCTCCGGCAATCTGTGCACAATGAGGCTACAATAGCATCACTTGCACTATTAAAAATAAAATTATTAGCAGCAGGTTTTTGCAATAAAAAATTTCCTCTATTAATAAAAGAATTATTAAGGATTATTAGTGGCAATTTTTTTTGTTAATAACAACAGTTTATAACTGCCGCTAATAGTCTTATTTTTTATAGTGCCGGTGATTGCAACTATTATTAGAAAACTTCTCCGACCAATTCCAAATCATGCGCCATACTACCCATTAATTTTAAATTGCTTATACCATGCGCGGGACTACCCATTAATTTTAAATTGCGTGTTGATTTGTGGAATTAGTTCTATATAAATAAAAATAAACAAAACGTTGATGTTTTAAATATCGAATAAAAGGTTAATATTTATTTGCCAGGAAAATTTAGGGGAACAAATTTAAAATATATAAATTTGCGTTTTTTTTTCAAATATTATCCATGAAACTTAATATAAATCTCATATATTGGAGGCCAACGGGCCTAGGAGGCTCAAGTCCAAGCGCGATCTGTTTAAATTTGGGGCTTAAAATGTTAGCCCAAGCCCAACCCGTGGTTCTATATTATGCTCGAACTCTTCTTAGATCAGACCCGCCCTTGCGAGCTGGGCCGTGCTACCCAACCCATTGCCACTTGACAAATTTATCATCAAACTGCTAATGGACGGAAGAATGAGAATAGCAATCATCTGAAAATAGTCATAGGTGTTCTCCAATTAAAGAAGCCGTGATTTTTTGCACTATTCTAGAAGACAAGAATTGATACCTGGAATCAGTGACAAGGATAGCGGATGGATGCGCCATCCACCGCACATCCTTGACAGAAGAGGGGATCTTGAAAATAACTTTTATCATGGGTTAAAATACCGGGCATCCGGTACATATCGTTCGAGTTCAAAACCGATACGTATCATAGATACGTATCGGAACAGTAAATAATCGGACGATACATTGAATGTAACATCCGGGCTTTCCATATAAAGTGAATGATGAATGTACCGTATCGTTCACCTCCGATACCGATACGTATCGGTATCGGACGAAATTTTGACCCATGATTTTTACTATCTCCATTGGGTAGCTCTATCAACGCATTCCAAATTACTGAGCGCCTATGCTGAAAAATCATTGGCATTTTTTAATTAGATAATTGTGATTTCATCCCAATCTTCCACACAATGAATTTTCCATTGGACAATTAAACAATCAATTTTCTATTTCACGTGGCACATATCTCAAAAAGATGACTCCAAAATCACATGAAACACATCACAATCAAACATGATTTTAGGATAAATTTTTGGGATCCATTCCATTTGAAAACAAATACCAATTCTATGACAATACACCCCCATTTAAGGAAGGTTGGGCTGAAAAAACATCCCCACCACCTGATTCAAAGGAGGTCAATGGCTTTTCAAGGTGGACGCCCTCAATAATTTGGTAGGTGCAAATAAAGGTACTCTTTTTTATTTATGATTGGGAGCAAGTACTTCCACACAAAAGTTGGCCCATCACATACTTTAAAAGAAACACTTGGCATTTTGGGCACGAGAGCCCCACCCAGAAAGTTGGCCCTTATACCAAAGTTAAAGAAAGACTTGATATTTTAGAGAAATGTTACATGCGAAGACGTAATATGGGTTGCCTGATTTGAAGTTTATGACCTATAGATCTTTAGCGGATAAGATTGGAGCAAAACACGATATTTATCATATGATCTATTGTAGTCAGTTGTTGAATAAGATAATAGCCTTTGACTATATTTAATCACATGAAGAAGGTACCTTCTATTCTTTTGCACATAATATTTAAAAATTATGGCCTTCAAATTAAACGATTTAGATCGTTTTTTCATATAGCAGAGATCGCCAAAGTTGTAAGTTTTTGTTTTAAATTCGGTGCAAGGGCCAATTTTCTAAGTAGAAGTAATGGCTCCCTTTGGGCACCTGTGCCATGTGCAAAAACTATCTAAGCCGCCCAACTTGAAGGCCAAGAACTAAATATCTTTCTTGCTTAAAATTGGCGTGAAAGAAGTTCTCTACCATCTGATTTGATGGAGTCAAAGATCATCATTTGATTCAACCATTAACTACTCTAAATCATATGATAATCATGATTCATGCCAATATTTTACACCAAGATCTTCATGGTCTTCAAATCGGATGATTTAGTTAGTGTAGTTGATTTTAAAATCGTTGAAAATGTCATACACAGAATGCTTGTTAATTTTGGACGAAGTCGGAACACTGGTCGATACATGATCAAAACTAAATAAACGATATTAAATTGTTGTGTATGTAAGTGATACATAAGTTCGAGTGTTGTGACCCTAATAAACAAACAACTTCAAAACGTGCTTGAGGGCAGTATGCGATTTGTCTTTTACGCAAGCAAACAACAGTCTATTATGCGTAACTCCAATACTGATCCAACGCGGATCCATTACGTGCAATCAAACTCCTTTAAAAAATCACGCATATAGAAGAAGTAAAAGGCACCCGAGAACATATAGTAAAAAAACACGACCTTACAACTCATCGTCATTTAAACACCAAAATGGCATCTAAATAATCTTACACCCTCAATGGTTAAAGATGTGCTTGATATGTATCGTTAACATGATAGATCATAGATCGAAGTGTAAATTCTTGGATATTTAAAAGTTTTAAAACTTGTGTCTTTTTCAAAGAGGTGTGTCTTTTGAAAGTTATGTGTCTTCTCAAAAGAAGTATCTTTCTAAAGAAATGCGTCTTCTCAAAGTGGTGTGTCCTTTCCAAAGAAATGTCTTTCTAAAGTGGCCTATCTTTTCAAAGTGGTGTGTCTTTTCCGAAAGGTTGCATAAAAGAAATGTGTCTTTTTAAAGTGGTGTGTCCTTTCCAAAGAAAAGTTTTTTCAAAGTGGCCTATCTTTCCAAAGAAATGTCTTTCAGTGTCTATTTAAAGAGATCTTTTTTATCTTTTACAAATACAAGAAAAAGACACAACAAAATAAGAATTTTTCTATCTTTATTTCATTATTATTTTGTAGTATATTACGTAGTGTTCAAAATTCTCTTTTGTGAGTGCAAACACAAAAGGAATTACAGAGGGTTGAGCTTGATTATATCTCGGGAACGTGTTAGCTATTCTCCTCTTTTGCTATCGCGATTTCTAACCGAAAGGAGGCAAATAACGTTTAGAGAAAGCCCTTGATTTCATCTCCTTTAATTTTTGCTTTCATCCTTTTAATAATTTTTTCAATAATTCTAAACATTAATTTACGACATGGAAGCATTTATGACATCAATTAAAGTGATGAATCAAGATTTCGTGTGATTGAAATGATTTGATAGAACGAACTTTACCCGTTGGTAGTAAAAATTTTTGCTATTTTTCATCACCTTGAATATTGCATATATTTTAGATAAGGATCTTGCTGACTTGTCGCCTGTAAAATCAGACAACACTCTGGAGGTCATTACTACGTGAAAGAAACATAAAGATGATGATTACATATGCAAAAGTCATATACTGAACGCGCTCACGGATTCTATCTAAGACTTCTACGTTAGTGTGCCCACTGTAAAAAAAATCTAGTATGCACTTGATGAAAAATATATGGTAAAAGATTATGAAAATCGTACTTTTTTTATTGGCAATTTATTTGATTTTAAAATAAAAAAGGATAAGCCTATTCTTGCGCAAGTGTACGACTTGCAATTATCATTAATCATCTTATTTCTATTGGGATTAAACTTCTTGAAGGATTTTAAGTTGGTGCTATAATTTTTAAATTACCGCCTTCTTGAAATGACTATAAAAAGAAGATGAATCATCAACAAGAGAATGAATATTTGTCTATGACTCAACTTTTACATATTCTATGAATTGAGGAAGAATTAAGACTTTAATATTCTAAAGATGATTAAAGAGTTGATCCTAAGACAAATTTTGTTGGGGGTATAAAATTATATTATTCTTGAGTTTATTGTATTTCTTGTAGCATGTAAAGAAGCAGAATGACTTACAAACATTTTGGTAGACGTACTTATAGGGGATAAACATGTCATTACAATTGCCATATACTGTGATATTGAAGTGACTCTTAAACAAGCGAATCATAAGACGTATAATGATAAAAATAGACATATAAGTTTGAGATATAATTATGTCAAAAATCTACTCAAGGGTGGAGTAATACTTTAAATTTTGTAAGGTCGAAGGAGAATTTGGCCGATCCTCTTACGAAGAGTTATACAAGAGAATACTTATATAAGACATCTAATGGAATGGGGTTGAGGTCTATAAAATAAGCCACGTTCAATGAGAACCCAACCTAAGTTTTGTGAACCATCACTTAGGTTCAATGGGAAAAAAAAATTGAACGAGTGATTGTGTTGACACTAGAACAAACTATATGTTCAAAAATAACTCATTCCCATATGTCTACCAAACTAGTGTTATTCCTGTGATAGAGGATGAGATTGATTCTCTTAATGAATCCATAGCCTTCATTAAGTTGGAGTTGTATACATGGATCAAAATTTCGTCTGATACCGATACGTATCGGTATCAGAGGTGAACGATACGATACATTCAATGTACCGTATCGTTCACTTTATATGGAAAGCTTGGACGATACATTCAATGTATCGCCCGATTTTTTACTGTTCCGATACGTATCGTCCGATATGTATCGGTTTTGAGCTTGGACGATACGTATCGGATACTCGGTATTTTAACCCATGGTTGTATACAGGAGTCACTCTTGATAGATTCACCTATTTGAATGTGGAAGATGGATCGCTTCCTATGGAGCAATAGACTCTCCTAGAACACTCAAGAAACTAGGGTAAAACACATGACTATAAATGTGGTGGCTTGTTAAAAATACTAAGTTTTATAAATTATAATGTGTGTAGTATATCCGGTTTGTTGGATAAGGTTCTTTGTTCAAGACTATAAATCACTAAGCAGCTTGAAAAAGTTTGATATACTTATACTAAGTGAAAGTTCAAATCGTTTAGATACTTTCATTTATACATTGTAATTTTCATATGCCCAAATATATTTTATTCTAAATTTTTAAATAGTGGGGGATTGTTGGATATTTTAAAGTTTTAAAACTTGTGTCTATTTTAAAGAGGTGTGTCTTTTCAAAGTTATGTGTCCTTTTAAAAGAAGTGTCTTTTCAAAGTGGTGTGCACTTTTTAAAGAAGTGATTTTTCAAAGTGCTGTGTCTTTCCAAAGTGGTATGTCTTTTCCGAAAGGTTGCATAAATGTCTTTCCAAAGTAGTATATCTTTTTCGTAAGGTCGGTGTCTGTTTGAAGAAATCTTTTTTATCTTTTACAAATACAAGAAAAAGACACAACAAGATAATAATTCTTCTATCTTTATTTTATTATTATTTTTAGACACATTATGTAGTGGTCAAAATTCTCTTTTGTGAGTGCAAACACAAAATAAATTATAGAGGACAGGGCTTAGATGTATCCCAGGAACATGTTTATTATTCACCTCTTTTGATATCGCGGTTCTAATCGAAATAGGGCAAATAACGTTTAGAGAAAGCGCTTATCTTAACGTGCCTTTAAGTTCTACCATTGATTTCATCTTTTCAATAATTTTTCCAACACAAATGACCCAAAAATAGTGTTTTAGGAAGATTTAAACCATCCGAATCTGAAGATAATAATATCAATTGTTATTTTTAATTATAATGGGTGATATTAAAGTTCATTAATTTCATCCACTTATAGGCTTGTGTTTTTTGGATGGAGATATTTCAATGATAAATTGTTACTTGGACAATTTAGATTGATCATAGATGTGCGGTCACATAAATGATAAATCATACTTCAATGGTGCGACAGGACTTAGGAGCCATCATCCTTCTTTCAAAATAGGCATGTAGGCATGTCAATGGGCCAAGCTGGATTGGGTCCCGCATTTGGTTGGCCTGATTATATTGATTGCACAACTAGGCCTATCCTGTCTGGATATAAATTCAGGCTTGGCTTGGCCCAAGTCTTTTAAGACTTGAGCTTGTCATTAAAGCCTGAATCCGACTGTAATTGGGTTTTGGAGTCGGGCCGGCCTGGCCATTTAATTTAGATGGTCTTGGTCAGGTCGGACAATGTTTTAGAGGCACAATTACTTTTTGATTAAAACTTAGGCCCGCAACCGGCCTGAATAAAATATCGGGCCCCACTCGACCTGGCCAACCCTTTTCATCAAAGTGGCACAACATCCCTCCACAAATAATCGGGAATTGCCATGCCTCGACCAGGCCCAAATCTAATTTTGGCGAGTTCTAGGGTGTTGTTTGCCTGAGCTTTTATATTTTATTTTCTTTTTTCTCTTTTGTTAGGCACATTGTAATTTATTAATAATGATCATGAACCTTGGGAATTTTTTGTTTTTGAGCGATCTAATCCCTCTAAAACATGATAAAATTTTTTTGAGCTACTCTATCCCTCTAAAATATGACCTTTTCATAGATTTCATAGATTTAATGAAGAGGGCTGCTCCACCCACAACACTTTTTTATTTCTATATATACAAAATAAAATTAGTTGCTGTACAGATAGAAAAATTTAGTGTGAGCTTAAAAAGTATTTAATTTATTTATTTTTATTTTTTTGCAATTTGTGTTTGTATTAAAGAAATACTAAAACTGAGCCTCGGAAGGACCAATAATGACCCAAAATGGCACTACAGAACCTCCAACAAATGCAAATAAAAGCAAATCCCTCCCCAGAATAGGGCTAAGTCCAGTACAAACTGAGCCCCAATTACAAAGCAGAAATTAAAGAGATGAGTTTATTAGCTTCAAAACTTCGAATAGTAAGGATTGAGGGATCCTCAATACCTTTAGAGATAGCCCAAGTGCACACTGAAAAGAGACTATCACAAATTAGGCTGCCATCAGAAAAAGTGCCATTGTTGCATCTGATGTGGTTTCTGATAAGCCAAATGTTCCAGATGAGGGAAAAGTGAATATGGGACCATATCCATTTCTGCAAGCCACTAAACAAATTTGAATCCCAGCCAATGATTAGGTCGACTAGCCTTAAAGGCAAACAACTAGCTACATTGAACGCATTGAAGAGTTTACCCCATATGGGCTAAATCTGAGGACAACTGATGAATAGATGGTCTACATCTTCGGGTGAGGAGTCGCGCAGGAAACACTTATGATCAATATCCATTCCTCTTCGATTAAGGTTGAGAACTATGGGAAGTTTATTCCATAGGATAGACCAAGCAAAGAACTTAATCATGGGAGGGATCTTGAACATCTATATGCTGCACCAATCAACTTTGGGAAAGCACTGATAAGGAATGGAGAAGGCAGACTTGACAGAAAAAGGCTTGCTCTTGTTATTATCCCAGATTCGACAATCTTCACAATCACTATTTTTGTTGAGAAGATCAAGGATTACTGAAAGATTGCCATATTCGGCGATTTCCAGGTCGTGTAACCGTCTTTTAAATCTTATGTGCCAGTCAGAGTGGGCTTCAGAGCTAAAAATATCTAAAATGAATGCAGTCGGATTTTCTACTATAGCATATAGGTTGGGGAACCACTTGCTTAGCGGATCGGCAAGAGAATCTCATCTATCGGTCCAGAATCGGATAGGATCTCCTTTACCAATGGAAAAAGAGATATTATTGATAAATTCATTTCTGACAGAGATTATACCTTTCCACCACTATGAAGAAATATAGTACTTGCTATTCTTAGTTTTCCACCCATTAGCGTTCATCCGATACTTATTAATAACTACATCTTTAAGCCAACTATCTTTTCCGTCGCTAAGTCGCCACCACCATTTCATGAGGAGAGCCTGATTTATAAAACGGATAGGTTTAATGTCAAGACCACTAGCCCATTTTGGCTTGTACACAATGTCCCATCCTATAAGATAGATTTTTTGGGATTCTTCCAAGTCGTCCCATAGGAAATTGCGCTCAAGTTTTTCGATTTCCTCACAAACCTTTGTGGGACACTTGTACATTGAAATATAATAAGGGGTAAGGCATTGAGAACTGAGAGAATGAGTCATTCTACCTCCTTTCGAGAGAAGCTTACTTTTCCACCCACCTAATCTGTCGTTGACTTTAGCAATAATCGGATCCCAGGCGAATTTGTTGAGTTTGCCAACACCTATGGAAATCCCAAGGTATTTGAAGGGAAGAGAGGCGATGAGAAAATTAGCTTCAGTAGCCCGTTGATGTAAATCGTGATCATTGACGTTAATGTCGTAGATGTTAGATTTCTCATAATTTACCTTCTGCCCTGAGACCGCTTCGTATACCCTAAGTATATTGCACACGTAATTGATTTGGGAGGTCTCGCCACCACACATGACAAGAGCGTCATCGGCATATTGGAGGAGGTTAATGTTGAAATCACAACGGGGATTGGAGAAGCCGATAATATTGCCCTCGAGCTCTGCTTTTTGGAAAAGTAACGCAAGGCATTCACTAGCAATATCAAATAAATATCGTGATAAATGGGCACCCTTGTCTTAATCCTCTTGAAGATTTGAAGAAGCTGCAGGCTTTTCCGTTAATAATGACGGAGAAGTGAGCACTAACCAGGCACCCGCGGATCCAAGATCTCCATCTCTCACCGAATCTCATCTTCCTCAGCATCCATAACAGATAATCCTAGCTCACTCTATCGTAACCCTTTTCCATGTCCACTTTAATAAGAACTCTTGCCTGCTTAGAAGAAGCTTTCGAATGAATGCACTCTTGGGCTAGGACAGCCAAATCAAGGATATGTTTAACTTCTATAAAGGCCCCTTGAGATTTGAAAATGATCGATCCGATTACTTTCTTCAAATGATTGGTAAGAACTTTGGCAATAATCTTGTATAAGATGGAGACTAGAGAAATTAGCCGAAACTTGCTCATTTCTGAGGCACCTCGCTCTTTCGAGATGAGGACGATCAACGTAGCATTAATGGATTTGTGGATGAATCCGTCCTCCCAAAACTTGTCGAGCATCTGGATCATTTCTTCTTTAATGACTTCCTAGTATATATGAAAGAAACCCATAGTAAAACCATCCCGCCCGAGTGCATGTTGGGCGCTGTAGCTCTTGATAGCATTCCAGATTTCATCGTGGTGAATTTTTTTTTTTAATTTGATCGGCTTCAGTTTGGGTGATGGAACGAGGTTGGACGTTGTGAAGTCTTGGGCGGTGGTGGTTAGTTTCTTTGAAGAGCTCGGCGTAGAATTCAATGACTATCTTAACAATGTCATCTGGCTGTGAATAGGAGGTACCGTTCCTAGTGATAGCCGAATGGAGTTGATTCTTCTGCGATTGTTAGTGTCGCGTGGAAGAAAGCCGTATTTTTATCACCTTTTTTCAACCATCGAATACAAGATTTCTGACGCCATTCTTTTTCCTTGATAAGAGCTAATTGTTCAAAGCTGACCTTAGCTGCCTCTCTCTAACACTTCTTCGTAGGAGAGATGTCGAGATTCCTCTATGTGATCGATGCTATTAATGGTATTGGTTAAGGCAGATTCGGCAGCATTATTGGCAGCTTTCTGGGCTTTGATCCAAGCAAAAATTTTACCTTTCACGGCTCGAAATTTAGCGGAAACGGAGTGAGAGGTAGTAGCTTCCGACCACCATATGGGTAAACTTTTGCTGTAATCTTTGTTATCAAGTCAGTGATTGAATAGGCGAAAAGGAGACAGTCCCCATTTAATGCCATCTAGTTTTAATGATAAAGGTGTGTGATCGGAGGTGACACGAGTTGTAGCAGAGCAATCCGCAGTAGGGTATAAAGCATCGAAACCTTCATTGATCAGAAATCTATCGAGACGACATAAAGTTGCAGGGTTCCTGCCATTGGACTAGGTATACCTGACCCCCTGACATAGGAATGCTCTTATTCATTGATGAAATTAGAGAAGTTCCTCATGGAGGAGGAAAATCGGGAGTTGTTGGAGCGTTCATGAGGATGTGCTATAGCATTGAAATCCCCACACAAAACCCAGGGACCCTTATGTAGGATCTTCCACCTATACAGGTCCTCCCACAACTCAACATCGGCCTCTCTAGAACAGGGATCGTAAACTGCCGTGAAGGGAAAGGAAGCATTATTTCGTTTGTCCAGAACGAGCAGAGATATATTGAAATTACCAACCCACGGACCTGCGCACTCGTAAACAGATGTATCCCACATGACTAATATACCACCTTTGGACCCATTAGCATTCTTATGAAACCAGCTCCAACCAGCTGTGGGAGCAACGAATAGGAATTTCTTGGAATTCATTTGACTACATTTAGTCTCTTAAAGAGTGATGAGATTGGCTTTAGTGCTGGCCAACACTTTTTTGACTGCTGCACATTTTCTAGGCCTCCCGAGGCCTCATACATTCCAAGTTAGTACCGTCATAGAGACTGATCAAAGAAACAGAGGAGCTGAAGTGACCGGAAGCTACTGGGTATAACTCAACGACCATTGTAATCTTTTGAGTTCGGCGATCTTCTTAGTGTTGGTTTTAAATTTAGTTGCCGACATCAAGGAGACTTCATTGACATTACTGTCTTCTATTAGCATGAAGTCTTCAATTGTATTGTCGCCATGGGTGGGGATAGGGAGGACCAAGTCAGAATTAGAAGTGGCATTGGATGAGGAAGCATTGACGGCTGCCTCAACTTCTGAGAATCTACCGGCCCCTGAAATGAGATCCATTTCATAATCTTCAGCGAGGTCTTGTTTCCAACTGCTACCACTATCACTGACGTCGTCTTCTTCCATCTCAGTCTCTCTAGAACTGTTCCGCTCTTGGGCAACCTCTGCTGCAGGGGAGATGGTAGCAAAAGTGGCTGTGGGGAATTGGGTGAAGCCAGGGGGAATATATGGTGTTTTAGCTGAAAAGATGATAACTGAAGGAGATGAATTTGGAAATAAATTCAGCGGGGTGATTGGTGAAGTTGAAGCAGAATTGGGAACAAGATTTGAATAAGGAGTTGGGGTGGAAGCTGGCTTGGGTAATGGAGGGGGCTGAACGCTGGGAGAAATGGGTCTATTAGAGGGGCCCGGTCCAATGGGTTGCTGGAATTCAAAGGGTAGCAGCTCGCTGAGGGAGGCTTTTTTGGGATTTGGATCCTCCAAATCAGGGGGAGGAAATGGCAGGTAAAAGGCCCAGCTGGGGTCTCAGAGGGCAGATTGGGAATGAAACCGTTCATGGTGGGAGATTGGCGCTCCAACGTGTCCAAAAAAGGAAAAATATCGCAGTTTTGAAATTCAAAATTCAAGTTGCCAAAACGGAGGACTTGGTCAGAATTTTTGGCCGGATCTGGTGACCGCCATTTCAGGAGTTTGGTGGTGTGGGAGAGAGGCCGAAGGCTTGGTCTTGGTCACTGGAGTTGGGTCGGCCTGGTGTGAAACTGGCTCGGAGGTAGCAATTTGTGATGATGTCGAAGCTACGTTTAAAGCGGAATGCAATCTGTTATCCCATTCAACATCCACGGCAAGGAGGATGGTCTCATCTTTGACCCGAATGCCCAACAATCCGCCACAAGATGAAGCTACTTCCTTGAACTTGGCCAAATTCTAGAAATTTAAGGGAAGGCCCCTCACACGAATCAAAAGAGAACTGCTACTAGGCGGGGTAATCATGTTGCTGGTAGGACTCCATCTGGAGAAGGCGGCTTTGTGGTTGCCGATGGCTTCGGACCTGGATAGGATGAGGGAAGAAGCCACAGCCCGGTCATAGAAATATAATAGAAAAGAGAATCTATTAATTTTCCAGCAGCCAATAATCTCTTTGCTATTCCATTTTGTAGAGATCCAGGTCTTCAATTTGGACAGAGAAACCTTGCCGTTAGGAACAGATACAATGACGCCTCGATTCGAGAGAGCGGATTGCCAGTGCTCCGCTTCAGGAGCGGATCCGCTCCCGATTTGCTGTTCTACAATAGAGGGTGGCTTAAAACGAACTTTTCCATTTCCCCAAATGGAGAAGCCTTGATGAAGGTCTTTCATCTGATCTGTCGTCCGGACGGGATTTCTTCCCCTAGTAGGGGGTTTGCCAATCTTCCATGGGTAGTGCTTGCCAGTGGAGGCAAGTGCACCGCAGCTACGTCGGTTGTAGATGCTTTTGGACTTGAAGTTATGGTAGCCAGAGTAAATGCAATGCCAATCCCCCGATCTCCATATGTGATCGTTATGGAGCATTTGAGGACGACTGTAAAAGGAGGGGAAACCACCACCAGTAGGCCGCATGGTGCCAATCAGGTCGTGGCCCATCTGATAAAAAATATTTAATTTATTAACCAAAACAAAGAATAAAATAAAACTAGGAAAGGTTTATGTACACCCAAAAGCAACACACACGTACTACTTGGTAAGTAATACATGTTTTGCATCTTTATTAGCCATAGGCACAGCCCACAGAAAAATAAAACAAATAAAATTTATTATTATTAGTTTTCATTCATCGATGTGTGGTGGATGCGATTAGAAATAGTTGGGAGAAGAAAACAGAGTGCTGCCCTTAGGAGCCCACTTAAATCTCGTAATGCAGTGTCACTCCCAAGTAATTATCCAACAAAAATAAAATAAGATCTACAAGAATGATCTGTATGTATGCCATTGAATCGAAAAATATGGTAACCAAACAGTATTATCCAACTACAAAAAGAATAGACAAATGAATCCTCAGTAAACACTAAGCCCTGAAAGAGGGAAGCCTACTCAGTAATAACTACAAGTAAAAACAAAAAAGACCAATAGGTCTTCTGAAAATGTATATAAATACAGAGAGGGGCCTCTAAAGGAAGAAAGAGATGGCCGACAACAGGGCGGCAACTCCAAAGCCCGCAGCAATTGATGTGGCAGAGCTTGGTGTGGGTGGCCCCCCTGCGAAGGGTGGGGGTGCTGGGGAATCCGCAGAAGGAATGGTGGGAGGGGTTCCAGCTGAAGGAGTTGTGGGAGTGGGAGTGGGAGTGGGAGGGGTTCCACCTGAAGGAGTGGTGGGAGTGGGAGTGGGAGTGGGAGGGGTTCCGGCTGAAGGAGTGGTGGGAGTGGTGGCAGAGAGGACGTTAATGGATAACCTCTGACCCAAACTGCAATGGGCACCAACGGTGCAGATGAAGTAATGTTGGCCTGCTGAGGTGAGTGGGACTGTGGCCGGGCCTGTTCTTATAGTTGATCCGATGGCACCGCTGCCGGTGCAGGAATCATGGCGCTCCCTTGGCACTTCGAGCACGTCATGCGCCCCAGTAGTAAATCTAAAGACTGCATAACACCGAGTAAATAGAAAAATTTAGTATCAAGATCAGTTAGAGAGAGAGAGAGAGAGAGAGAGAGAGAGAGAGAGAGAGATCATTAGTTATGTTGGTTAGATGAAATAAAATTTATGGAGTGAAGAAATGAAAAATGAAAAAAAATGATGAGAGAAGAGGCACGGTGTAATACTTAGATTGTCACCGACTCTGAAAACCTGGTTGGCGGCCCAGGTGGTGTAGAAGTCACTGCTGGGAGGGACGTCCCATCCGGTGGCGTCTCCTACGGTGTGGTTCTGAGCGGTGGCGCACTGAAGCAGAGCTGCTACAAGCACCAAAAACCCAACAACACCCACAGAAGAAGCCATTTCTTTCTCTTTCTTTAACTATGTGTTCAGCTGCTCGATCCCTCTTCTTTCTGCTCTGGATCCCTAATGAGTCTTGCTGATTCATAGAAGTAGGGGCTATTTATAAAAAATTTGGACTCCTATTTGGTGCTAAAAATCTAAAATATTAGATTTTGGAAATGGTTGTGAAGGTTCCGAATTCTTGGGCTAAGTATTTAGGTGTGTGTGTGCTCATGTGTTCAAACGGTTGACTCTTTGGCGCGTTGGATATGAATGGATCACTTCTCTTTTCTCCTCTACGACCAGTCAAAGGTTGCCAAATTACCCCGAGCGACCATCACGAAGGCTTGAACTAAAGGGCAAAGGCTATCAATGAGCTGGGCTATGGCCAAGCATGGCCTGGCCCTAGCCCAGTTCAATGTCGGGCCGCCAAGGGGTCACCCCTAGCTAGAGCGGGTTATTTTTGTAGTGTGGGTTGCGGGCTATTTTTCTCTTTCAAATTTTTTTTATACATACCTATTTATTTTTTTCATAAACTTTTTATTTTTTAATATTTTTACAAAATATATAATTTTTTTATTTAAAAAAAAAGCTAATTATAAATCTAATTTTCATATAAACTATGATGGTATTTTAGTAGCCTTATTATTAGGAATTAAGCTCTCTCTCTCTCTCTCTCTCTATATATATATATATATATATATATATATATATATATATAATGGGTCTTCGAGTCGGGCTTAAGCGGGCGACACATTGTCAGACCCTCATCCGGCTCGATTGCAGGGCAAATTGACAGCCCAAATAGAACTAGGGCTGTAATTAGTTTGGGTCATTCCAATATCCGATCCGCTCTACCCAAGTGTTTACCAGCTCGAACACATATACTTGATATGTCAGTATTAGGTTGGGCATGAGCCATCTGTCCCGGCCTTGTTACGTTTCTGCGTGATGTGTGCCATATTATATGATTTTAGGGCAACACTTTAGGTATTCAAGTCATGTGAAATAGAAAACTGGCGGTTCAATGGTATGCCTCTTGGTCTCAAGATCATGTGCGAAAAATTAGGGTAAAAAATGATCTGCATCATCTGATTTCAAACAATCTATGAGTTTCAAGGGATTTCGAATGTTGGGGCTTTTATACTTTTAGTAAACTAGTTAGCGCGAGTAGAGGTAAGCTTAAATTCTCATTCAAATTTTAATTAGATTTTTTTTCTTAGAAAGTGTTTCTTCTTGGCTTTGAAAAATGAGTTAGTCTACAAAGAGCGTCCCTAGCCATGGGGGTAGGGATGCAAGTTCGGTGTACCACTACCGAACAGAACTGAACTCGAATTTGTCGGTGTTCGGTTCGGTACACCCCAAACCAATACCGAACCGAAAGCATTCGGTTAGGTATGGTTCGGTAATTTTTTATTTTCTGAAACCAAAACCGATTCAATTCGGTTCGGTTCGATGTAGGTATTTTACCCACTTTTTGATTTTTTTAATATATATTTTTCGAGTTTTTTGGTTTTTTTTTCGGTTTACTCAACCTACCCCCTCGATTTTCAGTTTCGAGCTATCCAAACCGAATTGGGGTTCGGTTCGGTTTCAGTCAGTTTTTCGGTGTGGTTCGGTCAATTTGAGACCCTCGGTTTTTGGTTCGGTTCAAAGCTTGCATCCCTAACCGGGGGTGATAAAACAATACATACACTACGTGAAAAAGCCAAAAAAATCACTGCCTTAAACAGTGATTTTTTCAAAAAACCACTGTCTTTGACAGTGATTTTTTTTCAAAAAAACCACTGCTCTACACAATTGTAAAAAAAGGAGCGATTTTTTTTTACCACTATACAAGACAGTACTTTATGAACTTCAACAACGACTGCTCTTAACAGTCATAGAAAAAGTCACGACTTTTGACAGTGGTTTTTTTATGCAATTTTTTTTTTTAAATACTATTTTTTTTAATGCATTTTTTTTAATACGTTTTTTTAAAATGTAATTTTTTAAAAAAATATTAGAGATAAGAGAAAAAGATACTCTTGGTATCTTTTTTAATGCAATTTTTTTATTGCTTTTTTTTTTTTGTAAGTTTGTTCCGCCCGATGCATATGCTCTTGATATTGGTAGCAAGCATACATATTGGAAAACCGAGATTTTAACCATGGCCATAACCACTACCACTTAAAAGGCAAAGAACTTTCAAGTTTCAAGAGATTTATAAAATCTTCTGTCACAAAAGAAAGCACCGTTAAGAATTACACCATGAAAACTATAAAACATACATTTAAAACACATATAATATATACAATATATTAGCCTTGTCCTGAACTACTTTTGTTCTAAGAGACCATCCAATGCTAAGAAATGAGATACATGTGACCCAAATCCTCCAATTGAACCTTCCTCCACCATAATTAGGATCTCATCGATGCTGTTGGATTTAAGGTTGTTTGCAGCTTTGATACATGTCTGGGTTACAGACCCAAATCCGAAAATTGCAACTCCATTGCCTTCCATCAGAATTCTTCCCTTTCCAATATGTTAAAACAACAAACCATTTGACAAATCAGTTGTTATATAAACTTAAAAATTTAAGATAACAGTATTAAAATTTAGAAATAAATCAGATCTGAGGACGGAAATTATCATTGTTCAGTTGGATGTAGTTCTATTGATTTTGCTCTCTCAGACCTTTGAGCAAGTTTACGCTGATCAATAAATCATTATCAACAAAGATTAAAACAAAAATGTAAGATCTGACCAAAAAATACATAATCGAACATAAAATAAAATTAAAAATTACCTTGATTTCGAGTCTAAGAAGCTGCATAAATAATTCACAAGCAAAAAACATGAAACTAATCAAGTTCATTTTTATATTGCAAAAGTGATTTTCTTATCATTTTGACGTAGTGATACATACGTATGACTTTGTGTTGTGCATGCACTTCCATGCAATGGAAGTCATTTCACGTCCCAAATTCATAGATGTGTAAGTCATAGGTCTGTGGCGGACTGCGGTTTCCACCCATGATGGGTGGACACCAACTGCAGGGGCTAGGGAAATGGTTAGGTCCAACTAAGTTGAATCGGATTTTGAGCTTAACCAAAGCTTCAGCCCTTGAATATAAGAGAATCTGGACTTTCGTAGTTTTCAATTTTATAGGATGACGTGCAATAAAGATTCTCCTATTTTCAAAGGATGAAGATTGTTCTGGGTAGTACTGGGTTGTGTTGGGATCTGTTGGGTTTTATTTTAGTCCCTATTTTATCTCTTCTCTTGTTTTGAGGATGATTTGTTCCTCACAAATCCCCTCTTTCTGTATTCTCCTCTTTCCATCTTAATATAACCTTCTTTCAAAAAAAAAGATTCTCCTATTTTTGAAGGATGAAGATTTGGTTGTCTCATGCCCCAACCCCTGGCCTAGCATGTTCTGGTGGCAATCGTGCCCTGCATGTTATGATCCACGAGTTGAGTTGACGCGACACACCTAGATTATCGGTGCTCAATATTAATATTTTCTCCCAAATTGGAGTAAAATGTATAAATTTTATTTATTGCGGAAAATCTCATTTTCTTTATTTGGTCGGTTTTCAAATTCGATTATTCATTTATTAGAAAAACGTGAGTTCCTTTGAAATTTTTACTTGCTTCGGAAAGACAAGTTAAAATAAAAATAAGCACTATTTCAATTAAAATAATTTTGAAGTTCAATATTTATAATGAGACCAATGGTTTTATAAAATATTAAACCAAAACTAGTCCTAAGCAAAAGTAAAGCAAGTGTACAAAGTCAATATCCAGTGTAAGTGTCACGTGCTCCGTTCACGTAAGTGTTGGTAACTCCTTAGATGAATTGAGTTCAACACTTTCAGCTCGATGGGCCATTTTAAATCTTTACTTGGTCACTCCCAAACCTACACTTTGCTAGTCATCGAGTAAAGAAGAAGATAAATAAAACTGAGAAATAGACTAACAACCTAAGAAAAGTAAAGAATGTCACTTTCGTAGGGAGCACGATTGCATTTAGCGTATGCAAGAAGCCTTTAAATCATTAGGTGATCCCTAGTGGAGGAGTTTTGTCTCCTGAGGGTTTTAAGTGAAGTTACCCACAAACTTCAACACATTTTTTAAATCATTGATAAAATTGAGTTTTCAAAATATGATTTTTATATATATTTAACTTCAAAGCACAAAACCATTAATTAATTCAACATGCAAATTCTCAATTTCAAATGTCAATCTCATTCCAATCATACTGGTATCCATTCAAATCAATTTAATGCTCTAATTTTTATATAACTTATTCACTCATGTCTAAACGTAAAGTGCGTGTACACCAATACTAATATCCATCTATCTCGGAACTAATCCAAACAATAAACCATCAGAGCTCATGTCTCGACTCAATCCTCACAATCGATATACTCTTAAAAATAGAAATACTCCGGTGACGGGTAAATTTTTACCACAAGAGATCAATACAAAGCAAATAAAATGTCTCACATAATAGAAGAAATACGATGTAATCAATTAATAAAAGAGAATCTCATAGAAAGATACTTGTATATCCTATGCAAGTCATATCAAGCATCATAGGTATTGTATATTCACTCCCCACAAGGTTGTTACCAACGCAAGATCGAATCATAAAGGTCTTTGTAGGGTTGTAATGGGGCTCAGGTAAGGGTAAAAAAGAATGAGAAGTTGAGATTCAAAGTTTCTGAGAAATTAGAAAAGGAACTAACTTATGATTTTTTTTTTCTTTCCTAATCTCTCGCTATTTTTCTATTTTTCTCAACTTTCTTTTCTTTTCTTACTCAATTTTCTTCTTTTGAGTTTCATTTTCTTAAAGCACCTCATATTTTTCATTCTTTTTCTCCCTTTTTCACTAATTATTTTCCATACACTCAGTAAATATCACAACTCAGTATTTCTTCACTTACTCTTTTTTCGTTCATTTTCATCCCTCGTTCCTAATTTCTCATAAATAAGAAGGGTACGGCTAAATTTTTAGAAATGGTGAAGGCGTAAAGGTTAACGTGGCTTATCAAAGAATGTATAAAGATAAATTTTATAATAAGCTCAAAGGGATATTAGAAGGATAAATTTACATGAGGTGGGACATTTAGAGTACAAATGAGCCAAAGATGACCTTCAAGTATGTCCTCAAAAAATGGTAACATTGCCTATTTGTCTTAAGCAAACATACGATACGTTCTAGCACAATGATATGAATTTAATGTCATGCAAAGTTATAAGTCAAAGCAAAATGTATGAGATTATGTAAAAATAATTCGTATTCAAAGACAACTCCGAGTTTATGTAAGCACTTATCAAGGATGGGAAATTGGCTCTAAAGCTCACCGGGTTTAGTATCTACTAAGAACCTATGATTCAAAGTTTAAAATAGACCATAGATTTCTAGATTTTAAGCATGATATATGTGCACAAAGTGTCCAGACATGAATTTCAAGACTATCCTCAAATTATTACATTAAATTTTATTATCCTAAATACAAGTAATCAAAATATGACATTAATATTTTCGAAATAAAATTTACATGCGTCATTGACTAAAGTTTGAAAATTATCGCAAACTAATAAGAGTGATGGTTCCAAAGGTTTTTTTTTTTTGGTGGTGTTAGGGGTATCAAAATGATAGAACCATAGAAACTACACCCCCAAATCTAAACAAAACAATGTCTTTATTGTTGATAATAAATAAAATATTAGTTCAAGGTGAACATACCTAGAGTAATGATTTGATAGCATATGAAAAAGAGAGAGATAGAAAAATCTCCCCCAAATCTGCATAAAAATATACTAGTCTATCCAAGCATTTTCATCACACAAAAAAGAATGTCAACAGTAGAGAGGAAATTATCACTACTAACATAAAACTAGCATAATCAACCATAAAAATAAGTGTATCTAGCCATCATTTAAAAAAAAAAAAAAAATTTAATTTTTTATTTTTTATTTTTTATTATTTTATTTTATTTTTTATTATTTTATTTTTTAAAAGAAAATTACAAAATTAATCTATAAGGTGTAAACTCATTCCGAGTCCACTAGGATCTCAAATTTTCATGAAAAATTTTCTAAGGACCAAAAATTTATTTAATAGTCATTGCATTTCTCTTATCAGGGATTTGGCGACAGCCCCATGCTGTACCAAAGTTTCACTACTATGGTCCCTCTCTAACCTTCTAATCTCTACCTTGTACTTGACATCTCCAAAATCGCACTCTTGATTCAAACCCACTCGCCTCTTTTGGGCCTTTTGTTGATTGTTTATGTATTCAACAAATGGGCAACAACATAGAGATTTGTTTTTCTCCCATAAACTGAATTCGCATTTATTGGAAAAGGTTATCTCCCTTAATTATCAAGTGTCAAGGGTGTCAATTTTTACCTCTCCCGACTCAATTTGATTCTCAATTTCCTCAACAACATCAGAATCGCTCCATTCCATTTCCTCTTCTCCTCGCACTCGCACTACCTCAACGCTCGTTGTGCCACGCTCAAACGTAGTGATCAATTGGTCCTCCTCATATTTTTGAACAAAATCAGAGAGGTCCTCTTAAAGATGTTCTTCATTTCGATCGGTATCAATAAGGGAGTCCTCTATTTTATCTTCCATTTGTAAGTACTCTGTCATTTGACTAACTTGAGACTGTATCCTAGAAAGTGATTGATTCATGGTGTGCATCAAACTTTTAAAATATTCAAAGGAGTAAGAAGAAGTTTGGGTCGATTTATATGATTCTGTGTTTTGAAAGCATTGAGTTTACTGTGAAGACTTGTAAGGGAAGTTGTCGGAGTAATAACTCTGATCAGATTAAAGCATCATATCACACATTGGGGGTTGATTAAATCCCCACATGTCATTGGGTTGACTCTACCAGTTATAGGTGTTCCAAATAGGATTGGGATAAGCCTGTTCAGGGTAATAATTTGGGTTATTCAAGGGACACATAGGTCTAATGTGCATCGAATTTTTACAAATAGCACATGATTCTGGATTGAATCCAGGCATTGACATGATTTTACCGATAACACCAAAAAAATTTATTTTTTATTTTTAGATTTTTTTTCAGATTCAATTGATCGAATGGTTCACTCGATCGATCAAAAAATTTGAATTTTAAATTTTTAGAAATTTGAAACTTTGAATTCTTTAATTTTGAATTATTTAATTAAATTTTTTTTTTAATCGATTGATCGACAACACACATCGATTGATCGAAATTCTTTTTTTTTTTTTTTTTTTGAATTTTAAAAATTTAAAATTTATTTTATTTTATTTATTTATTTTTTTCAAATTTCAAATTTCAAATTTCAAATTTTGAATTTTAAAAATTTTCTCCCCCACCCCCCTTTTTTTAAATTTGAATTTCAAATTTTAAATTCGAATTTTCAAAATTTTAAATTTAAAATTTCAAATCTTAAATTTGAAATTTTGATTTATTTGATTTGATTTTTTTTTTATTTCAAAATTATAAATTTCAAATTTCAAAATTTTGAATTTAAAAATTTTCAAATTTTCAAAATTTGAGTTTGAAAATTTGAATTCCTACACTAGAAAAGAAAATCTTTTAAATCCTAAAAAAAAAATCTTGCAAATCCTACAAAAATCCTAAACTAGAAATCTTGAAAATCTTAAAAAAAAATCCTAAACTAGAAAAGAAAGGAAGAAAAGAAAATTCTACAAATCTACAAATCTCACAAAATCCTACAAATCCTAAACTAGAATTCTTAAATTTTGATTTTTAAACTTTGAATTTCAAATTCCGAATTTTAAAATTTCGAATTTTGAATTTTTGACTTTTAAAATTTTTAAATTTCCAAATTTCAAATTTTCAAGTTCAAATTCTAAATTCTAGATCTTCCGATTTCAAACTCAAATTTCAAACTATAAGATTTCGAATTTCAAATTTTAATTTCTGAACTTAAATTTCATATTTTGAATTTTAAACTTCTAATTTTGAATTCCAATATCGAAATTCCAATTTTTGAATGATTAAATTCCAAAAATTCGAAATATGCAAGATTTTTTTTTTTTTCTTTTGGAGTCGATTGATCGAAACTCAAAACTTTTCAGTTTTTTGAGTTTGATCTAGCACAATATTTAAACTAGTTTATGATATTGAGAGTTTGATGGACTGGATAAAAGCTATGCAATAAAATGGAATTTAAACAGATATTAAAAGGGTGAAGATTATGGTACTAAATCCTCCCATCGTTGATTTATCATTTACGCAATACAGATCTATGGATTGAGATAATGGATTATCATAGGATGCGTTACATGCAAGTACTGAGCCCAAGCATACATTACCGATCTAAGATTGTGGAGATGTGTGATTAACACTCTATGAATATATGATTAACATCCATACCTTAGATGACAACTAGAATTTGGTCCATGATAAATTCTACATTATAGATATGAGGTCGTGGAAATGTATGATTAATACCCCATGAATGTATGATTAACATCCATACCTCAAATGGTAATAAGAATTTATCTGGGATGGGCAAGAGCAGTATAGAAGGACATTAGAATAAAATAATTATTGCAGATCCAAGATCATGGAGCATGATTAACTTCCACATTTTAGAACGTAGTCAGATATTAGCGTAATTAAAAATAAGGCATCTATGACAAGTAAATATCTCAACCTTAAATCTATATTATAATAAATGAATACCTTGGATGGGATTCATTAAATCCCCATTCTCCAAAATATTTAGCTATGCATGAAATTAAATGAAGATATGATTAAATTGAATACAAGAAATAACATTAAAATACCGTAGCAAATGGTTCATAAAGATCCACAAAAGTTTGAATCCAATGCATACAATCTTCTCTTGATGGCAGAAATTAAACTAATCTAAAAACTAAACCTAGAAATTTAAAGAACAACGTTGGAAGGAAAAACTAGAAAGAAAATAATAACAATGTGATGTGCAGTGAAATATGATGATATTTCACCCCTAAAGACCTACATTTAGCTACCCGATGAAAGCCATTTAACATGTTTTATATAGTTTTAGTGATTTACAGGTCTGGAGATGCGTTGAGCATGAAATAACCCAAAAGTTCAGAATATAACGTCAAATTCGTGCTACCTTGGATCATTCAGAACTTATCCTAACTTGGAGCTTAATTTTGACCTTTAAATAACTGGATTCACGAAATTGTTAAAACACCAAAGTCGAAGAGCTCGTCGTCTTCTTTCCAACGCCGTAAGAATCGTCTTAATCCGTCTTCGAAATAGAAAGTTATGACCGAAATATTAAGGTAGTATCTGATGTAAAGTTTAGCGGGAGTTCACGAAAATCTGGGAGGTCGATCGATCGACTTGGAAATTAAAAACAAAATCTGATCTGGTCGATTGATTGACCATATTCAGTTGATCAATCGACCAAGTTTGAATTTGAGTTCGAAATTGTGTTTGGCCGCGAGAATCTCGGTACTCTTTTCAAGGAATAAAATCTTGGATTCAAGGAGGAAAAAGCGGCTTCCGTTTTGGGATTTAGGGGGAAATATATTCTTGGAGTTATATTCATTCGGGGCCTTCTGGTTTTTAGGGAGAAGTTTTCATTCCGTATTGTTCTGTTTTAGTTTTTCTGCGTTTCAAAGTGTAAGAGCATTGAGTTCGAGTTTCTTGAACTATCTTTTTAATATTCATTTTGAGGAGGAGATAAGTCTTAGTTTGCTGATTTGGATCCACTTTCAAGAAGGAGGTGTACGTACTTTGGATTAAAGCTTTTCGTGGATAGTATTAAAGCTCTTTACGGTATTTTAAATATTGATGTTAATGTCGGCTTACATTTCAATTATGTTATTTACTTTCACTATGTGTGGCTAGTTTCATTAAGGATGGGGATCTAATGAACCCCATTCGAGGTATTTATTTATATTAATATAAATCTATATGATTGAGATGTCAGATACTTTTTAAGGCCCTAATATTATTTTTGAAAATGGTGAAATTTGATTTCAATCTGAGATCTAGGAGCTAATTATGCCCTATGATTTCAGATCTGTAACCCATCTCGGGGTGAAGTTTTACTGCCATCTGAGGTGTGAGTGTTAATCATACACTCATGGGGTGTTAATCATACACCTCTTTGATCTCGGATTGATAGTATGACTTTATCCCAATGGTGAGTTCCAATCACTATCTAAGGTGTGGGTGTTAATCACACACTCATGGGGTGTTAATCATATATCTCCTTGATTTTAGATCGTACTTTAGAAATTACCATAGAGATTGAGTTCTAAATGTTGTCCGAGGTGTGAGTGTTAATCATACACTCATGGGATGTTAATCATACATCTCCGTGATCTCAGATCTATATTTTAGAACTTACGTGTGTATGGGGCAGTGCTTCTTTTGCGATATCTGTTAAAGATCTCACATCTCAATCCACAGATTGGTATTCTGTAAATGATAAACCTACGATGGGAGGATTTAGCATCCCAATCCTTATCTTTCATTAATTGTTTAATTCTTAATTTCCGTTAGTATTTATCTCATTTATCAGAAGTTCTCAAAATTCTAGATTGTTAGTTATTGTGGTAAATCTGTGTTTGTTCTTGTAATTGGTTACTATTTTCCCTTTTAAATTTTCTAACCAATCCTCGTGAGAACGATCTCGTACTCTGCACCCACTGACTACATTATGATTCGTGCACTTGCGAGTATAACTTAATTTACACATCAAGTTTTTGGCACCGTTGCCGGGGACTGGGCGTAGAAAATTAAATTTTTTTCAAAAATAGAAAATTAATTTTTAAGAATCTTTGTAGGTTTGAACTCAGTAACTTAAAAAAAAAAAAAATCCGAAAAAAAAAATTGAGATAGACCGATCGACCTGAATTGTCGATCAATCGACCCTCCAAAATCTGTAAAAATCTCGCTCGCAATCTCCGGATTCCGGATTTTTCGAATTTGAAAGTTAAAAAAAATAAAAAAATAAAAAAATAAATAAAAATAAAAAATTCAAAATTTGAATCCTCGATTGATCGACCTTAACCGTCGATCAATCGAACATTCTCTTGGTCGATCAATCAACCTAAATAGTCGATTAATCGAAGAAATTTAAAAATAAAAATAAAAATTTCCTATTCTCTCGATTGATCGACCTAAACAGTCGATTAATCGAATAAGAGTTTACGGAAGAAAAATCTTCGCACTTTGTGTATGCACACGAGGTCATCTAGAGATAAACCTTTAGAACCTCTGAATCATGAGATTGAGCGAACGTGTCGTTCAAATCGAAAAGAAGTTATAACAGGTCGATAAGTGAGAACCGAAACATCAATTCTATTTGAAATGAATGCAAACGACTGTGAAAATCAACATCATGAAAATGAGGAGGAACCAACTCTGAGGGAGTTGTTTGCCCCAATTACTTAATACTCCGTCCTGCATCACATATCCTGCTACACCTGGTTGCAGATTCGAAATTCGTACAAATGTGATTCAAATCCTTCCAATCTTTCACGGCATGGATAGAGAAGATCCATATCAACATATCAAAGACTTTGTTGAAGTCTGTTCATCAGTATATCAAAATTTCAGTGAAGAATTTGTGAGACTACGTCTATTTCCTTTCTCAATAAAGGATAAAGCCAAAGCATGGTTAAACTCTTTACCAGCTGGATCCATAACCACCTGGGATCAAATGGTTAAGAAATTTTTGTCAAAATTCTTTCTCATGACTAAGACTAATGCCTTAAGATGTGAAATCATTGATTTTACACAAGAAGATGATGAGAGATTTTATGAAACATGGGATAGATTCATGGATATCTTATTGAAATGTCCTCACCACGGATTCTCAAAATGGAGATTGGTCCAATGTTTTTACAACGGATTGGATCAAGCTAATCGACATTTGATTGAATCCATGAACAGTGGAGGATTCTTGGGACTGAGAGAAAATGAATCCTATCAATTCTTGGAAAAGTTAGCGGAAGACTCACAACAATAGGACTTCTCTAGCAGTCGAGATCAGCCGAAGAAGAATCGAGATCAAGCAGGAAGCTCAGCAAAGAAAGGAGGATTGTATGTGGTGAAAGACACACCAGACCTGATGAAAAAATAGAATTCCTCACTCAACAAGTTGAGGAATTGAAATTGAAGAAAAATGTAAGTGTTGTAAATGTACAACCAGATCTATGCTCATATTGTGCGAGTCCAATGCACACATCCGATGGTTGCTCGTCACTGCAAACTTACTCAGAAGATCCTAGTGAACAATTGAATGCATTGAACACTTACGGGCGCATCAGGGAAATATTTTTAATGAAAACAATCCAAATAGTTGAAAATACCATCAGAATTTCTCATGGAAATCGAGAAATCAAAGACCCCAAGGCAGAGGTCAAGGGATGAATTTATACCCAAATCAAAAATTCAGTCAGGGACGACAACAACAGTTTGGTCAAAGACAATTCCAACATTACTATGGAGGAGGAAACCAATTTTACCCAAATCAAAATCAAAATGTGCAACCCAGGCAATCAAACCACAATTACTAGTTCTCACAATCAACAAGTCAACCGAGGTTTGCACAAAATTTTCCTCAACTAGGATTCAATAATCAACAAGGAAATGTTGCGCCATGTCAGCACCAGAATCAATACCCTCAGAGTGAAGATATGTGGAAGTTCATTCAATCCAATACCTCTTCAATATCAAGGATAGAGACGCAATTAGGGAAATTGGCAACGATCCTTTGTGAAAGGGAGAAGGGATTATTCCCAAGCCAACCAATCCCAAATCCACGAGGACAGATGGCTATTGAGCATGCCTCGACATCATCTCAGGAGGAGAGCCAACAACAGTTCAAGGCCATCACTACATTGCGATCTGGAAAGCAAATCGATAACAAAGTGGAAATGCCAGAAGAGGATGAGAAGCATGAACCTGAAGTCAAAATTGAGATGAACAAGGAAGCAGGAGAAGAAGAGAAACAAGGAAAGCAAGAGAAGAAGATGGAAGATAAGAGTGAGAGAGAAAAGAGTTTCATACCCAAGGCCCCATACCCTCAAAGGCTAGTGGGATCGAAGAGGAATCGCGATCAGGAAGGAATCATTAAAATATTTAAGCAACTGAAGATAAATATCCCCTTCCTAGACGCCATTCAGCAGGTGCCAGCATATGCTAGGTTTCTAAAGGATTTGGTCACGATCAAGCGAAAGACTAATGTCCTAAAGAAAGCCTTCTTAGCAGAACAGGTAAGCTCAGTTCTACAAGCGAGACTTCCAATTAAATATAAGGACCTTGGATGTCCTACAATTTCAATCATCATAGGGGAGAATCGCATCGATCAAGCACTCCTAGACCTTGGAGCAAGTGTCAATTTGTTACCCTATTTTGTGTATAAGGAACTTGAGTTGGGGGAACTAAAACCCACAACTATGACCCTTCAACTTGCTGATAGGTCAATTAAGATTCCTAGGGGAATAGTCGAGGATGTCCTGATCAAAGTAGACACTTTCTACTTTTCAGTTGACTTTGTTGTATTGAATACGGAACCCATTCCTCAACACAGAAATAATGTTTCCATAATTTTAGGAAGACCATTCCTAGCAACATCAAACTCACTAATCAATTGCCAAAATGGGATAATGAATTTGTCATTTGGAAACATGACTGTGGAACTGAATATTTTTCACATTGCAAAACAGCCTGCTGAAGATGAGGAATATGCACAAGTTTGCATGCTTGATAACATTGTGGAAAATAAATTTTTTGCCTCAGAATATAAGGACCCTCTAGAAGCCTGTTTAGCACATTTTGGTAAAGACTTCGATGTAGATAAGGTGATACACGAGGTTAATAGATGCTAAACTCAACACCACTCTTGGGAGGAAATGAATGTGAACTGAAAGATGAGAAAAAGGAAGAAGATAGCGAAGAAGAATCGCATCGATCAAATGAAGGAGAGAAACCAAGGCTGAAACTAAAACCCCTCCCTGCGGATTTGAAATATGCGTACCTGGGTATAGATGAAACTGAGCCAGTAATTATTTCGGCAAATTTAAATGAGGATCAAGAAGAAAAGCTCATCAAAGTGCTTCAAGACCATAAGAGTGCGATCGGATGGTCTATCAAAGACATTAAAGGAATAAGCCCAACGGTGTGTATGCACCGAATTCATTTGGAAGAAAGCTCTAAACCCTTAAGAGAACCACAACGTAGATTGAATCCAATAATGCAAGAAGTGGTGAGAAATGAGGTCATTAAGTTGCTAGATGCTGGGATCATATATCCAATCTCCGATAGCACATGGGTGAGCCCAACACAAGTGGTACCCAAAAAGTATGGAGTTACAGTGGTGAAAAATGAGGAGAATTGAGCTAGTACCAACGAAAGTTCAAACTGGCTGGAGAGTGTGTATTGACTACAGGAAGTTGAATTTAATGACTAGAAAGGATCACTTTCCTCTCCCATTCATTGACCAAATGCTAGAATGATTGGCCGAGCACCAATACTATTGTTTCCTTGATGGCTATTCTGGGTATAATCAGATAGTCATTGCACCAGATGATCAGGAAAAGACAACATTCACATGTCCCTTTAGAACGTTTTCTTACCGTCGAATGTCGTTCGGACTTTGCAATGCTCCAGCTACATTCCAAAGATGTATGCTGAGAATATTCTCTGATATGGTGGAAAGGTTCCTGAAAGTCTTCATGGATGATTTTTTTATTTATGGAGACAACTTCGGTGATTGTTTGTATCATCTATCTCTTATTCTTGCGAGATGTGAAGAGAAAAATCTGGTTCTGAATTGGGAAAAGTGTCATTTCATGGTGCAAAGTGGTATTGTTCTGGGACATATTATATCATCCCGAGGGATTGAAGTGGACAAAGCTAAGGTAGAACTGATTTCAAACCTTCCACCACCAAGAACAGTCAAAGAAGTAAGGTCATTCCTCGGACACGCCGGTTTTTATCGACGTTTCATAAAGGATTTTAGCAAAGTTGCAAAACCATTGTGCAGCCTACTGGCTAAAGATGCCCCATTTATCTTTGATGAAAAGTGTACAAATGCCTTTGAAAGTATTAAGGCAGAATTGGTCAGAGCCCCTATAATCCAACCACCAGATTGGAAGCCCCCATTCGAAATCATGTGTGACGCATCAGAATATGCGATTGGAGCTGTTCTTGGACAAAGGGTAGAGAAAGTGCCGCATGCCATCTACTATGCAAGTCGCACTTTCAATGATGCACAATTGAATTATTCTACCACAGAAAAAGAACTCCTAGTAATAGTCTTTGCCTTGGACAAGTTTCGATCCTATTTGTTGGGATCAAAAGTGGTAGTGTTTACTGACCATGCAGCTCTTCGCTACCTCTTTTTAAAGAAAGATGTAAAAGCTCGATTAATTCGATGGATTCTACTCTTACAAGAATTTGATATGGAAATCAAAGACAAAAAAGGATTAGAAAATATAGTTGCTGATCATTTATCTCGAATTATTATTGAAAAATCTGAGGATCTGATTCCAATTTTGGAAAGTTTTCCTGATGAACAATTGCTCGCTGTTGAATATCTACCGTGGTATGCATATCTGGTGAACTATTTAGTGACAGATCAGATACCTGAACATTGGAATAAAAATGAGAAAGCTATCTTTCTAGCACGAGCCGAGCATTATTTCTTTAAGGACCCGTACCTGTTCAAATATTGTGCTGATTAGATCATTAGAAGATGCATTCCGGAACAGGAGCAGCCAAAAATCATCTCATTTTGTCATGAGCTGTCCTGTGGAGGACATTTTAACTCAAGGAAGACTGCAACTAAGATTCTACAATGTGGATTTTATTGGCCGACAATTTTTAAAGACTGTCATCAGCACTGCATTTCATGCAGTAATTGTCAAATGCTAGGCAGAATTTCAAAAAGAAATATGATGCCCTTAAATCCAATCCTTGAAGTTGAACTGTTTGACGTATGGGGAATAGACTTCATGGGCCCATTCCCCAATTCTTTTGGAAATTTATACGTCTTAGTTGCAGTGGATTATGTCTCAAAGTGGGTGGAAGCACTGGCCTATAAAACCAATGACCACAGAGTAGTGGTTAAGTTTCTTAAAAACAAGTTATTTCCAAGATTTGGTACTCCACGTGCAATTATTAGTGACGGCGGAAAGCACTTTTGTAATAAGTTTTCGCTCAGCTGATGAAGAAGTATGGGATCACACACAGAGTGGCTACACCATACCACCCTCAAAATAGTGGACAACTCGAAGTTTCAAATCGAGAAATCAAACGTATTCTAGAGAAAATGATAAGGCCCAATCGGAAGGATTGGTCGTTGAAATTAAACGACGCACTCTGGGCTTATCGAACAGCGTTCAAGGCCCCCATAGGAATGTCCCCTATCGAATGGTATTTGGCAGGGGTTGTCATTTAGCTGTTGAATTGGAGCATCGGGCCTATTGGGCTGTTAAGTCTTTGAACTTCAATTTGCACAAAGCTGGGGAGAAGTGGAAATTGGAAATTACAAAATTAGAGGAAGTGAGAGCTGATGCATATGAGTGTGCCAGATCCTACAAGGACCGCATGAAGCGTGTTCATGATCTGTCTATTTTAAGGAAATCATTCACTGTGGGACAGAAGGTGTTATTATATAACTCAAGACTACATTTGCTCCCCGAAAAGCTCAAAACCCGATGGAGCGGTCCTTTCCTGGTCAATCGAGTATTTTCGAATGGGGCAGTTGAACTATGCAACTTGCGAAACGAAAGTACGTTCCAAGTCAATGGGCAATGGGTAAAACCATTTTTGAAAAATTACACTGAAAAGTTCGATGAACTTGTGCTGAGGGCTCCCGATCAATTGGGATGAAGTTGGAAATTCTGAAATGTCGGGCTAGCGACATTAAACCGAGCGCTTCTTGGGAGGCAACCCATGATGTTAATGTCAAAAAAAATAAAAAATAAATTGAATTTGGTCGATTGATCGACCTAAACAGTCGATCGATCGACAATAAGCCAAAGGGTCAATCGATCGACCATCCTATGTCGATCAATCGACCATTGAATATGGACATTAATCACTTGAACGGTTTTCTAGATTTGTCTTTATGAGTCGATCAATCGCTGTTCAGAGTCGATCAATCGACTCTAAACATTGTAAATTGAATTCAATGTCGTGTCAGTCCACATTCTGCATGCGCCGCTGTCGATCGATGGACCTGTAAGGTTGATCAATCGACCCTCTCAATAATCAAAACCCGCACTGTTCCAACGCCTGAGGAAACGATGCATGTCAGGGTCGATCGATTGACTTTCTTGGGTCGATCAATCGACATTTATTAGGAAATCGTACTCTGATTGAGCGTCTTTTCAACACATCTGTCGATCGATCGACCTTTACGTCGTGTCCGAACAGAGGGGGTGCCTTTGTGTTTATTTAAAGGGCCGAGGGTCTCCCATCTTCCACATCCCCTTCAACGTTCGAAGTTCTCTGCAAAGGTCTCTGATATTCCCTCTGACATTCTTCATGATGGCGCCATCCTCTTCTGCTAGACTTCCTCAGCGCCTTGATGGAGTTTTTCGAGAGCGACCAAAAGGTCGCTTTGCCACCAATGAGATCTCTTCTGAATACACGTGATGTGAATTTTAATTGTGATGTTTTACTCGCAAGCGCACGAATCAGATTGTATATAGTGGGTGCAGAGTACGATATCGTTCCCACAAGGACTATTTTTGAAAGATCTAAAAAGACAAGACAATAATTCAAGAAATCCACTAAGATTTAACAGTATTCTACTAGTCTTATGATTTAATTTTGTGAGAAGACAATTATTGACTACAAACTAAAACTTAACTGATAATTCAAAAGTAAAGATAAAGATGAAGATACTAAATCCTCCCATCTTTGGTATGTTCTTCCCATAATACAAATCTAAGGATTAAACTATGAGATATACCATTGAAACACATCTTTTATGGAAGATAAATGGTCAAAACCCCGATAGGTTCTACGTTGCATCCTTGCAATCAGGACTTAATTTCATAGATGATTTCCATATATAGATCTGGGATCAAGGGCATGACTCGACACACTTGATCTCAGGTTCAAATAAAAATCATCCCCAAAGTGGGTGAAAATTCCAACAAGAATACCACCATAGATCTGAGATCAAGGGCATGGCTCGGCACACTTGATTTCAGATTAAGGAGTTGATGTGAATTTTAATTGTGATATTTTACTCGCAAGTGCACGAATCGGATTGTATATAGTGGGTGCGGAGTACGAGATCGTTCCCACGAGGACTAATTTTGAAAGATCTAAAGAAACAAGCAATTCCAGAAATCTACTAAGATCTAACAGTATTCTACCAGTCTTATGATTTAAGTGGTTTGATGAGATGATAATTACTGACTACAAACTAAAACTTAACTGATAATTCAAAAATAAAGATAAAGATGAAGATACTAAATCCTCCCATCTTTGGTCCGTTCTTCCCATAATACAAATCTACGGATTAAACTATGAGATATACCATTGAGAACAAATATCTTTTATGAAAGATAAATGGTCAAAAACCCCGATAGGTTCCACGTTGCATCCCTGCAATCAGGACTTAGATGATTTTCATATATAGATCTGAGATCAAGGGCATGGCTCGACACACTTGATCTCAGGTTCAAATAAAAATCATCCCCAAAGTGAGTAAAAATTTTAACAATAATACCACCATAGATCTGAAATCAAGGGCATGACTCGGCACACTCAATTTCAGATTAGGGAGTAATTAAGATAAAATTACCATTACAGATCCAAGATCCAGGGCATGGCTCGTCACACTCGAACCCGGATCATAATCGTAATTAGATCCACACGATGAAAGCAAAAAGACCATATAACAATGATTGGGTAAAATTACCGTCACAGATCTGAGATCCCGGGCATGGCTCGGCACACGCGATCCCAGTTAGTGGCGGGGATTTCATCCGTTCTTGATAGCACAACAACCATAAAATAAGATCTTATATTTTAATCCTAAATTTATATTCTTAAAAGTACATCCCTCGGATGGGAATCATTAGATCCCCATCCTTATGAATTTAGCCACACATATTGCAATTAAATGACATAAATAAATAGGGAAGAGAAAATAACATTAATTTAATGAATTAAAAATACCTCAACTTCAAAAGAAATTACTTTGATCCAAAAGTACGATAGTCTTCAGAAATGAGAATAATGCAAGAATAAACTTGAGCACAAATATAATAAACTGGAGGAATGAGTACTGGAAATTAAAGGAACAAAGCTCTCAAAAAAGAATAAATAAAAACTCCCTATTTCTATGTCTAACTATGAAAAAGAAAAGCAAAAAACTAAAACTCTAATCTCCTATCTCCCTAATTTCTAATTCTCCCTCGAAGTGTTTGAGTCGCTTTAAATAGATTCCCCAGTCGCAGAAGTCTCCCTAGCCGCCAATTTAGGGTCGATGCATCGACCCTATTAATCTAATACAAAAGAGGCTCAAAATCAGCTTTAAAGTAGTCAATTCCATGTCAGACTCTCCTTCTCCTCGATTAATCGACCAAAAGGGTCGATGCATCGACCCCCAGAAATCCGTGAATTTCAGCACACTTTTTGTATTAGACACTGCTTCGGTATTTCAGATATAACTTTCTGTCCCGAACTCGGATTAAGGTTATTCTTACGCCGTTGGAAATCTAACGAAAAGATCTACAACTTTTGTGTTTTGATAATTTTATAATTCAGCCTTCGTGAAGGTCCAAATTTAGCCGCAAGTCGCACCAAGTTCTCGATGACCCAAAGTTACAATGTTTTGACATTATTTTCAGAATTCTTGGGCTGTTTTCCACCCTTGGCTTGTATTTACCTGAAACACTTTAAATATAATAATTCTCATCAGATAGCCTTCATCGAACAGCTAAATATAGGTATTTAGGAGTAAAATATCATCATATTTCAGTACTCATCAGGAGTAATTAAGATAAAATTACCATTACAGATCCAAGATCCACATGATGAAAGTAAAAGACCATATAACAATGATTGGAATAAAATTACCATCACAGATCTGAGATCCAGGGCATGGCTCGGCACACTCGATCCCAATTAGTGGCGGAGATTTCATCCATTCGTGATAACATAACAACCATAAAATAAAATCTCATATTTTAATCATAAATTTATATTATTAGAAGTACATCCCTCGGATGGGAATCATTAGATCCCCATCCCTATGAATTTAGCTACACATATTATAATTAAATGACATAAATAAATAAGGAAGGGAAAATAACATCAATTTAATGAATTAAAAATACCTCAAACTTTAACAGAAATTACTTTGATCTACAAGTATGATGATCTTCAGAAACGAAATTAATGTAGGAATCAACTGAACAAAAAAAATAAACTGAAGGAATGAATACTGAAAAGTTAAAGGAACAAAGCTATCAAAGAAAAATCTAAAACTAACTCTCTAATCTATACTCTACTCTAAAAAAATAAAAACTCTTCTAAAAGCTAACTCCTCTTGAAGTGTTTGATTTGACTTTAAATAGTATCCAAGTCGCAGAAGTGTCCCAGCTTGAAAAGTCAGGGTCGATGCATTGACCCTGCAAAGAATCTCTAAAAATTTGCTTTAAAGTGTCAATTCCGTGTCAGACTACTGTTGCCCCTCGATTAATCGAGCAAAAGGGTCGATGCATCGACCTCCCAAATTTTCGTGAATTCCAGCCCACTTTTGCATCAGACACTGCTTCGGTATTTCGGTCATATCTTTCTACTCCAAACTCGGATTGATATGATTCTTATAGCGTTGGAAAGCGGATAGAAAGATCTACAACTTTTGTGTTTTGACAATTTTATAATTCGGCCTTCGTGATGGTCCAAATTGAGCTTGAAGTCACACAAAGTTCTTGATGACCCAAAGTTGCAGTGTTTTGACATTATTTTCAGGATTCTTGGGCTGTTTTCTGCACTTGGCTGGTATTTACCTGAAACACTTCAAATCTGGTAATTCTCATCAGATAGCCTTCATCGAATAGCTAAATGTAAGTATTTAGGGGTGAAATATCATTATATTTCACTACTCATCAACACGTACGATCTGCCGGCATTCCAAGCGAGTGCGCCATCTCTCTCGCATACATTGCTGCTCTCAATCTCCACTTTTTGATGAATCCAATTGCAATCAATGTCTCGTAGCGGGTCGTTTGCTTATTTTATCAAAACATGATATGGGTGGCCGCGTTAGACATAACCAATGAGGAAGCACATTTCATCGTTTCCATCGATGGTTGGAAGCGAAAATTTTTTTCGCACACGATCGCGGATGTATTTGGAATCGTTGCTGAGCGACCCATGCACCACACACTTGGTGAAGAGTTTGATCTTGAGCAAGGCCCAATGATCGATGATATGTGCAATGGTGTCTATGCCCCCAGAGGAATTGCTACTAAACGATCGGCTCTCCCTCGCGACATCCTATTGTGGGACATTGTTGTTTCTTGTAGTCTCTGCCCACGAGGTCATACCTCTGAAAGAACTGGTCCTCGGGTGAAAGCCCTATATGGTGGCTACAAGTGCTCATGGCAGAATATCCCGTGGTTTCTGCACGATTCGATGTGGCGATGCCACAATGAAATTGTCAACCCTCTTACTGGTGACGCCGCCCTCATCTACTTCCCTCATCTGGTGATGCAACTTTTATATCACCTTGGTTTCCCTTTTTATCTTGATGATAATATTGGGAACTTGGCATTTTATCACTATGGGCCGTCCCAGTGGAATCGGAGTATGCGTATGTTGGGCAATGTGGATGCACAGCCTGCTCCCCCTGCCTGTCAACGTCGTCGAGTGCGCCAAGAGGAAGCCGCTGAGTCGGCGCTAGAGCCAGAGCAAGAACCAGAATCGGTCCGCAATGACGGAGTTTCCCTCGAACTAATGCAGGCTCAGATCAACTCTTTGATCGATGAGCAATAGCGGCAATATAATCGCAATCTCCGTCGTAGCCGATATGATCGATCATTTATGCATCAGTTGGGTCAACATTTGTGGCCCGATGGCTATGACAAGATGAGGGCTCGTGCAGACAGGCGGAGGAGGATGAAGATGATGATTAGGATTAGGATTTTCTTTTACAATATTTGTGTTCCTTTTTAGTTTTAGATTTCTTAGTATCGTAGGATTAGGTTTTCTTTTTCGTCTTTAAATTGAAAATTGTAAAAAAAAAAAAAATCGAAAAAAAAACAAAAGAAAAAAAAAAATTTCTCTGTTTACTTCTGTGTAGTGATATCAGTCGATCAATTGACCATGACTGGTCGATCGATCGACTATGCAAAATTGATTTGACTGCTCTCTGTTTGCAGTCACCTGTCGCTTGATCGACCTACACTGTCGATCAAGTGCCCGTCTATTAAGTCAACTTCCGTTGACTGGATTAGTCGATCAATCGACCCTTCTTGGTCGATCGATCGACCGATCGGCTTCCAGAAAAAAAAAATGAACAAAATAGAGTCTCAAATATTTTAAACAGTTTAGTATTTTAGGATTCTTTGCTTTCCTTCGTAGACGTCTTTTATCAAATCTCAAACCCTCCATTTCTATTTATATCAAACACCCTGAAACCTTGCTTCCATTTTCATTCCTCCACTCCTTCTAATATTTCATCAATGACCGACAGAATTTACTTTACAAGGTCCACTCTCAGGAAGATGATTGAACCAGCAAGGAAATGGGAATGGGTTTCAGGAGCACACCCTCCGTTGGATCCCACCAACGTTAATGTGGTCGATCTGGACCCCATCCCTGTTCAGTTTTGGGAAGAGCCAGCACGTAAAAGGGTGAATCGTTCTGTCAAATCCATCCCATCCTTCTCCACCGATATTGAGATGATTGATTTGGATGCGATTCCATCACAGCCCCTTATCCCAAATTCACCATCACCCATTCCTTCCATTTCATCTATACAACCACCTACTCCATTGGCTGCATTAATCCCTAACTCAATCCCCAAGGAAGTTATTGATCTCATACCGACTGAAACTTGGGGTGAAATTGTATCCGGCTCCAACACTTCGGGATCTGGCCTCGAGTAGTACGCTAAACCCTTCATCACCACAACCGCTGGATGTGATTCCTGATTCTTTAAATCCGGAGAGAATAACCGCAGCAATGTGGAATTTCGCTTTTCCCAAGCCGAAGCCACGATCGGGGACCGACGCGGATGTTTGAGTGTAGATATCAAAGAATTTTTAGGGTGTTCTACAACATTTAGGATCTTTTAGGAAATTTAGGATTAAATTTTTAGATGTTTATTTTCTGTTCTTAGGTAGCTTTAGGATTTCACATTTTCTGGATTGAATAAGTGTAATTTCCAATAATTTTCTTCAATCAATTTTATTTCAGTTTCACTTATGCATCTCACTTCCTTTGCCTGCTTGGTTTTTGAGTATTTTTCATTGCAAGTTTGGGGTGCCCCCGTTAATTTTGGTCCAATGAGGACATTGCACAGACTTGGTTTGGGGGTGTAGTCTCTCCTATAATGTTAAAAAAAAAGAAACAAAATCCGGATTCGGTCGATCAATCGACCCCTCTTGGTCGATCAATCGACCCCTCTTGGTCGATCAATCTACCCTTCTTGGTCGATCAATCGACCCTTCATGGTCGATCGATCGACTGCGCACAGTGATGTTTTGTGTGGAATTTAAAAATTAATAAATTATGCGATCTAAAACGAAAATTAAATGCAATTTCGTTTCATTGTTCTTAGGAGAGAAGAGCTAAGGTGAAATTGACATAAATCTTAAACCCGCTCTTGAGGAGTTTTTGGTGTTTGACTCAGTTCAAAGAGTTTAAATCATGAAAATTTATCAAAATTATGAACTTTAAGGATTTTAAGTAGAGATTAAACCCGGTGAGCTTTAGAGCCAATTTCCCGTCCTTGATGAGTGCTTAAATAAACTCGAAGTTATCTTTAAATACGAATTATTCTTGCATAATCTCATACATTTTATTTTGACTTGTGACTTTGCATGACATTAAATTCATATTATTGTGCTAGAACGTATCATATGTTTGCTCAAGACAAATAGGCAAAGTTACCATCTTTTGAGAACATGATTGAAGGCCATCTTTGGCTCGTTTGTGCTTAAAATACTCCACCTCATATAAATTTATCCTTCTAGTACTCCTTTGAGCCTATTGAAAAATTTACCTTTATACATTCTTTGATAAGCCACGTTAACCTTTACCCCTTCACTATTTCTGAAAATTCAGCTTTACCCTTCTTATTTTTGAGAAATTAGGAAGGAGGGATGAAAATGAACGAAAAGAGAGTAAGTGGAGAGATACCGAGTTGTGGTGTTTACTGAGAGTGTATGGCAAAAGTATAAAAGAAAAAAAGAGGGGAGAAAAAAAAAAAAAAAAAAATTTTGAAAAAGAATGAAGAATATGAAGTGCTTTAAGAAGATGAAATTCAAAAAGAAGAAAGAAAGAGTGAGAAAAGAAAAATATTGAAAAAAAAAGGGGGCGAGAAATTAGAAAAGAAAAAGAGGTGAAATAGAAAAATCAGAAGTTTATTCTTTTCCAATTTTTCAGAAATTTTGAATCCCAACTTCCATTTCTTTCTTACCCTTACCTGAGCCCCATTATAACCCTATAAAAGACCTTCATGATCCGATCTTGCATTGGTAACTGCCTGGTGAAGAGCAAATATGTGATACCTATGGAACTTGATATGACATGCTTAGAATATACAAGTATCTGTTCTTATGAGATTTATCTTTGTTCATTGATTGCATCGTGCTTCATTTATCATGTGAGACCTTTTTGCTTGCTTTGTATTGATCTCTCACATGTGTGCGAAAACTTGCCCATCATCAGAGTGATTTTAGTTTGAGAAGTACACCTATTGTGAGGTTTGAATCAAAGCAGAAATCTATGCAGTTCACAAATAAGATAAATTCTCAAATAAAAATTATTTGATCTGATGACCACATTGAAACATTTAAAGATGGGCGAAAAATTTATCTGTAAATTGAAGCATTAGTTTAGCTTAACTAAGCATCAATGGAAATGACATGGCATGCATAGTACTTGTGGAAGAAATGCATAATGAGATCAATTAACAAATTCCACAGTAATCAATACTTTGAAGTTTGTGGGTAACTTCACTGAAAACCCTCAGGAGACAAAACTCCTCCACTAGGGATCACCTAGTAGTTTAAAAGGCTTGTTGCATATGCTAAATGCAATCGTGCTCCCTACGAAAGTGGCATTTATTTTCTTAGGTAGTTTACTCTTCAATTTTATTTATCCTTTCCTTTGCTCGAGGACTAGCAAAGTGTAGGTTTGGGGGTATGATGTGCAGTGAAATATGATGATATTTCACCCCTAAAGACCTACATTTAGCTACCCGATGAAAGCCATTTAACATGTTTTATATAGTTTTAGTGATTTACAGGTTTGGAGATGCATTGAGCATGAAATAACCCAAAAGTTCAGAATATAACGCCAAATTCGTGCTACCTTGGATCATTCAGAACTTATCCTAACTTGGAGCTTAATTTTGACCTTTAAAATACCGGATTCACGAAATTGTTATAACACCAAAGTCGAAGAGCTTATCGTCTTCTTTCCAACGCGCAAGAATCGCCTCAATCCGACTTCGGAATAGAAAGTTATGGCCGAAATATTGAGGCAGTGTCTGATGCAAAGTTTAGCGGGAGTTCACAAAAATCTGGGAGGTCGATCGATCGACCCCTTTTTGGTCGATCAATCGACCTAATCCGGAGGACTTGAAAATTAAAAACAAAATCTGATCTGGTCGATTGATCGACCATATTCAGTTGATCAATCGACCAAATTTGAATTTGAGTTCGAAATTGTGTTTGGCCGCGAGAATCACAGTACTCTTTTTAAGGAATAAAATCTTGGATTCAAGGAGGAAAAAGCGGCTTCCGTTTTGGGGATTAGGGGGAAATATATTCTTAGAGTTATATTCATTCGGGGTCTTCTGGTTTTTAGGGAGAAGTTTTCATTCCGCATTTTTCTGTTTTAGTTTTTCTGCGTTTCAAAGTGTAAGGGCATTGAGTCCCAGTTTCTTGAACTATCTTTTTAATATTCATTTTGAGGAGGAGATAAGTCTTAGTTTGCTGATTTGGATCCACTTTCAAGAAGGAGGTGTACGTACTTTGGATTAAAGCTTTTCGTGGATAATATTAAAGCTCTTTACGGTATTTTAAATATTGATGTTAATGTCGGCTTACATTTCAATCATGTTATTTACTTTCACTATGTGTGGCTAGTTTAATTAAGGATGGGGATCTAATGAATCCCATCCGAGGTATTCATTTATATTAATATAAATTTGTGTGATTGAGATGTGATCAGATACTTTTTAAGGCCCTAATATTATTTTTGAAAATGGTGAAATCTTATTTCAATATGAGATCTAGGAGCTAATCATGCCCTATGATTTTAGATCTACAATAATGATTTTATTCTAATTATTACCCATCTCGAGGTGAAGTTTTACTGTCATCTGAGGTGTGAGTGTTAATCATACACTCATGGGGTGTTAATCATACACCTCCTTGATATCAGATTGATAGTATGACTTTATCCCAATGGTGAGTTTCAATCACTATCTGAGGTGTGGGTGTTAATCACACACTCATGGGGTGTTAATTATACATCTCCTTGATCTTAGATCGTACTTTAGAAATTACCCTAGAGATTGGGTTCTAAATGTTGTCCGAGGTGTGAGTGTTAATCATACACTCATGGGATGTTAATCATACATTTCTGTGATCTCAGATCTATATTTTAGAACTCACGTGTGTATGGGGCAGTGCTTCTTTTGCGAAATCTGTTAAAGATCTCACATCTCAATCCACAGATTGGTATTCTGTAAATGATAAATCTACGATGCGAGGATTTAGCATCCCAATCCTTATCTTCCATTAATTGTTTAATTCTTAATTTTCGTTAGTATTTATCTGCTAGTATTTATCTCATTTATTAGAAGTTTTCAAAATTTTAGATTATTAGTTGCTGTGGTAAATCTATCTTTGTTCTTGTAATTGGTTACTATTTTCCCTTTTAAAATTTCTAACCAATCCTCGTGGGAACGATCTCGTACTCTGCAGCCACTGACTACATTATGATTCGTGCACTTGCGAGTACAACTTAATTTACACACCACAATGCTAAAGAAAATAAGAAGCTCCCCAAAGGGAGAGACCCCTAACGGTAACTCTAATTTTGCCTTAAATTGGGTCTAATTTCAAAACCCTAACTTTTCCCTCCAATTTTGACTAACTTCGGGCTTTAAAACATAAAGATTAGGCCCAAAATTGATCGATCGAGTCTTTTGCGCGATCCATCGATTTTCCTAAATTTTCGTGAAACTCGGCCAAACTCTTCAACAGACATAGCATTAGTATTTTAGACATAACTTTTTATTCCGAACTCGGATTGACGTGATTCTTGCAATATTGGAAAGAAGACAACGAGCTTTAAAACTTTATCATTAGAATTTCACAAATCTGATATTTTAAAGGTCAAAATTGAGCTACAAGTCAGGATAAGTTCTAGATGATCCAAGGTTGCACGAATTTGACATTATTTTCGAAACTCTTAGGCTATTTTATTCTCAACTTATCTCCAAACCTATAGATCTCTAAGACTATACAAAATATATTAAATAACTTTCATCGGGTGGCTAAATATAAGTTTTAGAGTGTGAAATATGATCATATTTCATACCTCATCAGTAACTCCTTAGATGAATTGAGTTAAACACTTTTAGCTCGATGGGTCATTTTAAATCTCTACCTGGCCGCTCCGTCTAGCTCGGACTGGACAACTTCTATCTTGTCATAAAATGACGTAAGCAGCGAAGCTTAATAAAGTATTAGCTAGATTTATCGATGAATTTTCAATAAATTCTCATAATTCAATCAGTATTTTCAGTTAAATTTTTTCGGATATCCATCTGATCAATAATACAATATCCTTATATCTCAGTTCTAAATCTATCAAATAATGACTTATTAAGCACTAATAAAACAATGACGATAATGTTAAGGATTCATTCGATATAAGGTGATTATTCAATTTCCCACTTTCAAGACATGATCAATCATAAATTCCAATTTTCAACATCAATAAGGCAATGTCAAGTTCTATTGTCAATCATCTACTCTATCAGTATCAATTCTACGAATATCTATAGTAACATATTAAATTCAATTACCAATCCATTCTATCAAATATCATCAAGGAGTATAAGGTTGTTTCATTGTAATTTAATCATGGTTTATTTATATATATTTGGTTGTCACAAAATTCAAAATATTAGGTAATTAATTTTGATTAGTTGGTTTGGTGATTTATTAATGTCTTTTATTTATTTCTAGGTGATATTAAACACCAATCATGATTTGATATCAATATCAATTGCCAATGACTTGCAAACAAGGGTTGGCACTCTCCACCATTTAGAAAGTCAAGACAATGATCAATGACTCTCTTGGTCTAACTAGACTCAATCCTCAACTGATATTTCAAACTCGTCTGAATATGAGTCGCTCATAACAAGCCCTTCGCAAGAATAGTGGTCAGCTATATGAGTTTAATATTCAATGTAGTATCATCTTTTCACTTTCAATCTTCAATATCAATTATTCAATATTCGATATTCGATTTAATATTCGATATTCAATGTTTAATATTCAATATTCAATTCAATATTTGGTATTCAATGTTTAATATTCAATACTTCTATCTTTTTCAATATCACTATTCCCGTAATTTATTCAATATTTTCGGATTCTATTTCATATCGGTATTCTTTTGATATTATTCTCTAATCGTTTTTCAACGGGCAATTTACTATTTCAAAGTTAATTTCCAAGTTAATCTCAAGATATATCAAATATTAACAATTCAATAAACCTTCGGATTCAATCTCAATCTCAATCTATATAAAAAATCAACAATTCAATCGGTGTTTGGGTTCAATTCTAATATATTATAGTTCAACAATTCAGTCAAGTTCCAGGTCCAATCCAATCAGTTAGAATCCTAGAGTGACTATTTGATTTCTATCAAATTAATTATTATTAATATTTGGATCTCATATATATAATAGGATTACTAAGTATACAGATTTTTTGAATCAGTTTACACTATACTTAGTGTTGTCATAATTCAGAGTTCAACGGGGACTTATAATTTATAAATAATTTAGTAGGGTTATAGAAGAGGTCTATCTCTTCAATTATTTTCATAATCATTAAGGCAAAGTCAATATCAATCACTGGTCGTACACAGATAATGTTTAACAATGTTTTCCACCAAAATGGATTAATTGGTGCTCCATTTAGTGTCATCTATTTGGGACTATAATATTTAAAAATTTATTCTCTTATATCATATCTAGTCCTTTCCTTTAATTTCTCACATTTAAATACCAAAATGGTGTTTAAATGATCTTACATCCTCAATGGTTGAAGAAGTGCTTTAAAGTGATAGAAAAATTTGGTGTGAGCTTAAAAAATATTTAATTTATTAACCAAAACAAAAAATTAAATTAAATTAAGAAAGGTTTATGTACACCCAAAAGCTGCACGCACTACCTCTTAAGTAATACATGTTTTGCATCTTTATTAGCCATAGGCACAGCCCACAGAAAAATAAAACAAATAAAATTTATTATTATTAGTTTTCATTAATGGGTGTCTGGATGGATGCCATTAGAAACAGTTGGAAGAAGAAAACAGACAAACCCAAAAATAGTGTTTTAGGAAGATTTAAACCATCCGATCTGAAGATTATAATATCAATCGCTATTTTTTGGTTCTAATGGGTGATATTAAAGTTCATTAATTTCATCCACTTATAGGCTTATGATTTTAGGGTGGAGATATTTCACTGATAAATTGTCACTTAGGCAATTTAGATTGATTATAGATGTGTTGTCGCATAAATGATAAATCATACTTCAATGGTGTGACAAGACTTAGGAGCCATCATCCCTCTTTCAAAATAGGCATGTAGTCATGTCAATGGGCCAAGCTGGATTGAGTCCTGCATTTGGTTGGCCCGGGTATATCAATTGCACAACTAGGCCTATCCTATTTGGATATAAATTCGGGCTCGGCTTGGCCCAAGTCTTTTAAGACTTGAGCTTGTCATTAAAGCTTGAATCCGACCATAATTGGGTTTTGGAGTCGGGCCGGCCTGGCCTTTTAATTTAGTTGGTCTTGGTCGGGCCGGACAATGTTTTAGATGCACAATTATTTTTTGATTAAAACTTAGGCCCGCAACCGGTCTGAATAAAATATCGGGCCTCGCTCGACCTGACCAACCCTTTTCGTCAAAGTGGCACAACACCCGTCCACAAATAATCGGGAATTGCCATGCCTCGACCAGGCCCAAATCTAATTTTGGCGAGTTCTAGGCTGCTGTTTTCTGGTATTGTTTGCTTGAGCTTTTATATTTTCTTTTGTTTTTCCTCTTTTGCTAGGCGCATTGTAATTTATTAATAAAAAAACAATGATCATGAACCTTGGGAATTTTTCGTTTTTGAGCGATCTGATCCTTCTAAAACATGATAAAAGTTTTTTGAGCCGCTCTATCCCTCTAAAATATGATTTTTTCATAGATTTCATAGATTTAATGAAGAGGGCTGCTCCACCCACAACACTTTTTTATTTCTGTATGTACAAAATAAAATTAGTTACTGTACAGATAGAAAAATTTCGTGTGAGCTTAAAAAATATTTAATTTATTAACCAAAACTAAAAATAAAATAAAACTAAGAAAGGTTTATGTACACCCAAAAGCTACACACACTACTTGGTAAGTAATACATGTTTTGCATCTTATTAGCCATAGGCACAGCCCAGAGAAATATAAAACAAATAAAAATTATTATTATTAGTTTTCATTAATGGGTGTGTGGGTGGATGCGATTAGAAGTAGCTGGGAGAAGTAAACAGAGTGCTGCCCTTAGGAGCCCACTTAAATCTCGTAATGCAGTGTCACTCCCAAGTAATTATCCAACAAAAATAAAATAAGATCTACAAGAATGATCTGTATGTATGCCATTGAATCGAAAAATATGGTAACCAAACAGTATTATCCAACTACAAAAAGAATAGAGAAATGAATCCTCAGTAAACACTAAGCCCCGAAAGAGGGAAGCCTACTCAGTAATAACTACAAGTAAAAACAAAAAAGACCAATAGGTCTTCTGAAAATGTATATAAATACAGAGAGGGGCCTCTAAAGGAAGAAAGAGATGGCCGACAACAGGGCGGCAACTCCAAAGCCCGCAGCAATTGATGTGGCAGAGCTTGGTGTGGGTGGCCCCCCTGCGAAGGGCGGGGGCGCTGGGGAATCCGCAGAAGGAATGGTGGGAGGGGTTCCGGCTGAAGGAGTTGTGGGAGTGGGAGTGGGAGGGGTTCCACCTGAAGGAGTGGTGGGAGTGGGAGTGGGAGTGGGAGTGGGAGGGGTTCCGGCTGAAGGAGTGGTGGGAGTGGGAGTGGGAGGGGTTCCGGCTGAAGGAGTGGTGGGAGTGGGAGTGGGAGGGGTTCCGGCTGAAGGAGTGGTGGGAGTGGTGGCAGAGAGGACGTTAATGGATAACCTCTGACCCAAACTGCAATGGGCACCAACGGTGCAGATGAAGTAATGTTGGCCTGCTGAGGTGAGTGGGACTGTGGCCGGGCCTGTTCTTATAGTTGATCCGATGGCACCGCTGCCGGTGCAGGAATCATGGCGCTCCCTTGGCACTTCGAGCACGTCATGCGCCCCAGTAGTAAATCTAAAGACTGCATAACACCGAGTAAATAGAAAAATTTAGTATCAAGATCAGTTAGAGAGAGAGATCATTAGTTATGTTGGTTAGATGAAATAAAATTTATGGAGTGAAGAAATGAAAAATGAAAAAAAATGATGAGAGAAGAGGCACGGTGTAATACTTAGATTGTCACCGACTCTGAAAACCTGGTTGGCGGCCCAGGTGGTGTAGAAGTCACTGCTGGGAGGGACGTCCCATCCGGTGGCGTCTCCTACGGTGTGGTTCTGAGCGGTGGCGCACTGAAGCAGAGCTGCTACAAGCACCAAAAACCCAACAACACCCACAGAAGAAGCCATTTCTTTCTCTTTCTTTAACTATGTGTTCAGCTGCTCGATCCCTCTTCTTTCTGCTCTGGATCCCTAATGAGTCTTGCTGATTCATAGAAGTAGGGGCTATTTATAAAAAATTTGGACTCCTATTTGGTGCTAAAAATATTAGATTTTGGAAATGGTTGTGAAGGTTCCGAAATCTTGGGCTAAGTATTTAGGTGTGTGTGTGCTCATGTGTTCAAACGGTTGACTCTTTGGCGCGTTGGATATGAATGGATTACTTCTCTTTTGTCCTCTACGACCAGTCAAAGGTTGCCAAATTACCCCGAGCGACCATCATGAAGGATTGAACTAAAGGGCAAACGCTATCAATGAGCTGGGCCCTAGCCCAGTTAATTCAATGTCGGGCCGCCAAGGGGTCACCCCTAGCCCAGCCCTAGCTAGAGCGGGCCATTGAATGCTCAGCCCTTGCATGGCCTTAGGGTGGAAGCTGGTTTGCGTGCTATTTTTCTCTTTTATATTTATTCTATACATGCCTATTTATTTTTTTCGTAAACTCTTTATTTTTTAATTTTTTTAATATATATATATATATATTTATATATAATGGGTCCTTGAGTCGGGGTTAAGCGGGCTACAATACTAGTTATTTCACTAAGGGTTTTGAACCCTTGGTCGATAATCGGGTCACCATTTTCAACTCCGATCGGGTTTTCCGGTGATTCCCAAACTTAGTGTAAGAGGTCTGGGAGCCTCATCCTGCACAAGTGATGGCATGCAAAAGCGTGATTATACGTGCTCACAACCATTAATTTTCAGAGCGGGTTTTTAACCAATTTGTATATTAGGCCAGATTTCAAGGTATCCGGTAATCAGGCTAATCAGGTGAATGAGAGCTTGTTGGTAACCTCTTTAAGTTATCTATAATATTGTTATATATTTAAAACATTGAAAATGTTGGGATCATGATGAAATCAGGGCCATCGGATCGAATGCTTAACCGTGGTCATAGTGTATGCCATGGTTTCTATAATACCCCAATTTTCTGGACTGTGCGCGTTCCGTTTGGTGCTCGTGTTGTTTACGGTGCGCAATACCATTTCAGATTTTTCAGATATATAGTTTTGAATTTTGAATGAGGGCACAGTTGAATTTTTAGTCCTTAAGTTAGGGTGCGGGGGCTTTACACCAAAGCCAAAACTTGGATAAGAATTAAACACACAAGTTGTGTGTATGTGCGCTTCACATTGAGAGGAACCCAAGTATAAAGGGGGGTTAGCTTCTCACGTAAGCCATTTGGGCTTTTGCAAATTGCTAGAGAGAGAGAGGATTGTGGGAGAAGTCCGGCGGATTGCGTGTTCCAAAATTCCGAGCCTACATGAGATTCCGCCTCTCTTATTCGATTTACCTTGTTGTCATCAAGCTTCGACGTAGAGGGAATCCGTGAACGAGAGGGAAATTCGACCCTACAAACCCTCTTTTGAATTTTCGTAAAACCCTCTCCTTCGAAGTCTTGTGAGATTTGATCCTCGCGTCAATGAAAAGTTGTTGAGCACATCACAAGGGAATGAAGGATTGAGCGTGGAGAACGTCTCCGAGACGGTTGCGAGAAGAAAGGGTTTCGAAACCCACTTTGCGTGAGAGGAAGAAGCGCCAATAGCTCCGATCCTAATTCATCGAGTGTGTGGATTTCGCTACTGGAAATTAAACTTGTAAAATTAAAGGTCTTGAAATTAAAGGTCTTGTAAAATTAAAGGTCTTGAAATTCGTGTGAAAATTTTGGGCGAAAATGGCAAGCCGCCGCGAGAAAAATGGGTTCTGAAACTCAGAAATCGCAGAGTTTTTGAAACTCGCACGCCTGAGCTTCAAGGCTCGCTCGCGCGAGCAACCTTTATAAAGGCTTGTTAGAGCTTCGTGTGCCCAAGGAATACCAGTGGAAGTGAACCTCTGTTCCTCGCTCGCCTAAGCTGGGTGTGCCACTGAGTCTTGCATGCTCGAGAGTCATTCTCGCGCGCCTGAGCAACCTCCAAAAAATCTTGTTTGTGCCTCGTCCGCCTGAGCTAGATGGGTGTCATTGGACTCACGCGCTTGACCTGCATCTCACGCGCGCGAGATACAAAGTTGAGCAATTTTGGGTGTTTTTCTTGGGAAATTTTCGAAACTTTCGACCCTTAGACTTCTTTAGGCAATTCTAAAGAGTATTTGGATGATTTGGTGTGTAGGTTAAGGTGGTAAACGTCTGTGTGAAATCTTGAACGGTTCCGTGTGGTTTTGCTTGAGTTGTGAAATCTTGAACGGTTACGTGTGGTTTTGCTTGAGTTGTGACTGAGGTAGGGGAACCTCAACATTAAATTACATTTTTGTCTCAAAGAGTATGAATGACATCCTGTGATCAATGCGAAATTTCGATTATATAAAATTTCTTTTGAATATGAATTAGAACTCCGAATTTGATTTGAATCCGTATTAGTTTTGTTTAGCATCTGAAATTAGAATATGAAACTAGCTATATATTAAATATTAGAATCTGCATTTGAAATCTGAATTATATGTTAGAATTTGCATTTGATTTAAGGTTCATAAGAACGAATCCCCACCGACACGGCGGGATATCCGTGTATTTATTTCCGAACTGTTTGACACTGTATTCGAATGACACAAGTTACCCTCATAACGCATGGGCTTGTAGCATCTTTCGAAAATTGTTCATTGAACGATTATGGCTAGGTCGGGATTCCCAAATGAAAAATCTCCGGCTTCCAAACTATAGATGCTTGGAAGATTGATTTTTGTTATGATTTAAGTCATTAATCAGAGAAGCATTGCATGCATAAGAATCCGAAATTTTTTTGAAACCTTAATTGTTTGAGAATCCATTCTTGGCACTTTAATTAACACTTGTTCAGGAAATTGCATCTGATATAAACCTTTGAAATTTAGTAAAAGAACCTGCTTTGATATATCTATTTGAACATACATATGTTTTGATTTCAGTCTTTGAAACCATATTTATTATGATAAAAATGTAATAGATATTGAGTTTATTCTACTGAGCTTAGACTGTTAGCTCACCACGACTATATGCCGCAGGTGTAGATACGCAGGATCAGGGTTACAAGAGTGATCCAGACTACATTCTTGAAGAAGAGTTAGAGGTTCCTCCTGAGGAATTCTTTTATGCTTAGGATTTCTGCCTTGTTTTGGTTTACTTTTGATAAACTAGACGTTTGGGCTTGGTACGTCCGACCTATTTAATTTATGTTTTAGAAACATATAATTATTATACATTTTTTTGTGAACCATGGTTGACCATCACCGGTGGTTCATTTCGGTTCTTTTGTCTACGTGTTTTCATATGGAATTAGAACCGTTATTTTGCCTGACATTTTGTATAGAAATGGAGATTGTTTTTGTTATACTCTGATAATTGTTTGGATTTTATCCAGCTTATCGATTCATCGATAGGTTGGCGAGCGGGCCTCCCGGTATTTCTGATATGGGAAAGTCGGGTCGTCACAGTTTCATACCCTCATTTTCCAAATTTTCTACCGGTCAAACCCGATCGAGTTAGGGGCTGAATTTTTATGTGAAGTTAATACAATTATAATTCTATGTTTTCTAATTTTTGTAAAATCTTAGGGTCAATTTTGTACAGTCAAATTCTAGCCTAAAACTGAGCTATTTTTTTGTGTATTTTAGGACGGTTTTACACAATTTCACTCCGAAATTCGGGCAAGTCAAACTACACCATATATGTGGCTGAGATTTTTTAGAGGCATAATTATCCCCTAGATACATCTTGAGTGATTTTTACAGATTTTTTACAAATTTATATCTTAGGAAATCAATGGTCTTAATTTCACCAAAAACACATATTTTTGGCAGTTTTCAAAACAGTGAATAGGTGAAGTGTTCTTTGAGCACATCTAACACCATACATCAATTTTATTACGACTAATATGATGGTTATCATCTATCAACCTATTTCAAAGCATATAATCTCATCATCAAATCTTCTATTATTTCTATTCCAATTGATACAATATAATTAGAATAGTCGATTTCATAAACTAGCCTATCATTCATCAGGATATCTTTTTCCATTCATCAAAATCATTGACAAACTCAATATTTTCATCAATATACAGAGTCAAAATAACTTAATCTATGATGTCAAGTATCAATTATTTACATCTATCTATCATCTAACATACGGCATTTAATCAACACTAACAATGGTACATCAAGTCCATCAGTCAAGCTAAGGAAGTGGATTGAAGTTCTAAACGTTGGATGATGAGTATCAATCTTGGGAGGTCTCTAATGGAGATGGCTAGAGGACGAAGAAGATCAAATTCATTTTTCCTCTTTGGGGCCTATTTTTCTTAGCTTTTTGAGAACTTTTTAGAGTTCTTTCTTAGATTTGCTAATGTCCCAAGTATACATGTCAAATGGCACTTCATTTTTACCATTTTTCCTTCCAAATAAAGTGAAATCATGCAAGAAAGGCAAGCGTGTGGTCAAAATTCGAATTTGAGTTATTTTCTTCAATAAAAAATTAGGTGTGAGACTCATTTTCATCCTCTTCTAGCCTTTGGTTTGGTCTTCTATTGGACTTTGTAAGCCCTTGTGGTCCTAGCTCCAATGCAAAGTCAAGATTCCTAAAAAATATGTGGTTGCATGCACTAAGGTATATCTCTCACCTTAGATTTCCCCTAGGTGAATCCAAGGGTCTAAGATGGGGCCAAGGTTGGTCAACTCCATCAATGGACAAGATTGCCTAGAACTTCTAATTTTAATTTTATTAAAAATTTCATACCATAAAAATTATATAAAATAGCCCTTCTTGTTTGGATAAATTACAAATTTGTCACTATCCCATATGTGCAACCATGGGCCTTGAGGAGGGATAGAAAATGGAGTCATCACTCGGAGTTTTTGGTGTCTCGGGATACCTAAATCAATATCATATACACCGAAGTGTTAAATTTGACTTCGGATTATCAGTCTACACTAAATGCTCTAAGGACGGCAATTACGGGTTAGGAAGGTGTTAGGGACCTAACCGGCCCACTTCACAAAGTGGTCGACTATGGCCAAAAGAAAAAAAAATGGATTATAACCCCTTGCCAGAAGAGAACATCAAACTCTCGTGGGTCCTTTATGCTATAGGCAAATATGCACCATAGAAGCTAGGTAGAGGAGGAGAATGGAGAGATTTGGGAGGCACTTTCCCTTGTCTGAAGGCACTCAGACCCTTTTCTAGCACTGCGCTCAACCGAAAATTCGGTGGCGTAACGGCGTAGATCCTTGGATAGAGGAAAAGCTTAATAGGAAAAAAAAGGAGTGGAAGAGAGAAAAATTGGCTTGGGGTAAACCCCCAAGCACCTTATAGCAACATTGATCATTCGCTCTACAAGTACTCTAACTTGATTCCAATTACAAGGATATGAGATGGAGTATATATGGCTTGGGTTTGGGTTAAAGGCTTGACTTACAAATTTAGAAATCTACAGTTATGGAAGGGATATCCTAGGGTTTCACCTCTCTAAGATTACAGATCTCTAACTGAGGGGTGGGGGTCTCTATTTATAGAGAAATGGGTGATGAGTAGGCTCCAAATTGGGTTTAGAGCTCTAATGATGGCTTAGATTTAGGTAATGAGCTTATCTAAGGATTTGAGGACTTTGGAGGCTTGGAGAAGATGAAAATGAGTTTTAATAGTGGATGATAGAGCAGTAACTTAAATGACATAAAAGAAATTTCAGAGGTGTTTAGTAACAAAATGGGGATGTTTTTAAACTACCTCCAAAGTTTGGGAAGGTCCCAAAGTCAACGAAGATCAATGGAGATCTCAAAATCTCAAAGTTGCAAGATTTGTATGCACGCATGGGTTAATTCCCACCACAAAAATTTCGAGAAGTTAGAACCTGATCCTGTAGTTTTTGAGAAAAAAATTGATAACTTAAACCATGCGTGTATAGTATGTACGCATGATTAAAATTCCCTAATTGATAGTCCATTAGATGTATTGTCTGGAGCTACCCCATAACGATATATTATATTAATTAATCAAACTATTATGTTAAAAGTTATGGTCATCGGAAGTTCGCTTGTTGTCAAGGATCGCAAAACATCATGAATCCATGAAATACTACTTTTGGGGGACCTCGAGCCTCCATTGGTTTGACTTTGGGATCATACGAGAATCAGGGGTCTTTCTCTAAGGTTTTTCTTAGCTTCCTAAGCGTGCCCAGGGTTTCAAGGGTAATGGGGGATACTTTCGAAAGCCTCAGATCATCATGAGCTAGAGTGTTCAACTTCATATAATATCGAAATGATCGGGCCAAAATTGGGTGTCTACACATGCCCCTCATTGGTATTCTGTAGCTTGCAGCCAAAGACCCAATCTTGGCCTCTGCTAAGAATCATCTTACAAATAGTTCAACTATGCATAAACATGGACCCATCAGGGGTAATCAATAATAAAGGTGATGGAAGTCCTGACCCAGATTATGACTAGATACATTTTATAGGAACAAACGATAATCCAACGGATACCCAGATGCATTTGTGTGCATTTTGCGGGGATACTATGCACAAATGCATGTTTTAAGCATGCAATTGAGATTGATTAAGGGAAATGAACCCTTCTGCACGCATATTTGAACATAGTTGTTTGATATGTATTTTACTATTTGAGAGGTTGGTCTTAACCAACGAATAACTTTTTTTATAACGGAGGTATTCGGACTTCAAACCCTGTAGGGCGCACGCCCGAGTAGCGTAGATCAAGAGTCTACTCCTCCGAAATAGTTTGAGAGGAATCTGAAGTTTAAGACACTCAAGTTCATATGAATCCAAAAATACTGGAGCAATCAGAGCAAGAATTAACGGTTGAACCAATCCGATCGAAACATTGACTGTTTGACCATGACTAACATTGTTGCTCCTACTTTAAAGTAGGATTCGAAGATCTATGGTGAACCTTAGGCTTAGCATGCCAATTTAACACAGCTACGTTAGTGAAAAAATATTGACATTTTACTATATTGAAGCATGCATGTGCGTGAAAAGTGACAAAAAACACAACTTTTGTGACATCCCGATTTTCCCCACATGGATTTCGGAGAAAATTGGACCATCGAATCCAATGTTTAGAGTCCACATTGAATGCTTTGATACCAACTGTGATGACCTGATTTTTTCCACACGGATTTTTGGGAAAATTAGTCTGTCATCCGATGATCAGAAATCAGATCAAATATCGTATACACATATGCGTGATGCGAAAATTAGATTAGATATCATATACACAGCGAAAATCAGAATAAACAGATATCATATGGCAATAAACAAAATTCCAATATATACAGAACATAAACCTAAGCCGAAATGACTACCGGTTATGACCGACCGTCACCTAAACAGTGGTTCAAGTTTACAACCTATCTCAATGTATCCATTCCAAATACACAAACCCATATACCTAGTACAAAATTCAAGAACTATGGATAAAATCCTCAGGCAAAAGCTCCTCTTCTGCCTCTGATACGTAGTCAGGATCAACTTCAAGCTCGGGTTCTTGATCTAGATCCGCACCTATGACACACAGTGTCGAGGTGAGCTAACAGTCTAAGCTCAGTAGAAGAAAGATCAATATCAATTACATTTCATCGATCAATGCATAGATAAAGTTCAAAAGGCATTTTCAAAACTAAACAGAGGTATTATCATATCGGAGACGAAGACATAATTCAAAAGTAGTTCCCATATCAAAACAAAATTCGTAAGATCCTAAGTTCAAAAATCAGTGTTCAGGTTTCAAGTTTAGATTTCACATCATTTCCGAATTCACTTATTTATTTTCTCATTTATATGCAACTTCTTACTTAATGAATGACTTAAATATTTAACTTAAGAAACTCCAAGCGAATATAGCGCTTGTTGAGCCAGATCTCCGATGGGAATCCCCTCCTAACCATTGTCGTTCAATGAACAGTTTTCCAATGCACGGTATAACCCGTCGTGCGACTCCAAAATTATACGGTATAACCCGCCGTACCGGTCCAAAGTTGGGGGATTTGTTCACATGAACCTTAAATCAACATGCTATTCCAATATATAGTAGGTGTCATTATTCATAATATATATCTAAACAAAACGGAGTTCGGAGTGCACATATTCAGAGTTCACATTCGAAATTCATATTCAGAAATCACATTCAGATTTCATATGGTTCACAGTTCACATTTGGAATTCAAAGTTCGTATTCGAAGTTCAAATTTCAGAGTTCAGACGAGTTCAAAGTTCACATTCAATTCATATTCGGAGTCCCAATTCAATTTCAATGTTCAAATTTTCAAAGTTAGGAGTCGAAGTGCAGATTCATATTCAAGTTCTAAATTTGAAGTTCAAAAGAATTCAAACACATTCGATTACACATTCAAAGTTCGCATTTGATCATTTCAAAGAGTCTATGAATCAAAATCAAAAGGTAATTGAGCATTGAGTTTCCTCTACCTCAGTTTCGTTGTCCTGCGTAAGCAAAGGGGTGGTTTTTATTTATGACCTCTGGGTTATCAAACCCTACAATATGTTCATAACAATGTGTCAAAGACTAACGGAGCTAAACGAATCAAAGTCCTTCGAATTTCACCAAAAGAAATTAGGACAACCAAGATTGTCCAATTCGCTTGAGCGATTCCTTGTGGCACACCCAATTCTCGCTCGAGCGAGTTTTACCCATAAATTTTAGCCTATTTTTTGGGCTAAATTCGCTCAAGCGAATTGTTCACTACGAATTTCCCTTGAATCTGAAGGGGTCTCGCTCGAGCGACTTCCAATCTCGCTCTAGCGAGACTGTGCGATTTTGCATGCAATTGTGTCTCTTCTTCTTCAATCCGGATCTCCCAAAATCTTGCATGCAATCCCAATCACTCCATAATCAAATCTAAAACTAATTCCACACTATTGAATCTTACCCTTTAGATTCATGCATGCAACATCTCCGGTGATCGATATCGGAAGATGTCGATGCTTACGCGTCGTGTTCGTTCGATGCTACGATCTCTTCCTTTCTTCGATCTAACGGTGTCGAAATTCGAAGGTTCTTGCCGAAGCGGGATAGAAAAAGAGACCCTTGAGTTACAAGAGGGATTTTCGATGGAGATCAACGATTAGGATCTCACAAAGAGGAAAATGAAGAGAGGAGAAAGGTATTTCTCTTTCTCACTCGGTTCTCTCTTCTTCAAATGAGCCTCAACAGAATTCGCGATGGAGATCAACGGTTAGGATCTCACAAAGGAAAATGAAGAGAGGAGAAGGGGAGTTCTCTTTCTCACTCAGTTCTCTCTTCTTCAAACGAGCCTCAATAGAATTCGAATGGTTTGAATTCTGCGCTAGTACACTATGGCTTGGTGTGTTGGTTCTTATCAAATGGTCCAAAAATAAAGTTTAAAAATGCACTCCACAAGCTTTGATTCCTAGACCTCTTACTTACAAACCAAGCTTCTAACCAGTGGTGCTCTCACAAAGCTTATGTAACCATTCACACCATTAAATATAAAAAATCTTAACACTAAAGTGTATATTTTCAAAATAAAATATTTCGAAAACCTATGGCGTGTAGCATACACCTTATTAGGCACGTACACTTAGTCTGGTGTATCAGAGTTCGAAAATTCGGGATGTCACAACTTTTCTCCTCTTTTTTTTGGGACAAGAAAACACATATATTTTTTTAAATGATTTTTTCTTTCACTTTTTTGAATAGAGTCTGAACATCTTAGGTGAGTGGTGAGATGCTTTATCTGATCCATCCACAACCGTTGTTGACATGAAATATTTTAGCAACTCGAGAGGTTGCTTGATTCAAAGCTTTGGGTCATTTGATGTTCCTCCACATTCTCAAGAAACCTCCAGTCCCTTTTTTGTTTACATAGATAACAAATATGCATCTTAATTAACAGAAGGAGTAAACTTTTATCTACATTTTTAAAAAATTTTTTCTTCAAAATAAATTATTTTTGGATTTTTTTGTTCTTTTTTTTAAAGACAAAAGTATGACATGGACAAAAAAATGGAGTAGAAATATATTTTTTTGAAAGATGAAAAGAAAGTGGTCATTATCATGATAATCGGATAAGAAGGGCCAGTGGCTAAAAAACGTCTAACTGTATCTCCATCATTGCCTTGATCAGTTTGGACTCTTTCGAGCATTCAATTGCCTTCTAATATTAGGGTGTACAACCCTCAAAATTGATTTAACCTTCTATTATGCCTTGAAACAGCTCAGTGCAGTGTCTGTCCAAATGCAACAAACGATTATGGACTCGGAAATGCAATACTTGTATTTTGAAAAAAATTCTACCACTTTTTTTTCATTCTTAACCACAACGCCTTTCCCGGTTTTTACCGTATCCAATTATGATTATTTCTACCTGTAGCACCCTTTCAGGTTTTCACTACATTCGATACAAGTTCATTGCTTTTACCTGTGACGCTCTTTGTGGGTTTTCACCACGTTCATTTTTTTAAGAGGGCTTTCTCCTTGAAATATACTTTCAGTGATAGAAGACTTCGCTAACTGGTTTTGAAATGGTGGCCTCCTTTAGGAGATCTTTGAATGACTAAATATCCATTTTGTTAGCATTTGTCTTACCATCAAGCCACAGAAGTAGCGGCTACACACAGTTTTAGCGTCGATGACTCAGGAAAGTCACCCCCATCTGGAAAATGAGACAGGGTATGTGCCATACGAGAACCCCTATAATGATATAAATTTGTTCCCTGCTGTGAGCACCCTCGAACAAAAGTGGTTACATCTTGATTGTTGAGTTCAAAAAACTGATGGATAGAGTTAGCTGGAATAAAACTCCTTTGCAGGTAGAAGAGATATTTTTTTATGAGTGCATGCCCCTGGCAGGTCAACTGATGTATTCATCATTGACGATTCATTGGTAGAGCAATGAGAAATTATGTATGATCAATGGGTCCTCTCCTCATTCTAAACCTTGAAGTGCATGCTCGTGCATGTTTTGTGCATTAATGTATGAAAGTGCATCACCAACGGACGTGGACACGAGAGCTAATCGGTGAATTTTCTTCTTTTCTAAGGCACAAGTTTGATATCGATTTATTGATTCGAATGCTTTAAGATCATGAGTGAACTCCAACATTATCAGAAATCTAAATTCTTCGATTTGTAGGCCTTCCTCTTGATTTTATTCTTTAATCGATCTTTATCCAAATGAAAGAATTCTTCTTAACATCGGGCGAGAACATCCTGGAACCGTATAAGGTAATCAATCAGGTCGCCTCTTTTCTTTGGAGACAAAATGCCCCTATCTTTGTTAGCTTTGGGGCCTTGAGCCTCCATTGGTCTGTCTTTGAGACCATTCGGGAATTGATCGGGAGTCTTTATATATCTAAGGTTTTTCTAAGCTTCCTAAGGGTGTCTAGGGTTTCAAGGGTTACGGGAGATACTTTTGAAGCCTCAGATCATTATGAACTAGAATGCTTAACTTCATACAATATCGAAAGGATCGGGCCAAAATTGGGTGTCTACACCATATTAAACCATTAACACTTAATTAGTGTATAAGTGCATCTTAATCCCTCAAAATTAAGTCAATTATTTGACCAACCCATAGATGGCCCATCGGATGGGTATCATCAAATCACCTCCATTGATAATGATCACTAGATCATCACCATCGGTTTTGACTAAACAAAGTGGACTATTGGGCGCTACTTGAATTAATTGGATGGTGGGTGCTTTTAAGGGTTTTAAAAATAATAGTGGGTGCCCTTAGAGGTGCTACTTATATAACTAATTTAATGGAGTGTGCCACATAAAATTCAAATGATGGGGCGCCTCCTATGCTCGAGTGCCCTAAAATTTAATTAGGTGTCCACAATCAATGTGGGTGCCCATATTTTAAAGGTGCCCGGGCCACGGGTCATCCTTTTAAGGGTTTCTAAATGGGTTGGGTGTTGGCCAAATGGTTGACCAACTCAAACTTCCAGGGGTCGATGTTACGGGTTGAACAAAAGCCGAAATCGGTACGTGGTTCACGCACTTCTTGTCAGGTGGAAAAAAAAATTGAAAAACCGAAAAACAATTAAATCGAACAGAAAAAATTTGATCCGAATGCAAACCTAAACCGATCCATAACTGAAAAGCTGAAATTGGGTTTGGATCGGTTCATTGTCAGTTTTGGGTGCTGAAAGCCAAAAGCCGGTTGAGCAGGGAGAGAAAAATGACCCTAAACCCAAAAAATGAAAAAAAAATGAAAAACTTTTAAATACAAAAAAAAAAACCCAAAAACCAAACCAAATCGAACAGAATCGGATTGACCGATAAACCAAAACCAGATCGGTTCGGTTTCGGTTTGGGAGGTTGGGAGTTCGTTTAACTGTAACTGGAACAATTCAGTTCGGGTTCGGTTATAGGTGATTCTGTTTGGTTAACCGAACTTCCCATGGGGAGAGCCACATTGGGGCAATGAGAGGCAGTTGCCTCTCCCTAACTTTGAAAATTTTAACGAATAGTTATATTTACAACTCCTGATTCTTCTTTTTTAAACCTGATTTCACATGCTTAAATTATTGACTGCTTTGAATTAGACGATGGGATTATTTTATGTCCCGATCTTTGATGGATTAGATCTTGAGATCACGGGCCTACTATCAAGTGGTCGGATTTTGATTCCATGTGGCACACATCAAAAATATGAACATGATCATGGGTGTACATCAAATGGAGATCTCTGATGGATGTTTTAGATCTGTGCTGCATGGAATTAAAATCTGTTCATATGATGGTAGGCCCATAATCTCAAGATTCAAAATTTCAAAGATTGGGAAGAAAAATGATATTTGTCACTCGATTTGAAGCAATCAATTGTTTAAACATGTAAAACTCGGGCTGAGAAGGAAGATTCTTTGGTTAGGAATAAAGGTATCAGCACTTAAATTAAAGCCAATATGTATCGGTATCCAACTCAGCTGATAAGTATCGGGTATCGGCTGATACCCTCTTTTATACTTTTGGTAATTTTTTCAATTTTGTCATTGGACATAATTGATTTTCGGTTTTCAACATGCAAAATTTAAAGGGCTTTTGTCATAAAGGCACCTTGCCCTATTTCTATCCCAAAAAAATCATGTGCAGTTTTATATTTTGAAATAGCGCCCATGCACACCTGAAACGGGTGATTGGGGAGGGCTAACCACGCAGCAAGCTTGAAATCTTTGATGTAGTTTACGATTTTTCCCTTCTACATCTGTCCCATAAAAAATCATATAAATTACATTTATGCCATCAACTTAAACTCTTTGAACGCTCTCCTCCTTCTCACTCCAAACCAGAACGGTGGCGTTTTGATGAGAGAGACAAAGAAGAGTGAGAAGAAGAATAGGAAAGTGAAAGAGGAGAGAGAAAGAGAAAGAAAGCAAGATCCATTGAGTCTGATCCATGAAAACCCAGATCCTTCAAAACTACTCAGATCCCCTCTCTCTTTTCTCTCTCTCTCTCTCTCTCATGAACTGAAAAAATTAAACGCTCTCTTTGGTGTTCGTCGGCATGAACCCAGGTTGATGATCGCCAGATCACCGGAGAAGGCACTCAAAAATTAAAACTCAGACAAAAAAGGATTTAATTGTAGAGAGAGAAAGAGACTAGGCAAAGGCAAACCATCTCTCTTCTTTCTCTCTCTCCCTAAACCCTCTATTTGGTGTTTGCCGGCATGAACCTAGGTTCACGATCGCCGGATCGTCAGAGATGACACTCAAAAATTGAAACTCAGACAAAAAAAAAGGGTTGAATTGGAGAGAGATGTTAGAAGTTTCTATTTTGGTGGCCGTCATATGGTCAATCCGTTGACCGATGAATGGAGTAAGATCAATCTTGCGATATAATGGTTGCTAATCCGGTGAATTTGAAGAGAATAAACAACTAATAATTAAGTCTTTTAGTTAGCGTATGATTGTGATTTTCAATCACAATATAATTAGTAATTTAAGTCCTTAATGGGAAATGACTCATTGGCTATAAATATAAGAGATGCTTGGTCCCAACTATTTCTCGACACACTTCAACCCTCCTTATTAGCAAAAGCATCCCATTGTGCTAGAATATATTTAGAGCGAGGAGATCTTGAGGATCGAAGCGGCAACCCATCTTTCATGGTTCACACTCAAGGTGCGCACATATATTCCAATTTATGGAATGTTGATTTATCGTTTTGATTAATCACACGCCTAGATCCTAGGGCAAATATTTGGGTACTTGGATCAATAGATCCATCAATTGGTATCAGAGATTTGGATGGTGTTTGATTGGTCAAAGCATTAATACATGAGTTTTATCTTGTGTGATATTGAGACCTAGAGAGAGAATATATTTCTCTATATTATTGACGGCAATGGCACCGTCTCTCTCCTCCAAAACCTTTTTTTTAAATGCCACGAGAACCGATGGGGCCTCTGGTTTAGGGTTTAGTTCATTAGATCTGAGGAGATTGTCGGCCCCACTAGCTCAGATCTTTATCTGACGTAGCAGGGATCACAGAGAGCTAGGTTTGATATCTCTTTACTCATTTACTAGTTCAGATCCTAATTAATAAGTCACAAGTCACAATTTTTCTTGTTTTCTGCTTTCAATCTGAAAATTTCTACAGTTGATCTTCTTTTCTTGCTAAGAACTAGTTTGAATTATGATTTATGTCCTACATGGCTTCAAATTCGAGGTTGCATATGAAATTATTCCTCCTTTACTGTTACTATGGTTGGAGCAGCACATGGGCAGCCCTACCAGGCCAGATGGTTTCATAGAGCCAAGTTTTATGGCCGACCAGAAAGTTCATAAATCGGCCTAGTCCGACTTGGTTTGGCCTAAATTCAGACCCCTCTAAGTCCAAAACTTATTTTCTTTATATCTTGGGTTGTAGATATCGAAATCACACATATTATATATGAATTTTGACTTTCTCGGACATTTTGGATCTGTTGTTGAGATTTTTTTTTAATAGGAACTCTCTGTTGTGACATTTGCATGACCTAATGTCCTTTTGATAATTTTTGATCGGATAATTATTGTATATTTGAGTGTCTTTAATTAAAGTTGGATTTATAAGGAGATATAGGGTTGATATTGGAGGTTGTGCTCTAGCACCAGGGCTAATACTTACATAATGTTACCCATGATTATTATTAATTTTTGACACTTACCCACAACATGAGCTAGATTTTACTACTTGCATCTTTTAAATGGCTTATTTTATTATTATTATTTATTCACTTTTGTGACCATCTTAAATATTATCAAACCGAAGTAGAAAACATGACTTGGAAGGATTATTCTGCCCAATGGTGATAATCTTTTCAAGTGCCATAGTTTTCATATTGAGGTTTATTTTTGTAAAAGATAGTGTCACAAATTTAGTGAAAGTGTGTAGTAAACATTGACATCACAACTTGAGGGATTACTTCTGCCCAACGGTGATGAATCACTAAATATTACGTGAAGATTGCGTTTTACTATTCATTATTTTGTGTGTGGGTACTGCTAGCGTGTTGTAACTCGGCCCAACAGAGGATTATAACGATGTTATTAATACCACAATTAGTAATATCGATTGAGGAAGCAGCTAGTGTGTTATGACTCGACCCAATGAAGAGTTATAATGATGTAAATTACTTTTCAATCAAACCACATTGGTTTTATTTTTATTCCTTGACATAATTTAACTCTTGCGTAAAGTACTGTAAATATAACCTTATGAAATTGATAGTTACTACAATTGTATGTGAATATAATAAGACTTTTAATTATTGTACAGAATTGAACTCGTCTTCTATTACTAATATGATTGGTGGAATTGAATCTTTGAGTGGCTCAAGCTATGACAAATGGAATGAACAAGCCTAAATTATTCTCAGTTGCATGGATTTTTATTATGCTATACGATTTGAAAAACCTAAGGTGCTCACTGCCGATGCCTCGGGTGAGGATCTGGAAGTGAATTATACGGATTTGAAAAAGAGGTATTCTTGACTCGCACAATGCAAAGGAATACATGCAAGTCATTCAGGAATAATTTCATGAGACTTCTAAGGCACTTGCCAGTAGTTTTATTGTTAAAATAGGAACCATGAAATATGATGGTCATAGTAGTATACGGGAGCACATTATGAGAGTGAGTGACATGACGGCTCAATTGAAAGAAATGGATATGGGCTTTTCTAAGGGTTTTCTTGTTCACTTTATCATGACTTCTCTTCCTACATAATTTGGCTCGTTCAAGATTAATTATAGTACGCAGAAAGAGAAATGAAAGATAAACCAGCTAATCGCTCACTGTGTCCAAGAAGAAGAAAGACTTGGGGCTGAAAAATCTGAAAGTACTCATTATGTCGCTCTTGGACCATCGAACAAAAATTTTAAGAGAAAAAAGGGATCATATAAATAAAAGAACGTGAAAGTTTCTCCACCGAGAATCAAACAAAGGGAAGCTAGCGGATCTACTTATGACATCAAGTGTTACTTTTGTAAGAATAAGTGACACATAAAAAAGAATTGTCAGAAATACAGAGATTGGCTGGTTAAGAAAGGTAATGACGTGGTCTTTGTGTGTTTTAAATCACTTTATGTTGATGCTCTACACACTACTTGGTGGATAGATTCTGATGTAACTATTCACATAAGTAATTCAATGGAGGGATTTCAATCCAGTAGGAAGCTAAGTAAAGGCGAACGAACCATCAAACTCGAAAATAGCGTATAAGCAGAAGTGGAGGTCATTGAGACTCTCTGTCTTACTTTAGATAGTGGTTTCATTTTAGATTTTGTTGATACTATTTATGTTCTAGGTATCACTAGAAACCTTATATCAATTTCTAAATTGGATTCATTAGGTTTTTAATTTAAATTTGGACATAATATTTTTACTCTATTATTTAATTCTGATATTGTGGGTGATGGCTCATTAGTGGACAATCTTTATAAATGAAACTTTGATTCATCTTATGCCAAATCTTTAGTTTCTATACATATGAATGATAAAGTTAGTAAGAAATGAAAACGAACAATCGACAACTCCTCTATTTTATGGCATAAACATTTAGGTAATATATTTAAAGATAGAATGGAGAAGTTAATTAAAGATGATATAATCGATGAGCTTGATTTCTCTGATTGTAATACTTGTGTAGATTGCGTTAAAGAAAAACTCAGAAAGACTAATAAGAATGGAGCTATCAGGAGCACAAATTTGCTAAAAATAGTCCACACTAATATTTGTGGACCGTTTTCAAGTCCGGCTATTAGTGACCAAAAGTGTTTTATTACTTTCACTGATGATTATTCTCGTTTCGATTATATATTTCTCACTAATGAGAAATCTGAGGCCTTGGATATATTTGAAATTTATAAAGTCGAAGTTGAGTTATAACTTAATTCGAAGATTAAAATTATGAGATTTGATAGAGGCGGAGAGTACTATAGTAGATACATTGAAACAGGTCGTAATCCAGGACCATTTACCCTATATCTACAAGAGCATGACATTGTTGCTCAATGCATCATGTCGGGAATACCTGAACAAAATGGTGTAGCTGAGTATCGAAATCGTACTCTTATGAATATGGTGAGAAGCATGTTGTGCAACTCTAAGTTGCCTATGTTCTTGTGGAGAGAAGCCTTAAAAATAGCGGTGCATATCCTAAATCGGGTTCTTAGTAAGGTTGTTCTCAAAATTCCTTATGAGCTATGGGTAGGAATAAAATCGACTTTAGAATATTTACACATTTGGGGTTGTTTAGCTGAAGCAAAGGTGTATAATCCACAATTAGGAAAATTTGATCATAAAACTATAAGTTGTCATTTTTCATTGGTTACCCTGATAGGTCAAAAAACTACAAATTTTATTATCCCACTCATAGTACTCGGATTGTTCAGACTAAATATGCGAAATTCTTTGAGGACTGTGAGAACAGTGGGAGTGTTGAACTTAGGAAAATCACTTTTGAGGAGAGTCGGGTTATAATTTCTATCCCTTTTATCCAAGAAAAGCTAGTACCAACACCAATCATTCAAGATAGTGTTGATGCACCTAAGGCTATTCCTATTGCAACACCCCACTTTGAGGAGATACTTGCTCCTATGGTGGCCGTCAATGATCAACCATTGCATAGATAAGAGAGAGCAAAAAAGTCAGTAATATCTTATGACTATATCGTCTACCTCAATGAGAGTGAGTATGATTTTAGAAAAGAAACAGATTCTGTTTCTTTTAACCAAGCTATGAAGAGCGACAAGTCCACTCAATGGCTTGAAACTATGAAAGATGAGTTAGAATCAATGAAACATAATTCGGTCTGGGATCTTTGCGAGCTATCTGAAGGAGTTAAGCCTTAGGCGATAAATGGATATATAAAATCAAACAGGACTCCAAAGGTAATATAGAAAAATACAAGGTCAGGTTAATCACTAAAGGATTCACTCAAAATGAGGGAATGGACTATAAAGAGATATTTTTACCTGTCTCTAAAAAGGAATCTTTCAGGATAGTTGATGAGTTTAGTAGCTCATTTTGGCTTAGAATTGCATCAAATAAATGTAAAAACTATTTTTCTGAATGGTGACTTGCATGAAGATTTCCTTATGACACAATCTAAAGGTTTTCAAGTTGAGGGGGAGAACCATTTAGTTTGTAGACTCAAAAGGTCTATATACGGTTTAAAGCAGACTTCTCGACAATGATATTTAAAACTTTACGAAGTCATTTCAAACTTTAATTTTAAAGAAAATATCATGGATCAATACATATATCTTAAAATCAGTGGGAGTAAGTTGATCATCCTTGTTTTGTAGTTGATGATATATTATTTGTGAGTAGTAGTTTAAGCATGTTACATACGACAAAGAACTTTTTATCAAAGAGTTTTAATATGAAAGATCTTGGTGAAACTTTCTATGTGATAGAAATTGAGATTCATCGAGAGAGAGCCCGTGACATATTGAGATTATCTCACAGAGCTTATATTGATAAAGTTCTCAAAATGTTTAACATGCATAATTGTTCGGCTACTATTGCCTATGTGATTAAAGGTGATAAATTTAGTCTACTTTAGAGTCTTATGATCAATTTAGAGAAAAAGCAAATGGAGACTATTCCCTATGCATCGGCAGTTGAGAGTCTCATGTATGCACAAGTCTATACTCATCCAGACATAACATATATAATTGGCATGCTTGATAATCCTGATTTTGACTATTAGAAAGGAGCTAAGAAG